>JAESUZ010005299.1:504996-1104996 GCA_017311185.1 Proteles cristata cristata
TTTTTTAATATTTTTATTTATTTCTAGGAGAGAGAGAGAGAGCGTGAGCAGGGGAGGGTCAGAGAGAGAGGGAGTCACAGACTGAAACGGGCTCCAGGCTCTGAGCTGGCAGTCAGCACAGAGCCCGACGCGGGGCTCGAACCCACGAACCACGAGATCATGACCTAAGCGAAAGTCGGACGCCCAACCGACTAAGCCACCCAGGCGCCCCATAAGAATGTTTATTCATTTTCGAGAGATCCAGTGTGAGTGGCGGAGGGGCATGAGAGAGGGAGACACAGAATTGGAAACAGGCTCCAGGCTCTGAGCTGGCAGTCAGCACAGAGCCCGATGTGGGGCTCGGACCCACAGTCCGCGAGATCGTGACCTGAGCCAAAGTCAGACGCTTAACCGACTGAGCCACCCAGGCGCCCCGTTTTTCATGTGTTTCTTAACGCAGCAGCTGGCAGAGTCTTGATGGAAGCTCGCTGGGGCAGGTGAGGGTCCACGTGGCCCACCCACCCCGGGATTAGCCCATCTCTGAAAGAACGATAGAAAGGACCTGAATTCTCTCCTAGCTGATCTCTTCCCTGGTGGACCTTGGACGTCACAGCCCGCTCTTCCTGGCTCCAGGAGGGTATGCAAGGGATGGAGGAGACAGAGGAAGGACACCCTCACCCCCTGCAGCCCCTGTTGGCTGAGCTGCCCTCCCGGGAGGGTGCTCGGTGCCCTTCAGACATTAATTCCTCCCTGGGTGTCCCCACTGCCCCAGGCGCCTAAGTGTGAACCATCTGTAAAAGTCCTTGGGATTAAGACCTTGAACCTGATCATTTGTCCTTGCTTTTCCAGGAATTGATCGTGCAGCATAGAAAGAAGCATATTTTAAAATAAACAATAATAATAGAACATCAAAAAACAAGCAGTAATTATGAAAAATAGTGAGAACCTGAAGAGATTTCTGGGTTATTGGGTAGGACCTCTGTACGGGGAGTCCTAAGGGCAAAATTAATTAACAATCAATACAGTAGTGATAATTATCCTTTTAATGATGGAGCTACTGAGAGTTACCCTTGGGGAAAAAAATCTTAGTTTTGTATACATATTTATAGAATGTTGGGTCAACATTTTAGAACCGGTTCTTTTCACTTGCCAATACATCGCGGTCTTCACCCAGACAGTTCAGGTTGATTTACAACACCATTTTAAAAGGCTGGAGGTGCTCCACTGTATGGACATTAAGAATTTATTTGGGGGCGCCTGGGTGGCTCAGTCGATTAAGCATTTGACTTTGGCTCAGGTCGTGATCTCATGGCTCATGGGTTCGAGCCCCGCGTCGGGCTTTGTGCTGACAGCTCAGAGCTTAGAACCTGCTTCGGATTCTGTGTCTCCTCCTCTCTCTCTGCCCCTCCCCTGCTCTCTCTCTCTCTCTCTCTCTCAATAGTAAATACACATTAAAAAAATTTTTTTTAACAGAAAAAAAAGAATTTATTGACCTCCTCTGGTTAAATACCTCAGTTTCTGTTTTGTGATTATGGCTCGGGACAACTTCTAGTTTTACATAGAAAAACCTATCAGGATGCTCCTTTGCATTTCCTTTCTTTGATATGAAGCTTAGAAAGCCATCCCCTATCCAGGGTTGTATTGATGTAACAAATGTTTATAAAGTACCACCCAGGTGCCGGGTTCTATTCTAGGTCCTTGGGATCTACCACTGAACAAAGCAGATAAAATTCCCAGTTCTCCTGGAGCTCATAGTTATGTATGGGTGGGGGGAGGGGGGAGGGCAGATAATAAACAATAAACCTAATAAGTGAATTATGTGTTAGAAAGTGGTGAATGATATTGAAAAAAATGTAGAGCAGGGTAAGGAGAATATGTAGTGCTGGGCAAGGGAATTAGTAAGGGGAGTGTCAGGGAGTCCCACCTTTTAGGCTTTTTAAATCAGGGTGGAAACCAAAAGGCACCCCTAGAACCAGCCCTGTTACCACCGGACACCTCGTCTCTCATTTAGTACGTCAATCAGGCCTCCTGCCGTTACAGGAGTGGGTCACGGTTTCTTTGGTTGAGTTCTGGAGGAAGCGGTTGGCTAGCATTGAGCCTACACTGTGAGAAGTAGATCTGTCTTTAAAGTAGGAATCATGAGGGGCACCTGGGTGGCTCAGTCGGTTAAGCATCTGACTTCGGCTCAGGTCACAATTTCACGGTTTGTGAGTTTGAGCCCTGTGTTGGGCTCTGTGCTGACAGCTCAGAGCCTGGAGCCTGCTTTGGATTCTGTGTCTCTCTCTGCCCCTCCCTTTCTTGTGCTCTGTCTCTCTCTCTCTCTCTCTTTCTCTCAAAAATAAGTAAACATTAAAAATTTTAAAGAAATATATAGGGATCGTGAAAGGATGGGCAAAATGAGAAATACCAGCTTCTAATTATGAAATGAATAATTCATGCGAAGCAGGCTCCAGGCTCCAAGCCATCAGCAAAGAGCCTGATGTGGGACTCGAACCTGTGAACCGTGAGATCATTACCTGAGCCGAAGTTGGACACTTACCCAACTGAGCCACCCAGGCGCCCCAGTTAAAAAAAATTTTTTTAAGGTAGGAGTCACACTCAACAAAATGCTGGCTCCATGCCAGTCAGTCACTTAGGGTCTGAGAGGAGTCGAGGGGACAGAAAGTTGTCCCCCATCTTCCCACCCCTGGCCCACACTCCCAATGGGTCACTGGGTGAGAGAGGAATCAGAACACCCCACTACCCAAAATGGTCTCCAGACCTACATCATCATCTAGCTCTTTATTCATGTTTCACATTTAATTCAGTCTGTTAGGAATTCATTTCAGAGTATGACATCCTGACTGGGTCCTAACTTAACTTTTTCCCCCCAAAATGTTAACAGAATTGAATAATTTTTTTCTCCCTATTGATTTTAAGCATCACATTATGGATGTTCCTTTTTGTTTGTTTTTTATTTTGAGGGTGAGAGAGAGAGAGGGGGCGAGAGAGAGTACAAGCAGGGGAGAAGCAGAAGGAGAGAGAGAATCTCAAGCAGGCTCCACGCCGTCAGCACAGAGCCTGGTGTTAGGGCTCGAACTCACGAACCGTGAGGTCATGACCTGAGCCGAAATCAAGAGTCGGACGCTTAACCGACTGAACCACCCAGGCACCCCCACATAACTGATGTTCTGAATTGGATATTTCAGGCACACCACAAAGCACCTGCTCCAAAGGATGACACTAATTCCTCCATTGCTGGAAAGGTGACACTAATTCCTCAATCTGTCCTCTCTGCAGCTGCTTGGTCTCCTTTGGCTTCATATGGCTTTACTATCAACCAGTCTCACATCCTTCTGTTTGCCTACAAAATACTCTGACTAGCTTGCAAATTCTTCCCTGAAATTACTGTACGGTATCGTAACAGTATTGTGCCATATCTAGAATAATAAACACAATGTTTAGTATTTACTAGGTGCTTGTTCCACACCAAGCTCTTTCCTAAGTCCTTCATGTCTAACTTAATTTAAATCTCAACACAAGGCTCTGAAGTATTATTATACAGTTAGGGAAATTGAGGCCAGAGAAGCCACGTAGCTAACTCAAGGGCGCACAAGGTGACCCCGAGTCGGGATTCGAGCCCCAGCAGTCTGTTGACCCACCACGTGCGGCTTTGCTGGAGGAGGGAAGACTGGGGGGCACAAGGAGACACATGGCCGCATCTAGAAAATGCTCGTATTCCTAGATTCGCCATACTCAGTAAGTGCTTCTTACCTCCAGAGGGTGTAGCCTCTGCTACACCCTGACTTAAAAAGCCAGCGATGGTCGATTGGCCTCTCTGGCCCGATGGCCTCTGTGAAAGCAGGCGCTTCCTGACATGTCAGCCAGAGGACAGCCGGGGCTGAACTTGCTCGCGTGAGTTTACACACAAAGTGCGTCATCGGCACCTCAGGGGGAAATGGCAGTGTCACCTCGGCTGCCAACGCAGCGCGTCGGCTGCGCTCCTTGGTCCCATCCACTTCTGTGGGTGCCGGTCGGCCAGCCGCCCTGGACACCCCGGCCTGTCCAGAGCGCGGCCCCACACTGCAGCAGGGGCCCCCTCTCTGCGGAACATTGTGTCACCACCTTGCGACTGCTTTTTATTTCTTCCTTCCCAGTCTGGAGGCTTTGTTTCCTTTTCTTGTCTGATTGCGCTAGCAGGGCCTGCCTGCACAGTGTTGATAAGGAGGGGGAGAGGGGACATCCTTGCCTTGTACTTGATGTTAGGAAAAAAGCTTGGGAGTTTCTCACCATTAATTATGATGTTAGGCTGTCGGCTTTTGTTTAAACATTTTTTTTTGGATATTTATTTATTTTTGAGAGAGAGAGAGACAGAATGTGAGCAGGGGAGGGGCAGAGAGAGGGGGAGACACAGAAACCGAAGCAGGCTCCTGGCTCTGAGCTGTCAGCACAGAGCCCGACGCGGGGCTCGAACCCACGAACCGTGAGATCATCACCTGAGCCGAAGTCGGACGCTCAGCCGACTGAGCCACCCAGGTGCCCCAGCTGTAGGCTTTTGTAGATATTCTTTATCAGGTTGAGGACATTCCCCTCTAGTCCTAGTTTGTTGATGGTTTTTATCATTCTAGGTGTTAGATTTTGTCACCACTTTTTTTTTTTTAAGGATTTTATTTTTAAGTAATCTCCACACCCGATGGGGGACTTGAACCCACAACCCTGAGATCAAGAGGTGCATGCCCTATGGACTGAGCTGGCCGGGCACCCCCATCACAACTTTTAAAAGATGTCATGATGTATTTTGTTGTCAGTAAATGCTCTTTTATAAGGTAATTTTATTTTATTTTTTAGTTTTTTAAAAAGTTTATTTATTTATTCTGAGAGAGACAGAGCCAGAGCAAGTCGGGGAGGGGCAGAGAGAGAAGAGACGGAGAATCCCAAGCAGACCCTGCAGTGTCAGCACGAAGCCCTAGGCCAGGCTCGAACTCACAAAATCCTGGGATCATGACCCAAGTGGAAACCAAGAGTCAGATGTTTAACCGACTGAGCCACCCAGCAGCCCCTGTAATGCAATTTTAAAAAGCAGTAATAGTCCATTTGTATGGTTACATTGGCAACCATTTAGGCCCCTTTCTATTTTTGAATTTGTAGGTTGTTTTTGTTTCAGGTGTTTTTGAGATATTAGAGGCTAATTAAGGCAACACTAAGTAAAGACCGATTTACATCATTTCAGCGCCTTACATCCAAGAGGGCTGGGAAAGAGCAGAATCGGAAGTAGAAGCGGGGGGGCTGGAGACGAGGGAGGGCAGGCATGGAGGGTGGGTGGCATCAGGAGATCCCGCCCTCCTATGGCATCCGCTTCCCTCCCTCTTTATCCCCAGCCGAGGGCTAGTCTGGTCCACGCGCTTGACCTGCTCGGACTTCTGGAACCCCAATCAGGAAGGAGGGGACACTACAGGCTTCCAGGTGCGGAAGGGCCGGACCCCTGCCCGGCTGCTGGTACTTGGTGCCCTCCTTGCGTGGCTCGGCTTACATCGCCGCACGAGAGGCTGCAGACCGTCGGTGGAGGTCAGGGGCGTGGGATCCACGCTCTTCATCTTCCCAGGACACAGCAGTGTTGTGCGTCGCGCTTTGTGATTTGCGCTGTCACTCCAGTGTGACAGCCCTCAGAGCCGAGACGTGGCCCACCACACTCCCCTCCTCCTGCCCCAGCGACCAGCAATGCCCCAGGTCGAGCTGCCCTCCTCGACCGGGGTCCCAGAAGAGGAGACGGCAGGGCAGACAGTCCCGCTGATGACTGTGGACTTAAGCATGGATGAGAAAAAAGGAGCCTTGTTGCTGCAGCTGCTGATCCGGGATTCCATTGTTACTGTTGCACAACCTGGCTCATCCTCACTGACACTATGTCTTCCCAGTCAAAAAAAAATTTTTTTTTCCCCAGTCAAATTTTTAGGACACCCAAGCAGGGTAACTTTCCATTTGCAAGTAGGTTCCCCATTCTTCTAGAGACTTCGGAACCAAATCAAATTGATACAAGTCTCCATCTGCACCCCACGTGCGCCATGTTTGACATCTTCCATCTGATGTCATTAATGTATGAAATGAAACCGTCTGGGGTGACCTGTCCTTGCCAATTCACGGGAGGCTCCGAGTGAGTACCTTGCCTTCAGAAATGTCGACAGACGACCTGTTTACACCTTGCTTTGGATTTGGGGCAGCAGCATACATGGAATAGACCCTTCATCGATGAAGCCAGACTATGCCAACTGGTCTGTGATCACAACTGCAAGTTTTTGGTTTCCTCATTCATCTTGGGCTTTAATTCCACCTGGGTGGTATCTGTTCTGTCATTTCCAGTCTGAAGATTCTTCTCCTGGATGAAGACAGAAGCAAATAAAAACTGAGTGGATCTGCTTTGTCTCCATCATCTGTTTACATGACCTCAGAGTCCCTGCGCCCTGGCCTTACCTTGGCCTTCTTTTCTTCCCTTCTCTGAGTAGACCTTAAGAAGCTTTTTGTGTTTTCTTGAGCAGATTTCCCAACTGTCCGCTTATTCTAAATTATTTTACCTTTCCTAGCACTGCTTGTTCCAGAATATTCACTTAGAAGTCACTTTACTAAATTAAAATCATGCTAAAATAACAGCAGATACCCAAGATTAAAATGGCTCATAATTACGTAACGTAATCAAACCAAGGATTTTGCTCGTGTTTTCTGATTCTTTGTGTATTTTAAAATATTGTCGGCAATATTATCTACAGCAAACATTCCAATTTTTCTGAAATGTAACGTAGATACACAAAGTGGGAAAAACAAACATCTGTATCTCAGTGGACTGTCCTAAAACAAACGCCAGTATATCCCAGGTCAAGAAAAGAAATAGATCATTCTAGCACCCCAGAAGCCTCCTTCCAACCTCCCAGATTACCACCTTTCCCTCTCCATGAAATTAACCCAATCTTGATAGGAAGCTCTTCCTTTCCTCCCTTTATGGCTTTGCTCACTACCCACATGCCCTTCAGCTCTAGTTCAGCGGTGCCTATTTTTTGAAACTTACATAAATGGAACTACAAGTATATACGCCTTTGTGCTGGCTTATTTCATTCAATATTATGGAATAATGTCCAATGCTCAAAATTTTATTCAATATTTGTGGGATTCATCCGTGTGGTAGGCTGTGGCTGCAGTGTACGCATTGTCTAAACATGCTAAGCGTATTTCTCTGTTTCATGTTTGATGGTCGTTTGGATTGCTTTTCATTTTTGACTTTTGCAAATGACGCCACGATGAACCTTCTAGTCATGTTTCTTGGTGCACACATTTCCATTGGGCATACCCCTAGGGATGAACTTGCGTCAGAGGCTGTGTGAGCATGCTGCTTTAGTAGTTAATGCCAAGGCATTTTCCAAAGTGATCATGTCAATTTGCACTCCAATCAACAGTGTGTGGTTTATAGGCCATTGCCCTATACCCTTGCTAACACTTGTTATTATCACTGCTTAACTTTAGCCATTCTTGTGGGTGCCGAGTGGTATTGTATTATGTTGTATTTTTCATTTCCCTGATTCATGACCCAGTAGGATACCTTTTCATTTACTAGCCGTTGGCAATCTCTTTTGTAAAGTGCTTTTTCGAATCCCTGGCCCTGGTTTTCTTTTTGGTTGTTTGTCTTTCTGGTTGATTCGAAAGACTTTTAAAAACAGAGTATCACTGTGAGTTTGTTGTGATTATTTGTGTTGCAAATATCTTCTCCCACCTGTGGCTTGTTCTTTCATTCTTTTGACGTCCTTTGATGGTCAAAAGTTATTAATTTTAGGGGGTGCCTGGGTGGCTCAGTGGGTTGAGCATCTGACTCCAGCTCAGGTCATGATCTCACCATTGTGAATTCGAGCCCTGCATTGGGCTCTGTGCTGACAGCTCAGAGCCTGGAGCCTGCTTCAGATTCTGTGTTTCCCTCTCTCTCTGCTCCTCCTCTGCTCTCTGTCTCTGTCTCTGTCTCTCTCTCAAAAATAAATAAACATTAAAAAGATTTTAAGTTCTTAATTTTAATCTAGTCAAATTTAGCAATTGTTTCCTTCTTGACTGCTCTTGAGGAACTTTACCTCTATCACCTAAAAGTGATATCACCTATTCCCTCCTTCTTTCCTTCCTTTTTCACGTGTGTCTCATGTTTTCACCTCACATGGACTTACACAGTATGTATTCTTGCTTCGAAAAATATATATAATTATGTTGTCCAACACCCTTTATTGAAAAGGCTGCCATTTCCCTCCTTCTCTTCAGGGCCGCATCTGTCATAAATCCCGTGGACGTATGCATCAGGGTTTGTTTCTGAGCTTTTTATTCTGTTCCGTTGATGAATTTGTCCTTACAGCACACTGTTAAATGCTGTATTTTTGAAAATAATAATTCTTGATGTTAGATAGAAAAAGTCCTCCCAGGGGCGCCTGGGTGGCTTAGTCGGTTGAGCGTCCGACTTTTGCTTAGGTCATGATCTCGCGGTTTGTGGGTTCGAGCCCCGCGTTGGGCTCTGTGCTGACTGCCAGCTTGGAGTTTGGAGCCTGTTTCAGATTCTGTGTCTCCCTCTCTCTCTGACCCTCCCCTGCTCACGCTGTCTCTCTCTCCTAGAAATTAAAAAAAAAAAAAAACATTAAAAAAAAAGAAAAAAAAAAAGAAAAAGTCCTCCCATCTTGTTCTTCTCATTCAAGAATGGCATGGCTATTCTTAATCCTTTATGTTTTCATATGCAGTTTTGAATCAGCTTGTCAAGTTTTCCAAAAGAAGTTGGGATTTTGATTGAGACTGCACTGAATTTATAGAATAATTTGGGTACAACAGACATCTTTACAATGTTGAGTCCTCCAATTCATGAACATAGTATAGTCCTCTATTTTGATCCTTGCTATTTCTCATACTATTTGGAGATTTACTTTGTAACATGTTTTATTGGATTCATTCTTAGGTTTATTTTTATGCTATTGAAATACATTTTTTTATTTCATTGTATTTGGTTTTTTCCTGATACATAGAAATACAGTTAATTATTGTATTGACCTTGTTTCTAATGCATTACTAAATTTATTCATGAATTCTCAAATGTATCTATAACTCCATTAGATTTTCTATACATTGTAATTTACATGCAAATAATGACTGTTGTATTTCTTACATTTCAACCCTTTGCTGTCTTACTATGCTAGGCCAATACAATTATGGATAACACTGGTAATGACAAACATCTGTATTTTGTTCCTGATTTCAAAGGGGAAATGTTTCAATATTTCAATATTTCAGTATGTATCAATATTATGATAGGTTTCTTCAAGATGCCCTTTTCATGTTAAGCAAGTTCCATTTCACTCTTTTTTTTTTTTTTTAATTTTTAAAATTTATTTCTAGGGAGAGAGAGAGAGACAGCGTGAGCAGGGGAGGGTCATAGAGAGAGGGAGTCACAGACTCTGAAACAGGCTCCAGGCTCCGAGCTGGCAGTCAGCACAGAGCCCGACGCGGGGCTCGAACCCACGAACCGCGAGATCATGACCTAAGCGAAAATCGGACGCTTAACCGACTAAGCCTCCCAGGCGTCCCAAGTTCCCTTTCACTCTTAGTTTGCAAAGAATCATGAATGGATCTTAAATCTATCAAAATAATTTTCTATATCTATTAAGATAATATTATAGTTTTTATCCTTTACTCTGTCGGTGTAGTAAATTGCATTGATTGATTTTCAAATGTTGACCCAACTTTGCATTTATAGAATAAACCCAACTTGATCTATTCATAAGTAGGCTTGGAAATATTTTGTTTAGAATTTTTACACTTAATGCATGCATGAGACTGGCCTGTAATTTTTTTTCCCCTCTAAATGTTCTGGCTAGATTTTATTGTCAAAGTCTTTCTGGCTTCACAAAATAAGTAGGGAAATAATATCTCTTATTCCCTAGAAGAGTTTGCAATATTGGAATGATTTCTTCCTTAGATGTTTGGCAGAATTTGCCAGTACATCTATCTGGAACTGCAGTTTTCTTTGTGAGAATATTTTAAATTCTGGATTGAATATGTCTTAAGAATATTGTTTTTCTGTTTTCTTGTGTCACTTTCTGTAAGTCACATTTTACAAGAAAGTTGTCAATTTCATCTAGTGTTTAAAATGTATTGGTGTACAGTTTTTATAATATTTTTGTCTTTCCAATATCTGTGAAATCTATGGTAAGATTCCCATTTTCACTGCTGACATTCATCATGTCTGCCTTTCCTCTCTCTCCTGCCAATCTTGCTTGGGGTTTACCAGTTGCTTTCACTCTTTCAGACACAACTATTCATTTTGTTTGATACTCTTTATTTTTTTTCAATGTTTATTTATTTATTTTTGAGAGAGAGAGAGAGAGAGAGAGAGAGAGAGAGAGAGAGAGAGAATGAATCCCAGGCAGGCTCCATGCTGTCAGCAAAGAGCTCAGCATGGGGCTCAAACTCACAAACCATGAGATCATGACCTGAGCCAAGATCAAGAGTCAGATGCTTAACCAGCTGAGGCACCCAGGCGTCCCTGTTTGATATCCCTGTTTGATACTCTTTGTGTGTTTTATAAATTTCATTTAATTCTCCCCTTGAATATTTTCCTCATTCTATTTTCTTCGAGTTTAATTTGTTCTTCTTTGGTCAACATTTTGAAGTGAAGACTTAACTTTTTGGCTTTTCAGTCTTTCTTCTTTTCTAATATATGTAGTTATAATGCTCTAAGCACGTCCTAAGGTATATACCACAACCATTGATACACGGTATTTTTGTATTTTTCAGTTAAAAATTTTTAAAAATTTCCATTATGTTTTCTTTCTTTTTTTTTTTTTTTAACTCATGGGTTATTTAGAAACATATTTCCTTTTTTAAGGCTTATCTTTATTTATTTTTGAGAAAGAGAGAGCAAGCGGGGCAGGGGCAGAGGGAGAGGGAGACAGAATCCCAAGCAGGTTCTGCACTGTCAGCCCACAGCCCAATGCGGGGCTTGAACTAACAAACCGTGAGATCATGATCTGAGCCGAAACCAAGAGTCAGACATTTAACTGACTGACCCACCCAGGTACCCCTTTAGAAGTTTATTTCTTAATTTCCAAACATATTAGGATTCTTCTGGTTATCTGTTTATGCTGATTTCAGTTTAATTGCATTAGGATCAGAGAAGAAATATCCTCTGTATGATTTCAGCTTTTTCAAAGGTTTTACAATTTGCTTTCTGGACCAGTGTATTTATAAATGTCTAAGGTATGCTTACAAAGCGTGTACTTTCTGCAAGTCATTGGGTGGAGTGTTTTATATATTGCCATTAGGTCACTTTTACTGAGCAGATTATTCACATCTTTGATTAAAAAATCAGTATCTGGGAGTTGCATTTTATAATCTTCCTCTCTGTGGAATTTTCTGTTTCTCCTTAATTTTTGCTTTTCATATACTTACAGCTGTATTATTAGGCTAATACAAATTTGGAATTAGTCTATCTTCCTAGTAAATCGAACCTTTTATCGTTACAAAATTCCCTATTATCTCTAACAATTCTTTTTACTTAAAGTCTACATCGAAAGATACCAATATAGCAGCACAACCAGCTTGTTTTTTGTTCTTAGTATTTCTTGGAATGTCTTTTCCCCATATTTTACTTTCAACCTTTCTGTATCCTTGTTTATTTGGCGTACTTCCTATAAACAACGGGCAGTTGTGTTTTTTAATCTAACCTAATAGGAACTGGAGCATTTGCTGTATTTATATTTTTTGCAACATTTGCTTTTAAGTTATCATCTTACTAAGTGTTTTCTATCTGTTTCTCCTGTTCCATGTTTCTTACCTCTCCTTCACTGACCACTTTTGGATTAAGAATTTTCCTGTCACCCATCCCCCCATTAACTCAGAAGTTATATACCCTTTTACAGTTATCTAATAGGTTATGCTCAAGATAAACAACATGCATCCTTGATTTAACTAAATCGATTATTAATTAGCACTTGAATTTGCTTCCTAAGGACTTTAGAACACATTTGCTCTATTTAACCTGGTGTGTTTTATATGCTAATTGTTGTCATAGGTTTTAATTTTCTTTTTGTTTAATATTTTTATTTATTTCTAAGAGAGAGAGAGACAGCGCGAGCAGGGGAGGGTCAGAGAGAGAGGGAGACACAGACTGAAACAGGCTCCAGGCTCTGAGCTGGCAGTCAGCACAGAGCCCGACGCGGGGCTCGAACTCACGAACCGCAAGATCATGACCTAAGGGAAAGTCGGTCGCCCAACCGACTAAGCCACCCAGGCGCCCCTTAATTTTCTTAATAAATATACATCCCACCGCAAATAACTAATAGTAATGGTCTGCCATGGATCTTTCTTCATATTTCTCCCGCTCTTATAACATGTACACAAAACTGAAGTTGTAGTTGATACATTTTTGCTGAAACTTGCCTTAACCTAAATGTCATCACTATGTTTTAAAGCCAACGGGGGGATGGGGGGGCCTGGGTGGCTCAGTCAGTTAAGCTTCTGACTTCAACTCAAGTCAAGATCTTGTGGTTTGTGAGTTCAAGCCCCGCATGATGGCTTGGAGCCTGGAGCCTGCTTCAGATTCTGTGTCTCCCTCTCTCTCTGACTCTCCCCCGCTCACACTTTGCACTGTCTTCCAAAAAGTGAGAAAAACATTAAAGAAATAAAAAAATAAAAGTCATCAGAGGCAGCTCTAATTCAGGTTTTATATAGTTCCTGTTCTCCCATATTATGGATCTACCGTGCTTTATCCAATAAAAATATATATTTTTAGTTTTTGTCATTACAAGCATTGTTATAACAAATAACTTTATACACATGCTTTTATATGGCGGTGATTTTATTTCTATACGACAGATACTTAGGTAAGAGATTGCTGGGTCATAGCTTAAGTGTACGTCTTTTATTTTTCTTAAAAAATATATATGTATATACATATATGTACATGTGTATATGTGTATAGGTATATATATCAGAAAGAAAAGACCCCTTTTAAAATAACAACAAAATAAAATATCTGGGACTAAACTTGACCCATATGAGGAGGTTTTTAAATTTTAAAACACGATGAAGTACAATAGAAATTGACAGTGACATATGCTTTCTTCGAAAATTGAAGTCTAGTTGACATAAAATATTATGTTAGTTTTAGTTGTATATCATGATTTGACAGTTATATACTTTACAAAATGCTCACTACAGTAAGTATAGTTACCATCTGTCACTACATAAAGTAACTATAATAGTATTGTCTATATTCTCTATGTGGTCCTCTCCATCTGTTTTATAACTGGAGGTTTGTACCCCTTAATTTCTTTCCATGTTGTCTGTCTCCCCGCTGCCTCCCCTCTGGCAACCACTAGTTTGTTCTCTGTATTCATGAGTCTGTTTCCTTTCTGTTGTTGTTTGTTCACTTGTTTGTTTTGGTTTTTTTTCGATTCCACACATAAATGAAATCATATGGTATTTGTTTTTCTCTGAGTTGTTTTACTTAGCATTATACTCTCTAGGTCCGTCCGTGTCACAAATGGCAAGATTTTTTTTTTTTTTTGAAAGAGAGAGAGGGCACAATTGAGCAAGGGGGAGAGAGAGGGAGAGACTCCCACAAGGGGTGGGGTGGAGGGAGAGAGGGAGGAAGAGAGAATCCCTCACAGGCTTGCACTGTCAGCATAGAGCTGCACACAGGGCTCCAAATCATGAACTGTGAGATCATGACCTGAGTTGAAGTTGGATGCCTAAGTGACTGAGCCTCCAGGGCGCCCCAAGATTTTATTATTTTTTTATGGCTGAGTAATACTCTATTTTGTGTGTGCGTGTGTATGTGCGTGCGCATGTGTATCATCTTCTTTAACATTCATTTATCAAGAGACATTTAGATTGCTTCCATATCTTGGCTATTATAAACATGGTGCAATAAATAGAGGGGTGCATGTATCTGTTGTGCCTGAATCGCGAGTCCCCAGAGACCCCCAAGGAGCCGACACTGATGCAAGTACATACGGGTCTTTATTACAAGCTCGAGCAGGGGCTCACCCGCCTACCGGTGCAGCTGCAGCAAGGTGAAGCCCCCAACAATAGCGAGCAGGGTTTTTATGGGGTAGGGGACGGGGGTGTTACAGTGCACACGTTGTCCGTATTGCATCATCACATAAGCACCGATCATAATTGTACAGCACCCATGGTAATAGTTTTGACCATTCAGTATCCATGAGGCGTCCGTTACTTTTGACGGGACCCAATCATGGCCTTTGAGAATCCTTTGAAAATGACCAATTATGAGGTGAGTTCACAGGGCCTACGTGGGGTTCAGGCAGGCAGTGAGTGATTGGCTAGTTTGTACAGAGTAACTACCTGCAGTTCCCAGGCCTGACTCAGATTACAGGAATGTTACATATTTCTTTTGATTGGCTGATCCCAGGGTGGTTTAGCTGAAGCTTTTCCTGGAACTGAGGCTCCGTGCAGCCCGAGGTTGCTCTTAATGGAGGACTTACTTTCAGGCTCCTCATATCTTTTCAAATTAGTGTTTTCTTCTTCCCTGGGTAAATACCCTGTAAGGGAATTACTGGATCATATGATGATTCTACTTTTTATTTTTTTAAGGAGCCTCCATACTGTTTTCCACTGTGGCTGCACCAATTTACATTCCCACTGACTGCGCAGAAGTGTTCCCTTGTTATTTCTTGTCTTTCTGGTTCTTGCCATTCCAACTGGTATAAGGTGGTACCTCAGTTTGCTTGTCCCTGATGATGAGCGCCGTTGAGCATCTTTTCACGCGTCCCTTGGCCTTCTGCATGTCTTCTTTGGAAAAATGTCTGTTCAAGTTCTCTGCCCATTTTTATTTGGATTATTTGTGGGGTTTGCTTTTGTTTTTGTTTTCTTGGTGTTGAGTTGTATAAGTTCTTCATATATTTTGGATATTAACCCCTTCTAGGACACATCATTTGTAAATATCTTCTTCTGTTCACGTTACCTTTTTGTTTGGTTGATGGTTTCCCTCACTGTGCAAAAGCTTTTTATTTTGATGTAGTCCAATTGTTTACCTTTGATTTTGTTTCCCTTGCCTGGGGACATGTATCCAGGAAAACACTGCTAAGGTTGATGTCCAAGAGAGCACGGCCTATCTTTTCTCTTAAGAGTTCATGGTTTTAACTCCCCTATGACCCAGCAATAGCACTGCTAGGAATTTACCCAAGGGATACAGAAATGCTGAGGCATAGGAGCACATGTACCGCAATGTTCATAGCAGCACTCTCCACAATAGCCCAAACATGGAAAGAGCCTAAGTGTCCATCAACAGATGAATGGATCAAGAAGATGTGGTTTATCTATACCATGGAATACTACATGGCAATGAGAAAGAATGACATCTGGCCATGTGTAGCAACATGGATGGACCTTGAGGGTGTTATGCTAAGCGAAATAAGTCAGGCAGAGAAGGACAAATATCATGTGTTTGCACGTATAGGAGGATTAGGAGGAACTTGACGGAGGAACAAGGGGGAGAAGAAGGGTGGAAACGGTGGGGAAAAGGGAGAGAGGCAAACCATGAGAGACTTTTGAATGTTGACAAAAACTGAGGACTGATGGATGTGGGGGGGGAGAGGGGATGGGCATGGAGGAGGACACTTGTGGGGATGAGCACTGGGTGTTATGTGGAAACTAATTTGACAATAAACTATTTGTAAAAAAAAAAAAAGAGTTCATGGTTTCAAGTCTTACATTTAGGTCTTTAATATATTTTGAGTTTATTTTTGTATATGGTGTAAGAAAGTGGTCCAGTTTTCTCTTCTACGTATAGCTGTCCAGTTTTACCAACACCATTTATTGAAGAGACTGTCTTTTTCCCATTGTCTATTTTTGTCTCCTTTGTAGATAGACCATATAAGTGTAGGTTTAGGCTCTCAATTCTATTCCATTGATCTATATGTCTATTTTTGTGCCAGTACCATGCTGTTTTGACTACTATAGCTTTGAAGTAAATCTTAAAATCTGGGATTTTGATACTTCCAGCTTTGTTCTTCTTTCTCAAGAGTGCTTTGGCCATTTGGGGTCTTTTTTTTTTTTTTAATGTTTGTTTATTTATTTTTGAGATAAAGTGTGAGTGGCAGAGGGACAGAGAGAGAGGCAGAGACACAGAATCTGAAGCAAGCTCCAGGCTCTGAGCCATCAGCACAGAGCCTGATGCAGGGTTCAAACTCACAAATTATGAGATAATAACCTGAGCCAAAGTCAGACGCTTAACTCAATGAGCTACCCAGGTGCCCCTATTTGGGGTCTTTTAAGGATTTTTTTGTTGTTGTTGGGTTCTGTGAAGAATACTATTGATATTTTGATAAGGATTGCATTGAATCCGTAGATTGCTTTGGGTGGTATGGACATTTTAACAATAATAATTCTTCCAATTCCTGAGCATGATGTATCTTTCCATTTATTTGTGTTGTCTTCGATTTCTTTCATCAACATCTTATAGTTTCCAGAGTTTAGGTTTGTCACCTCTTTGGTTAAATTTATTCCTAAGCATTTTATTCTTTTTGTTGCAATTATAAGTGAGATTATTGTCTTAATTTCCCTTTCTGGTATTTTGTTAGTAGTGTATAGAAATGTGACAGATTTCTGTATATTGATCTTGAATTCAGCACAATTACTGAATTCATTTATTTGTTCTAATAGTTTTGGGTTTCCCCCCCTCCTTTCTTTTCATAAGATTTACCAGAGGCTTCTAAATTCTACCAGATTTACTTCTATGTCAGGTTATAGTCACATATACCTAGCTGCAAGAGCGGCTAGAAAATAGTCTTGTAGTCCACACAGCAACATGCTCAACTAAAGATAGGGTTTCTATTAACTAAGTGGGAAGGGGTGACAGCATCATGGTGGGGCACCTAGTAGGTCCCACTGCAGTGGGGGCTGAGAACGTAGGGTTTTGAACTCGTCTCTGTTTTAACCAGACAGATGTGCTTTTTAAATCTGCTTAGGGGCGCCTGAGTGGCTTAGTCAGTTGAGCGTCCAACTTTCGCTTAGGTCATGATCTCGCGGTTTGTGGGTTCGAGCCCCGCGTCAGGCTCTGTGCTGACTGCCAGCTCGGAGCCTGGAGCCTGTTTCAGAGTCTGTGCCTCCCTCTCTCTCTGACCCTCCCCTGCTCACGCTGTCTCTCTCTCTCTCTCTCTCCTAGAAATAAATAAAACATTAAAAAAAAATTTAAATCTGCTTGAAAAGTTGGCTTCACTGTGGGGCACCTGGGTGGCTCAGTCAGTCAAGCATCTGACTTCGGCTCAGGTCATGATCTCACGGTTCGTGGGTTCGAGCCCCGCGTTGGGCTCTGTGCTGACAGCTCAGATCCTGGAGCCTGTTTCAGATTCTGTGTCTCCCTCACTCTCTGCCCCTCCCCCACTCATGCTCTATTTCTCTGTGTCAATAATAAAAACATTATTAAAAAAAAAAAGTTGACTTCACTGTAAGATTTGAGTACAAGAACTCTATATTTTGAAAAGAAGAATCATCGTCAAAACCACTGGACCCAAGCAAGTGTCCCCTGCTTATAGACCAGCAATAATACAGAGGTGTCATTGTACCTTCCAACTCCTTTGTGGGCCTGGAGCAGAGGCCAAGGGACAGGCAGGGCCTGGACTTCTGGCTTCCATCTCCTGGGGAACACATGGTGAGGAAGGAGGCAAAAACATGTAATGGGAGAAAGACAGTCTCTTCAATAAATGGTCTTGGGAAAACTGGGCAGCTACACGCGGAAGAATGAAACTGTACTGCGTTCTTATACCAGATGCACACACTTTCCCTCCTTTCTTGGATAAATGCCTGTATACTAAACACACCTGTCTCTATCCTACATTTTTGGGGGAGATCACCCCAAAGCAGTATGTCTAAGTGGTCCTCACTCCTTTTAGCGGCTGCTAAAAGAGCTGCTTTTAGGGGCTGCATAGAGCTCCTTTGTGTAGACCATAATTTATTCACCCAGTCCCCAAATGATGGACATTTGGGTTGTTTTCAGTCTTTTACTACTCTAAGTCATGCTGCCACGTGAGGGCACGTATCTTTGGAATTTTTTGCCATTGTGGTTTTGGGATCGATTTCTAAAAATAGAATTGCAGGATCAAAGTGCACTTGCATATGTAATTTTACTAGATTCTACCAAATTCCCCCCAATCGGACTTACACCGTTTCGCATTCCTGCCGGTGATATATGAGCACACCAGGGACAAGCATTACTCTCCCAATTTTATGTTTTATAGTTGAAAGAATGGAAGCACAGGTGCGTGGAGTAACTCGCCCAGGTCACACAGCTACTAAGTGGCAGAGCTGGAAGTTGGACCCAGCCAAGAAATGTTGCTCTGGTAGATAAGATGTCTGGCAATGGCCTGGAAAGAGCCTACTATCTGGACTTTTAGAACATGGGTTAGGGAAACTTAACCTGTCCATAACCAGCACCCTGGCCTCCTGTGATGCCTCGGTCCCCAGCAGTTACATTCTATTTCCAGAAAGTCTGTTTCCCACCCTTGGGGCTATAGTCTCAGTGACCTCTGCGGATGGGTCATCTTATCAGGGCAACCCCCATTAGAAGCACCCTTTCCTCCCTGATCTATAGGAGTCATCACCGGACTCGAGCTGCCGCTTCTTTCCCCCCAAATTAGAGCATCTATTTTCCCGCTAAAATGTAGTAGATGCATGAAAAGGAGGAACGAATGTGCCTGGTTATCAGCTGCTACTCTGCAGACAGAGTATTTGAGGGAGCACTTAACATTTTTTGTTTGCTGATAAATGACTCAGCATCCTTCACAGGGCTTTGAGGGAGAGAGGCTTCTGCCACCAAAGAGAAGCAAAGGGGAAAGACAGAAAGTGTCACCTGCCACAGCCTGGTACATTCTTCACACAGCCCTTTGACATGGGTATCATCACCTCCTCTTCACAGGGGAAGGAGCTGAGGGCAGAGGGTTAAATATGTGGCGCAGAATCTCACAGGTGGCAAAGCGCAGGGGTTGCTTAAATCGAGCCTCTGTAGCACAAAGGCCTGCATTTATTGAGTGCATTCTCTTCCTCGCCGGTAAAAGAGATCCAGACTATGCGCAGGAAATCTTCCAAGATGGCAGCATCCAGGGATCACCCCCACCCCCAGCACTTTCTTTGGAAAACCTTCAGTAGCCTGCCTCTGGGTTCCCCCCACTTCCTGGTTCACCTACACTCTCCCCCGCCCACTCCCCAGATGTCACTAGCCCCATGGCCGTGATCAGTTGGGTTATTGTCAGCTGCAAATAGCAGAGACCTCAACCCAATTTGGCCTAGACGATTGGGTGCATTTCTTGTTTCACAAAACTCTGAGGCAGGATGGGCCCCAGTGACTTGGTGTCAGAAGGTTTATGTTTTTGTTTTTTTTTTTTTTTAATATTTTTATTTCTAGGAGAGAGAGAGAGAGACAGCGTGAGCAGGGGAGGGTCAGAGAGAGGGAGTCACAGACTCTGAAACAGGCTCAGGCTCTGAGCTGGCAGTCAGCACAGAGCCCGACGCGGGGCTCGAACCCACGAACCGCGAGATCATGACCTGAGCGAAAGTCGGACGCTTAACCGACTAAGCCACCCAGGCGCCCCAGAAGGTTTATGTTTTCTGTTGCCCTTTTCCTTCTGCTCTGTCTTCCATTGCATCAACCTTACTGTGGTCCTCGCTACCCTTCATGGTTGCAAGATGGCTGCTAATGGCTTCCAGATGCTACATGTTCAGGAGAGAGAGGAGGCTTCTTCCAGTGTGCCCTAGAAAGAGCTAGAAAGCTAACACTTGTCTGCAGCTTCAGATGGACTCAAACCAGTTACATGACCAGAGAATGGGGTGTATTGTTGGCTGAGACTTTCACTCCACATCCCAGTTCTAGTGCAGGGTAGAGTTATTCCTCCAAGCACATGGGAGATACGGACGCAGCAACGGGAAATAGCGGAGCTAGCATGCAAAATGGGTAAGCTAGCCCCCACGCCTACCACAACTCCCAAATTCAAATCTCCATTTTGACCTCCGGGTTCCAAATTACTAAATCCAGCGTGGAGAGATTACTCAATATCTCCACTTGAATGTCTGATATTCCCCTCAAGAGTAACATGGCCATGGGGCGCCTGGGTGGCTTAGTCTGTTAAGCGTCCAACTTTCGCTTAGGTCATGATCTCACGGTTTATGGGTTCGAGCCCCACGTCGGGCTCTGTACTGACTGCCAGCTCAGAGCTTGGAGCCTGTTTCGGAGTCTGTGACTCCCTCTCTCTCTGACCCTCCCCTGATCACGCTGTCTCTCTCTCTCTCTCTCTCTTCTAGAAAAAAAAAAGAGTAACATGGCCAAAATAGATCTCATGATTCACTTCCTGCCCATCTGTTCCTCCCTCAGTCTTCTCCATCTTGGTAAGTGGCACCAACCATTCACCCAGTGGCCTGAGCCAAAAATTAATTTATCTCTTACCCCCCTTTACACACCCAGCTCTAGCCACACTGGCATTCTCTTGGTTCCTAGAATTCTTCCCACCTCAGGACCTTTGCACTTGCTGCTTTCTCTGCCTGATACTCTCTAGATTCAGAAGCTCACGTGGCAAGCTGTTGCTTGTCATTCAGGCCTTTATTCAAATACCACCTTTCCTGGCCACTCTATCCAGATTGGGCACCCAATCTGTCCCCCCCACCCATCACCGTCTATCACATCACCCTGTCTTGGATTCTTCTTAGAACTTATCACTGTGTGAAATGATCTTGTTCGTTCATTTAGTTTTCTTCTTTATTCTGTCTGCCATCTAGAATGAAAGATCCATGCCAGCAAAGACCGTTGTCTGTCTTGTTCACTTCTATGTCCGATGGGTATATGCAAATATCTGTGTGATATCTATGTGAACACCTCTGCGAATGCTCCTCCCTAGAGCCGAGTGACATAGAAACCCTGACTGGACCCCAGAGCTTAGAATGTGTCTGGTACATGGTGAATTCTCAGTAAGAGTCGGTCAATAAGTGGATGAAACGTACAAATGGATGACTAGAGGGATGGGTGGAGGGACGGGTGATGGATTGCTTAAATAGAACGCTTCCTGAAAATAAAAAGACTAGGTGGTTCATGGGCTCTGGTTGGAGCAGAGATGTTCTTCAGGATCTAGAACACTTCCTTTTATCTTCCCTCCGCCACTTCACTTCTCTCAGTCCTGTTGCAAAGAGACGAGGTCTAGCTTTGACACCCCCAGTGAGCTCAGTGATCCATTACGGTAATCGCATGGGATTCCCCACTCAAGAGCACATTCGGACCCAGACACGCCACCTCGCCCTGCCCTGGTCACAGCAGGCGACTTGCTGCTCATGCCTCTGCCTTAAAAAGTGTTGAAGAAATAGCGTCCTCGAACCAAAATAATAACTGCTACTGTAACAACTAGCATCTGGATAGCACTTTATGGGTTACAAGGCGCTATGTGCATGGGTTCTCTAAATTCTTCCTCATAATGGTGCCATTAACATTATGTCACCGAAGCTTGGAGGGGACCTCGTCCGGGGACAGCAGGCCCCAGGACAGGGGCGAATACCCTCCATCTGCACTCACGGCAGACATCATTAATCAAGGCACACTTTCCTGTTTAGCCCAGTTCCAAGCCCTGAACCTTCAAGATCGGGACCCAATACTGGGACTCCGGCAGCCACTTCCAATCAGTCAGGCTGACGTACGGGACAGAAAGCCTTCTCTCGCTGGGCCAGTCCAGGTCCGGTTTTGTATCTGTGGCAACTGGCGACTGGAGACGTTACCCCATGAGTCCGTGGCAGAGCTGGTGCCAGAACCCCGGTCTCTTGGCTCACATGTTTGAGAGGCCATCCCAGTGGCCCGTGTCCATGCTTCTCAAGACAACTGGGGTTCTGATTTAACTGGGTGTCAGGCTTTTAAAGGTCCATGGAGGGGTTGCCTGGGTGGCTCAGTCCGTTGAGGGTCCAACTTCGGCTCAGGTCATGATCTCATGGTCCGTGAGTTCGAGCTCCACGCCGGGCTCTGAGCTGCAGAGCCTCTCTCGGCTGCTCCCCTGCTCACATGCTCTCTCTCTCTCTCTCTCAAAAAAATAAATAAACATTTGAAAAAAATTTTAAATCAATAAAGGTCCCAGGAGACCGAAACTTTCAGCCAAGGTTGAAAACTATGGGCATTTTCTCCCTCTGTAAGAGTGTGTTTATTGTTTCCTTGATGTTAAGAATTGCCTGGGGCCACCTGTTAAGTGTATAATGTACGTTTGTAAATATTTAGGTCTCTCCCCTGGAGAATCGGGTTCAAGAGGTCTGTCCTGGGGCCCAGGCATCTGCATGTTCCTAAGCGTCCCCGGTGATTCTGATTATCCCGGAAGTTGGGCCGTACGGCTCTGAACAGGCTCAGTGAGGACTCTCTTTGGAAAGCCCGAGAATGAGGCCAGTCAGCTCTTGAGTGTCAGGAGACAAAGAGTGATCTGGGCTTTGTCTCTTTAAATAGTTGCAAAGACTTCTGTCCATGTACCAAGCATTTGCCATTCTTTGGCAGTTTCCAAGTCTAGGTGATTACGTAATCCATCTCAAGAATTTATAAGAATAATATCACCCT
Source organism: Proteles cristata cristata (assembly GCA_017311185.1). Taxonomy (NCBI): domain Eukaryota; kingdom Metazoa; phylum Chordata; class Mammalia; order Carnivora; family Hyaenidae; genus Proteles; species Proteles cristata. Next base: position 527,540 of record JAESUZ010005299.1, read on the forward strand.
CGTGCCTGGTTTATGTAGAAAAAGGGACAGCACAGAGACAGATAAAGTAGAACACAGAGGTAACGATGCAATGAAAATTATTTGTCCATTTTAGACAAGCAATTTTCTGTAATGTTCTGTTCTCTAGTGCAGCTGTCCTTCTGAGAGCCCAAGGGCCTTTTAAGGTGGAGCAAATCTGGGGGGGATTGTTCTTGAGGGAGACTGGCTGGAAATGTGGATAGGGATGGCCCGGAGCAGGGCCCGGGGGACCCAAGTGTCCAGCGCCAACATGTGGGTCCGAAGTGCGGGGGACAAAACAAAGACAGGGAGGTCCGACACCGAGCTGGGTTCCCGCGCCCCAGCCGCCCAGGAAAATAACGCAAAGTACAGTTTGCAGATGAGTAAACTGAGGTTCGGAGAGATTACACTGTCCACCGTCTCTGGCTTCATCTAGGAACTCCTCACTCAAGAATGGGAGAGGCAGCATCGAATCCAATGCCCACCCCTACTAGAACGATCGGGGCACACTGGAACATCAGGATGGGAATAGGCTTGGCGTTTTAAAAATGGAGATGAGAGTTCTTTTTTTTTTTTTTTTCCAATCATACATAGTAATGGAGAGACGTAGCCTGGAGAATTACAAATAGCAGATTTACCACCGATCAACTTCTTTGTCCTCGAGCTAATGCTAAACTGGGTGGCAAATCCGGAGCAGGAAAGAAACGGGTCTGGAATTAAGAGCAGGCCACAAATATGCACCCAAAGCCTTAAAAATGTGCACACCCTCTGATCCAGCAATTTCACCTCTAGGAATTTATCCTCCCAAAATAGCTGAAAAAGCAGGCCAAGAAGCATTTACAAGGCAAACGTTGTTTATAGTTTTGAGAAATTGGAAACAGCATAACTGGCTAACAATAGACTTAAGACAATATAGCACATTCACGTAGGCGAATACCATATGCCCGTGAAAAGCCGTGATGTAGACCTATGTCTGAAGACACAGAACACAGTTTACCATATATTTGCTGAGCGAGAAAAAGCCTGTGTTTGAGCGGCATGGATGATATGATCGCGGCTGTGTTAAAACAAGGAAGCAAATAATAGTCCAGTAGGGATGAGTGTGATATGTATATATCAGATATGCACTAAAATGTCAGCAATGGATTATTGGATTGTTAACTCTATATAGTGGGATTAGAGATCACTTTTATTTGCTTCCTTTTCTCCCATTTATCAACAGGCTGAATATACCTTGCTCTGTTCTTTTTTCTTCCCATTTCATTGAGATATAATTGGCATATAGCACCGTATAAGTTGAAGGCATACGGCATAAAGACTTGACTTGCATATATTGTGAAGTGATTACCGCGGTAATTTTAGTTAACATCCCTCATCTCATATGATACAACAAGAAAAAATGTGGGTTGTTTTTGTTTTTGTTTTTTTCTGTGTGATGAGAACTCTCAGGATCCACTATCTTAACTTTGGAATACACCACGCAGCAGTGCTAGGGGTTAGTCACCTTGCTGTACATCAATAGCCCCGGTACTTAGTTATCCCGGAAGTGGAAGGCTGAGCCTTTTGCCCACCTTCATCCCATCCCCCTCCCACTCCGGCCTCTGGCCACCACAGATCTGATCTCTTTTTCTCTGAGTTTGGTTTTGTTTGTGGGTTTTTTTTTTTTAAAGATTCCAAATAGAAGTGAGATCATACAGTGTTGGTCTTTCTCTGTGTGACTTATTTCCCTGGCATCATTCCCTTGAGGTCCGTCCATTCATGCTGTTGCAAATGGCAGGATTTCTTTCTTTTTTATGGTCGAATAATATTCCGTTGTGTGTATATCTTTATCCATTCACTGTCCGTTCATTCCTCACTGGACACTTCGATTGATTTGTCTTTTTTTGGTTTTCGGCTTAACAGTCTTCAGGGAACATCTGTCGCTTGCATAACTAAATGAAAGTGGTAAAAGTCTTTGAAAGAAAAGTGCTCTCAAAGTCCTGCATAACTGGCCCTTGTCAGTGACTTCTCCAGTAAGAAGCTGCTGAACTGGGCCGCAGGGAGGGGTATAGCTAATGCCACCAGTGAGAAGGAAGTAGGAACAGGCCTGGAGGCAGGAAGGGGCTGGGGGACATCAGTATCGGGGGTCCAGACCCCGAGCAGGGAGGTAGGGGGACACATAAGCAACCCTGACCCCAGCTCACAGGTACACCCAGCTTACAAGCTAAATGGGCAGTTTATGTCATGCCCTTGAACCTGGTCCCTGGCTGGTTCATGGCATGTGGAGCTTGGCACCTGCCCCGCCCCGCTGTCTCCCACCATGTATCTGTGTTTGTCAGCTGACTTGGGGGTGGGCTGTGGAGCCCCTGGGGAAGAAACACAAAAACCTTGAACCACATACACAGCTGGAGGTGTTCATGCAGGGAATGTCTGGCCATCTTGGAGACGACGGGCCGGCTGGAGAACGGGGGTTCCTGAGAATTCACGAAGGGGTGAGGGACCTCCAGGAAAGAGAGCCCCACTCAGAGACCGGCTACAGAGTCGCTGATGGGGATGGTCCCATCTGTCCTGCGACTGCTGCTCCAGCCTGGGGGTGAGACTGCGCTTGGAGGAAAGAGCAGGTGTGGATGCGTGACCCTGGGAACCCAAGAGAGGGGCAAACTGGTGTTTGTTGCTGGGGTGAAGAGGCCGAGACCTCCAGGCTTCAGGCCGCGGGGGGAAGCCCAGGCAGAGTCTTGGCAGCAGAGGCGGCTGTCCGGGGGTCACCAAGGGCGCGGCAGTGGCCCAGGAGAAGGGGCAGAGGAGGACAGGCAGGGTGGTCTGGAAGGGATGCATGTGAGTGGCTATCTGTCCACGGTCCTGCGTTACCAGTTTCCCGCCGGTGCTGTAAGAAGCGACTGTAACCTTCATAGCTTAGGGCAATACACATTTTCCCCTCACAGCCTGGCGGTCAGAAGTCCTAGAACTGAGTTTGTGGTGCAGCTGTGTTTCTTCTAGCGGCCCTGGGAAGGATATTTGCTTGCCTCTTCCGGCTTCCAGATGTTTGCCCGCATGTCTTGGCTCATTGCCCCTTCCTTGAATCCCTCTGACCTTGGCCTTTTCTCCTCTGCTTCTGTCATTGCATCATATTCTCTGACTCTGACCCGTCTGTCCCCTCCTACGGGGGCCCTTGTGAGTGCATTGGACCCACCTGGGTAATCCAAGGTCACCTCTCCATCTTGGGATCCCTAATCACACCTGCAAGGTCTCTTTTGCCGTATAAGGTATCATTCTCGGCTTCCGGGGGTAGGGTGCGGCCATCTTTCGGGGGCTATAAGTAACCCCAGAGGACAGAAGGGGCACCTCCTTGGGGGCTCCCAGGAAGCGCCGCTGGGAGAAGTAGGGGCTTGGATTTAGTAGCGTTGGGCATTAATATGAAGTGGGTTATTCAAACTCCCCAGTTAGGGAAGTTTGGGGACACTGAGGGTCCCATACGAATGGGGGAACTGGGGCTCTCTCTGTCCAAAGCCACAGGGCTGTAGTTCTCCAGCTTCTCTCTATGCTGTTGTTTTCCTCAACTGACATTAGATAAAGGAAGCATTACTGTTGTTTGTTCCTACCGTTTAAGGCAGAGAATAAAATCTACCAGGTTTGGGGGCGGGGGGGTGGGGGGAGTGGGTGGGTGTGGATCATTTCGCAAGGGAAAGCCCGGAGCCCCCCCGATCAGTGCCTGCGGAGACTTGCATTGCCCCCCCTCCCCCACCTTGGAAAGTTGTCCCCTCACTGGGGCTTTCCGCGGAGGGAGGGTGGAGAGGGGCCAGGTGCTCCCTGAGCCGCCTCAGCAAGCGACGGCTCGCGGTCAGATCTCCCGGGGCTGCGTGGACACTGTCGGTCATCCGTGGGCTCTATCCACAAGGAGGAAGCCTGGGCTTGGAGTGTGGGGGGTGTTCCGGGGACAAAAGCGCTTGGGACCCGCCCGGCAAGAAGACAGTTCTCTCTCTGACCCTCTGGAGAGCCCGCATGCGCGCACGCCTGGGTGGGGAATGGTAAGCCAAGGCGAGACCGCGGGCTTTGGTTTTTTTCTTTCTATTCTTAAGTCAGGCAGTTCTCAGTGGACCCGTCAGAAGGAGGCATGGACATCGGAATGCCTGAGTTTTCATCTTGACCCTGCTTCTCTCTCTCTCTCTCTCTCTCTCTCTTTCAGTATATGACTCTGGATGCATCATCTGACTTCTCAGGGCCTCAGTTCATCCACCTATAGAAACAAGGGTCAGACTGGCTGATCTCCAAGGCACCTTCTAGGATTCGTCCAGCTTATGCTGGAATACTTCTGATGGCTTCCTCGCTGGTGTCCTCACTTCCTTGCTGTGCTCTTGGGGCCTCCAAGCCCACCTGGCCGCTCAGATCGAATCCCCCAAACACACTTGCTTCGGCTCCCTCCCCAGGCCCCGTGGCCAGTCCGGGGCCCTGGCCTCCAGCAGGCCCTGAGCTCCGTGAACAAGTAGAAGTGACTCAAAGGAAGAGGCCCTGGCAAAGGGGCCTGCGACATAGTCACTGTGCACAGGGAGGGGAAACCCCTCCGCCCCGGCAGAATCCCAGGAAACTGGTTGTTAAGGAGGCCAGCAGCCAGCTACCAAGTTAGATAATGAGTACTTGGGTTTTTCCACCCCTGTTTACCTTGCGTTAAGTACACGAAAATGATGTCATTTCTGCACCCATCCAGCTGGCGCTGCGGATGGGGTCTCTCTGGGCCTCCTCAGAGGCTCCTCACCCGCCTCCGGTCACCCCTGCCTTCATCAGTTTGAGCTGCGCCTTGGGGAAGCAGGTAGCTCTCTCCCAGGATTCCCCTCTGCACTCCCCCGCTGTGTTCTCCCCCTTGCCTTCACCAAGAGGCTGCAATGGTGTCTGATTGGTCCTCCAAGCCCCCCGTTCGTCCCCTCGAGCCCCTTCACCCCCATGGCCAGAGGGACCTTTCTAGGCAGCACCCTGCCTGAAACCCTTGAGTGAACCCAGTTTTGTGTTCAGGAAGCTCAGCCTGATCCCAGGCCCCGGAGATCAGCCCCCCACTACTTGCCACCGCACCCCAGGACTCCACGCCTCAGTCCTTCCACCAGCCGGTGCTTCTCCCACATTCTCGAATGTTCACCTCACTTCCGCAAGGTCTTCACCCCTGGGCAGGGGCCTCTTTCCTTTATGCAAACTCCTCCTCAGCCCCTCAGAAGCTCCCCACTCCACCCCCAACCCTGTTCCTCCTGGGAACCCTCACTGTGTCCTGCCTGGAAGAGAAAAGTCCGTGACATTTGGAGATTGTCAGAGCCTGCAAGATTTGCAAGACTCGGAAAAGCCCCTGAGGCTTGCTGATCACCTTAGAGGCCAGGGGCACGGGGTGGAGGGTCCAAGCTGGGGGGTACAGGTACGGGGGGGTGGGGGGCGTGGAGTGAGATTCCTCACCTCACCCAGCGCAGGAGGCAGACAAACATGAAACACAAGAATCTTCCAATTTCATCAGAGATACACGCTCAACCGAGGACAAAGTAAACCACGTGGGTAGGTGCCCCGTAAAGAGATGGGGACAAACAACGGGCGTTGTAATCTCTGTCACTCCTCACAGCACCCCAGTGACAGGGTAATGTGGCTCCCATTTACATACATAGTGGACACTTGTGCGTGTGCCCAAAGCCAGGCGGGTACTTAACCATGCTGAACCTCAGTTTTGACTTCTGTGAAATGGGCTTATTGATACTTATGTTACAAGACAGGGGCCAGCTCATAGTAGGGATCAAATCTCAGCTTCGTCAAGAACGAGGGGCCATCTGGGCCGTGGGGCAAGATGGCCGGTGGGATCAGGACTCTTTGACAGATGAAGCAAGTTGGGACCCCCAACACAAGAAACGTTGGGTGAGTTCTCTGGGGCCGCACGTCAGGACGTCTGGCCTCTGGGTTCTGCTTTCACCAGACCCCTTCCCAGGGGCACTTCTTCCAGGGCCAGGATGGGCCAAGCCACCCAGCTGCCCATCACCTCTGGGTTGCTCACTTCAGGGATCATGCAGGCTCTGTGGTCATTGTTGTGGCTCGCCCAGGCCTGGACTCTTCTGGACTGGGAGGGCCAGTGCAGTTCACTCCCGCCCTGAGGCAGGTGGCGGGGGGCGGTGAGGCCTGGCTTCATCCTAATCCAGGACCCACTGCTCCTGTTCGACCCCCCCATCCCACCCCGCCCAGCAAAGGCTGCCGCTTCCCACCAGGCTGGCCCAGCAGTTGCGCTGCCTATAAATAGAAGAGTGAGATTCCTCGCGGCCCAGTGAATGGCTCTGACATCCTGCTCTGCCTGACTGAGCCCTGAGTCACAGGCCCCCGCAGAGGCCCGCCCAGGCGACCGGGCCCACGCCACTGACACGGCCTCAGAGGAAGCGCTGAGAGTCTCTGGGGAGGCTGAAGGAGGCTTACAGACACGCAGCTGGCATTTCCTCCCCGCGAGCTCTGCCAGGGGTCGCGAGTGAGGGTGCAGGAGCGGGCGAGCGGGTCCCAGGTAGGGTGCCCGGCTCCGGAAGCACAGTGGCCTCGGCGCCCCCTGCCCGACAGGGAACAGGAGGGGGAGTCCCGGGGAGCCCCGTCTGTTCCCCTTGCATCCTTGATCTGGCTTTGCTCCCTTCAAAGCCAAAAGCGAACCCACAGGGATGGACACAGCCTGTCCATCATAAAATGGACGGGAAGGCTGCACACCAGGCCTGGGCGTGGGCAAGGAGGGAGCCGGCCCCCCAGAGGGCCAAGTGGCAGGAAGGGCAGGAGGCGACAGTGGCGGGGGGCGGGGGGGCGGAGGTGTCTCTAACCGTCTGCCACTCCGCCTCAGTCAGAAGGAGATTCTGACCGTGCTGGGGTCCCGTGTCCGCCCTGTGGGCAGGGGAGGGGGGAGCCTTGGTAGGCTCTGTCCAGTGGGGAAGAGGTAACCCCCCAAAGCCTGATAAGAAGGAGAATGCTTTGGGTGGCCCAAGGCCAGCAAATGTCCCCTGTGAATTAGCACGAGCACCACCCGCTCTGAGACGTCTGCCCCGGCCACCGGGTCCACAGGGCTCTCCCCACTCACCCCTGGACATTCTCCATCTTCCACTCTAGTTATCTCCTGCAGAGCCCGGGCTTGTGGTCTAATTTGTGGAATGTCTTTGGTTTTGTTTTCTTCTTTATTTCTCTCTCCTGCACTCGAGTACACGCTCCGCGAGGACGAGGGCCAGGTCAGCGGGCGCTCCGTGCTGCATGCCCGGCCTGCGCTTGTTAGATGAACGAAGGAACGAGCGGCCCGTGTGCGCACCTGGGGGTACACACACAGGCTCACACGCTTGTTCACGCTCACCCGCACGCGCCTTCACACACTCACTCTTGTTCACACGCGCAAGCTTCTTCAACTCTTTGAGAAGCTGGAGCACTGCCTCCCCCCACAGTGTCCCCTCCAAATCTCTCTCCCACTGGTGGGGGGGATGGGGGGGATTGGGGCAAGAGAGCCCAGCTGTGGAGCTGCATCCTCAGTAGTTCTGACCCATGTCTGACGAGTGAGTCACTCTCCTGACTCATGCATCCGCGTTGATGATCTCTCAGTCCCGAGGGACCGGAGAGGAAAACCCTGATCCTGCCCCAGTTGAACATCCTCGTTGGTTGCCTGTTGTACCACAGTTTGATGTCTTGCTTCCTTTGCCTGGTTTTCTCAGCACAGGGCAAAGCTTGGGGCCACGGGGCCCTCCAGACACCCCATCCTCTCTCACCTCCGCGCCACACGCACACGCCGATCCTTCTACCTAAAAGGCTCGGTCCCTCGCCCAGTCCCCATACCTTCTTGCTCACCTTGCAAACTCCTAGTTACACTTCCAGACCATCCAAATCTCATCTCCCTGCAAGACCGCGAGCCGCATTCACAGCTTCTGCCCGGCCCTTCCTCAGTCTGTCCCGAATTCTCCAGAAACGCAGACGCACAGAACTCTGGGCTTGGCAAGGTCCTTAGAGACCCACAGTAGTTTGCAACCCAGGGGTTGGAAATGTGTGGGGCATTTTTTTTGGCTGCCACAGGGACAGGGACTGCTGGTGGAATTTAAGAGGCAGGGGGCTGGGAATGCTACCTGGGAACGACTGTCCATCCTAAAGGTCAAAAGCAGCCCACTGAGAAGCGCTGAGCCGCCTTCTGTTGGAAGGCCCAGGGAGGGAAAAGCATCTTGTCAGGGTCATGTAGCACTTTGGGCGCCAAGGGGGTCGGCACGCACTCCCTCGGGGGAGCACTCCCGGGTGGTGGGCCTGAGGGCTGCCTTCTGACCCTCTGGGTCCTCTGTGCCCGCTCCTGGCCGCACCACCGGTACCAGGGCCGCTGTGGGACATGTGTCTCCGGCCAGCCGTTTTCCCTTCTCCTGCCCCGTGCTGGTGGCCAGATGGCTTGACATGGCTGAGGATGCGCCTGGACTGTGGAGGCAGCGCCCCCCACGGAGGGGAGAGCTGGGCTTGCGGACGGGGCCAGAGTCCTGCAATGACAGCATCCGGCTCCGTGAGCTCATCTGAACACCAAGAAAGGCACGCGTTAGTCTGGTGTCTGGCACTGGTGACCGCAACACCCCAGGGCCCGGCCTTGGCCACGGTGGTGGGGAGGCAGTTGCAAGGCCTGGTGTCCCTTAAATTGGCCCCCCAGCCCTACCCCAAAAAAGTGGGGTTATTCTTCCTCTCTCCCACGTAGCCTGGGCCACCACGGACCTATCCTTCAGGCTGAAGGAACTTGTTCAAAAGCCGCAAGTTATGCATTAAACAGAGCTGCTAATATAACAAATTGTCACATCCCTATCACTTGCTATGACAACCATCGACCCACGGCCCATCCTGCCTCAGCCAGACCCTCCCCCCAATCCACACCCCTCCTCCAGCATTATTTTGATGCAGATGCCAAACACGACAGCATTTTATCCGTGAATATGTCCGCGGATATCTCTAAAAGGACTCTTCCTCGCAAACTAAACCATAATCACACCACCACTATTACACCAAAAATATTAATAATTCTCAACGTTGTCTTTTTCTTTTTAATTTTTTAAGTGTGTATTTATTTTGAGAGAGAGACAGCGAGGCAGACAGACACAGAATTCAAGGCAGGCTCCAGGCTCCAAACTGTCAGCACAGAGCTCGATGCAGGGCTCGAACCCACGAACCGTGAGATCATGACCTGAGCTGAAGTCGACGCTTAACTGACTGAGCCCTCCAGGCGCCCCCCAATATTAATCATTCTTAATGATATCAAATACCCAGTGTTCAAATGTCCAGTTGTTACATAATTGTGGGGTTTTTTTTTCCTAATTGCTTTTTTTATAGTTTAAATTCCAATCCAGATAAGGTCTACATGCTGTAATTGACGGATAAATCTTTTGAATTTCTTTGGGTCTAGAGTTTTGTTTTGCTTTTATGCGTTCACTGTAAGGAGGGAGTTGTTTGTCTTGTGGTATTTTGCTCATTGCTGCCCTGTTGTGTGGTTGAATATCTTCTTCTGTCCCGTGCTGTGAGTTGGTAGTTAGCAGCAGAGGTTTGATCAGATTCAAGTTTGAGGTGGTTTTTTTTTTTTTTTTTTTTTGCGAGACTACATCATTCGATGGTGTTGGGATCTTCCGTCAGGAACATGGTGTCTTATTCTCTTTTTTGAATAATGTTAGCAGCCATTCAAGCAATTAATTTGGTAAGGACTGCAAAAATGGTATTATATTTCACATTTCATTCCTTCTGCAGTTATTAGCTGGAATCAGTCTTTAGAAGAAACGTACTCTTTTCTATTATTTGGCACATAGTGATTCTACGTGAAAGAGACTTTTCAAAAGGGAGTCTCTACTCCCTCAGCAGAGCCTGGGGTAGGTGGTCCAGAGAGGGCAAGTGTCTCACTGAAGGGCACACAGCAGATTGGGAGCAAGGCCTGAAAACTCAAACCCAGGTGCTGTGCCATATACAGCACTGCTCTGGGGGCAGATGAAGGAGCAGAGAGGACTGGGGTCTGGGAATCAGAGGCTGGGATTTGAACCTAGGACCTGCCATGTATAAGCAGTGGGACTTTGGGCAGGCCATTCAGCCTTGATGCTCTCTTAATGTGGGGCTAACCCCACCTCCCTGAGGCAGCCCAAGTTTGCCAAACTTTCAAGCTCTCTGGAAGAAGGAGCTTGGAGATGCCCTTCCTGACCTCACAAGGTAGGCCACATTCACCAGCCGTGCTCAAGTCCGCGGTCTCTCACTTTAGCTTCCGGGGGCTGCTTCAGGACCCGCCTAAGGACCCTGCCTTGACTCCCCGCCTGAGGAGGCTTTCTCAGGGGGGTCAGGCCTCTATCGGCCATGAACTCAGGACTGGCCACACGACTGCGGGGATTTTGAATTTCCCTTTCTGGACACAGTGCTGGGTGACTGCTCAGGTCACAGGCCCGCGAAGCCAGCCCTGGACAAGCTCTGTCTCAGGGGCACATGGAGAGATCTCATCCAGCTCAACCAAATTTGAGTAAGCTGGGCCATGTTGGCCATCCCAACACAAACCCATTGCAGTGAGCTTTGGTTAAGAAGGGGTGTTTACGGTAAACAGGAGTTAACAGTTACAGTCGTATAAATGCAATTTCATGGCATCCTTTGAGTCAACATGTGGACAAAGCAGTAAAAACTGGATTGTGGGGCAGAAGAAAATCTGAATGCCACAGAGACACAGATGATGTAAAAACGCTCACTGCTGACCAGGGTAGCATGTGGACCCGCAGAGAAGGTAGGAGGGGACATCCATATTTATTCGTCTTCTAAAGAGGGCTCGCAAGACCAGATATGCCGCCTAAAATTGAACAAAAGAAATAGACCTTTAAATATAGGTAATCAGTGGGTCTCTGCTAAGTGAGCTAAGTTCTCACCAACCGTATTGAGAAATCAGTGGATTTGGTCTGAAGTGATACACCAAGACATGTGTGTGTGTGTGTGTGTGTGTGTGTGTGTGTGTGTGTGTGTGTGTAGAAGCTCAGAGTTATGAAGGTAGCTTTCAGAAAAAATACAAAAGGAAATGTGTCCGATAGTTGCCTCTGGAAGGAAGACAGAAGAACAGGGCGGAGTCTGCTATTTTCCTTTCCAAGCTCTTTGTACTGTTAGATTTGTTACCATGTTCCTATATTCTTTTGGTAAAAATTAAAAGTTACTGTGGGGATCGGAATCCATAGCCAAACACGGAAAGGCAGAGGGGCTGATCTCTGCTGACTCCTCCAGGACCTCATTCTCCCAAACTCCACCACGCTTGGGAGCTCTGGAGTTGGATACTTAGAACTAGCTTATGATCCAAGGGGAAAACTCAGAAAATTTCAGGGAAGGACTCTGATTGGATCACGTGCCCACCCCGTGGGCCAATCCAAGGCGTGCTGAACTGTGATTGGCTTCACCAGGGTCATGTCCCACCCCCCCCACCCTTGCCAGGACTGCTGAAATACTACAGGATTAGGTAGAGCCGTGGAGGAGACGTTCTCCAAGAAAGGGTGGGACTTATTGGAAGAAAGGGAGAAAGGAGTGCTGGGAATAAGCCAACAGATAACCCATGAGCTGAGATCCCCAAGGGCCACCCCAGTACAGGGTACGAGGTGTAGAAGATGTGGAGGTGACTGCATCATGCCGCTCCTACTGGAAGCCAGGATGAGAGAGGAAGATAAAGGAGATCATAGCGGTTACCCAAGGGAAAGTGTGGAAGAGCCACAATGTTATTCACACAAGGTTCTATGAGAACGAGCAGACAACCTGTACTCACATGGGGCATCCAGAAGTCGTATCAATCCCGAGGGGCCCCCAAGGACTCCCAGCTACAGCACAGTGACTTGGGTCCAGGTCCTGTTTCTGCTCAGGGTAAAGTTTTCCCCTCTCTGAACCTGTTTCTCCATCAGTAGAATGGGACGAATATTCCGATGTAGCTATTAGATTGGTTTGGGAGGTGGAGGACAGAACTCGGCACATAGTAGGCAATTCTTTATCTTCCCAGAGTCCGAGGGCAACCTATCTCCATTGCCAGCTTTTTAAAGATAAACTGATTAGCTTAGTTTAAAACCAAAAGATATTCTTTACAATTGTTTCATGATCTGGTTTGTGGAAAACCAGATAATTATCCAACTGCCATCAATTACAGAATTGTACTGAAACTGTCAACGTATTTCCCCACTAAAACAGAAGTTCCCTGAAGGCGGGTAAAGCATTATCCATTTTTGCATCTCTCTCTGGTACCTAGCATAATGGACACTTCCCCTTGCAGCCCAGTTATATCGAGAGATAATTAACCTCGATAAATAAATAAAATAACACACCACTCTAAAATTTTTTTATTATTTTTTTAAATTTTTAAAAATGTTTTATTTATTTCTAGGAGAGAGAGAGAGAGAGAGAGAGAGAGAGAGCGTGAGCAGGGGAGGGTCAGAGAGAGAGGGAGTCACAAACTGAAACAGGCTCCAGGCTCCGAGCTGGCAGTCAGCACAGAGCCCGACGCGGGGCTTGAACCCACGAACCGCGAGATCATGACCTAAGCGAAAGTCGACGCTTAACCGACTAAGCCACCCAGGCGCCCCTCTAAAATTTTTTAAAATGTTCATTTATTTTTGAGAGAAAGAGACAGAGTGCAAGTGGGGGAGGGGCAGAGAGAGAGGGAGACACCGAATCCGAAGCGGGCTCCAGGTTCTCAGCTGTCAGCACAGAGCCCGATGCAGGGCTCGAACTCACCAACCGTGAGATCATGACCTGAGCTGGAGTCAGATGCTTAACTGACTGAGCCACCCAGGAGCCCCTAGCAAAGTGGCTCAGTCGGTTGAGCACTTTGGCACAGGTCGTGATCTTGCAGTCTGAGTCGAGCCCCGCATCAGGCTCTGTGTTGACAGCTCAGAGCCTGGAACCTGATTCGGATTCGGTGTCTCCCTCTCTCTCTGCCCCTGCGCCACTCGCTCTCTGCCTCTCTCTCAAAAATAAATAAACATTTAAAATCTTTTAAATAAAAACTAACAAAAAATAAAAGATTAAGGTGTATGGGCATATATTGTAAAACGATTACCACAATAAGGTTAGTTTACATACATCATCTTCTGTAGATACAAAAAGAAAAGAAAAAGAAAAAAACAAGATTCTATTCCTTGTGATGACAAGAACTCTCAGGACCTACTCTCTTAACTTTCAGATACACCATAGAGCAGTGTGAACTATTGTCACGCTTCACATTACATCCCCGGTACTTAGTTATCTTATCACTGGAAGTTTGTACCTTTTGAACACCTTTATCCCCTTCCCTGTCCCCTCCCCCATCTCTGGCAACCACAAATCTGATCCCTTTTTCTATGAGTTTGGTTTTTTAGATTCTACATGTAAGTGAAATCATACAGTATTTGTCTTTCTCTGTCTGACTTGTTTCACTTATTATAATGCCTTCAGTGTCCATCCACGTTGTCACAGAGGGCAAGGTTTCCTTGTACTTTATGGTTCAGTAATAATCCGTGTGTGTGCGCATGCGCATGTCTGTGTGTCACATTTTCTTTATCCATTCATCAGTCAACTGACACTTAGGTTATGTCCGTGTCGTGGCTATTTACAATCATGCTGCTGTGGACGTGGGGATGCATGTATGTCTTCGACATAGTGCTTTCATTTCCTTCTGATATATTCCTAGAAATGGAATTGCTGGATCATTTTTAAAATTTAGGGGTGGCTGGGTCAGTGGAGCGTTCAGTTTCGGCTCAGGTCATGAGCTGTTGGTTTGAGCCCTGCGTGGGGCTCTGTGCTGACAGCTCAGAGCCTGGAGCCTGCTTCAGATTCTGTGTCTCCTCTCTCTCTGCCCCTCCCCCGCCCCTCATGCTCTATCTCTCACCCTCTCTCTTAAAAATTAATAAACATTTCTAAAAGTTTAAAAAATGTATTATTACTATTATTGAAGTACAGTTGACATTATATTAGTTTCAAGTATACAGCACAGTGATTCAACATTCTATACATTCCTCAAAGCTCACCATGATACGTGTGGTTACCACTGGTCACCCCACATTATTACAATATTATTGACTCTATTCCCTATGCTGTACTTTTCATCTCCATGGTTTATTTGTTTTACAGCTAGTTGATGCCTCTTCATCCCCTTCACCTATTTCACCCGTCCCCACCTCCCCTCTGGCAACCACCAGTTTACTTTCTATATTTAAGAGCCTGTTTGTTTGTTCATTTGTTTTTAGATTTGACCTCTATGTGAAATCATATGGTATTTGTCTTTCTCTGTCTTATTTCACTTAGCATAATACCCTCTGGGTCCATCCATGTTGTCACAAGTGACAAGATTTTATTCTTCTTTTATGGGTAATATTCCATTGTATAGATACATGCCACATCTTCTTTATCCATTCACTTATTGGTGGACACTTAGGTCGCTTCTGTATCTTGGCTATTGTAAAATAATGCTGCAATAAACATAGCATGTATCTTTCCAAACTGGTATTTTTGTTTTCTTTGGGTGAATGTCCTGTAGAGGAATTACTGGATCATATGGTATTTCACTTTTTAATTTTTTGAGGAGCCTCCATTCTGTTTTCCATAGTGACTTCACCAGTTTACAATCCCCCTTTCCCCACATCCTCACCGGCATCTGTTATCTCTTATCTTCTGGATACTGGCCATTCTGACAGGTGTGGGGTGATCTCTCATTGTGGTTTTGACTTGCGTTTCCCTGATGATGAGTGATGTTGGGCACCTTTTCATGTATCGACCATTTGTACATCTTCTCTGGGAAAATGTCTCTTCAGGTCCTTTGCCCAGTTTTAAATTAAACTGTTTTTTCACTACTGAGTTGCACGCAGGCTTTATATGTTTGGGATATTAACTCCTTATCAGACATGATTTGTAAATATTTTTTTCCCATTCTGTAGGGCATCTTTTGACATTGTCGGTGAGTTCTTTTGTTTTGATTTCTTTTGTTGTGCAGAAGCGTCTTGTTTGATGTACTCCTTGTTTTTTATTTTGTTGCTTGTACTTGCGGTGTTCCATTGAAGACATCATTGCCAAGACCTGTGTCAAGGAGCTTTTTCCTTTTGTTTTCTTCTGGGTGTTTGTGGCTTCTGGCCTTATACTGAAGTCTTTAAACCATTTGAGTTACTTTTTGTGAGTGGTGTAAGATAGTCTATAATGGACACTTTTTAAATTTTTAATTATTTTTTTGTTTTAGAAAGAGAGAGTGAGCAGGGGAGAGGGGCAGGAGGGAGATGGAGAATCTTAACCAGGCCCCACGCTCAGCCTGGAGCCGGACATGGAGCTGGATCCCACAACGGATCATGACCTGAGCCAAAATCAAGAGTTGGACACTCAACCGACTGAGCCGGCCAGGTATCCCTAATTCATTACCTTTTTTTAGAGAGAAAACATGCGAGCAGGGGAGGGGCAGAGGGCAAGGGAGAGAGAGAATCCTAAGCGGGCTACGTGCCTGGTGCAGAGCCCGATATGGGGCTCGATCTCACAACCGTGAGATCGTGACCTAAGCAGAAATCAAGAGTCTGAAGCTTGGCCAACTGAGCCACCCAGGCGTCCCATAGAACGAACACTTTTAATAAAGATTTTTTTTAAACACTATCTGAACAGATAAGGGGATGAAAGAAGCCCTCAAAAGGATGCTGTGAAAACAATAGACCGGTTTGCCAGGATGGTCTCCTGGTGGACACCCCAGTGGGTTCAGACATCGGCCAAGGACAAGCAACGAGGGCAAACGTGTACCTGGTGTGGGAGCTGGAAGGCAGGGCATAGTGAAGGGGACAGGGGGCTGCAAGCCTCCTTCACTTTTCATCCAGCAGATGTCCCCTAGCCCTCCTACCCTGCGGCAGGCACCGGCCACCTGAGACACGAATCCCCCACCCCCACTCTTGGGGAGCTGATATCCAGGGTATAATGTGCGGAGAGCAGCATCAGCCCCCGAGGGAACCTGGCCCAGGCCTCCGCATGGCTGCACCTTCCTGGTAATGTGTTTATAATAACCATGTTAATTGCAACAATTGCAATTATACAGAGTTATACAGAGAACCTACCGGATTAGTCAAGACCACTTCAGTTTTAAGTAATAGAAACTCAACCCAAACCGGCTTATGTAAATTTAAAAACTTTGGTTTGTGTGTTGATTCCTAAAAACAGCAGGGGTTAACTAGCCCCTGGCACGACTGGACCCAGGAGCCCCGAAGACGTCATCAGCGCTCTGTGACCCGCTCCACCTCGTGGTGCCGCTGCCTCCTGACATCACTCTCAAATAGTAAAAGCGGCCCCTCGTGGCTCCAAGCTGATGATCTCAGCAAAGAGCCAGCACCTCTTTCCTTCTTGTTCCAGAAACTTCAGGACACGGTTGCAAGGACGAGTCCAACTTGGGTCTCGTGCCCAGGCCTGAGCCAACACTTGAGGTCAGTATTGGGATGGGCCGATTGGCCTGAGTCTGGCGATGGGCTTGGGAATGGGGTGGGGGATGGCCCCATTTACTCAGTAGGGACTGAGAATGGAGGAGGGGGGTTTTCAAGAGAGCAGGGCTCTCTTGGAAGAGGTGATGTTGAACAGGACTGCTCAACAATGGTGTCTACACCTACTACGTGCCAGGCACAAAACTGTCAGTTAAACCTCTCAACGGTCCTGTGTGGTGAGACCATTCTCATTCCCATTTTACAGATGGGGAAAGTGGCTCGGAGAGGCTGAGTACCTTGCCAGTATCACATACGAGCAAGTGGGGGCTCAAGGAACATGAACTCTACCGGATGGGGGTTAGTGGGGGAGACCCCAGGCTCTGAACTTACGGGGGAGGTTAGAGAAGAGTTGACTGATTAAACCTAGTGAACGGGTGTGTAGGGAGGAGACAAAGGGGAATGAGCCGATGAACTTGGCACTGTCCTTGCCCCTATTTCCCGTCTTTAGGGCAATGACGTACTTGTTCCCCGTTCACTGAAGCAGTGTGGTGCGGCCCCAGGCACCAGATGGCCTGTGCTCCCCCGGAAATGGAGCCGTTGGCTAGGGACTGAGCGCTGGTAACTCAGAGGGGGAACTTCAAGGTCGCAAGAGGGAGGGAAGAGAGTGGGGAGGTAGAGAAGGATGGGAAGCAATGCGAGGCGACGGATAACCGCGCAGTCGCTGCTTTACAACAGACCCTGCGAGGAAAACGTGCATCAGATGGTCCGAGGGAGGGAGGAGAGGAACGTATGCCCCCACCTCACCTCCCTGGTTCATCCCTGGGAACGGGCTCCCTCCGGGCTTACTGCTGGCCCCTTTGGTGGCCTTTACCTGGGACGTGGCCTCGGTCGAGTCAGCCTGTCAGCTGTGCAACGGCTGTGGTGGAGGCAGAGTAAGCAGCCAGGAGTCTGGTGGACGGGGGGGCAGATAGAATCCGTAGGGGCCCACAAGATGCATGCAATGCACCCATGTTCTAGGTGTGATACAGCTGCAGCTCTGTGCCTCAGTTTCCCTCACAGGAAAGTACCTCCCTTAGGGTTGTTGAGAAGATATGAGACAATGCACACAAAACCCTTAGCAGCGTCTGCCCCTGCCTCGCCGGAGCTGAACGGGACTGGCCATTCGTTGACTTTGCCTGGAGACCTCGGGAGAAGCTTCGTTGAAGGGTGAGGTCCTGGCTAAGCTGTACCGGCCAGGACTCTCAGTTGCAGGCGACTCCACTGAAGGAGAGAAAGGGCCAGAGATGCATCTGGCTTTGGCACAGCTAGATGACTTGGAGTCCTAAGGGAGTTGACCCCTGTTGCATTCACAACATGCACTTGAACTCCCAGGGCTGACCTCAGCAGAGAGAAGACTCGGAGGCAGAGATCTGGTGGAAGAACTTGTGAGAGGAGAGGCTGGATTCAATCAGGACTTACCCACTCGACATCCTCCGACTTCTGAGGCGGCTCCATGATTGGTTGGTCCCCAGCCCGAAAAAGTGGGTCTCCAGTTTGGGCTGGAGGGACTTCAGCTCCAAATCTTCCTAAAAGCTTGCTCAGTGACTGTCCGCTCAGATAGTTCTGGATCTTCATGTGTTTGGGGAAGTAGATTCTGGCTTCAGGAACGCAGTCTGTGTAGGAGATACAATCTCTAACAGTGGAATCCACGGGGGGAAAAACAAGGGACACAAAGGTGAGGGACACGGCTGTAACTCAATTTCGAACGTCCCTCCTGGCCATGACGTTCCTGAGCACAGAAGCCCACGAGCTCTGTCCCCAAGCAGTCCGAGGTTGTTTATTAAGGAACACCCACACACCTGTGCTATGTAACTGCCCTACTTGTGTTCCCTGTGCAAGGTGCAAGATCAATCAGCCGTGTGACCTTGGACAAGTCATTTTACTTCTCTGATCCTTGGCCTCAACTATAAAATGAAACTGATGTCTAGGCACAAAAATGGAAACACATGCATACATGCAGACTTGTGGTCAATGTCCAAACAGCTTTCTAAAAAAAATTTTTTTAAGTCTATTTATTTTGAGAGAGAGAAAGAATCCGAAGCAGGCTCCACTGTGTCAGCACAAAGCCCAACATGGGCCTCAAACCCATGAACTGTGAGATCATACCTGAGCTGAGATCAAGAGATGCTTAACTGAGCTACCTGGGCACCCCAATGTTTAAAACAGCTTTATTCGTGATAGTCAAAAATCTGGAAACCGCCTAAATGTCCATCAGCAGATAAATGGCTAAGCCAACTGGGGCACATCCATACAATGGAATGCTTCTCAGAAATAAGGAACTACTGAGGGAATCTCAGAGACCCGCTGAATAAAAGAAGCCAGACACAAAAGCACAAACACTAAATGAGAATATTTATATGAAAATTCTAGAAAGGCAAAATTAATCTCTACAACAAAGGCTGGTCGGTGGTTGGTCCTTTACCCTTAAAGGCCTCTAAGGAGGAATAAGAGAACTTGAAAGGTTCTACATCTCCACTGCAGTGGTAGTTACAAGGGTGTACACATTTCAGAAAACATATGACTTGGGTGCTTCAAATGGGTAGACTTTATTGCATGGAAAGTATACCTCAAAGTTGATTTTTTTAAATGAGACCAAAGAAAAACACTGCTTTATTAAATAGGACCCTTTCCATGACAGACCCCAACTTAGGATAATTTTAGCAAAGAAGAAATGCATTGGCTCATAGAATCAGGTTAATCCAGGAGTATAGTCAGCTTCAGGCATGGCTGGATCCAGGGGCTTATGGATATCTGGACAGTATAGTCTCTCCATCTCTGAGCTTTTTCCTCTTCGCTGGCTTCGACCTCAAGCAGAGAACAGGCTGGCCACCAGCAGGTCCATCGACCCGGCAAATCCCACAAAAAACAAATGCCTCTTTCCCTGTAGTTGCTGCAAACTTTCCAAAGGGGAGTCTCTGTGGCGACACTGGGGAGAAGCGACCTCTCGAAGGAGAAGAGGGATTATCAGCAGAAAGGGCCGTGGACGCTGGGTAGGGAAAGCTGACAGGCGGCCACATTTCTCCACATGCCCCAGGGGTGGTGTTACCCCCCACTCCTACCCCCGGACACCCCGGCAGTGGTCAGGCACAGGGCCCAACCTCATCCAAGGCTCAAGTGTGCTTCTCTTCGACGTCACGGGCCTGCCTGCTAGTTAGATACAAGAGTCATAACAGAAAGTGAGCACTAATCTCTTCCCCACCAGCCCAGGCAAACAGAAGGCCCTTCCTGCCTGTGCTGGGCTGTCTGCACCCAGGGAGGCTGGCGGGGGAGGGAGGAGCTCGGCCGCAGCCACTCTGGCCCAGGCCCAGAGGGAACGCCTTGGAGTTGACGGCGTCTGGACTTGCAGGATGAACATCCAGGAGGGGAAGGTCGCCTCCCCGGGCTCTGGGTCTCAGCGGGCCGGGCCGGAGAGGAATGCAGCGTCTCAAGCCAGAGCCATGATCCCTATACGGTCCGGCCAGGGTAGGAGAGCCAGAGAGGAAGCGGAAGGAAAGGGCTTCTTTGCAGAGATAAGGACGGAAGACCCTTTCCAACACACTGAGACCCAAACCTCACTTCCCAAGCGGTGCGACTACATCAAGTGAGCATCTTCTCCGTGCCAGACGCCTCCCCAGGGTTCTCTGTTGAAGTGTCCTCCTGAAAGGGGAGAGAAGAGGGAAATGACACCTTCATTCTTGCATTCGGAAGCCGTGGATTCAGACATATTTCTAAAGAGCACCGTCATGCCCATCAAACAAATGAGGCAACAGACTCAGAGGTGGGGGGGGGGGTTTACCCAAGGCCCCCAGCTAAGTGACTGCCCCTGATCAGACTCCTGGGCAAAGGCTTATCCCTCCCCCGTCCCCAGCTCCAGGAGCTCAAAGCCCTTGCCTCAGCCTGATTGCTCTAGGCTGTGAGTTGAGCTGAGGTTATTTCTGACCCAGTAAGCCAAGGCAGCTTAGGGCCACCTCCCCACCTGGTCCCCAAGGAGTATGGGCAAGGAAAGCCCGAGCTGAGGTCCACCGCCCTGTTTCCCACCAAGGTGCCGGCGCAGTTGGCCTGCCCAACCACCCTGCTTTCTGGGAAGCAGGTTAAATGGATGTCATTGCCAAGAGCCTGTACTCTGCTGCAGAAAAGCTGGTGGGGGGCGGGGAAGAGCCAGACTGAGAGAGAGAGAGCCAAGGCCAACAAGGGAAGGCGTGGCCACGGCTCAGGCCCCTCGGTGCCCAAGAAAGCCCGTGGGCCTGGCCCAGAGCTGCTGGGCTCTGGGAAAGTAGTGTTCTCAGTTCCTGGCTCCACCCATCATATTGGAGGCAGGCTGGCCCTCCGGCCCTGTGGACTGGTCTAGGATCGGCGGACGGCTTCCTGGACCTCACAATACGCCTGCCCGTGAGTTCCCTGCACTGGCAGCCTGCCCGGGTGGCCCTCGGGCCAGGCTCCTGGAGTCCAGCTCTGTAGGGAAAGAGGGAGGGGTGGGGACAGCCTGCTGCAGACCTAGGCACCCCCAGGGGGGGTCCGGACCCTGAGGGCTGCCAGCTCGGGCTGTGGTCCTTCCTAGATACCTCTGTCCAGGCAGGGAGCCAGGGGCCTCAGCCACCCACCAGCTGTCCCCTAGGCCACCCCTCTGATGTGTTCTGCAAACGGGGTTAAATCTTGCCCTGCCCAGAACTGGGGCCGCTGTGGGTCCAGGCTGGCCAGGAACACTCCCATCAGGAGACCGAGTGACCGTAATCCAGCCTCTCCAGGGTGCAGATCCCTCCTCCAGGAGAGAGCAGCACCCACCCACTCACCTCTAGGTACTGGATGACCAAAGCATTATGATATGCTTGTTAAGCCGTATGCTAATTATAAGTAATTATTACCGAAAGAGCACTGCTATTGCAAGGCGGAGGCTTGCAGCTCCGAACCCCAGCCGCGCTGCATCCTGGCTGTCTTCCGGTGCGTCTGCTGATCACTTTTGCCTCCTCCATCTGTAGAATGAGGCTCAAAAGAGGGCTCTGAGCGGCAGAGAAAATAACGGACGTGAAAATCTGCCAGCCGCAAATGGCCACATTTCCTTGATCAGGCTCTTCCGTCTCTAACTGGTGGGCATGTGGCCGGATAGTTCTCTGGCTGCTTGAGAATCCCCTGAGGAAGAGAAGCCAAACAGACCAGTCCCTGGGTGTCGCCCCGCCTCCCCCAATCCCTGGCCACCCAGATCCAACCGGCCTCAGTGGGGAGGAAGGGGGCAGGCCTGGACAAAGTTCTCATAAGGCTCCCCAGATTCCGACCAGAGTCCAGAAGCCGCGCGGCAGCCCACTTAGAGGTCAGTCAGGACGAAGCCTGCAGTTCAGCCGCCTCGCCAACCCCAACTCCATCCAGGTTTAGAACAGAGCCCCTGTGTGGCTCCAATACCCGCCACCACGAGCTCCGAGCTTCCCGGCCTCAGGCAGGCTCCAGCCCATCCCCCATGGCAAAAAGAAGAGGGAGACTCTGGCTCCCCAGGGCACAGGGCCATTGCTCAAGTGGGTGGTGAGCCTCACACCTCTTAAAAGTCCCAATCCTGCTAACAGGGTAGGGGGTGTACACACACTGGGGAAAATGCTGGAAGAAGCTCTTTCATTAGCAAACATTCTCTAGGTACGGGCCTTTACGTAAGCCTTTTCGTCCTTCTGTATTTTGAAATGCTCTATAGTTGGGTGGCGGGAAACAGTATTCAGTTTAATTTTTCATGTATCTCCTTTAAAAAAATTTTTTTTTCTTTTTACAAGTGTTGTCGGGTAAGGAATGAGGAATGCACTCAGGAACAAGGAGGTTTGGGGGGGGATGGAAGGGCAGGGCAAAGGAGCCTCAGGGACACATAGGTGACTCAGAGGTAGCAAATGCTTAGCTATAAAGAACAATGTATCACCCCATGTCCATCGTAGGTGATGACAATCTCATTTCATGAAAGACCCATCTACCTCTTACCAAGAAGGGATAATTGTCACTCTGTGCCATCCCCCCCGCCCCCCGCCCCACGTTAACCTTTACCTTGAAGTTGTCCTTTCTCCTGGGCGGATCTTAATGTGGAGGCTCCTGAGCAAACCCAGCCCTTTAAAAGACACGGCTGGGATGACCAGACCTGAGGAGCAAGGGGCCCGAAGGATGACATGCGGTCAGGGCCCTGCAAACGGCCGTCTTCTCCAGTGACCAGGGCTTGCAAGTGTGCACCTGGAAACCTAAGAAACACCTAGAGGATTCATTTCCTTGCTGACCCTGAGGCCGGTGAGCCCCAGGGTGACCACAGGAGCCGGCAGGGTCCCGCAGGCTCTCTCTTCACCTCCTTGTGTGCCCATGCACAGGCAGGCTCAGCTGTCAGGGGGAGGCTCTGGGGCTTGGGGATCTGGTGACATTTCTGCGAACTGGCACTCCTGGGTTGAGGCGGTCATGTCACAGATTGGTATTTCTTCTCGACAATCCCCCAGCTCACAATCCGTAAGCCCCACCCAAGTTAAGGCCTTGGCTCAGCCAAATACCTGTGGGTGGGCGGGGAAAGGTGGGGACGGGGCCGCCTGCTGAGGAGAGAGGAGACCCAGGAGGTGAAACAGGGATTGTAGTGGGGAGAACTGGAACCCACTGGGAGCGCATTTTCCAAATGGCCAGGTAACTCCCTCTGTTGTAAAGCACAGTACAGGGGCGCCTGGGTGGCTCAGCTGGTTAAGCGTCCGACTCTTGATTTCGGCTCTGGTCATGATCTCATGGGTCTGACAGCACAGAGCCGGCCTGGGATTCTCTCTGCCCCTCCCCAACGCGTGTGCGCACGTGTGCTCTCTCTCAAAATATATAAATAAAACATTTAAAACACATGACATGTGGGGCGCCTGGGTGGCTTAGTCGGTTAAGCATCCAACTTTCGCTAGGTCATGATCTCGCGGTTAGTGGGTTCGAGCCCCACGTCGGGCTCTGTGCTGACTGCCAGCTCGGAGCCTGGAGCCTGTTTCAGTCTGTGACTCCCTCTCTCTCTGACCCTCCCCTGCTCATGCTGTCTCTCTCTCTCTTTCTCTCCTAGAAATAAATAAAAATATTAAAAAAAAAAACAAAACACGTGACATGTTTCCACCCAGGTGCCTTCTCCCCTCTTGCCCCTAAACAGTTCCAACTTCTCGGAAAAGGTGGGCGTCCCGGCAGGCCCAACACTGCTGCTCGCCCCTAAGACAGCCTTCCTTGGGCCCTGCACCAGCGGCCGGGGTCCTCCGAACCCTCACCGCACACGAACTGGGGAGACCCTGAATTCCAATCTGTGCACGACTAACTAGCTCAATGCCCAGCCCTCCCCATCCTCCACCAAAAAAGAAAAAAGTAAAAATATATGTAAATCAACGCATGGGACCAACAGAATTGTTTGAATAATTCACTCCCATCTTAAGAGGCTGGGGGAAGACAGAGTGGTCCCAGAGTGGCCAGCTGGGCAAGGGGGGCTTGGCGCCGCTGTCCGATGCACACTGCAAGAACAATAAGGATTTTTAGGGGCATTATGACTGAGTCAGAAAACACAGCTGCCCCTGAAAGTCCCTCATTTTTCTTGCTGTCCTTGAACTCTCTCCAGGTAAGTCGGCAAGTCAACTGGCCCGGCCCAGGGATGGGTGGAGGAGGGGCGAGGTGGAGAGAGGGGGGGCTCCTTGCCCGGCACTGGCCCACATCCCAGGGGCCCCTGAATGTCCTGCGGTGGGCAGGGTGGTCGCCAGGTCTCCACCGCGGCACAGTTCTCTCCAGTGTCCAGCCTGGCTACGGACCAGCCTCACTGGCCCCACGGCACGCCCGGGAATGACCGGCCTTTGCTCCACTCAGAGCCAACTTGCACCCCAGGGCCTTCTGCCCTCGGATGGCTGTGGAGCAGAATGGAAAGGGAATCCCAAGTAGACGAGGGCGGTCCCAAGAGCTGGGGAATGCAGGAAGACACGGGTCATGTGGCCCGCGTCTTCACATGGGGGGCACAGACCCCCCACCTTGCAGAGAAACGGGGCTCCTGGGAAGCTCAGTGAAAGTCCCAGGCCGCACGCAGCATGTGAAGCACAAAGTCCGCTCCAGGCTTCCTCAGAGGCCAGGCCGGGTCCAGGTGGAGAGAAGAACAGCACTGAGGGTGTCAGGAAACCTGGGGGGGAAGCTGCGTGGCTCTGAAAGCCCTCTTGAAGGACAACGTGAAAGTCTCAAGACTCTAATGGGAAGCGAGAACCTGAACCCTGGTTGTGCCTCCTTCCAGCGGTCAGGGCCTTGGTTACCCTGTCTCTAAAATGGGCCCACAAGGAACTACGCTCCCACCATCTCTCCCCTTTCAGAGGAAACAAGAGAGTTTCAGCTCTGGTGTATAAACCCAAGGGACAGTTCTTGAAAAGCCGGCGGACACAGGCCTCCTGTCCGTGGCAGGACACGGGAGGGTGAACCCTGGGACCCAGCACGCCGCGGGGGAGCTGCCCTGTGAACGGGGACCTCGGTCCAGCCGTCCCAGTGCACATCCTGCCCACTGCATCAGGGGGAGCTCTGGAGGAGACAACAGCATCAGGTGGGCCCGAAAAGGAACACAGGTCCCCGACCCCCTACCGAAACAGCCTGTGATGGGCAAAGACGGCTGGTACGTTTCAGATGGTTTTCAGATTCGAATCAATCGGCTGACAGGCTACGCGGGGAAGTGAGGCTGGAGGAAAGAGGGTGGTGACCGACTGTCTTTTTTCTTATGGGAGGATGAAAGGGGCTTCGAGAATCAGAGCCTGGTTTCCAGGCCTTCTCTATGGACCAGCCTGGATGGGCCACCAAGGGGAGCAGAGTCTCCTCTGCACAGACCCTGGGTCTTTGACTCCTCTGGACCTAATGGCCCAGAATGCTACCCATCTGTGAAATGTGACCCATTGGTGGCTCACTTGTACCCTGAAGCCAGGCCCTTCCACCCAGAGCCGAGCTCAGCTGGAACCTGTCCAGCTGGCCACAGGGAGCTTGCCCCGCCCAGCTAGACACTGCACCCACCCCAGTCATGCAGTGCGTACGCGACAGGCAGCTTCTCAAAAGCACAGGTGGCCCCGGCGCCATGAAAGCCCTAACGCATGGAAAACAGACGTGGTGCCACTATCGGTTTACTTGCTGTGTGACCGGCTATAAGTTACCATGCTTCTCTGTGCCTTGGCTTTCACGTCAGTAAACAGGAAGCCCACTTGACAGGGTGGTATGAGGGCTGGAGGAAAAGCAAGTGCACAACACACTTTTAGCAGGTACCTGCCAGAGCATATCACCCTGTCCAAGTAGTGTTCCCCTTCTCCGCAGACCCCAGGGCAGGGGCGGGGCTGGGCCCCCTGGAAGTTGCCAAAGACTCATGGAGAGAGCAGGGGTGGGGGGGGACCCTAACTGAGATCACGGCCATACACTCCTCCAGCAAAACCCCAGCTGTCCCCCACACACTAGGAACAGAGCCATTTGAGCCATTTGACAGTGCGACCGCATCACGCTTCGCCCACTAAGAAGCCCCAGCCCTGTTTGTATGAGCTGGTCTGGCTCATATAGGGGTGACTGGGGTGTCCTGGCCCCAGTACAGTGGAACAGAGCAAGGGGGTGAGACCCAGCCCATCGCTTAATAGCCACAGAACCTTTGATAAGCTGTGTAACCCCTCTGTGCCTCAGTCTGCTCCTCTACAAGGTCAGGGTGACCACCTAGTTCTTGGGGTATTGGGGGGGCATTAAAGACCTTCGTTCCATAAAAGGCTGAGGACTATACCAGGCACAGAGCATCTGAGCCGAGTGAGCTATCGTTACCCATTCGCCGCTGTGTTCTCAATACTCAGCTCACCTCTTCTGGGTGACCCTTCTGGCCCCCGGCCCCTTCTTTCCCCCTGCTCTCCGACCCCACCCTTGTGAAGCTGCTTCACCTACAGGCCTACCAGCAGCATGATCCTGAAGCCACATACACCTCATCACACGCACGGATTAACAATGCGGGTTCTGGGGCCCTGGTCTGCATTGTAGGCAGGCTCCTTGTACGATGATCAGGGACACGCAAGTTTAAGCACCGCCCCAGGCTGTAACTCACCATGGGACAGGCGGTGTCGGACCCCACTGTTCAATAACGAGGTGAGGCTGGGAGGGCTGCCCCAGGTAGTGGCCAGAGGACCCCCCACCCCCCGCTTGCCAAGCTAGGTGTGTGAAAGTGACCCACTTGGATGTGGCTTGCTCACCCGTTCCTGGGCCTCGGGCCCCAGGCCTTCTTAGAGCCTGTGCTGATTACACGTTGATGATGACCACGGGCCTGGCCCCCGTCCCGGGAAGGGGGGGGGAATGAAAAGCCACCAGGGCTTTCAGAGTTGCTGCAGTCAGGAGGCTCCCCGCTGAATGTGGAGTCCCTGAAATAGCCAGCAGCCCACAAAACCATGGTGGAAGGAAAAGGGAAGCCAACCAGAGTTATCAGCCCTTGTTTGGAATTTGCTTTAGAAAGAAAAGTATGTGCCAGTCCCACCCCGAGCGGGGAAGGAAGTGGTCAGGCAGAGGGCATCAGTCCCAAAATGTGCTGGGGGAACACAGCTACCGGAGAGATGCTGGGGCCTGCGCAGGGGCTGGTTGAGACTGTCTGGCCCCAGGGGCCTGGAGAGGCCAAGCCTGCTTGAGGCGGGGGCCAAATTTCCCTGCGGAGGGGGCTGGGGAGGGGAGCTGGCGCTCCCAGTCCCCAACTTAGGGAAGTGGGCTTTTCAGGTTCCCCTTCCAGCAACTACCCATCCAGCCCCGGGGACAGCTGCTCTGGAGGTGGGAGCCTGAGGGCACAGCTGGAGCGGAGCCTGTGCAACAGCAGAAAGCCTTCCTGGACTCCTGGGCCCAGCCACCCTCGCAGGCAGCTCGTGAGCTGGGATGAACAAAGCCAGAAGCCCTGAAACCCATCAGAGCCCCCCGGGTTGGCGATAAGCAGCGTCTCTGAGCCAGAAATTCTTTTGCTAAGAACACCTCAGCTCCTAATGCTTACACTCACCCCTTCAGCTCCCCTCATGCCCCTCTCCAGCCCTGCCTGGCCTGATGCCGAATGGCCAGCATGCTTTGGTTTGGCTCAGCCCAACCCCCACCCCCCTCATCCCCGCAAAACTCATCAGTGGGTGGAGGCCCAAGTGCCCCTGGGCAAGGCTGGCCCAGAGCCTGAATGCATCTACCCACTCTGGCTAATGAGGCGGTCCAGGGAGGCAGCGCCCTCCTTTCGACCACAGTCCCAGACCATCTGCAGGACCAAAGTCGGGCGTGGGTCCTGCCATCAGAGTTACAAAGTTTATCTCTCAAGGGGGACTCCCCGGGGGAGGGAAACAGGACAAGGAGAGAAGGCATGCAGATGGCTTGGCTAACAGTAGGGGAAGGAAGAGTCTATGTTGGGGTGCCAGGGTGGCTCAGTCGGTCAAGCATCTGACTTCGGCTCAGGTCATGATCGCACGGTTCGTGGGTTCGAGCCCCGCGTCGGGCTCTGTGCTGACAGCTAGCTCAGAGCCTGGATCCTGCTTCACATTCTGTGTCTCCCTCTCTCTCTCTGCCCCTCCCCTGCTCATGCTCCCTCTCGCTCTCAAAAATAAACAAACATTAAAACATCAATCAATCAAAAATAAAAAGGTAACGAGGTGTACATACCACAGGTCTTGCAACACCCCTAATTAAACACATTCCTATCTCTGCAGTATTCACTATCTCGGCAGGATATTCACATCCCCCAAGAGAAATATCGACGCCAATGGTCTCACGTCAGTGTGGGTCAGGTTTTCCCATGAAATTAGGTACGCCAACACACTTTTGGTTTTCAGGTTTTTTTTGTTTTTGTTTTTGTTTTTTTTCAGAATTTCAGCCAAGGACTGTGGGCCTACAAACTACAAAAGCTGGGTCCCAGCTCCATTCCCTGGTCTTGGCTGGAGGTCCTCACCCCTGCAGACTGTCCCCAAGGCCTCGGGCAACCAAGCAAACACACTCAAGGCATGCAGAAAATACAAACAGGGGGGCGCCTGGGTGGCTCAGTCGGTAAGCGTCCGACTTTGGCTCAGGTTATGATCTCATGGCTTGTGGGTCTGAGCCCCGCGTCGGGCTCTGTGCTGACAGATTCTGTGTCTCCCTCTCTCTCTGCCCCTCCCACACCGGCACTCTGTTTCTCTAAAAAAAAAAAAAAAATACAAACAGAATGAACTATCACCAGAACTCTCCCCTCACGCCGCTAACGTTATTGCTGACAGATGTAAAACAGCGGCACTTACACCTGCCTTCGTCTACCTGCTCCGGGGTCAGGAGCAGAAAGAGGCTGACGTAGATGAATAGTTTTTCCGACTCCACTGACCCGAGTCAAGGGCGATAAAACTGTTGTCTGAGCACTGTTACCACCCGATGGGCAGCCACACAAGGTGTTTTGCATGGAGCAGGTGAGGGGGTGGTGGCCTAAACTGAAAACACATGATTTTGTTCCTCTTTGTGTACTTGCTCAGAACCTCCCTGTGGCCAAAATTCCATTTGGAAATCTAAAATAATGTATCTCATCACACCCTCCTAACAGCTAATTAGAAAAATGGACTACTTGGGTAATCGAGTTTCAGATGTTCTAATTATATTCTGGAGAAGCAAAGCAAAACAAAAAAACACACGTTATTTGTATGTGTATGTAATTTAACAGCACTTCTTCCAAAGAGTGTAAATCATCCAGAAAGTTTAAAATACCAAAAATCCCCACACTTTGTGAAACAATATTTTAGGACACATTATCTGTCAGCAGTGGAATCATCTACAAAAATGCAGTGCTTCTGCATTAAAGGGTGATATCTGAAAAATACTGCATACAGCTCCCATCAGCTGTCCTGGAATTAGGTAGGTCCCCCACCCCCTTTATTGAATGCCACAGGGTTTCAGCACCCTGAAAGGTCATACCCTCTTGTTTCTTAATAGAGCACTCCTACGAAGGACTCCCAGAAATTTCCCCATCGCCTAAGATTTCTACACCCCAAGTTGGGAAAGCGGTCTGGGCCCCACTCCTGAGCTCTGCTTAACCTGGCACTGGCAGGTCCGTAGGAAGGATTTTACTCTACGATTGGCGAATGTGTTCAGCCTGACAAAATGTCTGGGGTAAGAAGGTAAGAGGGGACGCTTGCGTAGGAGAGCGTCTGAACGCTAGAGGGCCAGGGGAAGGGCCGCCCGCCTGGAAGGCGGGGCCAGCAGCCGTGGGCGGAGCCCCGCCAAACCTCCCAGCCAATCAAAGCTGCCTGAGACCTCCAGGACTATATTTAGTCAGGGCTGACTGCCCTTACGGGGCGGGGCTTGGGGAGGCCGAGAACCGCCACCTGTGAGCCACCGGGGTGCAGACGTGCCAGGGCACCACGACTCCTGCTGGAGGGGGACACAGGTATCCTCTCTGGTATTTCCTCCAGCCCCTGGCAGGGGACATGCGCTACCCATCTGATAAACACCGTCTGCCCGACAAGGAGGGGACCGTGCTGGGGACGCATGGCCTGGCCACGAGGCAGGGCTTGGAGGGCACCGGGCACCAGGCGTCCACACGGACAGGGGCCGCTCCAGTTAGTTTCACTTTCTGGTTTTTATTCCGGGCCACCTCTCACCCTGATGCCAGAAAATATCCTTTGAATGCCACGAGAGAAAAACCGTCAAAAATGTTCCTTGTCATTTTCTTTTCCTTTTTCTTTTTTTCCGAGGACACGGTTTTCCTCTGAAGACCCGGTAACAGGCTTTGGTGAAAACCCCAACTACGTAACTTCAGTCCCCCGGGCTGTTTAGCTCTAATATGATTACACATCTAAATGCAATAAACGGGGCAAAGTGGTATTATTTTTCTGGGAAAAACCAACATCATAAAAGGGTCTTTATTGAATCAAGGGCCCAAGAACTGTTCTCTTGCCTAATCGTGGCTCCCAAGTGAGAGGCTGGGTTTCCAGGCAGGAGTCCTCAAAACGCCCCAGCCCAGAGGGCAATGGGGTATTTGTCATGACTTGTCTAATTACAACAAAATCCACGAAAAGGGCGAGAGGGAGGATGCCAAGGTAGGTTGGCAGTAGCCCCTTCCCCGACTGGGGCGCTGGAAACAGGGGGAGCTGGTTCTCCAACCTATTTCTATTTTTAGGAGCAGCACCCCCCCCCAACCCCATCCCTTACATTCAAGTCAGGATCCTGGACCCTGCCCCTTTCCACTGTCAATGCTTAAGTGATTTCCCAGCATCCAGCACTGCCCCTCTCTATCCCCCTCTCTATAGAAAAGGCCCATTGTCGAAATGTGATATTTTGCCAGATGGTTTAACATTCAGTGATTTGGCCAAGGTTAGTGTGCGCCCAGACCCGAGTGACAATGAATGCTTGCTATCACCAGACACAGAAAGAGAGGCAGGGGGAGAGGGAGAGAAACTCAGGCCAAGAGACGCGGCCCGGAGCAAGTGGTCTGGTTGACTTTTCCCAGATATACAGTGGTCTGGCCAGGCAAGCTGGAGACTAACATTTTGCTCACATGAAAGTCCTGGATCCAAGTATCTGGTCAATCGCCCTCAAAGTTCCAACAGCAAAGAAAGACACTTTTTTTTTTTCATGTTCTTAAACCCACAACTCAAGCTCTACAGGAAGGGATTCAAGGATATTATCCTGATTCTCCTACTAGTCAGTCCCCTTAGAGGATAGAGCCCAGTGGTTGCATGAACCCACCCCTGGTAGAGTCAGGGACTTCTCCCTACGCCTCCTCCACAAGGGTGCACGCAGCATATCTGCCTCAAGAAGCCAGACCACTACCCGCCCCCCCCCACACACACACACACAGAGCAAGGACTTAACTTTTCTCCCAGTATTTTCTCCCCAGATATTAAGCCAACAGCAGCTTGCCAGCCTCAGGTCTTTCCTTGACCTCCCTGGGGTTCCTTTACCAGCTCTACAGGCCCCGGTTTGAACAGCATCACTTGAGAACAGTTACACGTACCCCCTGCCACCATGCACCTGGCCTTTCACACAGGGATTCTCATTTGATCCTCTGGTCATACTACAAAGTAGGTGTGTATCATCACAGCCAGGAAAACTGAGTCCCAAGAAGGCATGCCACTGGTCCAAGGTCACTCAGCTAGTCCACAGGGGAGCCCGGTTCCCACCTTTCCCTCCCCCCAGTGTCTGCCTTCAGCAGGAATGGATTTTGTCTTCCACCAACCTCCAGGAAAACCAGGTACCATATATAGTATCACTACTCACTCGTTTTCAGGAGAGCGGGGGAAAATCTACCTGCCATAGGACATGGAAAGAGAGACAACTGAAGACCAGAATGAAAGTCTCAGTCATGAAGAAGGAGAGGCTAGTTTTTCCCTTGAACCCCACACACCCCAGGGCAGAAATCCAGCGAGAGGAAGTGAGTTGCATGAGAATGAACCACAAAGTCTTCACAGACTGATCCAAATTTCCCAGCTGCACATCTCTGAGTCTTCCCCACCCCCCACCCGCAACCAGAGCCCCAGGTTCCAATCTTGTGCCCTCCCCTGTGCCTCCCGGCCCAGAATCGTAGAAGAAACGTGAAGGCTACGAAGGGGTGAACGCTGTTTCCAGTCCAATCCCCACTTGACAGAGAAGGGGGCTCGCAGGCCCAGAGTGGCAGAGCAGAGATTAAAATCAGGCGATGGTTCTTTCCACACAGCACCTCCCTCCCCAGTTCTCCTGGACAGTGACCACAAGGGGTCTGGCTACAGGGTGATTTCAAAATTCCCCAGATTTCAAAATTCCCCAGACCGTGCCAAAGGGAGGAGGAGGGGAGCGGCAGCGCAGTGGGTGAGAAGTCACCTGCTCTGTGTCCATCTGCAAGCCCAGCCCACGGCCCACAGCCAGCCGGGACTCCTAAAAACTCTCAAGCACGTGAAAAAGATCATGGTCTCTCTCGACCGCTGGTCTGAAATTCCAAATAAAAACATCACCGAGCCACAAAAGAAAGGATGAGGAAGTCCAACGACATTCTGACTTTTATTTCCCGGGGTGAATACCCTGCAGTGTGGTTTTGTTTGTTTGTTTGGGTTTTTTTTGGTATATCAACTTCCTTCCATCCACCACCACCGCCCCCACCCCCCTGCCCTTGATTTTGTACCCTGCTTGCCTGGTCCCGCTAGAGTCACACTTTAAGTACTCTGTGCGGGTCATTCCAGCCCATCCACCCTCCTGCTCCACAGCTCTCCGTTGCTGGCTCCCTACCTGGGAAGCCCTCCTACACCAGGAGGCTCTCGAAGCAACGCTGGCAGCCGGGAGATGCTGGGCGAGCCCCTCCCCTCGGAGCCTCAGCCACAAGAGGACTCCCGATACCCCTCGGCTGCTCTCGGCGGCGCTGGAGGACAAATCACAGTGAGCAGCAGCGAGGGATCCTGCACGGCTCAGGCTGTAACCCTAGCCTGGCCCAGACCCAGGCGCACGGTGGACAAGGAAGGCTGAAACAGGGGGAGAGGGTCTCAGATCAGCCCCACCTGAGGATTACAAAGCTGCTGTTCCCAGGGGGTTAAGTAACTTGCCCAAGGCTGGCAGACAGCATACACAAACCGTCCAACCCGCCAGGCCACCGGCCTGAGGTCTCAGTCACTCTGCACCCTTCGTGGCTGACGCGTGTATACACGCAGAGTCCAAATAAGAGGGCCGAGGAGACAAGGACCAAGTCAAAGGTCCACTGGTGTGTGCCAGGCACCAAATCTACGTTCTTCCTATAAGCCTCGCTACAATGCTACAACGTAGTACCAAGCTGCCTGCACAAGGGAAGAAACGGGCACAGGGAAGTTACGTGTCAAAGGTCGCTCAGCTGGTAAGTGGCAGTCAAGACTCTGAGTCAAGCCCCTCTGGACCCAGGGTCCGTCTTCATGGCCTTCACGCTGGGCTGCTTCGAGAAAAACCCTTCCTGGGACCCAGACTGACCCCTTGCTTCTGCGGCAATTCTTTCAAGACCCTGTCACAGAGCAGGAGCGCTGTTCTCCTGCAGAGAAGAACGGAGACAGGCCAAAGAGTCACCATCGAGCTCAGAGAGCCACAAACCGGCCTGGAAGCGAAATCTGCCCCGTGCAGGAGGGAGGGCCACACACAGCGCCAAGCAGGGGACAGAATGGTGACCTCCGCTGAGGGTTCAGAAAGCCGAGCTTTGGGCAAAGGTGCACTGAAGGAGACCTGGGCCACCCCGAGGCATGTCCACCAGTGAAACTCCAGAGGTATTTCTAAGTATCCGAACTTCCAGAGTTGCTAGGACACTGGGGGCCGAGATGACAGGAATGGCTTCTCCCAACATGTCCTTTGCCGATCCGATTCTGCTGAACAAAAAAGGATCTTCCATCTTTCATAGGTTGGGACTTGATTTTTCTTTAAAAAAAAAAAAAAAAAAAAAAAGGCACACGGGCGAGGTTAATTATTCACCAAGCTGCAATCTACCTAAGAGTTGAGGGAATACAAGTTTCCTCCCAATAGGCAGGACCAGGAGTCCGGCTGGATTTTTAAATCTTCCGTGGGTCTCCCTGGGGGTCTGGTTAAAATCCTTCCCTCCCACCAGCTTCCTGAAGCCAGCTCCGGGCACAAGGGGTTGCCCCGTAAGCCACTTTCCCAAAAAAAGTGAGGTACCGGCTTACAAGGACGGACTGGGGAGGGGGAGGGGGGAGGGGAGGTGCCGGTTTCAGGAAAACTAGGAGAATTCCAAAGGGGACAGCGATATAGAAAGGCTCTCAACCAAAGCACAATTCCTAAATGCAAGGGCTTAAATCAAAGCACAAATCGGCTGCTGGAGGCCAGGGCAGCCCACCGCATAGCTGATTCAGTCACATTTTGCAAAGGAAAAATCCCAAGAAGGAAAAACGTAATCACTCACTTCCCCTGAAGAAATGAAGCACTCTAGCATTTCCTAAAAATCCCTAAAACCCCGGGTTGGCCGCAGAGAACGAGGCAGGGCCAGGCAGGGCCGGAGGACACCTGAACCAGGCCAGGGAGGCCGGGGGACACCAACCGATGGCTCCTTATGTCCGTATTCCCAGGATTTAGGTCCCTGATCCCCGTGTCTGTCCCCTCCGGGAAGGGTGCAAATCAGCCAACTCCGCCAGCTTTTCCGCAATCTCAGTCGCTCCGGGGCGTTCTGCGGGGGTTTTAGGACCACGTAGCATTCTGGAGATTTCCACCTCATTTACTTTAAGATACTCATCCCCAGGGCCGGAGAGGCATGCGTTCAAAGGGGGAAATCTGTTTTCCCAACTTGCTTCGGTACTCCGAAGAGGGCGTTTTTTTTCCTGAAACAGGGCAAGGTCTCCAGTCAAAGAAGTGGTGGCACCCCGCTCCGAAACAATGTTGGCCCAAAACGGAGGGTTTGTTAAGGTACTTGCACCTTTCGACAAATAACCAGACTTCTTCCCATAATTGTGGCATCTGCACTTGACACTCATTAGAGCCTGCAGGACAAAGCTCAGACTGATAAAGTGCAGGCCAGCTGCGGTCCAAGGCCCCCACAGGCCCAGCCTTGCCTCAGTGACCCCACAGCCCATGGGGCTCCCCTCCACATACCTCACACCTGTGCTCAGGCCCCACAGAGCCACCCAAACGGGCATAGAGGCTATGCTGGGTTCCTGCACAGTCAACTCTATGCTAAGCCCACAGAAGCCTGTGGAGAAACCTTCCAGATGGGGTCTCTGTACAACTTCCAGAGAGGTGGGTCGAGCCGGCTGGGCAGCTTTCTCCCTCACCCTCCTCCCTGCTTCTAGAAAACTCTCCGGTTTTCCAAAGCCAGGCGGAAGGGGGCCCAAGGTGCCCTGTTTGGTCAACTTGCCGTCACACACGGTTCAGGTCACCTGGCCGTGTGCGTTCCCAAATGTTTTCCCACTGCCAAGATGGCCAAAGCACAATACAAACAAAAATAAACACAAAGTTCCAAGACCCAGCAAACCTGAGGTTCTGGGGGCCGGTGGAGTTTTTATTTTTGGGGGGGGCTAGAAGCAAAGTGGGTAGAGGGTTTAAGAAGGGAAATTGGGCATAAAACCTGAGAACTCTGAGCGGTCAACCTTACGTTGCACAGATCACGGAACAAAAGAACACTCCACAAAGATGTACCTTTAAGGAAAGGGTGGTGGAAAGGCGGGCGGGGGGGGGGGGCGGGGGCTTCCCCTCCACGGAGGCTAAACCTCCACATCCAGTGCCATCTCCCCAGGGGCAACTCCAGAAATCGGGTGATCCTCCCCACTTCCAAGCTCAAGGTAGCCGCCCTGGAAAGCGCGGCAGGGCCAGCCCAGGTGGGCTAATGAGCGAGGGGAGCCGAGTATTTACCGTCTCTCCCTCCACTCCGCGTCGCCCTGGCGGGAATCGGCTCCACCCGAAGAACACGGACCTGACACCGATTGCACAAAGTGACCGACTTAAAGTCTTGAGCACTTTCCCACCGTTCCTGCGAAGCACAGGGGTCCCTCGAGTCTGCCTAGAGAGCCCGCGCCGAGCGTCCCCCGCTACTCCCTCCATCCAGCGTGGCCCCGGGAGGTGGCCCCTGGCAGGAGTCCGCTCTCCCGCCTGCGCGCTGAGCTCCTGCCCAGCCGGCCTGGAGCTCGGAGAAGCCGCCGGTCCTGGGGGCCGAGGACTGGGACTTTGTAGGCCAGTTGAACCGACACCCTCATCTCGCCCGCAAAGACCCAGCCCTCAGCTCCCGCGCGTCTCCGAGGTCGGGGTGCGGGCGCGCCCCCGACGGGCTGGATCCCACTGCCCGCTTACCAAGGCGCTCCGCTCAGCCGACGCTCTGGGTTTCCCCCAAGCGGCGTCCGCCTAAGAAGGCACCCGCCCCGCCCGACCTCGGCCCGCGGGCTCCGAAACCAGCCCACGAAGAGTTACACGAAGATCGGTGCCGCGGCCTCCAGGCCACCCCGGCGCAGGCCGAGGGGCAGTGCCGCGTGTGGGGGAGGTGCGGGCACCCAGCCGTCCCTGACCCCGCACCGCCAGCCGAGAGCACTAGAGTTACACACCGAGAAACTTCGCCGCGATCCCACGCCGCGCCCGCGAGGCCCAGCTGCGCGCCGCCTCGGTTACCTGCGCTCAGATCCGCAGGGCGCAGGGCCGGGGCCGAGCGGCGGGCGGGGCGCCTCCCACCGCAGGCCGCGCCCTCCCGCACCGCCGAGCCAGCAACGCCGCCGCCACCGGGGATCGGGGAATTAGCTGCGAGCCGGGTCCCACGCCCCGACGTCCCGGTGCCCCCGCGCGCGCCGGGCCGGGCGCCGGGGCCTCGCTCGACCCGCCTGGACCTGGGGGCCGCGGCCGCCCCCTCCCCACGGGAGCGCGAGCCCGGCGCTGCGGGGAGAGGAGCCGCGCGGCGAGACCCCTCGAAAGTTGGGGGAGTTCCGCTCGCTCGCGCGGCCCTAGCTAGCTCCACGTGCTGGTGACACATCAGGAAGGCTGCGCGCCCCACGGCTCCGGGCGGGCGGACGCGGCCAGCGCCCGCCCGCACCGCCTCCCGGAGCCGAGGGGACGGCGCCCCGCCCCGGCCCGCCCTCCGCCCGCCCCTCGGCGGCACCGCCCCCGGCCGCGGCGCCGCTCGGGGGCTGCAGCTGCACCCGCAGGATGGCACCGGGCGGGCCTGGGGTGCGGTGGGGTGTGGCCTGGGCGCCCCTCTGCCCCGGCTGCGGGGCGGCCCCAGGGATCGAGTC
Source organism: Proteles cristata cristata (assembly GCA_017311185.1). Lineage (NCBI taxonomy): Eukaryota > Metazoa > Chordata > Mammalia > Carnivora > Hyaenidae > Proteles > Proteles cristata. Next base: position 564,501 of record JAESUZ010005299.1, read on the forward strand.
CGGACGCGAGCGGCCCGACAGTTTCGAGTGCCTTCCTACCAGTCACGCAGCCCTTCCCGCCCCCGAGCTCCAGTAATTTTCCCTTTTCCTCCTCTGGCCGGTCGGGGCGGCTGCCGGCGCGTCCTCCCGCGAAGGTCGGCGCGGAGAGCCCCCTGCCGGCCACGCCGCTCCTGGGCCCTGTCCCCGCCGCGGTGGCGCTCTCCTGCGGCCGGCCTCAACCTCCCCATTTGGAACCTGGAGCCGGCCTGGCGTTTCCTTCAGGCTCTGGTGGCCAACCAACGAGATGATAATAAATGTAAAGCGCCAAGAGGCGTAACCAGCAGCGAGCTCTGTTGAGATGTTCCTGTGTTTTCGACCCCCTTGCAGTTGCCTGCAGACAGCCTGTTTCACCGGCAGTGCTTTCCGAAAACCCGAGCTCCTTTAGGGGGCCTGGGGAGGAAGGGCGGTAGAGAAAAGCGGAGAGGCCCAGAGAGAACTTTCCCAGGATTGGAGAGGGGTGAGAAGTCAGAGGAATCCCCTTCGTGCGGACCTGCTGCGCCACTCTCTCAGCACGTCGGGGAGGGTAACTGCGTGTCTCATCGGACAGCGTTCTGGAGCACCCACGGGCCTCTGCCATCCTCAAGATGGCCAGGATTCCAGGGAACATGGAGGAGAGAGTGCGAGGGTATGAAGAGAAGCCCAAATAACCACGGAGACTGAGCCCCCCCCCCCTTCAGATGGAGCCCCGCAGTCTGATTTAAAGAAAATAATGAAAAATACCTTTTTGTGGCCTGATACAGATATTGGCTGTGTTCCTGTCTTCTCTTTCCTGTCCTCACCAACGCAAAACATACCTTAAAAGTGGAAGTGGAAGTCGAGTCGTTTATCTGCTCAACTTGCCAGTTCCCACCACCTCCCCCAACCCTACGGCCCTGGGAGATTCCTGGGCAGGACAGACAGATGGGCGAGAGCAGGTGCTCCCAGGAAAGAGTCACTCTCGGAGGGCAGATGGCGGCCAGGCACAGGCTGGGGCGCCCAGTGCTGGGTCAGGAGGAGCGGCTGGCCCCAAGGGTCCGTAACTCCCCCCATTTTGTGGGAGGCTAGGATGAGAAGGGAAGAAAGAGGAAGACGCCCTGAAATTGCCGGTGATGCTGCCCGTGCTAGAGGGGCCCTGGGGCTCATGCTCCACTTTTTCTTCTCCTTTTATTGCCTTCTCTAAATCTGACAAACCCTTTGGATCTCAGCCTTGGAGGAGCCGGTGCCCTGGGGGGATGAAAGGGCAGGGATGTAATGGGTTTACCCCAGCGCTGATCCCAGAGAAGCCTGCAGAAGATTAAGATTTGCTCCCTGAGTCTGAAATCTCCCTGCGCCCCCTGACCACATCAAAGCACGTGGCCTTGGGGGGCGCCTAATCCCATCAATGGAATCAAAGCCGGACTAGAAAGGAAATTCTGCCACGTTGGTGCAGGGGACAAAGCTCACAAGACAAAGTTAGAGAGTGGGCCCTGGCCGCCTCCACTGAGGCTTACATCCCCAAAAAGATCCTGAGCCAGTCCCCAAGCAGACGGGGGCGGCCCTCACTTCTTGAGGAGGCCACTGTAGGAAGGTCAGCACCCAAAACTGGGAAAGCCGTGCAGTGAGGGACAGGGCAGAAAGGGACTCTTGTCTCTTGAAAGGGACAAGGCGGGGACTGGTCTGAGTCTTGGTTCCTCCAGCCTTACTTTGAGAAAGCGTTTTCACCCGGAAGCTCCTTCACCAGTGTCTCCCCGCACTCCGCTCACGCGTGAGATGGTTTTAGGTTGAAAAAAAAATAAGAAAACACCTCGATACGTAGATTTCAACATCAAGGTCACAAATACTGTTGTCACGGTGAGGCAAAAAATGGTTAAAGTGAGCCCACTCACAGCCCAGGTAGTCAGGCTACACTACAATGAGTGGTATTCTGATATGGTAAAAATGGGGACAGTGGCCTGCAAATTAGTAAGTTAGAAAAACACCCCTTTCAACAAAGACACTGCCTTAGGGCAGTGGCTTTCAAACTTGCAGTCATGACCCAACGTAGGAAATATCTACATCTACGTGTGTCTATAAAATATCTCCTGAAACAATTCACACGGACGCAAAACAATTTTACGTTGTCCTAGTCTGTCCCCTTAGAAAAAGATGCTGCTCTCAAGTGGTTACAGTTTATGTCATTATCCACTCATGGTTATCTCCTACAACTCGGAAAATCCCACCAGGGCGCGCCTGGCTGGCTCAGTCAGTGGAGCATGCAACTCTCGGTCTCAGTGTTGTGGGCCCGGGGCCCCAAGTTGGGTGTAGAGATAACTTAAAAATAAAATCTTATTTAGGGGCCCGTGGGTGGCTCTGCTGATTAAGCGCCTGACTCTTGGTTTCTGCTCAAGTCACGATCTTGTGGTTTGTGAGTTCGGGCCTCGCACAGGGCTCCACACCGGCAGCGCAGAGCCTGCTTGGGATTCTCTCTCTCCGCCCCTCCCCTTCTTGTTCTCTCCCTCTCTCTCTCTCTCTGTCTCAAATTTAAAAAATTTTTAATAATCTTTTTTTTTTAATGTTTTTTTTAAATTTATTTCTAGGAGAGAGAGAGACAGCGTGAGCAGGGGAGGGTCAGAGAGAGAGGGAGTCACAGACTGAAATAGGCTCCAGCTCTGAGCTGGCAGTCAGCACAGAGCCCGACGTGGGGCTCGAACTCACAAACTGCGAGATCATGACCCAAGCGAAAGTCGGACGCGTAACCCACTAAGCCACCCAGGCGCCCCCAAAAATTTTAATAATCTTATTTAAATAAAAAGAAAGACAAAAATACCAACTTAGAGAATGTGCCAAGATGAGATAGCACTCAGTGAGAAAGTTCTAGGTGCCCACACCCCGTGCCCCTCCATACATTCTCACACTGACCTTGGGATAACAGGTATAATTATTACCCACGTTTTATAGGTGAAATTACTTGCCAGGGTCACTCCAGTAAATGCAAGCCTTAGACCAGCCCCTCCCCACCGCGTTCCTCCCTAGTCTACTGCACCTTTCACCAGCCTGCTCCCGGGAAACAGCTCAGAAAAGCCCAGAATCCAGGGGCATTCATGCTACTTTGCCTTTCTCACAATGTGGCCCGCCTCTCCAGCTCTGCCCTTTTTGCTCCTCCAAAACATGACCCCTAGGAGTCAGGAGCCGGCCTTAGAGCCCTTGAGGAGGGGTGGGGAGGGGAGGGCATGGAGTCACACGGACAATCTTACGTCCCAGATACTCTGACATCCATCTCTGTGACTGGGAGGGATCAACCTGCCTTGGGGACAAAATCCCATAGAGCTGGAGACACTGACCTTGCTCTCTCTCTCCCCCCATTCTAGATTCTTCCCCATGTCTTCCTCGGCTGACCTATTATAAACTGCAGCCCCCTTCCCCATCACATCTTATCCCCCAACCTTATTCCCTTTCCCAGAGCTCTTTTCCCCGCTAATGTGCCTCATATTTTACCCATTTGAGTATATTCTTCCCACTGCTGCTCTTTGCCCCCAGCTCCCAGAATGTAAGCTCCGCACGGGTAGGAATTTCTGTCTCTCATACATTACTGCGTCCCAGGGCCTGGCACATAATGCACACTCAGTAAATATTTGCCAAATGCCTTTCAGTCCCGCCTACACTGCCCCGAGAACCCAGCTCTGCTATTATCGGATCGGATGGGCCTGACCCCGCCCCAAGCCCTGGGGGCCCCCCAGGGCTGAGCCACACAGAGGCACTCCTCCGACACTTACTGATTTCACCAGTTTCCTCTCAGAGGAAGAGCACATCCCCCAAGGGCAGGAGGGCCGGCATTCACCTTGGCCTCCAATAACCAAACTATTCAAGGCAGTTAATATCAACATCGTGTTTCATTACGGATTCTTCTGCTCTGCACGAACACCTGGATCTAGCAACGCGGAAAGTGCTGTGAAGTGGTGGGGCCGGGAAGTAAAAGCCCCCTGGACAGATACAGAAACGGGGCTTGCAGAGATGAAGTGATTTACCCAAGGCCACTCTGTGCTGCTGCGTTCTTTCCACCTCACTCCCCGCTCTGGACCATCCAGCCTATTAGATCCAAGGTCTACATGTCCCGACTGTGCTGGCTTCTTTTCAGTCTCCCGCCATCCGTCAGAAATAGTTCTGACACAAGACACTGCACATTTTGTTCAGATTGCCATCTACACGCACTATTTCCTGGCCCAGACGGCTTGGACAGAGGGAAGAACCCCAGAGCTCAGGAAAAAGACAGGCTGGGCAGAAAATTTTTACTGTAGAAAAGCCACACCGGGGATCCCTGGTCTTGTCAACATTTGGGGACCTGTTTCAGTTCCCCACACCTGTGTCACCTTCAATCTGTTATTCTCCGCCCCTGGGTCTCTCTCTCATCACTGACCAAACTGGCATGGGATTTTCTCTGTGGTTTCTCCTGGCTTTGCAATTCCTTAACTGTAGGAAGAGAAGTTGCTGACTTTTTTTTCTTTTTTTTCTTACTGTTGTTGACCTTCATTCATTCAGCCAACATAAAAAGAACTCCTTTATCTATCTAGGTCACTTGAGAAAATACAACGCTTGCCCACAAGCAGCAGCAGGTGGGTAAATTCCCCAGAAAGGAGTCAATTCTTTGCAGGTGTAATAATATGTCAGCGATGCCAAGACAGTGCTATAAGCTGGGTTCAGTTTTCCTGCATGATGGGGGTTAGGGAAGAGGCAGGAAGTCTGATGCTCTGAGCTTGACCTCAGGAGGGAGGCTGACAGCGTGGGAAGTTAGGTCACATAGGAAGCCCTACTGGCCCAGAGTCCCAGCCCTGTCACCCAGGCTTTCAATGGGCAGGTTAAGGGTCTGGATGACATTAGAGCGCTTGGTCCAGAGGAGCTAGCAGTCCGTCACCTGGCGATTCCACACACCGTTGGCAATGTGTGTCTACGTTCCTCCCCAGCCTCTACAGCCTGAGTAGTATGATCAAGCCTGTGATTTTTGTCTCTGTATGTTTCTCCAATTGATCAGGGTGAATATTAGGCAGGTAAAATACCTGTTAGGCTCACAGGCTGGCAAAGAGGTGGGCCATCTCCTGGATGCCGGTCAAATAAGAAGGAAGATGACATTTCCAAGCAGAATCACTCTGATTACATGGAAGAGCTTAATCTAGAAGTTAAAGGTAGAGCTCTCTGGACGACCTTGAACAAATCGCTTCCCTTTCTTTACTCATTTCTGTGACTATAAGAAAATGAGGACTGGATGGTCATTTTCATTCTCCGAATGAGTTCATAATTCATATGAACTCATATTCATATGAGTTCGGAAGTTCATAATTCCGAATTGGTAACTTTTGTCACCAAGAATGGGGTTAGACCTTTCGTGCTTGCTAATAAGTATTCACTCTGGGGACGCCTGTTCCCCAGTCAGTTAAGTATCTGGCTTTATCTCAGGTCATCATCTCATGGTTCATGTGTTTGAGCCCTGAGTTGGGGTCCGCGCTGACAGCTCAGAGCCTGGAGCCTGCTTCAGGTTCTGTGTCTCCCTCTCTCTCTGCCCCTCCCCTGCTTGAGCTATGTCTCTCTCTCAAAAACAAACATTAAAAAAAAAAATACTCACTCTGGTTTTGTTTCTTAATTCGAAATTCTATTTTATGTGCAAGGTTAGAGGGATCATGGGGGAGAAAAACCACCTTGTTAGCTTCAACCTGGACATGGTATTTGAGTGTCAGAGACCATTGAGGGGCACTTGGCTCAACTGGTTTTGTATCTGATTCTTTACTTCAGCTCAAACCATGACCTCATGGTTTGTGAGTTCGAGCCCTGCATCAGGCTCTGTGCTGTCAGTGTGGAACCTGCTTGAGATTCTCCCTCTTTCTCTGCCTCTCACTCACACTCTCTGCTTCTCTAAAAGCAAATAAAACTTTAAAAAAAATGACTGAATGAGGGCAGAAGTATGCAAGATCTTGTGGTGCTCTGGCAAAATCCTACTCATTCTCCGGAGCACAGCCATGACCTCACCTCTTCAGAGAAGACTTCCCCAACCCTCCAAATGGGGACCTCTCTTATACCAGGGCTCTATCTCTGTATCAGGTGCTGAAAACCCAGACAGGAGTGAGACACTCGGCCTCCCAGCCGTGTGGGGAGACACACAGAGATGCCTCCGAGGAGCTGAATCACCTCTTACCTGGGGGAATCAGAGGTTTCTCAGTGGAGAAGATATCTGAATCATGCCAAAGAGATCGAACCTGACTCTGACCCACTGTCCGGATGTGATTGCTCATTTGCAGAACATACCAAGGGCTTGTTTAACTACACTAAGAGTTTGCAGTAAGCGAAGTCCAGGCTATAGGAAACGCTACAGGTCAAGCTGGCCAGCTTCCTCAACGGCTACATTGCAAGGAAATGAAAGAAGATAATCCTAGTGATTGAAACGAAAAGGGCGTAAAAGATACAGCAGTTTTAAAAATGAACAAAGGTGCCCGAGTGGCTCAGTCGGCTAAGCATCCAACTCTTGGTTTCAGCTCAGGTCACCATCTCACAGACTCATGAGATCAAGCCCCGCATCAGGCTCTGCGCTGACAGCGACAGTGCGGAGCCCACTCTGGATGCTCTGTCTCCGTCTCTGCCCCTCCCGCACTGGTGCATGTGCGTGCTTGCTCTCAAAATAAACAAACACGAAAACATTTTTAAAAAATGCAAGGGGCGCTGGGTGGCTCAGTCCTTTAAGCATCCAACTTCGGCTCAGGTCATGATCTCACAGCTCGTGGGTTCAAGCCCCGCATTAGGCTCTGTGCCAGAGGTTGGAGCCTGCTTTCAGATTCTCTTCGTCTCTCTCTCTGCCTCTCCCCATCTCATGCTCGCTCGCTCTCAAAAATAAACAAACATTTAAAAATAACTTTTAAATGCAAGTAAGTGGTAACTATAAAAATGCAAGTAAGTGGCAACTGTCAAAGTAGCGGGTATGATTACTTCTGGCTGCGGGGGGCTGTACGGAGAAGGGGACACATTAAAAGAGGTTTCTGGGGTGTCTGGCGAGGCTCTCTGACCTGAGTCGTATTCTTCGTATAATTCATGAAGACACTGACCCGATTCATGGGGCTTTCAAACCAGTGTTTGATTGCACAAGGAAAGATTTAAAAATACATCTCTCGAGGCTGGAATATTGGATTCAAACTGACAGCATGAGGCAAAACAGATCTACTTGCCAAATTCTGCTTTTAAGTTAAATAATATTTCATGTACAGGAAGGAAGAGGCCTGCCCTAAAGTGGTTTATATTTTTAAAAATATCCTGGAGGTTTTAGCTGCCCACAAATGGTCGTCGGCCTACGTGGCTCTCAAGCTGGAGTGCCAGAGGCAGGGCCTTCTGATCTAGATCTTGGCAGGGAGCACGCGGCAGGTCTGAGTGGGATGAGAAACTGGCAGTCTGTGAAATGATCTCTGGAGTAGTATCTTCGGTGCTGCAGTCACAAAGGAGACAGACAGACTCAAGTGAATGAGAAGAAGGACATTTACAAGCTCTTCCCCTGCCCATCAGGGAGAACTGACTCTGTAACCCTCTGGATGGCGGGGCCAGCATCCTAGAGGTCTCATCGTGAGGTCATGCTGACCAAGCCCCCCCCGCCCCCCGGGAAAGGGACTAGGATTCTTCACCACCTTGGCAGCCATGAGAAAGACGGGCGGGACAGCTCGAGGCCCCCTTGCTTCCCCGAGGTCCTGGCTCTGCGGCAGAAACAGAATTTCAGGCCACAAGGTATTTAGGAAACCTCTCTTCCAGCGTTTGAATTTTGTGACAAGTTGAAGTTCAGGGTATGTGAGTGATTTAATAGAGGTCAGGCCATAAACTTAACATAGGTATCCCTTTCTGCCTGTGTTCTCACCCTTTAAGCCAATGACCTAGCCCCACCGAGGTGAGTGTAGATACCTGCGGGCCTTCACGGTAACAGCAAGACCTCTACTCGGGGGCCCATCCCAGTACGTGGCTCTGACCCTCCTGCACCTCCATCTCCCCTCACCCGCCTTAACCCAGGATCCACACTTGATCCTTGTCTCTGGCCCTTTACCTTTGGGGGCCCGTGTTTCCTCCGACATCTGGATGTTGACCTCTTCTGTACCCTGACCTTCTTGTACTGATTTTGGCTTGGTTCATTGCCACCACCTCTATACGGGTGAAATTCACTGCTCCAGCTTCTACAGGAGACCCAGCGTCTAACTGTGGAGTTTCTTCTCATCAGGAGTCCAATTTAAGGGATAAGATTCAAGGCAACATCTAGTAGTTTGGGACCTTTCCTCTTCCTATTTCTGAATATCTAGAATCTGTCCCAATTTGCATTTACTAACAATCCCATGTTAACACTGAATCCCTAGCTCAGCATTCCCTTCAAAAGCCAAGAGCATTTCTTCCATTTATTGGAACCTTAGGGAAAAGATCAATATACTTCCCTGTTCCCAGGGCCCCATACTCTGTCTTCTGATAACCCTAGACATCCCCTCAGAGACTCTGCTGACATTCAGTCCACCTGAAGCTCCCCATGCTGAACTGGAAAGGTGACATGATTTGGGGTCACATTAAGAGAAGTATGGGACGTGGAACGAGGGTGCCGAAGCTCCATTCACGAAACTATCTCTGGAGTAGTATTTTCATTGCTGAGGATCACAATTAAAGGAGACAGGCTGAGTGGCTCAGAAATTAGAGGCACTCAACATCATGTCATGTTCAATTGGGCTGTTTATCCTAGAGATGACTCGGGGAGTGTCGTAACTGGCTAGGGGGCCAGAAGGAACAGATCACACAGACAGGCACCAGACTCAAACTGTCAGTTCCAAGGGCTGGGAAAGCACTAAGCGCCCACCAGCTGAGCGATGTGGTTGATTGGCTTCCTAAACAAGATGCAGGCAGTAAGCACGGGTGGCTAACTCACCTTCCAGGGAACAAAAAGAAACCAAAAACACCGCTCCAGAAATTCCAAAGTCCTTTCTGGAAAGTTCTCCCACCCTGAAGACAACCAAGACGACGCCTGAGCCCCCTCACACAACCCCCCGCCCCCCCGCCGGGGCAACGTCAGTGCCTCACGTGGGCCCTCCACCCGGGGTGTCAGTGTCCCAACCGGTATCACAGGGACCCCAGAAGGGTCCTGCCAGCGTAGTGCGGCAGGGAGTGGGGCTGCGTGGAGACATGCCGCCAGCGAAGCGGGCCGTCACCTGCGGTCCCGCGAGCCCCAGCGCCCCGGCAAGGCCCGGCCCACGCTGCACAGCCTGGGGGAGGGGCAGGACCGGAGGCACGCCAGAAAGGACTACGAAAAGTAAAAAACTGCCGCGCAGCTAAGGGACGGCGCACGTGGGGACTACAGAGCCCCACCGCCAAACCCCAACCTCGAGCCCCAGGCACGGACGGGGTTCGAACCCGCGATCTTCGGTTTACGAGACCGACGCCTTACCACTTGGCCACCGCGCCTGACAGCCGAGCGAGCAGTGGAAGGTCTCAGTGGAGGGTAGGCGGCGCAGGCGCGGGAAGGGCGGAGCCTCGCCTCCGGCCCCGCCTCCGGCCCCGCCTCCGGCCCCGCCCCCGGCCCCCCGCCCGCCCATCCAGACCCGCCCGCCGAGACCCGGCTCTGCCAGGCGCTCGGAGCCGCTGCAGCCGGCCTGCGGCGGGGACCCGAGCTAGTGGCGCGCTGGCCCGGCCCCGCCCTCCTGCAGGGTTCCGGGGCGAGCCGGGGAGGCGGCCCGCCGGGGTGTAAGGGGTGGCGGCGGCGGGACCGGGAGCCCAGACGGAGAAAAACCACGACCGCTGCTCGCTACGACGCGAGCGGAAGCGGATACCGCGGCCGCGAGCGAGCCAGGTCCGGCGTCCGCGCGCCGCCCTGTGACCTTGGCCGCGTCTTTTCCGTCCGCTCGGCTGGTTGCGCGGGCAGCGGCGGGGGTTCGGGCCGAGCACACCGGGAGCCGCAGGGGCCAGAAGGGCGGTGCAGGCCTGGACGGTCCTGGCCTCGGAGAAACGTGCAGGAAGCCGGGTGGGGGAATGAGGGCCAGGCTTCTGGGGCGAGGGGAGGGGACCTTCCCTCGCTGATCCCGCAGGAGCGGCAGTCTGTGTAAGGAAAGCCTTTCCCGGCTGGTTCACGCTCCGCTCTTGCCCTTCAAACCCTGGCACGGGAGACTCCTGATAAATCTGTTTAGACAAGATGGCCTTGTCCAGGAGGAACGGACGTGGGCGCACGAGATGTCGCCCCCAGGGATGTTCGTGGCGACAGTGCTAGTGGGAGTGAACCTGAAAGGCGACCTGGATGGAGGAGGCTGATGGTCTGTCCGTGCCAGGCAACAACAGTGGGCCACTATTAAAAGGAATGATCTAGAGTCAAAGGAATGATTGTCCGCATAGGTCGTGCGCAAAACCACACGTGAGTTTAAAAAGCAGGATATAGGACAATACAAACCATCGATTACAGGGCAAGACGTACACAGTAGGTAAAAGTATAAAGTAGTAAAATATAAAGGAGAGGAGGAGACCGGCTGGGGGTAGGGGACAAAAGGAACTTTGTTGGCAATGTTTGGTTTCTATTCTCTGAAACAGGCAAAAAGCTGAAATGGTGGGAATATGGGTGCTTATTATGATCCTGTACACTTTTTTGTAGATCTTGTATTTTGTTTAAAAAAAAATTTTTAAGGCAATTACGTCCCTCGGTCCGACTTTAGCCTGTGGCGACAGCGTCTGTTCCAGGAGAGGTGGGGTGGGGTGGGGGTGGGGGAGAGAAGAGGAAGGGGCGCACACCTCAGACCAATAGCACCATTGCTCTCCCTTCCACCACCACTGCCAGAGTCATTCTTGCTGATTTATAGGACTTTTTTAAAAAAAGTATACATCGTGGGGATTTGGGGAAACCCAGGAAAGCTATTTTTGTGTGTGCTAAAAACACACACACAGTTTTATCATCTTGACCTTTAAAAGTGCAGTGTCTGCCCTATGGACGTTATTGTGCAACAAATGGAATTTTTGTTGAAACCTACCACCAAACAGTAAGTGATGGCCCCTCCCAGCAGCTTCCCAGCCTTGAAAACCACTGTGCTCCTTTCTGACTTTCAGAGTTTGACTGCCCAGGGTCCCGTATACCTTTTTGTCTTTTTTCACTGGCTTACCTCACTTGCATAAGGTGCCCGAGCTTTTTTTAAAGCTCAAGGATATTTCATTGTGTTTTGTAAATCCATTCGTTCCTCAGCAGACATTTAGGTGACTCAGATCCCTTTGCTGTGGTGAGTTGCGCTGCCGTGACCATGGGTATGCAAATAGGAGAGCCTGTCTTCAGTTCTTTGGGATCTATAACCCAGAAGAGGGATTGCTGAATCCTATGGTAATTCTATTTTTAATTTTTTTTCAAGGAAATGCCACACGTTACATCCCCACTAACAGTGCACAAGGGTTCAAATTTGTTCACATCTGTGCCAATACTTTTTTTTTTTGTAGCGATCATCCTAATGGGTATGAAATAGGATCTCACTGTGGTAGGATTCACATTTTTCTGATTTTGATGTAGAGAGTATTTTCATATACTTGTTGGCCATTTGTAGATCTTCGAAGAAATTGTCTATTCAAGTCCTTTTATTCTGGTTATTTGTTTTTTATTGTTGGGTCATAGTTCTTTTTGTATCCTAGATATCAATCTCTAATTGGACAGATCGTTTGTTTACTAATAATTTCTCCCTTTCTGTAGGTTGATTTTTCAGTCGTGTTGGTGGTTTCCTTTACAGTACAGAAGTCTTTTTTTTTTTTTTTAATGTTTTATTTATTTCTAGGAGAGAGAGAGAGACAGCGTGAGCAGGGGAGGGTCAGAGAGAGAGGGAGTCACAGACTGAAACAGGCTCCAGGCTCTGAGCTGGCAGTCAGCACAGAGCCCGACGCGGGGCTCGAACCCACAAACCGCGAGATCATGACCCAAGCGAAAGTCGGACGCTTAACCGACTAAGCCACCCAGGCGCCCCCAGTACAGAAGTCTTAAGTTTGACGTCGTCAGCTCCATTTGTTGGTTTTTCTTCTTGTTGCCTGTGCTTTTGGTCTCATTTCTGAGAAATCCTTGCCAAATCCAAAGTCGTGAAGCTTTTCCCTTATTTTTTCTTTTTTTCCTAAGAGCTATATCAGTTCAGGTCTTGTGTTTAGCTCTTTATTCTATTTTGAGCTCATTTTTGTAGGTGGTATAAGGTAAGCAGCCAACTTCATGCTTTTGGCCATCCAGCTTTCCCAACACCCATTTGCCAAAGAAGCAGGCAAGGTTTTAATAAGAGCACGAAGAGGAGACTGTGTGAAATACACACTGTAATGTATTTATCTTCAGATGCAGGGGTTTTTCTCACATTTCAGCAAACTAGAAATCAGGATGACAACGGAGTAGTTGGAGTCTTATGGGCAATATTTTTTCCCTTTTTAATGGCATATAAAAGAATAGCTTTTTAAACCTGTGAGTTTGAGGCAATCAAGGTTGTATACCACAGGAGGGCCAGATGCATATTTTCACATGTATATTTCACGGTGGCCTGATTTTTCTCACCATTGTGGGATGAACATTGCCCACATCCTTCTAGATGGATCATTTCATCGACTGGGACATGTACCATTCTGGTGCCGGATGTTGACAGTGGGGCAAGCTGTGCCTGGGGAAGGGCAATATAGGAACTCCCACGCAATTTGGCTACCAACCCAAAACTGCCCTAAAAAGTTTATTTTATAAAAGCACCTAAAAAAAAAAAATCTTCGCTCTCTGACCCTCTGCTGTGAGTCGCAGCCAACCCTGGGCTGCACTGCGTTGCTCCTTGGTGGGGTCACTGTGGGTCTGTCCAGGTCCACTGCTTAGCTGGTCGCCCCAGGAGCCAGGTCTTGTCTCTTTCCCGGTATGAGCCGCCACAAGTATGTGATCTAGCTTCTGTTTTCTTTTTTTTTTTTTTTTTATTAAGTTTTTTTTTTTTTAATGTTTTATTTATTTTTAGGAGAGAGAGAGAGACAGCGTGAGCAGGGAGGGTCAGAGAGAGAGGGAGTGACAGACTGAAACAGGCTCCAGGCTCTGAGCCGGCAGTCAGCACAGAGCCCGACGCGGGGCTCGAACCCACGAACCGCGAGTTCGTGACCCAAGCGAAAGTCGGACGCTTAACCGACTAAGCCACCCAGGCGCCCCTAGCTTCTGTTTTCTAAACCTATGTACCATTATTATTTTTTTTTAATTACATTCAATTATTTATTTTTAACTTTTTTTTTTTTTTTTTTTTTTTTAGAGAGAGAGAGAGAGACAGCATGAGCAGGGAAGGGTCAGAGAGAGAGGGAGTGACAGACTCCAAAACAGGCTCAGGCTCTGAGCTGGCAGTCAGCACAGAGCCCGATGCGGGGCTTGAACCCACGAACCGCGAGATCATGACCCAAGCGAAAGTCGGACGCTCAACCGACTAAGCCACCCAGGCGCCCCACCTATGTACCATTATTATTATTATTTTTGGTAAACATTTTTTTAAGGTTTATTCATTTTTTTTTTTAAATTAAAAAAAATTTTTTAATGTTTTATTTCTGAGAGAGAGAGAGGCAGCATGAGCAGGGGAGGGTTAGAGAGAGAGGGAGACCCAGAATCTGAAGCAGGCTCCAGGCTCTGAGCTGTCAGCACAGAGCCCGACGCGGGGCTCAAATCCATAAACCATGAGATCATGACTTGAGCCAAAGTTGGACGCTTAACCGACTGAGCCACCCAGGGGCCTACATAGGTACTGTTTTTAATACTGACCTCTTTGCATTGGCAAAGATGCCATGAAACTTAACCAAGGTGTGAGAGCTGGTTCCAGCACACAGGACCCCTAAGGTGCAAAAATCAGGCCATCCCCACTTCCGTACAGCGCAGTAGTAACAGCAGCCCATCATGGATTCCTTCAGCAGCTCCTCACGGAGCATCTGCCATGTGCTAGACTCCGTGCTGGAGCTATAGCGATGTACTAAGCAGCACAGATCCCTGCCCTAATGGAGCTTCCGTTCTAAAATAAGCCAAACATACAGTCTTTCAGCTGATGAAAAGCACTAGGGAGAAACATTAAGCCAGGAAGAAGGATAGGAAATTCCAGAGGTGGGTAGGAGGGTTGTAAAATATTATTTTTTATTTTTTTATTAAAACATTTTTTTACATTGATTTATTTTTGAGAGAGAGAGAGAGAGAGACAGAGCACAAGTAGAGGAGGTGCAGAGAGAGAGAAGACGACACAGAATCTGAAGCAGGCTCCAGGCTCTGAGCTGTCGGCACAGAGCCGGATGCGGGGCTCGAACTCCTGAACCACGAGACCATGACCAGAGCCAAAGTTGGACATTTTAACTGACTGAGCCACCCAGGAGCCCCTATTTTAAAGTTTATTTGAGAGAGACAGGGTGAGTAGAGGAGGGGCAGTGTGAGAGGGAGACTAGAGTCCCAAGCAGGCTCCACAATGCGCAGAGCTAGATGCAGGCCTCAAACTCATGAAACTGTGAGATCAGGACCAGAGGAAACGAAACCAAGAGTCGGACGCTCAACTGAGCCACCCAGGCGCCCCTGGTTTTCATTTTAAATAGACAGGCGTGGCATCACGTTCTTCGCGGCTTTCCCCATCCAGAGGCAGAGTCTGCGCCCACCTCTATGGACACAGGCTGGCCATCTGGTTTGACCAGTAGACTGTGGCAAAAGTGATACTGTGTAAAATCCCAAGCTTGGGTCTCCAGACACCTTGCAGCTTCTGCCTGTGCGGTATCTTAGTGCCCTGTCCCGAGACCCCCGTGGGGGGAGGGCAGTCTCCCAGCTGAAAGCCAGCGCCACCTGCCAGACACATCAGTGTGGCCATCTTGGACCTCCCAGCCCAGTGGACCCTTGGGCTGAAGCAGAGGAACTACCACCCTGACCACAAAATGGTGAAAACAATGGTTCCTGCTGCAAGCAGCTTTGTTTTGAAGTTGATTTGTTACATAGTAATAGTAGTTCGTGGACACTGGCAGGTTACATGTAACTAACACATTCTTTGGTGCTAGGTTTGTGGGCTGGCGGCTATTTGCATGGAGGAGTTAAAACTTCAGTGACGCTGGGGGCGCCTGGGTAGCTCAGTGGGTTGAGTGTCTGACTTCGGCTCAGGTTATGATCTCACGGTTTACGGATTTGAGCCCCGCATTGGGCTCTGTGCTGACAGCTCAGAGCCTAGAGCCTGCTTTGGATTCTCTGTGTGTGTGTCTCTCTCCCCCTTCCCAGCTCATGCTCTGTGTCTCTCAAAAATAAATAAACATTAAAAAAAAAAATCTTCCGTGATGCTGGGTGATGTGGGAGGGGTCCTGCCCAGTGTCCCCTCAAGTGGTCATTTAATCTCGTTTCCCCATCTATAAAATAGAGTTAGTTAGCTACAGCCCTACGTTAATTAAAATTTGAACACCTTCTTCATTATTCACTGCTAAAGTTAGCAGGGGGCTGAAATGCTGCTTGACCTTTTTTCCTTGGGCGCGGTAGCAACCTGACACTTCTCTCTTTGGTCGGGTTTCGAGGTCCCTTTGCCAGCCCGCAAACTCTAAATTAAGGCTGCTGTTAATAGAAAAAGTCAGCGCAACTTGAAACCTTTTTAGAGAGCAAGCCACACCTGTAGGCATTTAAATTAAGGCTGCTTTGGGGTGCCTGGGTGGCTTAGTCGGTTAAGTGTCTGACTTTTGCTTAGGTCATGATCTTGTGGTTCGTGGGTTCGAGCCCTGCGTCGGGCTCTATGCTGACTGCCAGCTCAGAGCCTGGAGTCTGTTTCAGTCTGTGACTCCCTCTCTCTCTGACCCTCCCCTGCTCATGCTCTCTCTCTCTCTCTCTCTCCTAGAAATAAATAAAACATTTAAAAATAAATAAATAAATAAAGGCTGCTTTGCATACTTGGGATTAATGGGGTTTGGTCTCCTTTCTCTTTCTTCCCCTTCTTGGTTCATTTGGTTACCTTTCCCAGACTCCACCACTTGCATGATGATACAGCATTCACTCTTTTTTTTTTATTTTTATTTCTAGGGGGGAGAGAGAGAGAGACAGCGTGAGCAAGGGAGGGTCAGAGAGAGAGGGAGACAGACTCTGAAATAGGCTCCAGGCTCTGAGCTGGCAGTCAGCACAGAGCCCGACGCGGGGCGCGAACCCACGAACCGCGAGATCATGACCCAAGCGAAAGTCGGACGCTTAACCGACTAAGCCACCCAGGCGCCCCAGCATTCACTCTTAACAAGATGTTTCAAGGTGGCTTGGATGTTAAAAGAGCGAGGAGGGCTCCCCGGTGTGGATCATGAGCTGAATACGATCAGGCCACCCCAGAAGCCCCAAAACGAGGCAGGAGCCTTAGGGAGCATCACTGCCATGCAGCTACAGCCCTTGGGACCCCTTCTTTCCCTGAACGTGATCCTGCTGTCACAGACAGGACTCTGCACGGCGTGCCTGCACAGTAAGAGATCGACCTGGGTGAGGTCAGAGGACTGATGGACCAAATTATTCCCCAAGATGCTTGGGGTGGATTCCTTTTGGGAAGGATGGATTTTGTGAGTGGAGGCTTGATAGAGAGCAGGCAGTTCTGCTCTATCTGTTGTTGGCTAGGGTGTTGGGTCTGCTGGAAGGCCCACCATGACCTAGCTCACACGGAGCTGGGGCAGTTGGGCTGGGACCTCAGTTTACCGCGTGGCTGCTTGGGTTCCTCCTAGCATGGCAGCTGGCCTCCAAGAGGGTGCGTGTCAAGAGGAAGGAGACAGAAGGTTTTTTGCAGCCCCTTTTAAGCCAGAGCCGAGAAGTTCTGCTGCAGGATTATCACTTCTGCTACAAATGATGCACCTTTACGTGTATTGATCAAAGTAGTCACCTGGCCAGCACAAAGGTGGGGGAGGGGAAGTAAATTCCACCTCTGTGTAGGGGAGAGGTCTGCACACAGGGAGGGAATAAATCAATGGTGGCTGCCACCCTTACCATTCACTGGCTGTGACTGAGAGTAAACACTGATTGGTGCTTAGCCCTGGGGCTGGATCCTCTAGAGGAATCAGAGGGATAGGAGATGGGTGTCCTTTGTCTCGACCCCAACCCCCCAAATCAGACTCCTCTTGAGGGCTCCCTAGTGGGACAGGTGGGACCCAATCTCCTTCCTGCCCTGCCTCTGGAGTTCATGTTCATAACTTCCTCCCTGCCGATCCCATAATCCTACCCATCCATGACTGCAGGCCAAAGTACTGAGGTCTGGCCCAGACGCTGCCAGAGACCAGCAGATGCCAGTCTGGGTTAGATAAGCTGGGAAAGCTGAGTGGGGCCCGAGGGGTCCAGTGGGGTGAGAATGCAGAGGTATAAGGGCCTCTGAGGCTCCCCTGGGCTATAGGAGGAGGGCTCATTTCAACACTTTTGCTCTTTGTGTTTGTGCCTTTTGGGAGCTCCACCATTTAAAATTTTTTTTAAATTTATTTTTGTTTAAATTTTATTTATTTTGAGAGAGTGCACAGCGGGAGAGGGGTAGAAAGAGAGGGAGAGAGAATCCCAAGCAGGCTTGGCACTGGCAGTGTGGAGCCTGATGTGGGGCTTGAACTCACAAATCTTGAGATCATGACTCTTTTTTTTTTTTAATTTTTTTTTTAATGTTTTATTTATTTTTAGGAGAGAGAGAGAGAGACAGCGTGAGCAGGGGAGGGTCAGAGACTGAGGGAGTCACAGGCCGAAACAGCCTCCAGGCTCTGAGCTGGCAGTCAGCACAGAGCCCGACGCGGGGCTCGAACCCACGAACCGTGAGATCATGACCCAAGCGACAGTCGGACGCTTAACCGACTGAGCCACCCAGGCGCCCCTTGAGATCATGACTCTTAACTGCCTGAGCCACTCAGATGCCCCTCCACCGTTTTTTTTTTAAGCCCAGAGGCCACACCAATGTCATGCCCAAATCATAACCCAGTATTGGAGCTTGGAGTCACTCCAAGCCAGAGCCAAACTCGGGGTGGCAGGAGAGTGAGGGGTACTCCCTGCAGCCCCGACCCAACCACTTCGTTTGGTCCTGGAAGGGCTGGCTTGAGGCTGGCTCTGGGCTTCCTGGGCCCGAGACGCCACAACCTTCCCCCCAGGGCGCTTGCAGCAGTAGTAACCCCTCAGTAGGAGACTGAGTAGTGCAGTAGTAGTAGTAGTCCGCCAGCCAGACTGAGCCACAGTGAATCCACCATCCTTCGGTGTCCTACCTCCACGCGCTTGTCCCCACAGTGTCTCCCTCTGCTCGCGGAGAGCTGGTGCAGGCTCCCGGCTCTGAAGAGCCCTCTCCTCGGGCTAGTCAGTCAAGTCTGGCTCTTCCCCTTACCAGCTGCCTGGCTGTGAACACCCTGGCTGACTCATGGCTAGTTAGATCGCCTATGGTGGTGGCTCAGTTTCCTCATCTGTGAAATGGGGATAATGCTGCATACCAAGCACTTAAAACTGCCTGACACAGTGAGCCCTAAGTAACTAAGCCCTAACAGCAACTACCTCGTGTTCCCTTCTGGGAACCACGCCCCGCATTAAGCACGGGGTGGGGGGAGGGGAAGGATGCCAAATCCGGGTCCCTAGTGCTGGAGAATCAGAGGGCCTCGCCGAGAACCCGCCTTATCCCGCGGCGCGCGCCCCCTGCTGGCCACAGGTCTCTGGGCCGCGTGCAGTGGCTGCGGCTGCACCTGCTGCCCAGGGCGGAGTTCGGGCGTGGGGGGCAGAAAGTGAGCTTTGCCCCGCTTTGCATGTGGCTGTCATGTTCTGGAGACCCTCCCAGCAAGGCTGTGACAAGCCTGGCTCCCTTGCCCAAACCACCACTGACACCTGGCAGCTCCAACTCCTCTTACGCAGCAAACACGCAACAGACAACCTGGTCTTACCTGAGTCCACGCTGCCTCTGTCTCTCGCTTCCTCCCCCGGGGTGCCGCCTGGTCCCGCCGCCGCTCTCCGAAACTCAGGCCACTCCTTGGCTTAGGATCCCGCTGTGGTCGCCATGGCTCTGCTCTCTGCCCACTCGTCCTCTGAAGGCGTCTACACCTGCCGTTCCCTCCCAACGATCTCTGGGGTGGGGATTACGTACCAGTGGCCCTCACACCTGCCTACATGCCGGAATCACCTGGGGGGGCTTTGGAGAAACCCTGGTGTCCGGCCCACCCCTTACCACCTGAATCCAAACCCCTGGGCTGGGGCCCTTACCCGTGAGGTTTTAAACTCCCTCAGGCGATTCAAATATGCATCCAGGATGGTGCACCTCCCATGTTAACATTCTAGAGGCTCCCTGTGCCGTGAGGGTGAGGAGCAGGTCTGTTTTGCTCAGTGACAAAGTCCCGCAGCTGCCTCCACAGTGAGCATCTATTAGGCACCGATGAGACAATTGCTTAATGGATGAACGAGATCCACGCTGAGCCCACCAGGCTCTGAACTGACTCGCCTGACCCACTTCCCAGCCAGAGTACCTGAAAGGGCCGTGCTTTCTATCGGCCTCCCCCTTATGTGGTTTCCGATCCTACA
The DNA here is from genome assembly GCA_017311185.1 of Proteles cristata cristata. NCBI lineage: Eukaryota > Metazoa > Chordata > Mammalia > Carnivora > Hyaenidae > Proteles > Proteles cristata. The sequence continues at coordinate 583,942 of JAESUZ010005299.1, forward strand.
ATCCCTCAGGGCTCTTCTGAAATGCCCCTTCCTCAGAGAAGCTGCCCCTGATCCCCAACTGATCCTAATCGCCTTATCCCCGGCTCCCGCAGCCCCCTGGACCTTTCCCTGGCTCCCCTCCCCTCCCCCACCCCCCACCCCCACGAGAACAGAAGCCTCTGCTGTTTCTTCCATGCCAACCTCCAGTCCCCAAAACAGAGCATGGCGTATACAGTGGTGCTCGAGTTGGTTGGCTTGGGGATTTCAGACGCAGATCTTTTTTTTTTACCTATTCAGGAGGCTTTGGCCTGGGGCCAGACCACTCTAAAAGGCTCTCCGTTTAAGGGCCTAGTGAGTTCTCGGGGTCGGACAAAGAAACCTTTGCAGGAACCGTGGCCTCTAGGGGGCGTAGGGTTGGTGTCTGAAATAGCCACGCAGGTCAGGAGCCGTTCCCCGGGGACAGGTGAGCAGGGAACATCCCTGGGCAGAGGGCACAGCCTGTCCACACGGTAGTGCCTGCTCTCACCTCTCTCCAGAATTGCAAACTGAGTTGAAATGTGTTCCCCTGAAATGCTGAATCCCTAAGCCCTGGTATTTGTGAATGTGGCCTTGTTTGGAAATAGGGCGTTTGCAGATATAAGAACGTTAAAATGAGGTCATCCTGGGGTAGGGGACCCTAATCCAGTGTCCGGCGTCCTTCTAACTGTGAAATCTGGACAGAGATACACAGAGGGAAGATGGCCATGCGAAGACAAAGGCCCAACCCGGCTAACAGCTTCCGGAAAGGCTGGCAGATGCTTCTGGGTAGCTGGGTGGGAAAGGCGGAACCGGTCTCAAATTTCAGATATGCAATTCAGAATTTTCAAGTATTGCATGGAACATATTTAACCTGAAAAGTTATCTGAAATTGAAATGGAATGGGGCATCCTATAGTTTTATTTGCAGAATCTGGCAACTCATGGAGGGCCGTTTCAAAAAGGCACATTAGGAGGATGGAGGGAGCCGGGACCGGTGTTGGGAGGGGACTCCTGCTGAGCCCAAGCGGCCAGGTGAATCCACAGACAGTGGGGGTGCCCCCTGCGGGCAGACCCATGCCACAAGGGCTGGGTGGTGGGGTGGAGGGTCCGGGCCAACAGGGAGAGCCGACTCCTCTCCGGGTGCTGGGCCTGGGCAACCTGGGAATCCCTTCAACACCTGCAGTCCCATGATGAGAGGAAGGGGCAGATATCTGGGGGTCCAGGCCACTCAACCTGGAGCCACCTCGATGCCCTAGGGCTGGCACGTGGGTCTGAAACCACACTTGAGGGGACGACTTGGGCCTGTGACCCAGGGGTATCACTGTGGGGGACAGGGAGGAAGATAGCCCCGGGGCCCCATCAGAGTGGCCAGAGCAAGCGGAGACCCCTAGGAGACCCCAGCTGGGAAAGGGGATGTGGCTGCAGCCAAGACCAGGGCTTTTGAGCATCACAGCCCCGCGGCTGGGACGGTGGTGTTACAGGGGCTTCTGGGAGCCACTCTCTCCTGGGGACAGCAGGCCAAAACGAGGGTCTCTGCCTTGCCCCTGGAGGACAGCACAAGCCAGCAGCCCCTCACCATGCTGGGCGGGGCCTGCTCTTCCTAAAGGACACAGTCTGTCCCCGGGAGCTCCGGAAGCAGAGCTCACGTCTTCCACCCTCCCTCCCTCCAACCACAGAAACTCACCATCAAGTCAGGCAAGAAAAGCAAACTGTTTATTTACACCTTGGTCTGTACATTAAAGTTCCTGAAGAAGCCTGCCTCTGACGCCCGCTCCTTTGTGGCTAGAAGCAGGTGGGAGGTGGGGGGCCTGGGGCCCTGGGCCAAGGCTTTCCTCGCCCCTGCGTCTCCGCCTCGGGGCCCCAGCCCCGCCGATAAGCCTGCCTCCCGATGGAGGCTCCTGGGGCGGAACCCAAGTGCAATCGCAGGGTCAAAGCTGTTGAACAGACCCTTGGGCACGCGGCCGCACGTGCAGCGGACTCCACCCGGGCCCCCAGAGGCCCAGCCAGGAAAGCAGGAAGGGCCGCGAGGAGAGGAGCCAGCGGGGTGCGGGCAGGCGGCCCTGTCTGGGGAATTAATGGCACTCGGGTCTGAGCACCTTGGGCAGATGAGGAAGAGGCGGCAGTTAATGGCAGGCTGGGGCAGCAGCAAGGAGCCTCTTCTTTCTGCCCGCCTGCGAGTCCAAAGCTGTTCAAGACACCAGACGGTGGTGGTCCTGGACCTAGCCCCGCGCCGAGCACCGGAGCCACCGCGGCGGGGACTTCCTCTGGGGGCCGGGGTGCTGCCGCAGACCCATGGCGTCCCTGTGGGGGGGATGGGGGAGGGGGGCCCGGGCCGAGCCCCGCAGGTAGAAAGGTGCGCTCTGCTTTCTATAAATATTGACACCAATACAGGAAGACGTTTGTGGGAGAAGGTGCTTTACACGAAGGTACCCTTTTCTGGTGGGCAGGGCTTCTAAACCCGCTGCAGGCTGGACGAGGGACTCAGCGCCCCCCCACCTGCCCCCACAGAGCTCAAGACCATAGTGAAAAGAGTTCTGTACAAAGTTACCGAACCTGCACGGCTGAGCGAGCGAGCGAGCGGGAGGCAGAGCCCCTCCGCGGGGAAGAAGGTGCTGGAGGCCCGGCCTGGGAGCAGGCCCCGGGGACACCAGGCGGCGCGCTATGTACACATTTACAGGGCGCGGGAGGGGCCGTGGTCAACAGGAGGGCGTAGAAAAGGGGCAGTGAGGACATGGCAAATCCTGTACCGTGGTGACAGGGAAGAAAGGCACGAGACAGCGACCCCAAACCATGCAGACGGAACACAGCCTGTGCAGCACAGCAAAGCGGAGGGCCCGGCAGGGGGCGCCGTCCCCCCAGGACAACAGCACTCGCAGCCCTCCGTTCGCCGCCCGCCGCCCTCCCGCTGGTGGCTCCGGCGGTTACAGTTACAAAGGAGGAGGAGCCTACAAGGTGGGAGCACCAAAGGCAGCGGCCCCCGCTTCGCCAGGGCCTGTGCTCTCTGAAACCACCCTTTCCAGAGAGCAGCCACAGTTCCCAGCGGGCGGCACAGGGGCCTTAGAGCTGTGCTGTCATGGGGCTCGGGCCGCCCGCGGTGCCAGCCTCTCCCTGGCCTTTCGCACACAGGTTCAGCGCAGGACAGCAGGACCTGAAGGTCCCTAAGGTCAACAGAAGGAACTCGCCTGAAGTCACCTGGGGATACGTGGCCCCTCTGGCCTGAGGCCCCCTCACCAGGCGGGCCTCAGTCGCCACCAGCCTGAAGAACTGCCCTACAGGGGGCTGTCCCCCTGTCCCCAGGGAGGAATGGCCAGGCAGGATGCCAACGTTGAAGCCCTTGGCATAAAACCCTCCTCAGCCCTTTCAAAGGGTCGCTGTAGGTGGCCAGGTGAACAGTCATTTTCTTGGTGTGGTGGCCGTTCCCAAACCACCCCTGCTAAATTTGCTAATGCATTAAACACACATACCCACGGAGCACAAAGAGTGGGCTTAGCTTCACCCTGAGCCACCCATCCCCACTGGCCACTGCGGGCTTCTGCCAGTCACCAAGTCCCTCCTTGGAACAAAAGCGCCCGCACTGTGCCCTCCTGACCGCCGGGATCAGGCCAGGTCAGGAGTCAGATGTGCCAGCAGACCGGTGCCTGCGGTCCCTTGGACACGAGCCGGGGTGCTGGTGTGGCCCTCATCCACCCAGCCTGAAAACTGCTCAGAGGCAACCCCCACAAAGCCAGTGTCCCCTCCCGCTCAGCTGTGCGAGTAGGTGACTGCGGTTTCTGAGGCTCCATTCCGGGGGACAGCTCCGCCCCACCCCTTGACCCTGTCCCTACCCTCACTCCAGAATGGGCCCGCGCCCGACCCCACGGGCACCCTGCAGAGACCGGCCCACTCGGGTTTGCTGAGCCCCAGGCTGATGAGAACAGCTGGATACGCCAGTTATTGCAGGCACCTGGCCCCCCATCCTGGGGCGAGGGATCCACTCACCTCTCACCATCCGCCAAAGCCACGGACACCCCACTATTAACGTAGCACCTGGATTAACCCGACAACCAATTCCACCTGCTTCCTCTATCCCTGGCTAGAACCTTCTAGGGTGGGGGTCTCAACCTGGGGCTACACATCAGGATCACCCGGAGAGCTCTTTCAACATCTGCATGCCCGCACCAATGACACTGGAACCTGGGGGCGGAGATGGGGGGGTGGGGGAGGCTTCAGCCCGGGCAGAAGATTTTACATCTCCAGGTGATTCCAACGCACAATCCAAGCTGAAAAACAGTATCAGGTCCAAGTGCTTTGTGAGGTTCTTGAACTCTGTGTTTGTAATAGGTCGGAAACAAAGTCAAGGTACAGGAATTTCCCTCTGACAATTCTTAAGGAATCTACAAATTAAAAAACAAAACAAAACAACTTTTGTCTACGGGTGTCTGGGTGGCTCAGCCAGTTGAACGTCAAACTCCTGATTTCAGCTCAGGTTGTGAGCCGTGGGATCGAGCCCCGAGTCAGGCTCTGTGCTGAGTGTAGAGCCTGCTTAAGATTCTCTTGTTCTCTCCCTCTGCCCTCTCCTCTGCTCTCTCTCAAATAAAAAAATAAAAATAATAATTTGTGTAACTTGGCCAATTTAAAATTACAAACATTTTTTTCTACTAGAACTTTATTTCTTATACTTTCCCACAGAATAAGGCCTAGCTAAGCCAGAGAGTACTTCCTGCTCTATTAGATACTGTATATAATGCCCACTGGCTGATTCAGCAAATTTCATTTGGCTTCCAACCGAATGCAAGGATAGCCAAGTGCTGAGTAAAACGTGACTCTGTGGCGGAAACCCTCCTCCACGCCCTGGAAACACCTCCACACTTTGGACAAGTAAGTTGCTACTGATCCCTACTCGGTAAGGTCACCAGGTTCAGCACAAACAAAAAACAAAAGCCACACAGGGCGCCCAGTCCAGTTACAGCCAGTCACCTGTGGAGGTGTTCAAACGTCCTGAGGCCTGGGCCACGCACCAGCCAATGAACTCGGAGTCTCTGTGGATTCCGCCCAGTTACCAGAACTTTAAAACTCTCTCCAGTTTCAGTATGTTCCAAGCACTGCAGGGAACATACTTCTACAAGTTCTGTTTCGTTTGCCTGACAACGCACACTGTGTGTGGTACGGGTGCCAAGAGAAAAGAGCGTTAACTCTCTGTCAGATCACACGCAAAGTTGGGGGAAACAGTGCAAGGGGGCACCCAGGGTTAGTACCGCTCTGGAGACCCTCAGGGGCCGTGGGGCTGGGCCCCTTGGGGTATGTGCCCCTCAGGCTAGCTTTCAAGCAGGAAGGAGCAATTAAAAATGCTACGTGATCTTTAAGAGCCAATCTGACAGCCTAGGTTGGATGAGACGCATTCTAGCTAAAGATGGTTGGAGTGAACTGGAGACCTGGGTTACATGGAGTTTAGTCTCATTTTAAAGTCCACCCTCTTTCCAGAGACCCCATGCACAGCACCAGGTCCCTTGGGGCCTTTCTGACTCAGGGGTCCTCAGGAAGGCCACTCCCATGGTACCCCCTTCAGGAAAGAGGTGGCAGAGTGTTGCTGGCTGACCGTCTTTACACCGAGGGAGCAGAAATTCCTTCCCAGGTAGTGAGTACGTAACCAGGCCTCTGGGACCTTCTCTGGAATTCCAGATCAATGTGGCTAAAGAGCACATAAAGATTTACATATAAAATGCTCATCCCTGGGTGAGTCTCCCACGGGCCAGGACCTTGGTCTGGCTGGGCCGCTGTAGGACTCCTTCCAGTGTCAGATCCAGACCAAAGCCAAGTCCTGATACGTCTCCTTGCCTTTAATTGGGAGCCATTCCCGCCTATTAGCAAATCCTCAAGAGACTCACTGCTCATGCCTTCTTTCTACTGCTGCTGCTTCTCAGACCCCCGGAGGGGCCCAAGGACACCAGCACCCTAAGGGGCTAAGAGCCTTCCTGCCCTAGTCTGCCTGCTCTGGGTGACCCCAAAGTCCCAGAGCAGACCCCCGCAGCCCTGGTATCCATGGCATAAAACAAACCCCGCGCGGTCCGCTTAAAAAGAAATCACAAAATCCGACAAAAGCAGAAGTTGATTGGAATGAAAATGGGTCGTGGCCACGGCCCTGCCTTTGTGAATCGGGACACACACATACACAAGTCCCTGATGCCCTCTCCCCCCTCCACTGCCCCCTCTTCTCTGCATACACCCCTTCTTGCTCCTCCCCAACATGCCCGAACTTTCCTTCTTACACTAGAATTGAAGAAAATAAACTGCCAGGGAAAAAAACGAGAGATTCGTGTCTATCCACGGGTAGATTAAGGAAACGAATCACAAGCCATACAAAGCTGAGACATCCTGGAAAGCGCAGTGCGGTATCTACTCCCAGCCGCCTAGAACAAAGGATCCCATTAAAAACCCAGAGTGGGGATCTCCACGTGTTTCACAAAGATGGAGGACTAAGGTGTCCCTGCAGCCTTCTGCACCCGTGGCTCTCCTGGCTGAGCACTGGATATGAGAGTTACTAGAAGTCGGGATGTGGGGGGCCTCGCCACCCAGCTGAGCTAAGAAGCCCAGAGCTCAGAATCCAAAACTCCAAACCTGAGGCCTGGTGTCACCGGGTTGTGCGGGGACAGGAGCAGGTAAGCAAGGCCCATTCCCGGCCCATGGACAGTCCATCCACGCTTCTTCTAAAATGCAGCCAAAGGGGAGGAGACGGACAGGGAGGTGAGCCTGCTCCTCCCTGGAAATCAGGTCTTTGGTTGCCCAATGCCTTAGACACCCCTGGGCATTTTAACCTCCTTCCTTTTAAGCCCTTCATTTTACACTCAAGTTAAATACCGCTTCTTTTTCATGGTCCTAAAAACAGAAAGAGGGGTGCCTGGGGGGCTCAGTCAGTTGAGCACCCGACTCTTGATTTCGGCTCAGTTCATGATCCCAGGGTTGTGGGATCGAGCCCTGCGTTGGGCTCTGTGCTGAGCGTGGAACCTGCTCAAGATTCATTTTCTCTCTCTCTCTCTCTTTCTCTCTCTCTCTCCCCCCTCTCACCCTCCCCGCCCTCCAACCCCTCCCAGACTCACACACTGTCTCTAAAATAAAAAACAAAACAAAAAAAGCCAGAAAGAAAGAGGCAGGCAGGGATGGAGAGGTATACAGACAACTTCCCAAAATACCAAGAACTCTTCGAATGAAGGCCGCCCCGTGCTACCCCATCAGCAAGCCTGTGTCCTCGGGACACACGGTGCACAAGCGTCACAGGGGCTGCCGGCCTTGAGGGGCTCTGGGAGGGCCCCCTCCTCCTCTCTAAGCCTGGGCACGGAGGCCTGGAAAGTGCCCAACGGGGCCAGGGGAGGCATTCGAACTCCTGGGAAAGATCACAATTCTGCTCCAGCTCCCAGAGGTGGGGTGAGGGTGCTTGTCCCGCTAGAGCATCTTTAAATCCTTATCCCCAGAGGTAGACTCAGTTTCATCCAGTACCTGACACACCGTCTTCCTGTTCTTGTTATTACGGTAACTCCTGATAGCAGACCTCCCGCCCTCCAGGACCATTCCCCCCACCCCCCACAAAAGGACCGCAAGGTGCAGGGGCAGCACAGAGGTCCCCGGCAGCCCCACGCTCACTCCCTGCTGTGTGCGCGGCTTCCCCACATACACATTGGTACACAGGACATGGTGGCCAGAGAGATGTTTACAGTGCGTGTGTGCGCGCGCGCCCCAGCTTGGGCTGCATCCTCCGGCGGGCTCTGCGCCTCGGTCCCAGGGCCAGGACTCTGAGGGTCCTGCGGCCGCTCCGCAGCCAGGCCCCGTCTCAGTGTTTGATCTCAAGGATGGAAGGGTTGTGGTCCAGGATGGCTAGGATGATCTTGTCCATGTACTGCCGCAGCCGGAAGTTGATCTCCTCCTGTTCCTTTAGGGCTTCCATGAGCTGCAGGGGACAGGATAGGCAGGTCAGAGGCAGGGCCTGGGAAGAGCAGGTGGAGCCCAGCCTGCAGGGAGCCAGGGCCCAAGACAGAGGGGCTCGGGACGCCCGAGCAAGGCAGGCCCCCAAACCACAGCCTCCGCACCTGGGAACCAGGTGGGAGCAGTGACAGCTCACGCTGCAGTGTCCCAGCCCAGGCCCCACCCCCAGGGATTCTGATCTGCCGGCCAAAGGCATTTACCATCAAGGATGACATCCAGAGTCCCAGGGCCCCAAGACTCGTAAGGCTTTTCTAGCTGCTTCCTCTACCTGAAATGGCCCCGCCATTGTCCCCGTGCAGGTCCATTCCCTAAATGGCCTACAGGTCACTGAAATGCCGCCTTTGCCCCCAGACTGGAGGCCAGCACCCAGCTCAGCTGGGAGTCCCCGGAGGCTAGGGATCAGCTCTTAGCTCTGTGTCCCAAGCCCAGGATTAGGGGTGCAGCGACTGTCAACTGATTCACGTTCAGACATAACCAGGGTATTTTGGAGGCCTCATCTTTTATAGGCAACCCTGGTGTCAGGCAGTGGGGCAAAAAGAACGGACTTTGCTCCTGGGGACCTGGGCCCGTCTCCCTCCACAAGCTGCACGATCTTATGTCCTTGCCTCCCAGTCTGTAACCTGGAGACGTCTAGGATGCCCCTGAGTCGTCCGAAGATTACGACATACTACAGTCAGATGCTCAAGAAACGCTAGCGTCTTTCCCCTCTTGGCCCGAGGCAGAGGGCTGCGAGCCGCTCCTGCACCACACACGGATGGAGACACGCAGGTCAGCCAGCATCTTGGCACGTTTCCAGCAAAGCGAAGATTCGAGCTCCACCCTGTTTGCAGAGCCCCGCGTACCCCGGCACAGGCAGGAAGTCAGACCTGCCCTAACTCCCTCACAGCTGTGCACTGCCACTCAGGGGGCTGCCGATGGGGACTCCCACGGGCCCTGGTCTGCCTCTCCTGCTCGGGGTAGCCTGGGACGTACCCTCACAGCGCCCGGGCGCGGGGCAGGACCCGCAGAGGAGCGGCCGAGGCTCCCAGGAAGGAGGAGCGGGCACATTACCTCATCGCGGGAGGCCGTGTCTATTTCTGCGGCCAGAGACTGGGCTTTGGTCTGCGTGGCAAAGAGGTTCTTTGCTTCGTAGAGGCTGAGGCTCAAGATCTGTCCGTTCAAGTCGTCGTTCTGGTCCCGCAGCTTATGATTCTCCTGTGGGGTCAGATAAATGCAACATGAGCTCCCAGAACCCATTTCTCTGCATTCACGGTCTCCTGACTGCCACCAGGAGCACCGCCCCCCAACCCAGCCCAAAGACACCCATAGGTGACGCGGCCTCTGCCAGGTTTAGGGATAAGGCCTGGGGTCCCGGGAGGTCACAGGGTCCTGAGGAAGAGGTACAGGCCCGCTGGGGGGAACTAACTTCCCAGACAGGGCAGGGCTCCCGGCCACACCTCCCTCCCTGGGGCGGGTGAGCCAGCAGAGGAGCACCTGATGCTGGGCCTAGGCGCCCCGGCCGCAAGGTGCAGGGATCCCGCTCTGTGGGAACTCCTCCCAGGGGCAGCTCCGCTCCCGAGTCAGGTGGCCCCACAGGGCCCAGCCCGGACCCCCTGTGCCAGGTTTTGCCCTGAGTCTCCTAACTAACTGCACACCTGGGACTCGGGCGCCCCCTCATGCAGGAGGAAGAGCTGGGGTTTCTGGATCGCTGTGGGTGCCGGTGAAGTCAGCTCAGGTGTAGAATTTCTGCAGCAGTTTCCCACCCCCAGTGTCGCACTTCACCCACCATCGCGCCCTCGCTTGGTCTCTGCCTCTTCAGATCTCGCTTCCCCCGACCCCCCCCTCATGGGTGTGTTCCCGGGAACCATAGGAAACAGAATCCTGGGCCCCGGGTCTGCTTCCGGGAGGACCTGGCCCAGTAGACCCTCACCCACAGCTGGGGAGAGAGTCCCATCCTACACCGATCGGCAAGGACAGCAGAGGGGACTCTACTTCTTTGTGGGGTCTCCAAGGACAGACCCCGAGACAGGCATGAGGTGTAGCCTAGAGGTGAGCCGCTTGGCCTGAGCTGCGGGGTGGGGGTGGGCAGCCCCACCGGGCGGGGATGTTGAGAGGAGCAGACAGGAAGGGGTGTGGGAAGGCGCGGCGGCAGCTCGGCAGGAGACCCGGCCAGTGGGGCCCACCTGCTTGAGCCGCTTGATCTCATGCTCCAGCTCCACCTCGCGGGCCCTGGCGTTGAACTCGCCCAGGCCAGACGACGAGCTGCGCCCCCGGCCCGGCCGCTCGCAGTCCAGCTTGTACATCTGTAGGTGCTCCAGCTCCTTCCGCAAGTCCTCGATAAGCTGCATGGGGGAGAGGCTGGTCGGCAAGAGCACGGCCACGGGAGGGAGCCCTGGCTCCCGGTGCCCCCCCACCCCCCCCACTGGTCTGGGACCCACCTCCTGCGTGGCCTCTCGTTCCTTCTGGAACTCTAGGCGGTTCTGGCGCAGCTTGTCCATCACACGCTTGTACAGGTCCGTCTCGTCTTTGAGCCGCAGGCTGGTGTCCTCCAGACGGTCACACATGCGCTGCCGCTCCTGGATGGGGGACCGGGTCAGGGAGGGCGGTGCCCTGAGAGGTTCGCTCTGCCCCAGGGACGTCGGGGGCAGGGCTCTGGGTCAGCCGCTTCGCCAGGTGGGCATTCCGACCAGTCCCCCTGGACACGGCCCTCCAAAACACAGCCGGGTCCCTTAGGATTCTCCGCCTTCTAGAAGGCCTCTGAAGCCCTTCGATGGTACCAGATGAACCCTGAGTCAAAAGCGCGGCCAAACAAAAGCTAACCTCCTTCTCTCTCTATTATTACTTCTCCACATTATATAAAAAATTGTATTTGCTGTAAAAAATCTTGGAAAATCAGAAACATAGCAAGACAGATTACTATTCATATTTTATTTTTTTGTCAGAGCAAACTAGCAACTAAAGGCCTTTGGGGCCAGCACTGCCTCTCCATGGCTTCAGCTCAAGGTCCAAGTCTGAGAGACACCTAGGCCGGCTGCTCACCTCATCCAGCTTCTCGGTCTGCGACTTGAGCCGGGTCACTGTTGTCCTGAGCTCGGTGTTTTCCTCCTCTAACTGTTGTACCCTACGGAAAGGACAAAGACAGTCATGTCAGAAACGGGGGTTATCTTACAATGGATGGACAAGTTGCAGCGATTCTCTGCTGCCTGGAGGAGGGAAGATACCAGAAAGCAACAGAGAGAGAGAGAGAGAGAGACAGAGAGACAGAGAGAGACAGAGACAGAGAGAGAATGAATGAATGAATATTTGTTCCGGATGGCTAACACGACTTTGAGCTTCCTGTCATCCAAGGCAAGAAGGAAAAGACACTGCTTGACTATCCTTCTGTGTGTGATAAAAGGAAACACTCATCTGTGAACAAGAACATGGGATTCTCTTTGCATGCAGCCTTAGAGCCTGAAACAACTCGCAAGATGTTTTTCTGCTAAACAAAGAGAAGGTGGCTGGCGGTGGCTGGGTCCCCCTGTTGGAACTTATACTTGGAAAGCAACGACAGTGTTTGCTTCCCCCCCACCCCCTCACGTCACCCCCAGGCTCGTTGCTCAGCCCTCCCCGCAGCTGCCTGTGACCTCCACAGGCACCGGTTCCGGTGGTCGTCATCCTCCACGGGGGTGTTCACAGGGGGCTGTGCTAGCAGGATCCCAGGAAGAGACACAGCACGGGCACCCAGGTCATTTGAAATGACCTGAGAAGAAGGGCAGGGGAGCTGGGCTGTCAGTGGCATCAGAGCAGTGTGGGGTCGTTTCTGCCACCGATTCTCGCAGAACATTCCCTCTCCTTCGTGCTTGTTGCTTCCTTCCTGGAGTGATGGCCCACTGCTCTCTGGGCTCCCCAGGGCTCCTAAGGAGCACAGGGCAGCTGTCCTCCGTGCCAGGGACCCAGGTGGCCTCCCTGGCCTGGGACAGCCCTGGGACACCACAGTGATGTGCAGCAACCCACCTGCCCTCACGGTCACTCGGTGGGGAAGGGAGGGAGGGAGGGAAGACAGATGGGGAAACGGAGACCCAGAAAATGACACAGGGAGTCCAAAGTCATGGAGCTAAAGGGTGACCGACCCAGATTCCCAGGCCAACACTCCTCTCCCTGCCTCCTCAGCTGCACCTGCGGCCAGAAGCCCAGAGGAAACTGGGCCCTGCTTTTCCATTTACCTCGGCCCCTCGGCCCCTCGGGCCCAGGGTCAGGACACCTAGGCGTTGTTCAAGGTCAGGGAGAATCTGACAGCAGGGGGAGCTCCGAGCCCAAACGTCAGACCCAGCCAAGACCACCGTTTTTCAACCTACTCTCCTGCCGGCAGACGTGGAGTCGTTTCCGGTTGTGCCTAGTGTACATGACGCTACTGTGAAGGTGCTTTTACGCACTTCCCAGCGAGCGCGCCCAGGCATTCAGGCATCATGGGCAGAACTGTTACAGCAGGGGCTTCCCTTCGGGCTCGGGTTTCTGATCCACGCCACGGGGACACTGGGGCGCGCCCGCGGAGGCCCTGTCCCGGCGGGCACCCACCTGGTGTTGAGCAGCTCGATCTCCGTGCCCTTCTCTCTCTCCAGCCTGCTGTAGGCCTCGCGGTGCCGCCGCGCTTCCTCCTCCAGGGCCTGCTCCGCCATGGTCTCCTGATCCTTCACCATCTCCTCCAGCTCGTGCACCCTGAGGAGAGGGGCGCGCACCCCAGTCCAGGGCCAGCCCTCGTGGGGTCTTCCCGCTCCGCCCCCGACCATGACCCCGGCTACCGAAGGCCCCGATCAGTCCCAGCCCTGGAAGTGGCGGTGCGTTTGCCAGACCTGTGGCAGCTTCACCCACAGATGTATGTGGACGCCACGGGACGTAAGGAGAGGTGTACGAGTCACACATACGCCACTGGGGGCCGGGAGGGGGGCACCTGGCAGTCGGTCCAGAGGGGAGCGAGGCTGCACGGAGAAGGCGGCATTCCCAGCCAGGCACAGGGGAGGGGAACGGCGGGCCTCAGCGCGGCCGCGTGAAGCAGCCCTTGGGCCTTGGCTTCTCTTTCCGCTCTCCTCCTGCCTGGCCACTACCCCTCTGACCAGTAATTCAGTTACTGGACACCTTGAGTCCCAAATAGGCCTGTCCTTGGATAGTGGCCCTGAACATGCAAGACCCAGGACAGCGCCAGGTCCCACTGGGGACGCTCTAACTCCGCCACTGGCAGCCGAGCTGGCCTATCAGTCTGGGCACATTTCACTGGGAACAGTCCCTCCGGGAGGCTACCCTTCTGGGGTGTCCCAGGACCCATCTTTGGGCCCTACAAGGTTGAGGGCCAGACCCCGGGCAGGGATCAGCTTACCAAGTTTCATGCCACCCCGTGAGGACAGCTACCCGCTGCATGCACTACCTTGCTGCAGTCGCAGGCAGGGGCCCCCGTGGGGAGGAGGGGCAGCGATGCCTAGACCCTTCCATAGCAGCAGGTGCGAGCCCCCGACTCACACCAGCCTCTCCCTCTGCAGAGCTTGTCCCCAGAAGCAGGGGTAGCGGGATCAGACTCTCACCATTGTAGGACAGAGAAATAGGGGAGCGGGTCCCAACCCCTGTCTTAGACCCACCCTGGGGCTGCAGACCCGGGGGTCAAGGTCAAGCTCCGACCTGTTTCTGGGGCCCCAGAGACCAGTCCTCCTGGGCCATTTAGCAAGGGGCTCGTGCATCACAGCCTCTCAGAGAGAAGGGACAAGACGTGCAGGGCCCCTCCCCCAGCTGTCCCCAGGGCCCCTCTCCAGCCCCCGACCTGTGCACGAGCTGTGTGTTCTCCTGCTTCAGCTTGCTCTTCAGGTCCCCGTTGGTCAGGCTGTCATTTTCCAGTTCTGTCACCTTTTTTTCCAGGAAGCTCACCTACCAGAGGGAGGCAGAGGTGGGGGTGGAGGAAACCTCACAGCCCACAGGACCGAGACGCAAGGGACCATGGGACAGAAGCCATGTTTGGTGAGGCTGGGGGCCACCTACCCCCAACTCGTGGGCAAGACCAGGGTCTCTGTCTCCCGAGTACCCAGAGAGCTGCCCCACGACCCCCCAGGGAGCACGCACACATTAAGCCTGTCCTCCGCCCACTCAGGACCCACCTTCTCCGTGATGTCATTGTCACAGGAGTCGATGCTGTCTCGAAACAGGTCCTCGGTGCTACCGTCACTGCTACTGAAGTTGCTGCTGTGCATGAGCTGCCTGTGGGGGGTGGGATGGGCATGGGGAGGGTGGCTACAGAGGCTGGCCTTCCAGGGACCAGGGACCAGGGACCAGGGTCCACACCGGGCTATGGGCTGAGAGCACCCAGTACCTTGGGGAGAGGACCAGGGACTCCTCGAGGGAGGCTGTCCTCACCCAGAACTCAAGAGGTCACCCAGCTCAGAGGCCAGCGGATGGGCCGCTATACCCCTCCAGATCACAAGCAGATCGAGCCCGTCCATCGCGGCTCTGGCCTGCTGCCTCAGGACACTTTGCACGCTGGCATTCAAGCCAGGAACTAGGCAGCGGCCAGAGCGGGCACATGAGCCCCCGACCACCTCCCTCCAACTGCAAGACCAGCCAGTGCAGGTAGGCTGGCTCACCGGTGGTGACAGAGCCCCCTGAGGCTAGCCAGCAAGTCTCGCTCTCCTCCCCCGAACCGGCCCTGCTGCATCTCTGGGGACCCCGGGAAAGGGAAGGAGACCCACCCAGGCCGCGTGGGGCAGTGGGTCGGGCGGCTCTGCAAACAGGCAAAGGCTTGCCGGGGGCGAACCCAGCTGCAACTCTGAGGCTCCCCATCCCCGCTCCCTGCAGGGCCAGAGCCAGGGTCTGTGCCCAGGGCCCAACCTGTTCCACCCCTGCTCCTGAGCCCAAGTCAGGGTGCTTGCTGGCGGATCCCAGAGCCCTGGGCGTGGACCCGGCCGGTGTGCGCAAGAACCTGGATCCCGAGACCTGGAGCGGGAGCCTGGAAGCCCCAGGAAGCTAGCTGTGAGGATATAACCCGGAGCAAGGCGACCAGCTCCAGCGGGGCACACTCGTGCCCAGTCTTGGCTGGTGGGAACCCCAGGGCCTGCTGGTACAGCTGGGGGCTCCAGGGTGCGGGGCGAGGCACCAATAGCTGTGGGACCGACGGGCCGGGTCGCTCAGCGCATCCCGGCTGCACCTGCCTGGAGCGGAACCAGCTAAGGGTTTGGAGGGGTCCACTGCACCACTGCCACAAGGGGGGAGGTGTGGGAGTGGGAGGGGGCGGCCCCTCCTTGTCAGGAGTAGAGGTCTGACTGCTCTAATTGCACTCCTGGGGGTCTTCGTTTCTCTCTGCGCACTGAGCACGTGCAGGGCACCGGCTGGGTCTGGGCAGCAGGCAGGAAAAGGGAGACAGCATTCCACCCCTCCTCCCAGGGCGGGGGTCTTACCGTCCAAAGGCCGTGCTAGAGATCTTCCGGTTAGGGCTGCAGGGGTGGGGGTTGGGGAGGGAGAGGGAGAGGGAGAGAGAAAACAGTCATTGAACAGAGGGGGTGCTAATCCACTCCTGACTCTGCCCTGGCTGCAAGATACCAGCAGGTGCACTACAGGGCTTTGTCCCGCCCACTGCGGGGGATTCACCAATAGGCATGGTCTTCAGTAGAAGCACCCTGATTTTCTTCTTGCAGAAAAATGCAAGCCCCCCCCAGATCAATCCCACCCTGACACGGCCCTCACTTGCCAAGACAGAGTGGGGCCGTCTTGCCCGCCGCTTCCCCGCTCTGGACCTGCCCCCCACCCCCGCCCTGGCCTCCCGTCCCTCTGCTGGGTCCTGGGGGGGGGTCTCACCTGTTGGCCTTCAGGTTTTTCAGTCGGGCTTCCAGGTCATTCAGCAGGTTGATCTTCTTGCAGCACTGAGAGCAGTACACATCCAGCAGCTCGCTGTTGTAGGCGTGCCGCATTTTCCTGGGGGTCTGCCCCGCGCTGGTGCAGGAGACGGAAAGAAGTCACTCCCTGCTGTCCAGTCTGGCGCCCTTCCCACTCCTTACTTGGCTGGCTTCCCCGATGCCTGGGAACCTTCCGTGTGTGTGTTTAGGGGGCAGAGGGAGTAGAAATACGGCACTAGACACCCCCTCCCCCACTACTCTCAGAGAAGTGGGTAAATGGTACCCATCTCACAGATAAGGCAACGGAGAGCTACTATCAGAGTGGATAATGACGAGGTAGGGGCTTGGTATCACAGTAGGTCACCGAGAAGGAGCCTTCAACACCGAGGCTCTAGGGAGCAAGGGAGCAAACACCCCAGAGTCTGCAGCCTCCCAGGTGGGTTAAGTCTGTCTCTTCCCCGAGCCAGGAGGAGGCAGGAGGAATTCTCGACTCCCGATCAGGGTGCAGAGGCAGCACCCCCGAGCTCCAAGAGCAGCACCCGTGTGGCTCAGGACTCTGCCCTCCGACCCGTCCTGGGATGAGGTCTGGTTGGCTCTGCCACTTGTCCCGGACCCCACACTGCCATTCCAGACCACGGGGCCACCTGGAAGACACTGAAGATCCCAGGTCCGAGTAAACGTTGGTCCTGGTCTCGTCGTCGGGGCAGGGGCTGCTAGGGGCACAGTCCACGTCATCCCCCTCCCCGTAGTCTTCAAACTGCTCCTCGTTGCTGATAAGCGAGGTGGTGGAGTGCGTGGAGAGGTCCGAAGTGGTCACGGATGGCGTGTGGCCCAGGGACCTGGGTGGCAGAGAAGGGCTGGCTGTTAACACGGCCCCGTCCAACAGCCTGTGCCGCTCTGCAGGGGACCGGCGGTGCCACAGAGGTCAGGAGCCCGAGTCTGAGCTTGCTGACCTGGCAGGTGCACTTCGGGGACCTCA
The DNA here is from genome assembly GCA_017311185.1 of Proteles cristata cristata. NCBI lineage: Eukaryota > Metazoa > Chordata > Mammalia > Carnivora > Hyaenidae > Proteles > Proteles cristata. The sequence goes on from JAESUZ010005299.1 coordinate 600,696, forward strand.
TCCTAAGGGAAGCTTCTCACCAGAGAAACGGTTTCTGCACAAGAAATGTGCAAACCAATAGTTCATACTATAGAGCAGCCAAACGCTGCTTACAACCCAATGGGTTCCCTGTGTTAACTTATAATAAGTTACAGTAAGTCACGGTAGACGGGGCCGCCTGGGCGGCTCAGTCGGTGAAGCGTCTGACTTTGGCTCAGGTCATGATCTCATGGTTTGGGAGTTCGAGGCCCGCATCAGGTTCTGTGCTGACAGAGCCTGTGGAGCCTGCTTCAGATTCTCTCTCTGGCCCTCCCCCACTCGTGCTCTGTCTTGGTCTCTCAAAAAATACATATTAGAAAAAATGTTTTTAAAGTTACAGTAGATGTATAATAGAAAAGTATATATTCTATATTGCAGATATTAGCCAATTAAATGATTAAGTTACAGTTGTAAAATGATAATAGATATTAGAAAATTAAGTGATCAAATTTTGGGTTATCTAATTGTTGAAAGGTTTGTAAAAAATACTGGCAGTAATATGGAAACATTTATATAAAAGTTGAATATAAAATTTAAACACAGAAAGGAAAAGGTCTATATGGAATAAGGAAAAGGAGGACGTAAAAATATTTACATGGTAACAGAGCCTGGGTTTGGGCGATGGGAGTGTGAATAAATCAGTCGCTTCCCCCCATTCTTCCTTTCCTACCTTTTCCAAGCTCTGCTTAATCGGCTTGCACTCTAATAAGAAATGAAGTTGTTTTTTTTTTTGTTTTTTTTGTTTTTTAAATGTTTTATTTATTTCTAGGAGAGAGAGAGATAGACAGCGTGAACAGGGGAGGGTCAGAGAGGGAGTCACAGACTGAAACAGGCTCCAGGCTCCGAGCTGGCAGTCAGCACGGAGCCCGCGCGGGGCTCGAACCCACGAACCGTGAGATCATGACCTAAGTGAAAGTCGGACACTTAACCGACTAAGCCACCCAGGCGCCCCAGAAATGAAGTTTTAAAATAAACAACAACAAGCTACTGGGTGAGGCGCATCTCCCCGTATATAGAAGGGATTCACTGCAGAGAACATGGGTCAGAGACCCCAGGCCTCTCATGGATGGCCCACAGTGTGGCCTGTGACGGTGTCTGGGGCTGGCTGAGTCCTGCCCACAACCTGAGAGCTGAGTGCCACTCGTCACCTGCTGAAACAGGTCTTCCCATTAGCGGTTGTGAGGTCAGGTCTGCGTATTGCTACTCAGAAAGGAGGGTTTCTCTGGGCTCAAAGCCGGGCCACTTGAACCCGGGACAGGAAGCATGGGAGTGGGTAAGGCGGGAATTCTCCCACCATGGCCTTGAGCAAGCCTGGTCTCCAGCTGAGGATCACAGTGTTGATGACGGGGCACTAACGAGGGAGCCTCCTGGTCCCTCCACCCAGCTGTGGTTGAGCTCGATCATCCGCCCTTGGGTCCCTTGGCACCTTGGGCTGGACACGTCATACTCCAGCTCCTTCTCCGACACATTTCATTAAAACCCTCGGCATCCCCTGCTGGCCACCTCCTGGCGACCGGTCCCAAAAAAGACAATGTAGACAATCAAATGGCAAACGGTCGATGGTCTGTGGCCCCTGGCCAGCTGTCCTCGGTGGCTGGTCACAGTGTGGCTGTCCCACTGCTCCCAGGAAGCAAAACGGATGAAAGACTCCAAAGACACCACTGAGAGCAGCCTGACTCCCGGAGCCTCTGGAGCCTGAGAGGCTCTGCCCTGCAGAAATGTATAGGAAATGGCCTTTTTTTTTTTTTTTTTTTGAAGGCAAAAATGATTACGAATTGACGATTTCATACAGCTCAATTGCTACCGGAAGCCCTCTCTGAACCTCTGGGGTGGCCATGACCGCCCTTCCTATGTGTGGTGCTCCAGACAGTTTGAACTCACTTGTCCTCTGGCAGGAACAGGCCCCCGAGCCCTCCGTCCTTCTCTTCGGCGGGACCCCCCACCGACCCCTCCAGGCTCCGCGTGCTCTCCATGGGGCTGTCCATGTCGGACTCCAGGGGGCCCTCGGGTGGGGCCAGTGTCATAGCCTCCTCCTCGTCCTCGGGAAAGAAGCCGGGGTCCCTGGGGAGGAGCTCGCCATCAGCAAAGGCAGGGCCTGGCACCTCGCTGCCCTGGGAAAGACAGAGGAGGATGGCATGAGTGAGGCTGGCTCCCCGGGGCCCTACATGCCTCCTCAGAGCGCGAGGGTTATCAGCAGGACCAGGGACGGCAGGGACCGCGCGCAGGGAGGTCCAGACCTCAGGACCTCGAGAATGCGAATACCCAGCAGGTGGTTCCTCGTGGGCCTCTCACAGCAGCTGGTGAGAGCCCAGTGAGGAGCCAGCACCCCTGGGGACAGCCATCCATGGAGACGGGCCACGGCTGGGCTGGCCACCCCCGCTGCTCAGGGCACCCGGACAGGAGCCAGACGGCTCTGTGACCGAGTTTAGGGCCCAGCCATGACGGACAGCTACCCAGGGTGATGACCCCGCCCTGGCAGAGTGTGATGCAGCGCGGCCGAGGGATGTCCGCGCAGCATGGAGCCTGACCTCAGGGACGCTGGGCACGCCAGGTCCCCTCTGTGACCCTCACTTCTCTCCTCAGCTAACTGAGAACGACCGCGGAATCCTGCAGGATCACTGTGTCACATGGTGGGACCTCAACATGGTGCCAGCTGGGGAGGGACAGCGTGCCCTGGCCCCGCCACAGCCGTACTCAGGAGCAAGAACACAGAGCCCTTCGATCCTGAGCACGGGGCGGGTTCCCGGCACCTAGCACACCGCCCAGCACAGCGTCACACGAGATAAAGATTTGCCTGAACCTTTTGCCCAAATCACCCTCTAGGCAAGGAGCTCTGGCTCTGAGAGGCAGCGCTCCCACAAACCATTCTTGGGGCTGTTACCGCCGAGGGGGCACTGTTTCCACCTGCTCCCAGCCGAGAGGTCAAACTATCCCCAAGGATTGTCAGTGTTCCCCGCACTGAAGGTGCTTCCTGCAGCCCCAGGACCCCAGGAAGGGGACAGTAACAAAGGCTGTGAAGAGCCTCCAGGCATCTCAGACCAGAACAGGACTGGGGACATTCAAGGGAGGTGGTCAGCAACAGGCCTGGCCGTGCGCCCGCAGAAGGGCGCTGTCACCTGCCGCTGACGGTGGGCGGGCAGCCCTCACCGGGGCCTATCCCACCAAAACACCCCGGCCCAAGAATAGATGGCAATGAACGAGCTTGGCTCCTGCCTGTCCCCGGATTCGGGCCGAGCACCGGATGGACTGACAAAGTCGGCGTCAGGCAGCCAGGCCCCCCTGACCGCGGAAGCCGAGGGGCTGTGTAACTGAAACTGACGCTAGCGTTCACATGGCCCTTTTCACCTGGGTGTCACCAACCCAGTCCCACAGGGCTCCTGACCTCATCGGATCTCGCACCCGAGGCGAGCTCTTCATCCGCAAGCCCGAAGCTGCCTCCCAGCAGAAACAAAGGGAAGCCGGCATTTACCGAGCAGTCACCAAGTTCCGGAGGCAGAGCTGACAGCGAATATGTACTTTTATCTGGGCTGAGGACAGCTCTTCAGAAGAGCGACCCCTACCCGCATTTTACCAACGAGGATATCGAGGCTCAGAGAGTAGCCTGCCAGAAGGTTTGGGGCCAGGAGGCAGAGGGCCCCGCCTACCCCTGACGCCCGCACGCTCGGCTCCATCTCTCGGTGACAGAACCCACGCTCACGGAGCAGCGATCTCGCGTGGGAGCAGCTCGGTCATCACGAAGCCCGGGCGCCCCGCCCGCTGCCCGCTTCCCACCCACCCACAGCAGGACACTCCCTGGGGCGGTGCGTGGAAACCAGAAGAGACGCCAGGCCGGAGGGAGACGGCTACCGAGGAGGGCCGTGCTCGGTTCCCTCACCGGCAGGCGGTCTGCCTTCCCGGCCACAAGGGCTGGGAGCGCCTGCCTTGTGGCTTACCCGAGTCCTTGCTCACTTCCAGTCCTCACGGCCCTAGGAGGTGCATCTGCTTTCCCCGCTCACAGGTGAGGTGACTTGTGTGGGGCCACACCGGAGCGAGTGGCAGGGCAGGACTGGGAGCCACCAGGACCCACACTGTCCTCACAGCCCCATCGACAGGGGTCCTGAGGAGGCTGCCGGCTGCCAAGTAGAGCCCTGAGGCAGGCAGGACACCAAGCAGGGACCGGGGTGTCCAGCTTGGCCTCTGGCTAACTCAGGTCTGTCCCCTTGGACACGGAGGCCCAGTTTCCGCCAGGCACTGTACCCAGAGACATCCATATGCAGGTGAGGCCACCGCCCCCTCTCACTGGCTGTCCCGGAGCCACATAGCCCCTTCTGAAGGCTGGGCCAAGAGAAAAGAGGGGCCTGTCGCAGCCACAGGTGGGGCAGGAGACGCCTCGGATGCCCCCACAGGGGTCCTGCCCTCCCAACAAGACCACCACCTCCTCAGGCACGATTTTACCCTCTGACCAGGCAGAGTCCACGTCTGCCTGGCCCTTCACACTTGACAAAGGGTCTGTTCTGTCTCCCACAAGTACCCCCGTGTGGCTCAGACGACAGCTCCAGGGGGGCTCCGGGGAGAGGGCAGAGATCAAGGATTTATAGGCTTAGCCTGATGCATGGGGGCGGTGAGGCTCAGGGGGCGAGGGGGCTGCCCTGAACTTCCGGAGGAGGTCCTGCTGTGACCTGAAGCCAGGCTCCTGACACGCCAGGTCACGGCCCCTCACCACCCACGTGCACGCGCTCTCTCCACATGCCAGCCTTTTACAATCAGCTGCCTCCCCACATTAACACCTTTTCATGGTTTGCGCAAGGCAAGTTACACTTTCTGTAACTCTGAAACCATTTCTGGCAGCTTTCCTCTCAATTCAACTAATATAAAGACAAGCTATCGGAAAAGTAACCACATACCCTGGTTGGTCTGGGACGGTACTGGTTTGGCATGTGTCCCGGGCATAAGTGGCCCCGTCACCCTGCCCCTCCCCTGGGAACGTCCTGACCCTGCTCCCATTCCTCGGGGCGGTCTGGGGAAGGGCTAGGTGTGGCATGGGGCCGGGAGGGGTGCCCCCGGAGGCGGGGACAGCCTGCTCCAAACCCAAACACCTCAGGAAGGGAGGAGGCAGACTGGAGCAGCTGCTGCAAGGGGCAACGGCTCGCTGGCTTGGAGACTAGGAAGTATGCCCCCCCAAGAAGCTGGGCCTGCAAAGTGCCCGATACTGGGGGTTTCTGGAGAGATCGGGGCCCTCGCCACTGGCTCTGGCAGGACAGATCTGCGTCACCGGTGTCCCCTCCACATCCCCACCCCGCCTCCAGCTGGGACTGGCTGCAGCGGGCACTGGCTGGAAGCGGGAACCAGGGGGGCACCCAGCCTGCCTATGGGGGCCCCTCTCCAGTGACAGCAGCAGGCCCCAAAGTCACCCCTTCCTGTGTAGGAAGTTGGCCCGGGCCGCATTCAACAGCCGGGGGAAAGTACCGCTGGTGGGGGGTGGCACCCCCGCCTCAGAGGGCCCTCCGGTGCCCACCGTCCACACTTCCAGAGGGCGGCGCGGCATGGCCCATAAGTGAAGACGTTGTCTGGTGCTGCCCATCACCCAGCCGGCCCTCACGGGATGCCTCCTCCAAGTCCCACCCATCACTGCTCTGATCTCCCAGCAGCAAGGGCACGGAGGGCACGGGCCCCAAGAGACCCCGCTCCACAGTCCCTGGGAGAGAAGATCCTAAACTAGCAACCACGGGGAGGCAGCAGCGGAGCCCTCGATAGCGAGCACATGGGAGGTGATTAGCAAGCCTCTGTGGAAACAAAGTGCCCTGCAGAACGGTGAGCTGGGGAGAGCCCGACCATGGCGACCTTGAGGCCTGGGGTGCCCACCGGACTTGGCCACTGGCCGGCTGAGTGACCTTGGAGAAGCTGTTGGATTTCCGAGCCTCGTCAATGAACAGGGGTGGGAAAGTCTGCCTGGCAGGACTGCCACAGGGGACACAGAACGATGCCCCGCGCCTCGGGTGCTGGGACGGGGCAGAGAGGCAGGCACAGCGTGCCGGGAAGGCGCTCTGGAGGCGCACCGACTGGGGGCAAACCCCGGCCCCACCGCTAAGTTCTGCAGCCTTGGGTCTCCCGAACTTCTCAGTGCCTCGGTTTCCTGGTCTGCGGACGGAACTCGCGATTATCAGGAAATGAGTCAGGACGGGTGCTCAGCACACACTGACGACGGTCAATGAATCTGAGCTATTCTGGTCTTCACTGGGTTGAGAGAGGACAAGCAGTCCCCGGGAGCCCACTGCTCTGACCCCCAGGGGCACACGGGGCGGAGGCAGCCTGGGTTGGGCTTCAGGATGCCTGAGCTGCAGGTGTCTCTCTCCCCCCCAGGGCCGTCTTCTGTGTACGTTTTCGGAAGGTCTCTCTGCACACTGATTAGACACTGTAACGGGCGTTAGGAGGAGAGGCTGCGCGGGTGAGGGAGGCCAGGAGGCTCGGGTGGCCAGGAGGCTCGGGCTCCTCCACCCCCAGCCCCGGCAGTAGCTCTGCTCACCAGGCAGTAACTCAGAGCCAAAGAACAGCTCTGTGGGGACCAGGCTGGGTAAAAATAGCTCGGGCGGGCACCTCCCAGCTTCCCTCGCAGCCAGGCACCGGCGGGCACACGTGGAACCCCGCTGCAGGGAAGGCACTGGGTGAGCGGTGGGCACAAAGCAAGCCACGTGCAAGGGGGGCTGGGCCGGGGATGAAATCTCTCGTCACGGTCCCAGCTAGCCCACTCCCCGGGAAGTGGGTCTCTCGCTGGGTCTTCCCCACGGGCAGAAGATCAAGGAGCTAACTGTGGATGCCGACACCCCCAGGTCCAGAGAGAGGGGATGGGCTTGCCTGGAGCGGGGTTCCCTACCCGCCACAGTGGCTCAGCCACCCACCAGGCAGGGCAGCAGCGGAGACTAGTAAGCAATCCAGGCTGTACCCACCTCCCGCCTGTGGCTGCCAAGCCCTGCACGGAAGCCAGGCCTGGCCCTGCTGGAAGGAGGCAAGATAAGATTCTGGCTCAACAAAGGGTTGCTCGGATGCCAGTCCAGGGGCGAGGGTGGGAATAAGGGGGGAGGGAAGGATCCACACAGTGCGGCCGGCGCCTAAACCTCAGCTTCTGAACAGAAGTAACGGCTCAGATACAAGGCCCCAGCTCATCCCCAACGAGGTCAAGGGCAAACGCGGGAGCACCAGGTCACCGAGCTATTGGAGTTTGTTTATCACCCTCCTTGACCAGCCTCGGGGACTCTACACTGTAAGATAAAAGCTCTGTAGCCTGAGCTGCCCACACAGGTGGGGGAGGCCAAAGTCAAGAAGACAGGAAAGGCCGCCATGTCCCCATTCCCAGAAGCCAGATCAGAGAGTGGCCAGGGACCACCCCTCTGTCGCCGTGGCAGCCGAGGCAGCTTTGAGGCTCCCTCCTCCCAGTCAGGGGCCCTCAGATCCACCTCCTGAACCTTCATACCACCAGCAGCTCCAGACCAGCCCTCACGGGCAGATCTCAGTGTAGACCTTCCAAGTGCTACTTTACCCTAACCTGGACCCGCAGATCCCAGGAGAGGGACAAGAGAGACAACTGGGGCTTCCTCAGGAGCTCATCTGTCTCAAGGGGGAAGTGCTAAGAGGGTCGGATTCTCACATCAGCCCCTGGAGGGAGGGTCTAAGTCACCCAACTTTACGGACAGAGAGACTGGGGCTCTCAGGCCGCCTTGGTTCAGTCCCGGATCCGGCCCCCACCGGCTGTGGGACCTCAGGCTGGTACTGAGGGGAAGAGAAAGAGAAAGTCAGGTCCCTGTTTCTCAAGAACTCACATGCCATTTGCATGAAACAAAGGCAGTCAGACAGGGAGCTCTGCTACTGCACACGGCACCACAGCGGAAGGGGCGTGGATGCCCACGTGGCCTTCTTTTTGATTTTTAAATAAATGTTTTATTTATTTTTGAGAGAGACAGAGAACAAGTGGAGGAAGGGCAGAGAGAGACAGAGGGAGACACAGAATTGGAAGCAGACCCCAGGCTCTGAGCTGTCAGCACAGAGCCAGACATGGGGCTTGAACTCACAAACCATGAGCCCATGACCTGAGCCGAAGTCGGATGCTTAACCGACTGAGCCACCCAGACGCCCTTCTTTTCAATGTTTTTAATTGCAACTTTTGAGCTGCAATTCTTCCCAATCTCACACACCTTCTGCCCCTAATCGACGCTACTGCTCAGGTAGTGCCACAGGGGGCAAGAGAAAAGAGAGGGCATGATGTAGCTCCCAGAATTCAGAAGCGAGGAATGCCCCATAGCCCCCTGGCAGCTAAACTAAGACCAGGGGTAAGCAAATCTCCTGCAGGGTGGCAAAGCACAGGGGCTGCACACGAAGGGTCTGACGTTTCCCCAGGAAGGGGCTAGGAAGGAGGGTCTGACACAGACCCTGGCAGCGTCCACCGAGGCAGGCACTGGCCAGGGGTGTTTGGTCTTTCTGGCCCGCATGTCCGGCCTGCCCCAAAGGCTGCGGGGTCCACCTTAGCTGGCACCAGAGCTTGAGACCATTCAACGTCCACTCAGACCTTTAACCAGCTCCACGTGTCCAAGTTCACCCACCCCCCTTCTGATCACGGCAAGCGTCCAGAAGCCTGCGGACCACGGGGAGAGAAGGGCTGCCCAAGTTCACGGCCTGAGCACACTTCTCACTATCAATGAATCAGCTGGCGTTCTGGCTCTGCGTGTCCATCCAGGGACAGTGTGGGTATGGGTGGTACTTGAGACCCAGGGGTGAGGGAAGGGCCAGTGAGATATGGCTTTCAAGCCTGTAAGGCTTTGGGCCAGGCTGTGGACCCTGCCGGAAAGGCCCCTCACAGCGGGGCCGTGCACTCCACCAGAGTCACTCCAAGCCCTCTTTCCCCACAGCGCCCCTTCCAACCCAATAACATGTAGGAGCATGCCGAAAGTTAGAGGTTAAAGAATAAAACTGTAATACTACAAAATCTAATGGAGAAAAAAATGTTATAAAAAAACGCTTGGGGCACCTGGGTGGCTCAGTCAGTTGAGCATCTGACTTTGGCTCAGGTCATCATCTCACAGTGGTTCATGAGTTCAAGCCCTGCATCAGTCTCTCTGCTGTCAGCATGGAGCCTGCTTTGGATCCTCTGTCTCCCTCTCTCTCTCTGTCCCTCCCCCACTTGTGCTCTGCCTCTCTCAAAAATAAACATAAAAAAAAAAGCTTAAGTCATCTGAAAGGATAAACAAAAAAAGGAGGAGGGGCACCTGGGTGGCTCAGTCGGTTAAGCTTCTGACTTTGGCTCAGGTCATGATCTCAGAGTTCATGGGTTCGAGCCCCACGTCGGGCTCTGTGCTGACGTCTAGCTCAGAGCCTGGAGCCTGTTTCGGATTCTGTGTCTCCCTCTCTCTCTGACCCTCCCCTGCTCACACTGTCTCTCTCTGACTCTCAAAAATAAATTAAAAAAAAAAAATTTAAAAAGAGAAAAGAAAAAAAAGAGGAAAAGAAGACCAAAGCTGTTGACTTAACCATAGTAGTGATGCATTAAATGAAAATGGGATAAAGCATACTATTAAAAGACAGATACTGTCAGACTCGATGAAAACAACAGCTACGTGCCAGTTACAAGAGACGCCATTTAAACATCAGGACCTAGGCCAAAAGTCAAAGAACGAAGTGGGGGCATCCGTGTGGCTCCATCGTCGGAGCACGCCACTCTTGATCTCGGGGTTGTGAGTTCCAGCCCCACGGTGGGTGTAGAGCTTACTTTTAAATAAATAAATACACGAAAAAAGCTGGAGATTTTCATTCATCTCTCGGTAACAGATGGAGCAGGCAAACGAAGGAACGAGAAGGGGGACAGAAGATTTGAAACGCACAAACTAGACCGGACACAAACAGCACTCTGTACCCGACAACTGTAGAATAAAAACCACTAGGTCAAAGGTTGAGGAGGAAAGGGATGCTTGCACAGCCCCCAAGAGAGTCACCCTACAGATTACTATTATACCGCTCCCCTCTCAATCATCTCTATCTGGAGAAAATGGGCTACTGGCACTTTAACCCAGTGATCGAACCTGGCATCACTAATGGGGAGCACTCAGACCCTGGCCTCCTGCTGTGATATGGGGGAGGGGGTGGGGGGGAGAGACACAGCCTGGCGCCTCATGTAGTCTTAACAAAACACTTCAATTCTAATCAGGCTTGAAGATCTAACCTTTACCAGACAGGAAAATGGAGGATAGAGGAACAAGCTACACAGCACCACAGAGAAAGCACCGGGCAGGCAGGATGTGGGAATTTCTACGAGACTGGAATTTCTACGGCTGGCCTGGTCTTCTCAGAAGGAAAATGCCCTAACGAAGACAGCGGGGATTTTCCTGTACATCGGAACTGTGGGTGGGGGTGATGAATTCCTAACTCAGACTGAATCAGAGTTTCTGATTCAGGAGGCCTGGGTTTGCATTCCCACAGACTGAAACAGGTGTTTGTCAGAAGTGCATTTGGAACATGTTCTCAGGAGAGGTCGATGGTCCCAGGAGCAGCCTGTGAGAACCACGGCTTTGGAGGGATCAAGAGACAGAAAGACTAAATGCTAGCCTTGCCTGGATCCCAGCTGGAACAAGCAAGCAGACACCCACTAGCTGCAAAAGGCCTCTTGGGGTCAAAACGGAGCCCAGGGTAGAGACTACCTATGAGAGGATATTGGGGGAATCATGCTTCCTGAGAAACACCCCTTAGTTGTGATCTTATCTCACCTAATTTCCTTTCAAATGGCTTGGGGGACGGGGGGTGGGGGGTAAGTTACAGCCAGAGATAAAGCAAATATGGTAGGCACACTGGAGAGCACCTGGGGCGTGCAAATCCTCCCCAGGACGGTCCTCCCCTCCCGTCCAGCTCCATGATGCGCCGTCCTGCTTGCAGGTGCGGGCTCCACGAGCAGCACTGTGGAGGTCCCCTGGGGTGGCTGCTGGAGTCATGGCTGTTGGAGGGGCTGTACGGTGGGCTCTGGAACCATGGGGACCGGGAGGGGTGCTGCGGACCCCGCAGAACGCTGCTTCAAGCAAAACTTTGGGGAGGCATGCAGGTTTGGTGGCCCTGCCCTCAACGGCTTCCCACAACCAGTGCTTACAGCTCTTTTTTTTTTTCAGCAGGTTAGCAGACAGATACATACATAAAAGACATACATACATGAAAGACAGTCGGCGCAAACCTGCTGAACTGGTTAAGGAAAAGTGTAAAATCTCTGACAAGCTCCCTTTAAAAGAAGATGAGAAAGTGAAGCCATTCTTAGAGAATGCTAGAGGCAGGGGCGGCAGCGAAACGGAGCCTGGGGAACCGACAGAACCCCAAGGGTCAAAAACCCACGGGACAAAGAGCTGAGTGAGGAACAGTCTAGGTTCCACGTGATCAGAGCAGGAGGCAACGGCGGCTCAGGCTCTAGAAGGTAACTCAGAAGTCAGAACGTTGGAACCTTTTCCGAATACGGCACTTGGCCAACGGCCCTCCTAAGGGGCCAATCGGCAACAGTGGTGTTTTGCCCACAGGCAGAGCTGCCTCCCACCCCTTCCTACTCAGGGCTCTCTCCCTAGATGCCAGGCTCTTCTCGCCCTCCTCTCCCTCTCCTCCGGAGGACAGTTCCAGAGAACCTTTCTGTTACGGGCAGAACTGTGTCCCGTCATCCCCCCAAATTCACACGTTAAAGTCCCAAGCCTGGTACCTTAGAGTGTGACTGCATTTGGAGACAGGGTCTTTAAAAAAGGTAATTACAGGGTGCCTAGGTGGCTTAGTCAGTTAAGCATTCGACTTCAGCTCAGGTCATGATATCACGGTTCATAGGTTCGAGCCCCGCGTCGGGCTCTGTGCTGACAGCTCAGAGCCTGGAGCCTGCTTTGGATTCTGTGTCTCCCTCTCTCCCTGACCCTCCCCTACTCACAATGTCTCTCTCTCTCTCAGAAATAAATTAAAAAAAATTTTTTTAATTAAAAAGGTAATTAGATTAAAACGAGGTCATCAGGGAGGGCCCTAACTCAATCTGACCAGTAGCCTTAGGAGGAAGAGATTAGGACACATGGACACACAGGCACACGGGGACCACGTGAAGACCCTGGGAGAAGACAGCCACCTGCAAGCCAAGGAGAGAGGCCTCCGAAAAAACCAGACCTCCGAAGAAACCAGGCCTGCTGACACCTTGGTCTTGAACTTGAACATCAGCCTCCAGGCCTGTGAGAGAATCAATTTCAGCTGTCTACGCCACCCAGCCTGTGGCACTTTGGTGTTCTGGCGGCCCCAGCAGACGAATGCCCTTTCCTTTCCTGCTCAGAAGCCTGCACGGAAACCTCTCAGCTCCACCTGGATCTGTCAGCCACCTTCCCACCCTGACAATAAAGACAATTCCTTCTTGGTCAATTCAATTCAACCTCTACACAGAGCTACTGGACCTCTAGAACCTCAGCAAGACACCTGGGGTCTGTCTGCTTTTGTCTCTCCTCCAAGGAAATGTCAGCGGTATCTTGAAATGATGGTGAGAGAGAAGCCGTTTCTTTAAAAAAAAAATTGTTTTTAATGTTTACTTATTTTTGAGAGAGAGGGAAAAAGAGAGCATGAGTGGGAGAGGGACAGCGAGAGAGGGAGACAGAATCCGAAACAGGCTCCAGGCTCTGAGCCATCAGCACAGAGCCTGATGCAGGGCTCGAAGCCACGAAACACGAGATCATGACCTGAGCCGAAGTCGGACGCTTAACTGACTGAGCCACCCAGGTGTCCGGAGAGAAGTCATTTCTAAAGAGACTAGATGTTGCTGAAGCTGGAGCTTGGTGGATCTAGAATTATCACGATGATGTTTTGTGAACACTACATATGTATATATAAATCTAAGTAAATTACTTCTGTTTCTTGTGTTCTCTAAGAGTATAGGTCTCATATTTTAAAGGAAAGTGTACGTGCAATCCAGCCAGAGACATTTAAAACTGCAAAGGCAATTTTTGTTTACGCAGAGCTGTAGTTAGTGTAGTCACAATACAAATGTAGAAGTTGTTTTATGTAATAAAAGAGTGAATGGTTCACAAGAGGAGGGATCAGCACTTGGTCCCAGAACCACCGGCCAGTGTCTGACCCTGGGGCAGGCCACCTCTGTGGCCAGGAACGCTCACTAATTGAGCAAGATATTGCCAGTTTCTCTGTTCCAGACAGTATTTCTGGTGACTTGAAACCCAGAGCAGATCTCTTCCCTCAACTGCGGTCAGTTTGGGAAGGCAGGGGGGGGAGGGGGGGGCCTACCACTCTGGAACACGTGGGTCCCTCGCTCGGCTGTGACACCAGCCTCTCTCAGGCATGGTCACAACTGGAGCTCCCAGCTCCCCTCCCCCTTCGAGGCTGGCCGTCCAGGGTCAGGGATGGTGACTGAGGGGCCAGGCGGACACCGTGGCTGCATCTGGCTGAGGTACCCATCTCTAAGGAAAACCACAGGGGGAGGTGGCCCCAGGGCGAACTGCTCCCTGAGGGACCCAGCCCTTGACGGGATGTGACCATCGGAACGAAGCCGTGGGTCCCAGATCCGAGGGCCCCAGTGAACGCACCTCCGGAACAAAAAAGATTCAAAAGAGGCCACCTAGTCTACCCCCGCCCCCAAACAGAGCCAAGAGTCTTGATTTTCAAGTGAGAACGTGGACTTCAGAGGCAAACTGTTGGGGATTAGGAAAACAAAACTTAAATTGCTTCCACATCTGGAAACCAAACCCGGCAGCCAGCCCCAGGAAGTCCAGGCATGTCAGCTGACGGAGGCACTGCAGGTCAAGGGAGGGGTTTCCTGTGCCCCCACGCGCACCTACCCGAATCCCGGGGACGGGTCTACATCAAGTGACCAGGTGGGGGAAAGGAAAGGAAGGGGACACGCAGGCGCGCCTACCGCACCTACACGTGGCCAGTGTCTCCTGTGTGCTGTACTGAGGTGGTCGTGTTTTCTCCTCCCCAAATCTCTGCAAGTAAACACAGTCTCCTCCTTACAGGTAAGGGCGCGGTGGCCAGAGGGTTGAATGGACCCTCCCCCAAAGTGAGGCTGTGATTTTTCTCTCCAGCTCTGTTGTCACACAGGACAGAGCTACGTGAAGCTGAAACAGGAACCCCCCAACGTCAATCACCCCATCTGAAGTCTCAAAAGAGGTTTCCCAAGTGCGCCCTGGGAAGCGTCCGTCCCCACCCAGCCACCGGACCTGCTGCTCAGGGAACCACATCCGGTGTCGAACTACCCAAATGTCAAGGGCGAATGAACAGGCTGCGAGTTGAAAGGGGCGCACATCAAGGGCTCTCCTGGCTCTTTGAACAGGCAGCTATTTTGGGCTACAAATTATAGCTTTTAAAGACGTGGCTGCTTGAAGTGAGGGTTTAATTACTCCCACAGTTAAGGGTTTGTGGGGGCTTGCTTTGGGGGCTCCATGTTTTACCGTCACAATAAGAGCATCAAGAGGGGCTTGGGCTGGGCCAGCAGCGGCCCAGGCCAGCTCTCCCGCCTCTCACAGTCCACCAGGTGGGCCGCGCTGTATTCCTTCATGGGGCGCCCTCAAACGAGGGAACGTGAACTTCCCAGGGAGAGGCTAGGGTCTTTCTGCTCCAAGGAGAGCACATCTGAACAGAGCTGACCGACAGGCCAGACCCGGGCCAGTACCTGCTTCGTCCCGTTCTTGGTACAGAAAGCCTCAGGTCTGCGGGCGCCTGGGGGGCTCTGTCGGTTCAGCGTCCGACTCGGCTCAGGTCCGGGAGTTTGAGCGTCCAATCTCGTGGTTCGTGAGTTTGAGCCCTGCATCGGCCTCTGTGGTGACGGCTCAGAGCCTGGACCCTGCCTCAGATTCTGTGTCTCCCTCCCAGCCCCTTCTCTGCTGGAACTCGGTCTCTCTCAAAAAATAAATATTAAAAAAAAAAAATTTTTTTTAAAGCCTCAGATTAGGTCAAGCAGAGTGCCAGTGTTCACCCCCCAGCTAACGCCCAGAGCTCCCGGGACGGACTGACCCGGATCAGGCAGGCCATGGACAAGGCAACCCTTCCGCACCCTGTCCCCCCACAGCTCCCTGCCAGATCCTCGATTTTTATAACCTTCGGGCACCTCCCATCATGCCAGAACCCTGGTAGTGCTCCCAGCCAGCCCCAGGGAAGTGTTCCCTGTCCCTCCGCCGCCAGGTCCAGCTCCCCAGGCTGGGGGTCCCAGGGCTGAGGTCTCACACCGGCCTCAGAGCACAGCTGGGGGGCCACAGGCCAGGCGGGCGGAGCCGGTTCAGGCCCCTTCCTGAGCCCGGGTACAAGCTCGGGGTCAGGCCACAGCTCGGGGCTCAGAGGGCAGGCGGTCCCCAGGGCAAGTACAAGGCCACTGATGGTCCCCTAAGGTCCCTGTCAAAGGGCCCATGCGCTCCCCAGTGGCCACAAAACCAGGCCCGGTCTCAGACCCGCCCGCGTAGCCCATCCCGGCTGGTCTCAGCCTCCTGTCCCCTCATCCCCCAAGCTCCTGCCCAACCGTGTCACCACCCCTGCGCTTGGACACGTGCTGCTCCTTCTGCCCGAAACAGTTTCTCCCCGGGGACACAAAGCCCTGTCCCTAAGGAAGCCCCGTCTGGAAGTCCCTGCACCCCGGGGGCCCATCCTTGCCCTCCCCTCCACGCAACACCTCGTCCCGCCCAGAACTGAACGCCGGGGGCCGTCCAGCCATCTCCGGGCACAAGCCCTCTGCCCCCACGACTCCCCCCTGGGACACTGGGTGAGGTGGCTGTGTCCTACCCAGTGAGGAAATCCTCACCCTGGCCATGGCACAAGGACCCACGGACTCCCCCTGTCCCCAGCCAGGCGCTGGCTTCCCGGGCAGGTCCCAAAGGGGCCACCACCCCAGCTGCTACGGGCTCTCTGTCAGCACACCTGTGCCCCAACCCTGGCCCGGTTTCTCGTGGGGCTGGGTGACTCTCACGCCGCTTGCCACACGCCAGGAGAGGCATCCGCCCTTGTGCCCAAGCCGCGGGCCACCTCATCTGATAACCACACACGAAACAGGCGGTCGGCTGCTGCCTTCCATCGGGATCTCAAGAGGGAGACAGGCAGAGAGACCTCTGACGAGAACACGGCTGGAAAGCACCGCCCGCCGGGGGAGTCTCGTCCCACCAGCGTCCCTCACGGAGGCCCTGCTCAGGGCGGCCCACCCCGGCGGCCGAGCCCCACGTGGCTTCAGCCAGTGCCCCAAACTCAGCCCGCTGCTCTCTCATCGACTGGCCCAGCTTGTCGACCTCACCCCCCCAAAGGCACGGAGGCCATTCCCTCCCGGAGGCCGGCCACGCTGCCGGCCACAGCAGTTCCCCGCCCCCAGCGCCTCGGGCCGTCTCAGGGCATCACCTGGAAGGTGGTCTTCAACAGCTGAGGATGGCCAGGAAAGAAGACCTCCGTTAAGTGTCCAGGACGTGCCAGGAGTTTTTGTGCATCCACACCACAGAGACGAGACAACTCCGGCTCAGGGAAGTTAGGGAACCCGCGAGAGGTCACAGAGCCGGCAGGGCTGGGATGCGAACAAGGTCTGACTTGGATGCAGCAAGAAGGGCACAGAAAACCCTCAACACCCCTGGCAGCGTCCGGCACTCGGCACTGGGGCGGGTGGGACCCTGTGGGCCACGGGCACAGGAGTCAGCAAGGCTGAGGAGTGTGGGCTCGAGCCGCAGGGACCACAGCACACGAGGCCACGAGGCCGCTGTCGGCGGAGGCTCCTGGGGCCTGTACACCCTGGCCACGAGGCAGAGCGCCCTCCCCTTTCCCAAGGCAGGGAGCTTCAAAGGGGCTCCATGTGGGAAGATTTCACAGAAAGGGAGACGGGCAGGGATTGGAAAGAAAATTGCTAAAGGGAAACACATGTGAAAATGAAAACTCGGGCACGGTGAGAGGAGGGAAGGAAGGAAAAGATGATGTTCCAGGGTTATAAATGGAGTCAAGAAGCCCAGATAAATTATACCCCTTTCCCTCTGCTACCTTAGGAAGGCCCGTAACTCACTCTCTGCCTCCATCTCCCTCTTAATCGAGCCAGAATGGGGCAGTGTGACCTCAGCAGATACCCAGCAAGAGAGAAACGGAGAAAGATGCCTCACGTACAATCATGGCAACTGGAGAGCCATGATCCACAGTCGACGGGGGGAAGAACTGGAGGCTCAGAGAGGTCGCTCTACTTGCCCAAGGCCACACAGCTCGTGTGCGGTAAAGCTGGAATCTGAGCCCAGGTCTGCCTGGTGTCCAACCTCATTCCCCTTTCTCGAACCACATCACAGTGGAGTGTCCCCTCACATAATCCTCCCACCACTACAAGGTGGCTCTACTCCCTTCCCTGAAGAAACTGGGCAAACTACACAAGTTATCCAGAGGTTTCCTAGTTTCGTGTTTCATGAACTCTCAGAGGCCTTTGATTTCTAATACCTTCTGTGATGCCAAGTACATCAAGAGAGAAACGGTGCTGCCCATTCAATTCTAGCATCCCGGTCAGGGTACAACACGTACCAATCAAAGATGTTCCAACGTGGGGGGAAACGTGTCTGAGAATCTACAAATACGGGGTAAGTGGGGAGCAGGGGCTTGGTCACTATTCCTTAGACAGCGTGTGACTCGATGTGTCGAGGACATCTCCACGCATGCACGTGCACTCACTGGCGCACACCGGGCTGCTGCGGGGCCCTTCTTGCCGGTAACCGGTACAATCTTGTGAGCAAGCCCTGCCTGCCAACGAGCACCCTCATTCCACCAGAAGCGCTTCGCGGGAGCAGGCGGGGCTCTCCTGCCCGCAGCCAGTGGGGCCAGCCTCGCCCTGGGGGAGCGGTACCCTTCTCAGTGGCCAGGCCAGGTGAGCGGGTGGGCAGGCCCCTTGGAAAAGTGCCGACGGCGGTCCCCGGACACAGCATGGGCTACACGGTCGGCACCTCTCTGACTGGCCCCCTCCTGATCCCCTGGGGCCCTGCAGGCAGACGCTGGGGCTGGCGGCGGCACAGGGGCCACTGCTCCGAGCCGGCTTCCCGGCTGGACACAGGGAGGCCCAGGCTGCAGGGGAGGGGGCAGGGGGAGGGCACAGCCCGGCGTGGCAGGCAGGCAGGGCAGGGAGGACCAGGCGGAGCCCCACACCATGCCCCACGGAGACACCTGTCACCCTGGGACATGCTTGGCATCAGATTCCCAGACTGCCACCGCCAGTCCCATCACACGGGCCCCAGAGTCGCATCTGCAGAGGCCGAGTGGGTTTGTTTAAGACGCAGGGGCTGAGGAAGAGTGGCGTTTTGCTCCTCCCGTCGAGGCCTCAGATAGCGGAGCTTCTCCACCACTTTCCCGTCCCTGCCAGAGATCCCGGAGGTGCTAAGGTCATGGGCACAAGGCTCCATCCCACAGAAGCCTGCGGGAACTAAGAACAGCTCACTCACAGGCCAGGCACGGCTTTAAGTGCCTTTCGTACATGTACACGCCTCACCGTCATCTTCCATAGGAGGAGCGGGAGGCGCAGAGCGGGTAGACAATGTGCCCACGAATCCCGGCAGGGGCAGGATTTGAACGCAGGCCACCTGACCCGGGAGCCCAGCCTCCGGGCCGCCGCACGACCCTGCCTCTCTGGCCAGCTCCCCGGCCACGCCAGTGTCCGGCCCCACTCTGGGTCTGCTAGGCGGCGGGGGCCCAGTTTGCCTTCACCGTCGCCCTCCGGAGGCTCAGAGAGGGGAGGCGGCTTGCCCGGAGTCCCAGAGCAAGCGAGCTGCAGAGCCAGGGTGTCAACGCGTGTCTTTTCTGGCTCCAAAGAAACGTTTTTCTACTTGAAGAAAACAGGCACTGGGTGACTGAGCAGGAGATGAAGGCACGGGTGCTTGGAGGCGGGTACTTCTCCCAGGAGAACCTTGCCCCCGGGGTCTCCCCTGTCTGAAGAGGGAGACAGGAGGCCGGGGCAAAGAGCAGACAGCACCCACCAGCCCCCCTCAGCCCCCCTCTCACCCCAAGTGCGCTGCACACTGGCTGCTGGCAACGCAGGTTCCCTTTTCACACCGTTAGGGTTGCAGAGCACGGCGGGGGGGGGTGCGGGGGGCACGGATGACTCAAGGGAGAGAGAGCTCCAGCCCACTCTCCCACCCTCCAGTTCTGTTCAGGCCTTCCTCTTTTTGGGTCCCTTAACAGAGAAAGGCTCCCAGAAGCAGGGCTTCTATTAATACTAGCTCCACAGAGCTTTGTTTGCATTTGAATCATGTTTACATCACGGGGAAAGAACCCTGTTGTCTGGGAAGAAGGAAACACGTTGAATCAATTAAGAGTATGGCCAAGAGTCGGAAAACTTCCCGTTTCACGAAGGAAGTCAGGAAGCGGGGTGGGAAACATGGTGTTACCAGTACCGGCCTGCCAGACGGGGCTGGGGCCAGAGGTCACGCAGACCCCATGGCTCTGGACCTCCAGCCAAACCTCCTGGTTGCCCACTTTCTCCTTGCGCGTGCACGCGCACGCGCGCACACATACTCTCTCTCTCTCTCTCTCTCTGGGGACCCAGGCTGGACAGAGATTAGACCCAAAGCTGCTGCCCAGGTGTGAGTGCCTTCGCTAGGCTGCTTAGGAGACCAGGGCACAGAAGTGGAAGTGAAGGAAGGCCTGGGCACCCTGGGGGCCGGGACGGTCGGGAGCCCAAGGAGAGGTCTGAGGGGCTGGCCAGAGCACGGGCCTTGGGTGCTGGACTTGACGCACTCCGGCTAGCGTGGACCCTTGGGAACAGGGAGACAGTCCCAGCGGTGCCCCACCTGCTGACACAACGCTGTGTGCAGGTCACCCAGGCGGGTTCCGCTCATGGGATTTGTGGGGCGAAATAACACCTGGCAAGAACGGTTTCCACATTCACGGGGACAGGCTTCTCTGACCCGACCCGGCCTGAGGGCAGGAAAGTCCACCGCAGCAACGGTCACACACGGCCACTTCTCCTCAAGAAAGGCCTCAGTGCCCCAACCCCTCAGCAGCAAGGGTTTGGAGAGAACAGAGTGAGGAAATGCATTTTGAGCCTGTGGACTTTTAGTCTCAACTGTGCTGTTCATCTCCTCTCATTCCCATGGGGCCTGGGCACTCCCGTGGGGGCATGCTGTGCCCCCAGTGTGAGCACGTGCCCCCTGCCTGGCTCCCTCTCCAATCACAGCAGCCTCCCTGCACTTCCGCGGACACACCTCACCAGCCGTGGGCCTACCTCAGGGCCTTTGCAGGTGCTGCTCCCTCTGCATAAACCTCTTTTTTTGTCAAGGGACCACCTTCTGGGCAAGGACTTCGCTGCTCACTCTGTTTAAGTACAACACCCACTGCCACTTTGTCTCCTGTCACCTCACACGTTGCACATTCTACCTGCTTGACGGCTGTCACGTGAGCTCTTGGAGGCAGGGGCTGTTGCTGCCATGTCTCCAGCACCCAGCCCAGAATCTAGCACAAATCAGAGGCTCAAGTATTTGACAATGAATGGCCTGTGCCGGACTATGTGCTGGGTGGGGGCTGGGCAAACAGAAATGGGAAGGGTCTGGGGCACCTGGGTGGCTCAGTCAGTTAAGCGTCTGACTTTGGCTCAGGTTATGATCTCGCGGTTCATGGGTTCAAGCCCCGCGTCGGACTCCGTCCTGACAGCTAGCTCAGAGCCTGGAGCCTGCTTCAGATTCTGTGTCTCCCTCTCTCTGACCCTCCCCTGCACACACTGTCTCTCTCTCTCTCAGAAATAAATAAAACATTAAAAAGTTAAAAAAAAAAAAAGGAAGGGTCTGTGCCCAGGACTGCCATCTGAGAGAGGAGACAGCCACACCACATCCGGGAGAGGCGATCACACAACATCCAGGGAGACACAGGCGGGCCCATCTTGTTGTGCCCCGCTGGCCACGGGGCAGGACCCACGAATCCAGCGGGGAGCCCAGGCAGGAGGAAGACCCAAGCAGTCTCCCCCTTGGAATGGCCACTGTTTTGATACCATCATCGATGCCTAGTTACTGAGTCCAGAGCCGACAGAGCGGACCCAGAGGAAAACAGAGCCCAACCCCAGGGATTCTCCATGCCTGGCACAGCCAAGGCACTGTGCCCCACTGCCAACTCCAGGCAGCAGGCAGACCAGATAAAGATGCTTCCTTCTGAGCCCTCAGGGCTCAGGGCCAAAGAGTGGGTCCCCTCTGCCCAGGCTGCCCCTCCCCCATCCAAGGCCCTGAGATGCCTGCCTTCCGGGAATCGCTCCCCTATTTTATTGGGAACCTTTTCTACCTCCTCCCTACCTAGAGCTAAAATACATAAACTGAAGTGAAACTGTGAGCAAGGGCAGTTGGTGAAACATCCTTTAGCATAGGGGGCCACCTGAGAAGAGGGACAGCTGGCCCAAGGAAAGGAAGTTTCTAGCCACCTGGAGGGAGAGGGAGAGAATGCGAGAAGGTGAGAGCCAGGAGGGCTTCAGGTGAGCAGCTGAAGGGAAAGCCCGATGCATGGGGCGGCTGGTCCCACCAGGAGGGAAGGGGCCAGGGTGCTTGGGGAGGGCCCAGTGCTCTGAAGGGACGCAAGGGTGGGGGAGGGGAGGGGCCAGGGGAATATCCACCGGGGAGATCTCGAGCTGCAGCCCACAGCCTCCCTAAGGCGGGCTGCTCCAGGCCTCCCAATTTCTTCTCCTTTTCATCTCTTGACTAAAAGTCCTTTTCAAGGACAGCCTCTAGGCAATGCTCCCGCTGGTCTTCCTTGGGGCAAAGGTCACACCTCCCAGCCTGCTCACCAGGCCTGGCTAGTCAGGTCCCTCCCCGAGCCAGTCTTCTCTCTCGGATGGCCTTAGTCAACCACCTCTCCCCCTCCAGGAAAGCCCAAGGGTCCCCCAAACAACAAAGCGGGTCCCCTGAGTTGTGATGTCTGCCACAAGTCCCAAGACCTTCCCGGGCTTCCCCCATTCCTCCAGGCCACACACCCCTCCCAGTGAAGTCACAGGGACCTCAGAGACAACCCAGATCAATGTGCCTGAGGGCTCAGGGGATTTGGACAGGTAACTATTTGACCCAGGCTTTCAGTCTCCAGCAGCCTGCAAACACCTTAGGGACAGGAAGTGTCCCTATGCAACAGCGCAGGGGCACATAAGCAGCATTTCACGAAAGCCAGCTCAGCAGGGTTAAGGTTTGGGCCAGTCCACCTGGGGAAGCTGGCGCCGGGCTCATGGCAAGACCCCAGCCGATGGCAATGACCCAAGGACTCCACCAAGGCTCAGCTGGATAGTCAGAGAGAGACAGATTCTTACAGCAAAAGTCTGATGTGCATGCGACTGGTCACCTCGCCCACCTTTGAGACTCCCTTTTCCCTAACCTGGAAGCTACATTTCATCAGGAGAAGGACCTGGAGGGGCCCCAGGGGGTGTGCCCGCCCCACCCCTTTCCCTGGAACCCAAACAATTAGCACCTGCCTTCCACCCAGGGCGGACTGGGGTTTGGTGGACCACCAGCAAACAACCCAGGGGCGAAGGAGGGTGGGCTGCCAACCAAGAAGTGCATGCAGAGTGCAGGAATCCAGCCCCCTCACGATCCTTTGAGGAGGAGGCGTATAAATAAATCAGGCAAGGAACGCTCGCATGTCTGCCAGGGTGAATGATGTGTCACCTACAGCCATCTGTGGGCGAGCAGGGCTGGGGAGAAGGAGGTACGCTGAAGGGTGTGCATGGATGAGAAGGAAGAAAGTCCAGGGCCAAGCAGGGACCGGGTTCCCGTTGCACAGACAACAGTTCTCCAGAGGCTGCTGCGCCAAGCCCTCAGAGCCGCCGGTCGCCCGCAGAGAAGCGGCTGTGACAACAGTCACTACTACCTGGGCCAATCGCAGATCGCAGGCTTTCGGGGACCGGAGGGCAAAGAGCGGGGAGTCCGCACATACCTCCGGCCTCGGCGACGTCACGGCTGCGAAGGGGCAGGGCTCTGTTCCCAAACCCCGACCGGGGCTGGCTCTCCTCCCTCTGGCCGGGCAGAGCCCCTCGGAGAGGCGAGGGAACCTGGGAACGGCTCGGTGCAGCCGCCGAGGAGCTACGGAAAAACTTCGCCGGCGCACAGCGCCCTCCCGGACTCGGCGAAGCCAAGAGCAGAGAGCCGGGCCAACACGGGTCCCGGAGGGGCAGGCGCGCAGCGAGCGGAGGTGGGACGCGGGCGAGTCCCGAGGAAGGCGTCCCTTCCCAGCCCACCAGATCCCCCTACAAACACTTCTCGAAACTGCGCCGAAGAAGCGGCCCTGCTCCCCGGGCCCCAGGGCCCACCCCCGCACCTGGGAGCCCGCAGAGGACCCGGAGGGGACAGCGGCTTCTCTTCTGTGGCCCAGCGAGCGAGGACGCAGGTAACCCGACCTCCTCGGGCAGGGCCGAGAGGGTGGCCACTCCCGGGGCGGGAGCGGGCGCCTGGGCTGCGGGCGAAGTTCCGCGCTCTAGCAACTTCCCTGACCTGGGGACCCGCGGGCCGGGCTAGGTGCGCGTCGCCGGAGCCCCGCGAGCCCGAGCCCCGCGGCCGCCGCTTACCTGGCCTCCGGAGGCGGGCGGGGTGCGCATCCCCCGTCCGGCGGCGAGTCGGGGCGCTGCGGAGGGGCAAGGAGCTGGCGGACGCTGGTCGGAGCGGCGCGCAGGGGCGCGGCGGGCAGCGCGGGGAGCGCGGAGACGATCCCCGCCGCGCCGCGGCCGCCCGCTCGCTCTCTTTCGGCACCAGTTGAAAGCGCCGGCCCCGCCCCCACCCGCGCCCGTTGCCGGGAGACCCGCGTGGGCCGAAGGGCTCTTTGTATCAAAGCTGCCGTGACATCACGAGGCGCCCGGGCCCGGGGATCGTGGGGGCGGGGCCTCGCGCCGGGGGCGGGGCCGGAGGAGGAAGCCGGGTCCGGGAACCCGAGCCGCGAGGGGCGGGGCCCAGGTAACCCCGCCCCTAAGGTAGGGGCAGGTGGCTGCGGCGGCGCGGACCAGTGGCTTTGCGGCCGCGGGGCAGGCCCAGGCTACCCCCTTGAAGGGGCGCTTGCGGAGGTGCGGCTCGCCCGGGCCCGCCCGAGCCCGCGCCGCAAGGTTACTGCCGCCGGGGTGTGCGCCGCCCGGGCCCTGGGACTCCTGGAGGCCGAGTCTGTAAGCTCACACGCCTGCCCGGCGGGCGCTGTCGCTGCCGTGCCCCGTCCAGGCCACTCACTCTTGGCGGTCACCGTCCTGCGAGATTCCGGCCAGCGCTTCCGCGCTCACATTTGCGGACTCGAAGGAAGACCTGCCAAAGCCAAACTCCCAGCCCCCTCGCGCACTCCAACCACCATCGGCCCGAGAATGGTGGCTCCCGAATTGATTCTCAGCCCGAATCCCACTCACAACTTTCCCAATCTTTTCGTTGTAAAGTCGGTCACTGTCTTTACGACCAGCCCAGGAATAAAGAACGAAACGACAACACGGACTAAAAACAAAAAGAGATGTATCCCTGTATTAAATCCTAGTAAATAAATACAGTTTAAGTAAGCCCCTCTCGTAACTCTTCACTATGCTCTGGATTAAAGAAAGCACAAATGTAAAGGAGCAAATATTGCAAATGTTTCTCTTTGATTTGATGTTAATTGTGCAACTGGGGTTAGGGGGTGGGGGGAGTTATCTTCTTAATTGTCCCAGGAGTCCTCACTGACCAACATGGTGGCACTTTAGTACAGGCAGGGCCTGTCGCAGCTGGGTGATTTAATTCAGCTCTAGCACCAACATACACACACACACACACACACACACACACACACACAGCTTTTCTGCTCCCTTCTCTCTGGCTCTTTGCTTTCAACTTCCTTCTCCCCAATAGCTCCTGGCAGAGGGTACACTTGATTTTAGGCACGCATCAGAGGTGTGGTGCATGAATGAGCCCATGCACCCTGGGCTTTTCTGGGTCCTAGCTTTCTTCCAGCAAAGGTTGGTGAAGAAAAGCAGACCTTGTCAAGTAGCTCACCCCTACCCTCTTTAGGGATAGCCTGATCAACATTTTCAGGAGCTTCCTGGAGGGATTGGCTCTAGTGGCCTCTCTTTAGTTTTTCCCAAAGGTGGTGGGGGTAGAGAGAGCATCTCTAGGTATGTGTCCTGAGAGGCAGTGTGACAGAGAGGAGGGTCCCCAGATGCTAGCACTGAACGCTTGTGAGTCTGAAGCCTGCCTAGGTCCACACCTTACCCCGGGGAAGCTATTTAATGTTTCTGAGCCTCGGTTGCCACCAGTGTGGGAGGGAAACAAGACCTTTCTTCTTTCAGTTGTGAGGTTTGAATGACGTGCTAAACTAAGTGTCTAGTTCAATGCCTCCCGTGCTGCAGGCGTTCAATAAGTAGTAACTTTGAGTTATTCCCAGCAGCACCAGTGAGCCCCAGTCTGACCCAGTGATTCAGCACATTAGCTCCAGAGCCAGCCAAAGGTCCTGTCTTGGCTTTACCACCGCATACAGGGACAGTGGGATGAGCCTAGGCAGACTTAATTCCCAGAGTCTCAGTTTCCTCGCCTGCAAACTGGAGATAATAATAGCACGTATTTCAGGATTATGGTGAGGATCAAAATAATCAGGACCCATGTAATACTCAGAATGGGCCTGGTGCGTAACGGGAGCTCCATAAACAGCAGCCATTTTCAATGAAAAGCCGAAGCAACTTGCGGGATGATTTAGAACCCTGACGTTTGGGAGAGGCCCTGACAACGTCCACAGGGTTCGGGGAAGCAATGATGATTTGGGGCTTGGGGCGGAAGGCTGGCTGTCTTCTAAAATGGGATGGAGGAACTGAGGGCTCCAGCCCAGGCTAGGGCTCCGAGAGGACTCAGTGTTCTCCGTTCAAATGGGAGCTGGGAGAGAATTATTAGGGAAACATCGTCCTGCCTCCTGAGCGCGGCCCCACCTATGGGGCTGGAGGCAAGGAGAGTCTTGAGTTAGCTACCCTGTGTTAAAGATGTTATAGAGTCAAAGCGCTTTAAGCTAGGGAGGCTCTCTGGATAAATATCTAAGATACTCTTCTCCACTTCATGAATGGGAAGGTGGAGACTCAGAGAAGGGTGGGAATTTGCCCAAAGCCACACAGTGAGGTACCAGATAAGCAGGGACTGAAACTCAGACTCCTGGCTGCCCAGGCAGAGCCCTCTGCTTCCTGCTCCTGATCTGGCTGGGATGCTTTCCTAAGGGGGTATGACCCTGCAGGGGAGGGGAGTGATGGGCAGTGAAGGGCAGTTAACACCCCCACAGAGCTCGCCAGGAGCCCTGAGTCTCCCAAGCGGTCTGACTTGCTATTTCAGAAGAGCAATCTCATTAAAAACAGAAACCCTCTCCCGGGGAATGTATCCGAGAATAATTTTCCGAGGGCCAGGTCACTCTGATGAATTCTTTTTATGTCAGGAGACTGCTTCTGCCACCGTTGATGTGACGCTACTCCCAGGAAGCTGAATGCCAAAGCCGGAGAGGAGCGGACAGAATGTTGACGAACAGGAGTTACTGGCCTCCAGAAGCCGATGGGGGTGGAAGACACGTGTTCCTTCGGGCGAGCCGGGTGAAGGGAGGCAGTATGGCAACTCCTCTTTGTACCACAGCTATTTGCCTACCTTTGTCTACTTCTGCTGCCACCAGGCAGGAGTTACCTCAGCATCAGATGGTGCCGAGAGGCAACGGTTTGTACATGTGTGGGGCCATATGGAAGAACCGGCTGAGTATACACGGCATAATGATAACAAGAAAAGAGCTCTCTGAACAGTGCCCGGTGTTGACATTAGCCAAGCAAACGATGCCAACCAACATCGGCCAAGTGAACAAACAAGAAAACAGCGACACAAATCATACCAGAGCTGGGAAAAAAAGCATTAGAGCAGCAGGTGCAGCAGTTCTCAAACTGGGTTCCTTGGAACCTGTGGGTTCCTCTGGAGACACTGCTAGGGGTCGGGGGAGGCTCCAGGTGAGCAAGAAGAAGAGCCTCACATCCATCTGCTTTACGGATAGACGTCCACATAAGATTTCAAGTGAACAAAGAGTTCTGTGGCTTCCAATTTGTTTCAAATCACGAGTTTAATATGACCGCTCATTTCCAGAACAGGGGAACAAGCCCCAGAGGCAGGAGATGGCTTCTCTCGCCATCATTTCACGGTCACTGGCAGAGCCGGGATCAGAGCTGGATGTCCCCACTCTCTGCGTAGTGCTAAGATAAACATCAGTCACCAACCACAGCTGTCACCATCAGTTGCACCTGGTCACACATGCTGGCCACTACCTCTGCCCAAACAGCTT
This sequence comes from Proteles cristata cristata, assembly GCA_017311185.1. NCBI lineage: Eukaryota > Metazoa > Chordata > Mammalia > Carnivora > Hyaenidae > Proteles > Proteles cristata. Next base: position 627,897 of record JAESUZ010005299.1, read on the forward strand.
CACCAGCGACTGTTGTTGGTGTGGAAAAGCCTGCTGTGTAGCCAGCTTGGACTCCACCACAAACATCTGTCTTCTCTCCCCTCCTCTTTATTTTTTTAATGTTTATTTGTTTATTTTTAATTTCTACTTCTTTTTGAGAGAGAGACAGAGTCGAGCGGGGCAGGGGCAGAGAGAGAGGGAGACGCAGAATCCGAAGCAGGCTCCAGGCTCTGAGCTGTCTGCACAGAGCCCAACACGGGGCTCAAACCCATGAACTGTGAGATCATGACCTGAGCTGAATTTGAACACTTGACCAACTGAGCCACCCAGGGCACCCCATTCCTCTCCTCTTTATTTTCTTTTAAATTTTTAAAAATTTATTTCTAGGAGAGAGAGAGAGAGACAGCGTGAGCAGGGGAGGGTCAGAGAGAGAGGGAGTCACAGACTGAACAAGGCTCCAGGCTCTGAGCTGGCAGTCAGCACAGAGCCCGACGTGGGGCTCGAACCCACGAACTGCGAGATCATGACCTAAGCGAAAGTCGGACGCTCAACCGACTAAGCCACCCAGGCACCCCAATTCCTCTGATCTTTAGATGGCCCTTGAAATGGTCAGAAAGGCATCAGCCCCAACTGTTAAGTCTCAGTTCGCCATTCCAGGGGACAAATTCAACCTTTGACGATGTAAGCAGTGGCTTTGGAAAGAGAAGCAGGTACCGAGGAAGCGGGCAGAACCCTGGGATCGCAGAGGTCTCTTGACTGCAAAGGAAAGTTGGTCCCCATCTCCCATTTAGAAACAACAGGAGCGACCCCTGAATCCGAGAGCCCTTTCACTCCGGCGGGGGCTTGGCCAGGGGGTCTGTGCTGTGTCTGGGAAGAGGAGGGCCTCTGGGACCACCCCCTCCTCTGGAAAGATACGGTTTGGATGGCACATTGCTAAGGTAGCTTCCTACTCTTCACCCCTGGGCCTGCCCGGGAGGAGATCTTGGGCCCAGGCTCACGCCTTGGATATGGGAGTCCCTTTCCACTGGCAAACAGCTCAGTGCTGGGGACCATCCAGGATGTCTGCACTGCCTCAGTGCCTGTTTTTCATCATAATGTCCGGCTGGACGCTATGCAAACAGGGTGGGGACTGGGTCTTACCGACTCGCCCCCGCTCAGTGTTCAGAGATGCCAAGCTCTATTTTTGTCAACCTGTGCACATGTGAACAATGGGTTTTCTTACTCATGCAAAGCATATAGGAGGGGCAGATGGTGAGAAAACCCGGGTTTCCTCTGACTCATTTGACCATCGAAGAGGAGGAGATGGCAGAGTGGGGAGGAAATCAGACAAGGTCTTCTTTGACTCGGATTGGGCGAGCGCAATCCGTTACTCCTGGTAACGGTAACATCAGGTGGCCGCCGTCCCCACCTCCTCCCAGCCTGGGCAGCAGTGTCTCTGACTGTTAGAAGTTCGTGGTAAAGCAGTGCTTCCCAAACAGCACCCTAGACTCACATGGGGGACTTAAAAAACATCAAATGCCCAGATCACAACTGCATCCAAATGTCTAGGGTGCGAGCCAACTGTTAGCAGTTTTTAAAGATCCCAGGTGTTTCCAATGCCTGAAATTTCAGAACAACTTTGCTAAAGACCTGGACTACAGCGGGAGCCAGGGCCGTCACAGGTGAAGGCATCATCTGTCCGTTCGTTCATTTGTTCATTCATTCATTCATTCATTCATTCGCAAATATCCAATGAAGAGCTTCTCTGTGCCAATCCCAGTCCGGGTATTGGAGATACAGCTGTGATCACTAAAGTGTCACCTCCTGGAGCTCACAGTCTACCGGGGAAGCCAGACAGTGAACAAATAAGTGAAGAAATGATGTAACGACACATGCTATGAAGAAAACCAAAGCAGGGTAAGAGATCAGAGACCCTGGGAAGAGGGGTTCATTTTCATCCTGGACTTAGGCACCAGATTTTGTTTCAGGAAAACGTAGCTGCACCCCTGCTCACTGTCCCCGACTTCATCCTGCTCTCTGGCTAAAAGGGCGTTCACTTGACAGTCCCTGAAGGTCCCGCCTCCTGCCTCTCACAGGGCCTCCTGCCTGGCTCTTCCCCTTAAGCAATTTCTTTGGCGGGTGGGGGAGGGGACTGGCAGCCTCTGCATTGGGTGCCTGTCTCCTCCAACTCAGTGCTAGCAGAAATGCCAGGACACAGGGTGTGTGCAAGGCCAGGGGTCCATCAGGCATCATTTATGAGCAAGCCACTGTGGGATTTTAGGCTTGTGGGGTGTGGGAGAGGTCCCACAAACAGTGACGAGAACCCGAAACTCAGGGTCAGGAGACCTGGATTTGAGGCCTGGCTCTGCCATTTCCTGGCAAAGAGCAAGAGCAAGTCATTTCACTTGTCAGGCTTCAGTTTCCTCTTCGGTCTAATGGTAGGACCAACTTGGTAAGACTGGGATCTGCACTAAAAAAGAAAATGTCAAACATCACCTCACCCACCGAAGAAGTACCAAACATAAAACCTACTCATACGAATGTTTGAGAAATTAAGATGTGATCACGGCTTCTCTACTATAGAAATTTCATTAAAAATTAATGTAAGGGCGCCTGGGTGGCTCAGTTGGTCAAGTCTCTGACTCTTGATTTCGGCTCAGGTCATGATCTCATGGTTCATGAGTTCGAGCCCCACATTAAGCTCTGTGCTGACAGTGCGGAGCCTGCTTGGGATTCTCTCTCTCCCTCTCTCCCTGCCCTGCTCCTGCTCATGCTTGCTCTCACTCTCTCTCAAAATAAATAAAAACTGTAAAAAAATTTTAAAACACTGATGCAAAAACTTGGCGGGGGGCGATGTCAAAGACTTTTAGAAAGTGTTTTGCAAATATGAAGACTTTTTAGAAATTCTCATCATCTAGGCCTGTATAGACACGAAATCACAGTGCAGTAAAGCTGGAATGGGTCCAAGCACCAGGCCTAGAGAGGAGAAAGGACTCACCCACAATTACAAAGCTTGTTAATGGCAAAGGATCCACACTGACCCCAGAAGGTGATGGGGGGGGGGGGCGGGCAGTGGTTGGAAAGAGACTGGGAATGATGCTTAGTATCTTGCTTTGTGTGTCCACTCGACAAACTCCTATTCATCCTTCAAAACCCCACTCAGGTGGGACCCGCCAAGTGAAGCCTTCTCCATCTCCTCCAGTGAGAATAAAGTACTCCTTGGCTTCGTGATCCCCAGGACTCAACCGCAAGCTCTACCACTTTGACAAACTCACTGTGTTGTCGAGACTGGCCTCCTATCAGACTCCCTACCGTGCTGTAATTCCTGAGAACAAGGTCCACGTCCCTGGTGCCTTTGGACTCCAGCTGCTAATGCGTCTGGCACATAGTAGGCACTTGAGGAGTGTCTGTGGCCCTGAATGGGACTGAGGATCACTCTCACACATAAACGATGGAAAGCGGAAGGCCCGATTAGTCACGAATGAGCAGGAATCTTCCCTGAAGTTCCTGAGAGGGGCATTCGAAAGGGGAGAAGCAAGGAAATAAACAAGGCCTTTGTCAAAATCCGATTGTCCTCTTCCCAGAATGTATCAGATCCGAGCTCGAAGAGACACCCCTCTGCCTAACGCAGGCCCTGGAACCAAAGAGCGATCATTTCCCTGCAGCTTATTATCAGAACGGCAACTAACGATTGAAGATCTGCCACGTACCAGTCACTTCACTTCTCATTTACTTTAGCCCCAACCACCTGTGGGCAGGTGGGGCCGCACCCACATTACAGAGGAGGAGCCCTGAGGCTCAGGAGGGTGAGACAGGGCCAAGATGAAGGGGCGAGATTTGCACTCAGATCTGCTGGCCCATGTCCAGGCCTTCCTGCTGCCTCTCTTATTGCATAACCAGCTTATTCACAGCAACTAGAATTGTCCAGAAAGCGGCAGAAACTAATTAATAGGGACGACAAAAGTCTGTGAGCAAGTAAGGGCCTCCCACGTCCCTCCTCGTCCTTGGCGAAGTGTGTGCATGAATGTCCAGCTCAGAATGATTTTAATCGGTCGTGGCACACGCCGGGCCTCTGTGATTGACCACCACGCACCCCTGTAATGCCCCCTGGAGAGTACCCTGCCCCTGAGGGTGGGCCGCTGCCTGCCTGCCCCGCTGACTGTACGAGGGCGGAGGGCCGGGCACCCCTCCCCCTGCCCGCTGTTGACTTGGCCACTGCCTCCTGCCCCAGTTCCAAACCCAGGGCGAGACGTCCTGGCATCTTGCTGGGTGCCCCCGGCTGACAGGAGCAGGACGGATGAGACAGAGGGAAGAAGTACTTGTTGCTTCCAAAAATGTGTTTTGTGGGCCCCCCTCCCCACTCTGACAGCAGGAAAGGGCTCCGTGGCCCCATTAGCCGGTGAAATTCTTTGCTCCTCCTTGGCGATGTCACAGAGCCTTTTGGCACGAGAGAAACCTGTCTGGCTCTGTTGGGACTCAGGGTTTCCTAAGCCTCTCCGGCTTCGACCCTTGTCATTTACCATCTGATGCCACAGGGACTCAGTATCGTAAGGAAGAACGCTCGGAGCGACAACACATCAGGCTTCCAGTGCGTGCACGCTCACGCGCGTGCACACACACGCAATAGCTGGAGGTCACTATCTTCGCTTTATTACTAGCGAACGCCTACATAGCACTTCCGAGGCACCAGATTCTGTTCCGTGGGCTTCACATGATATTAACTCGTTGGATCCTCGCAATAAACCCAAGAGGCAAGTATTGTCCCCACGTTACAGATGGGAAGACCAAGGCTCGACGGGATTACTCAGCGACACAAAGCTGGTACGTGGAGGCCCAGAATTCAAACCCAGGCAGCTGGCTTCGGAGACTGCATCCCCAGCCAGGAGGAAAGGAGGGGTTTAGGTCTGTAAAATAACTTCCCCCAAGTAACCACAGTGGAACCAACACCACCCATTCGCTCGCTAGTTTATTAATTTACTCCAACGTTTACTGAGCAGAACTGCAGGCCGGGCATCGTGCCAACCCACTTAGGGACAGAAGAACAGGACAGAGTCCTGCCCGGACGCATTGGCTGCCTGTGCAGGCCCCTCTGACCCCAGAGGTTTGGAGCCCTCCACCGAGATGGACACCTAGGGCTGTGCGCTAAGCTGGGGGCCCCTTCCAGTCACGAGTGCGTGTGCACGCATGTGCATGTTGGTGTGAGCTCACCGCAGGGGCCTGACGCTTGAGATGCTGGGACCCAGAGGCTGCCTCGGCTGTCCTGACAGCCCATATACAGTGGGTCAGGGGGTGCACGGTCCTACACCCAGCTCTTCTCACTACCAGCCCAGGCTCCTTCCTCGGCCCCACGGCCTGGCACGCACTCAGACTGCATTCCCTGCTGGGCCACCCCACATGCCCCGTTGGCAGCCTGCCCACTGCCTCCCTTCAGCTGCGGCCCAGCAGGGTGTGGCCCACGGGCCCCTCTGAGCCCCCTGGCCACGGTCACTGCCCTGCCTCACGGGCTCCGTGCCTCCCCGTTCCCAGCCTGTAATCAGGCCCAACACAAGGGACCCTTCAGGGTGGTGGCATTCACCTCAGGAATGTAGCCCGCTCCTGGGAGGAGAAGAGCCTTGAGACAAGGATGGTAAGATAAAGACCACCATCCCTCTTTTTTTTCAGGTCAGGCAGATGTACACTGAAGAGCTTGTAATTCCACTTCAAAGGCAAACACAGTCCCCTCCAATCATCTCCTAAATTATCTTGGTGATTCTGGAGGGAAAACCACCCAAAACCCACACAAAGAACAAGCCGCCCCGTAAAATGACAGAAGCAGGGCTGTGGGTTCCGCAGTCTGGGAAGGCAGGGAGGGGGCAGCCCGGGGCTGGGGGTGGGTCCCGGAGGGCCCCAGGCCCCAGGCTCCCTTACACCTCGGCTCTGTCTGGTGCCAAGGCCGGGCCAGATGGCCCCTGAATAAACGGGCGGCCTCGGCACCAGACAGAGCTTCCTGGAGCTGGTCTGGGGCACACGTACCTCCTCTGTGGCTCCCCTTTCAGGGCCGGGCAGGGCAGAGGGAAACCAAGGGTGCCTGGCCCCAGGACATTGAGCCAGTGTTCCTCCCACTTAGAGGAAAGCCGCACCCCTGCAATGCCCCGTGGCCACAGTCGGGCAGGCTTGAAGGGGCCACTGTGTTCAGGTGGATACTGGAGAAGGCTGAGCCCGGAGGCGGCCAGCATGGGGGTGGGGGTGGGGGGAGGGACTGCTCCCAGGGGGTGCCCTCAAAAAGAAACCTTTCTTCCAGGCCAGGACCCTGCCGGCCCCACTAGACCACAAGGCCACATTCATGGGGGCAAAACGCTCTGGTGCCTGGCCAGCCCGGGCTCAAGCCCCGGCTCCGCTCCTTAGGCTCCTACTTACCAACCCCGTTTGTCGTGATTTACAGGAGCCGCGTGGACGCTGAGTCGGCGAACGTGGAACCATTGTTCCCAGGGGTTAAGTTCCCCAGAGCCTCTTTTTAAACATTTTTTTTTTTAATGTTAATTTACTTTTGAGAGAGAGAGAGAGAGAGCGTGATCAGGGGAGGGCCAGAGAGAGGGAGACAGAATCCGAAGCAGGCTCCAGGCTCTGAGCTGTCAGCACAGAGCCCGACGCAGGGCTTGAACCCACAAACCTTGAGGTCACCACCTGAGCCGAAGTCGGATGCCCAACCTAATCGACTGAGCCACGCAGGCGCCCCTCACCGAGAGCCTCTGATTACATTTCTGTCAACCAATCAATACACCCACTTGTCTCGTGCGTGTTTACTTAAAGGCACGTTAGTTACTATACGTTGTTGATGAATGAGCTGGGGGCGGAGGGGCTGGGGAACAGCAGAAAAAGGCGCATGGCAGCTCTCTTGCCCTGAGGAACACCAGCCAGCATCTCATCACATTTGGGGGGCATTTTAAATGGCAAAACCACCCACAAAAACTCCCCCCAATACAAAACACAGCTCTAAAAGGACTGCTCAAAGGAAGCGGGTTTACAGTCTGAGCTGAAACGAGAAGGCAGAGTAACGTCTTCCTCGGCCTCGGCCGGGCCCACCTCAAACGGTATCACCCGGAGCGCATGCGCAAAGGATCGTGACAACACCGCCATTGAGCTGGGGATTCCATACTCGAGCAACGAGGCAACTTCGCAAATACAGAGCCTGCGAACTATGAGGAGCAACCGTGTCTGCGCTCAGGGGTTACCGAGGGGGCGATAAATGAAATCCCGCCCGAGGAACCCCTAGCACAGCAATAACTCAGGGCGCGTGTTTATTGTTACCGCTTCTCTGACCCACAGAACATACCAAGTCGTGACACCTTTGCTGTTCCCTCAGCTTGGAATGCCCTTCCTTGCACTTTTCCCATGTAGTGAGGCTCAGGGCCTGGGGTTTCAACTTCACCTCAGGGCTGGTTGAACCACACCCCTGCCAAGTGCCGGCTGGGGGCCCTCGGGCCAAGCTGGCTCTCCTTTCTCCCCACCCTCCCATCTCCAAGGCTCCCCCCTTCCCACTCGCTGCTGATGACTGTGCTTAACAGAAGCAACCAGAAGAGAGCTGCCTTCTGTCCCCCACTGGTGTGCACACTCGGGGTCGGTGCCTCAGCGGCCTTCCTTCCGCCCTGATGTGTGGCTCCCAGATGGACCCTCCTACTCATCCGGGACCCCGCTCCTCATAGGCCCTCGGCCCCTGCACTTTCCCCGTCACCAGTGGCTCCTTCACCGCCGATTCATCTCCTTTCTGGATTATGCTCTGACCTTGAATGTCCCTCCCTATGCATCACAGGGTGGAAAGGAATAGGCTAGAGCCACACGGGTCCCCATCTTACCTGAGCTCTCATGCATCCCGGAACCCAGTGGGTCTCCCCTTAAATGGTTTCCTAGCTCAGCTCCTAGGATGCCCACCCTCTTGGCTTCCTCCAAGGCCCCCAGTCGTGACTCGGCTTTTGTTGCTGACTCCTGTGCCGTTCCTCAGCCCTGAACGTTGCACCCACTGAGCCTCAGCCCCCTTTCCTTCTTGATGCCCTGAGGTGGGGTGGGGGTGGGGGGTCTCCTCTAACTTGCGGCTTCATATCCCATCAAACGCTGATGCCCCCAGACGTCCATGTCCAGCCTGGCCCTCTTCCCCCAAACCACTGTATCCAATTGCCTGTGGAAAAGGTTTGCTGGGAGTGTCTTAGGGACCAGCCCGGCAAATGTATGAGGGAAGCAGGAGGGGACAGAGGGAGAGGGGGACCGGGATGCCACGCGGCGAGGCCTCAGCCAATGCCAAAGGCACTCTGGAGCAGGATGGCCCTTGAAAGAGGCAAGATGGCAAAATCCCCACGTGGACCAGTCATGGATGCAGGCTGCCGCTGGGAAAGGGGCGTCACCTTGGGGGCAGGCAGCCCCCGGGCCCCTGGGAACTGTCAGCTGCAGCTGGCCCTCGGGCAGATGGGAGAAAGAGGTCTGGACGCACCCACAGTGTGCGCACGTCTTCAGCAGAGCCTTCCAGTAGCATCTCCAGGGACGTGTCCAAAATGGAACGGCTGGGTTTCCCTCCGGACCTGCTGCCTCCCTCAGCCGCCCTCCCCCAACTCCCCCTCCCCGCCCGGCTCAGCGAATGGCACCAACAGTCACCCAGGAGCTCTGGGGGGAACCTCAGACCAATCCTTTTTTTTTTTTTTTTTTAAATTTTTTTTAATGTTTTATTTATTTCTAGGAGAGAGAGAGAGACAGCATGAGCAGGGGAGGGTCAGAGAGAGAGAGTCACAGACTCTGAAACAGGCTCCAGGCTCTGAGCTGGCAGTCAGCACAGAGCCCGACGCGGGGCTCGAACCCACGAACCGCGAGATCGTGACCTGAGCGAAAGTTGGACGCTTAACCAACTAAGCCACCCAGGCGCCCCACCTCAGACCAATCCTCGATGATCTTCCCCCGCCCCCACTGCGCTCCATACCCCCAAGTCCTGAACCTAAGACCAGTCCTCGATGATTGACTCCCCGACCCCCCAGCAATCTCTTAAAAGCATCAATCAAGTCTTGTCACTCATCAGCCTCAGGTCAGGCTGAGCCCCACACTTCTCCCCTGTGCGCTCAGGCCCCCGTGTCACCCCTGCCTCCAGCTGCCCTCCGCAGGGCTCCACTGCTAGTTCCCAGAGAGCCCGTGGCCCCACCCGCACCCTCACAGTGCCTCTGTCCCTCACTTCCCACAGGCTGGCTCAGGCACCTCCCGAGAGCACCCCATCACCCTGCGTTCCTCTGCTTTGTTTCCTGCAGAGCACCTCCTGATGTCCTCCTGATGTCCTCCCCTTAGGACAGGATCTCTTTGGGGGAGACGGCTTGTCTTTCTGTGGGCAGCTGGAGCCCTGGTACCCGTGGAACGCATGCGTGGCTGAGCCTCGAGGGGAACCGGGCTTCGTGCTGGGGGTGGAGAGCGGTGGGCACGTTCGTGGTAATTACAGCTAGCAGTCCTCAGGGCCAGCTTCCTGCCCTTGCCTGACCCCCACCGCCCCCCAGGGCAGGACCAGCGTTCCCAGGCACCCCGGCCCGGACCCCTGGAACATTCGGCCGAGCGCCTCCGGAAGGGACTGGGTCGTATCTCTGCTCACCCTGTTCCTGACCCAGCGGGGGGCGGGGAGCGGTGCGGGGGGGCGGGAGCCAAGGTCTGGGGAACTGACCTCATGTAAACAATTCTTTTTTGTGACTTGACGTTTGAGGGCTCCAGGCAAGGTGCCTCCCCACCTGGCAGGGCTACCTGTCTTTGGACCCAAGTCCCGGTCCAGCCTGCGGGGGCTCGCTGCCTGCTGTGGGGCTCGTCAGCTGGACAGCGATGGTGGTGACCTTCGTCATCACACCTGGTTCCCAGAGCTCAGCCAGTGGCTTCCATTGACGCCATACTGTCGCCCAGCGTCCCCAGCCTGGCTCTGCAGCTCCCAGACACTTTAAGAACTCTCATCTCCCACTGATATGCTTTCAACACATCTGCTTCAACTTTGAACAAGGGTTACTACGGACATGAAACACTTCTGTACCTTTAAAAACAGTCACATTGATTTAAAAAAGAAAAGTTCCATAGAAAACGCCACGTGGCCCATTGCCTCCTGCATAGCGATCTTCCCCACACACTCCTGTCAAGTTCGGGGCTGAGTCCCCGTTAGTTCATTTGCTTCTCTGAGCCTCGGCGTTCACATCCATGAAATGGAGACACAAGTTGCCTACCACACACAAGTGTTGGGAGACCCACTCAGAAACAGGTTCCCAGTACCTCGCAGGGACACAGGGTAGGTGTGAGCCTACGGAAGTGTGAGCCCCCATTCTCTCTCCCCCCCACCCCGCCCAGCCCACCTGCTACGTAACTGCTCCCTCCACGAGACTATAAGAGCTACGTATCACCCATTCCCCCTCCTGCCAGGTCTTTCTGGAAGCACAGGGATAAGCTTATACCCTCACGGTGGCATTCTGGGTCCCGTACTTGGGTCCCCCCGTTTCCCTACTTGTTTTTCGAACTCTGACCTTCGTCTTTACAGTTTGAGTGCATCTTGTACCTCTTACTGGGAGCTCCTGCAGGCCTCCAAGGTAGCAAGCAACAGAGCATTTTGCCCTTCCAGGAATAAGTAAGTCAAGTGGGTAGACCAGAGGGCCAGGCCAGAGCTGGTGTCTGTGGCCTTGGGGGCTGCGTCTGTGTGGCCGGAGTCAACGATGCAGGTGCATAAGGACCCCAAGAGGGCTTTCCAAGTTCAAGTCTGGGAGGCTGACTGCTCTTGGACTCTGATGCCCCGGGGAGGTCACAGCCGGTTTGGGCGTGGTGGTAGTCTGACCCCCGGGGTAAGGTCACGGGTCACACGAGCCTGCAAGGGCATTTGGATTATCCGTGCAGCTAATTTAGCTTCTACTTCTAGGACCCTTACGTGCTCAAGGGGGCCCCTGCCTGTGTGTTCACATGGCCCTGTGTTTTGTGAAATTTGCAAGAATAAGAAAGGTTGAGATCTTTGACCTTAGAGATGACTTTATATGCTGTAAGAGCTTCAGCCCCCGCCCAGGATCTGGGGCCACCAAGTATGCCCTATTCTTCCCATTTCACAGATGAGAAGGCTGAGGCGCAAAAAGGTTAACCTGCCCAAAGACATTCGGAGCCAGGGTCTGGATGCAGGCTTGCATTCCAACTCTCGAGACTGGGGAAAGGAGGCCTGGTCAGCGGAGACAGGTCTGCCGAGGGCAGCTTTGCAGCTGTGGGTTTCCGGGCAGAGTGTGGAGGGAGAGAGAAGCTCTGAACTGAAGGGTCCCAAGTCCAGAGCCCAGAGACCTGGCTACTTGGCCTCAGAACCCTGGTTAATCTGACCATCTCTTCCTCCACCCACCCCCTCGTGACCCAGATCGACCACTGTTTGCCTTTCCAACCGCTGAAAGCACCGAGCCAGTCCAGCTCACCCCAAATAAACCTGCTCTCTGTCCCCTTCCCCTTCCTGGGCCCCTCCGTTCCTGGGGCTGCCAGGGCCCAGCCCGTCTCTAATACCAGGCTAGGGCAAACAAGGGCTGGCACACTCTGCCCTCAAGGGCGGCCCTCCCCTTGCTGTTTTGCAAGGGGCCGGTTTCAGCTGCCTGGCATTCAGTTACCTTCATTAGAATGGGCCCCGAGAGCTGGCTGGGCTCTGACCGCTCAGGACAGATTCTATCACGGGCCGGGATGAAAGAGGAGAAAAGATCAGTAATGCGGCCGCTTTTCCCCAGGCCACGGAGAGGGAGGGGGGTGGGTGGCAGCAGGAAGGGGGGGTGCCTGGTGCCTGCCAGGCCCTCCCTGGCTCGATGGCCCCTCTCCCTCCTTCAGTCCTCAGAGCCACCAGCAAAGGGAGGTAGAACAGAGCCCATTGTGAGGGTGCACGTCAGCCCAAGCTGGGAAGACCTTCCAATTCCATTAGAGCCGCTCAGAGAACCTCCAGAAAGAAAAAGAGCTGGGGGGTGGGGGCGGGGCGGTGAGTTCCGGAAGACAGACAGCCGGTTTAAGGACACCTGGACTCACTCTCTTCCGCAGACCAGGAAGTGACCTCGTTAGCACAAGGACCCGGAGGGTAACGCCTGAAAACATTCTCTTAGACCAGAATGCAGAGAGTTTAAGTGCCATTTCTTTCAGGAAATGAAAATAAGCTTTCCGTTTCATTTTCATTCAAATAAAGAGACACTGGTATGACAAGAACGGAGCTCTCTGGCTTGAGGGTGGCAGCGTCCCCAGCAGCCTCTGTCACCTCTTAGGGACTTTTAGGGCAAAGGGAAGCTGGGCCGCTGTGGCTCTTCAAGCCACCGGGTTTCCTGCTCCCTTGGCTAACAGAAACAAGGATTTATCCTAACCCCAGAGTGTGCGAGTGGCCCCGCGAGTGACTGAGGGTGGGGGGGCCATTCCGGCCGGTCCTCAGCCCGCCAGCAGCGGGTGACTGGCCGCAGGCGTGGGAAGGCTGTGGTCACCCAGGCAGGGACTGTGAGGGGCAAGGGCGCAGAGCCCAACCAGCCTTGCTACCTAGCGGCCGCATGATCCCGGGCAAGTCTCTCAACCTCCCTAAACGTCATTTTCTCAGCCTGTGAAATGGGCATAATCATAGTAACCATTTCCACAGACCTTCGCACGTGTGCAAATTACTAACCCGAGCATTTCATTAATCCTCACAACACCCAGGACGGAGACATCACCAGCCTCACCCTACAGGTGAAGGAAGTATTAATGTTGAGGACACACAATTGGAAGTGGCAGCCGTGGGATTCGATCCCAGGCTGCCTAGACCCAGGGTGCCTATGCTTGTCCATGACACCACCTCCCTCTCCTTCACTGGGGACCCACCGTGGTTTAAGTATGACAGCTAAGTAATGTTTTTCCTGAAAGCAGATCTCTCAGGTGTTGGGGTTCTCGAACGGTGAATTTGGACGCAGGAGAGGAAAGAAGCTCCGAGCATGGGTCTGGGGTTTTGGGACTCCGGGGGAGAGTCTACGGTGGTGATTCCAGAACTCGGGTCAGGTGAGCTTGCTAAGGATGCAGGTCCCCAGGTCTGCCCCAGAAGTGGCTCAGTGGGGCCCCGGAATCTGCATTTCGTGGAAGAACACTGGCTGAGCCCGAGGACTCTCGACAGCAGTCACAGAAGCCAGGGGGAAGAGGGTGACAGGGTGACAGCCTGGCGCTGACTCACCCTTGGAAAAGCCCTTGACCCTGTGTGGCCTCCGTCTCCTGATCCAGGAGATGAAAGGGTTGCCCCAGACAGTCTCCGTGGGCTCTGCCCTCTGACACTGTAATTCTGAGTCTGGGTCGTTGTGGGGGCAGGGGCGCTGAGAAGATCTCACCCACACACCCCACTTCTCTGCTGTCTGTATCCAGGCAGAGCTGAAGCTTCCCTTGGATTCTGGGCTCCCAGAGGAAGCGATAAAAATAAAATAACCATGACAATAACAGCTCTCAGTCGTGAGGGGGCCCAGTGCAGGGAGTGCCACCCAGCAGCCGACTTGGGCTGCTCGAGGGTCCTAGGAAGGCTGGGAATCTCCACAGTGACAGAGCAGGGCTCCTCACAGCCACCAAACACCGGGACAACAACTGAGCCTGTGCTTCCTGCAGATGAGAAGAAAGATCTGGCCCTGAGGGTGGGGGTGGGGTGTTCCATGCCTGGGCCCGCTGAGAACCCAGGCCTCCTGCATCCATGTCACATGACGCTGAGTCCCCTGCCACCCCAATGAACTGTGACATAATGCCCACCACACACCAGACACAGCTGGGCACTCTGTCGCCTTCCTCACCTCTCAGTCAGCTCGTGGGCCTGAACAGGGGAATACTATTGTGCCCAGTTTACAGATCGGGAACTGACGCCCAGAGAGGCTGAAGGTTCAGTGTGAGGCAGCACAGCGGCCAGATCGGGCTCTTCATTAAACTGAGCTGCCTCCCAGAGGGTGTTGATTACAGAATGGAATGGAGCTGGGCTGGTTACAATGTGTTAATGCCTCCGGGCTTCAGTGGATTAAGCTTTACTGGCTTCCCGGACAGTTTGCTCGAATCCTGGGCCAGCGGCCAGGAGCAGAGGCGGCCTCCTGATCAGAACCCAGCTGAGGTTTCGGTGTGAGGACCAAGGCTGACATGTAGGTTTTGGAAGGGGAATTTTCCAGGAGACAGTTTGGACACCGACTGGCTATTGGGGTCAGGAAACGAAGTCCTGGGTCGGGCTTTGCCACCAGCCGGCTCTGGGACCTTGGGGCAGTGCCTAGTTCTCCCTGTGCCTCCCTGGGGCGGTGTCTAGCCTCAGATCCTTCCCTGTGCGTTCTAAGCAGACATTGACCCTGACATTCATCCATCCATGCGCCGGCCGGCAGCCACCCTAATACCCCTTCCTCTCACCAAGACTTGCTCTCTCTCTCTCTCTCTTTCTCTCTCTCTCTCTCTCTCTCTCTCTCTCTCTCTCTCTCTCTCACACACACACACACACACACACACACACACACACACACACGAGCAGAGCAAGGAAACAGCTTATCCGCCCAGTAGTCAGACCAGAGCAGTGATTCCCAAATCTCTCTATAGTTAAAATCACCAAAGGAGCTTTTCAACCCCACCCCCGCGTCAAGGTCAAAAACTCCCCATCACGGGCGCCTGGTGGCTTAGTCTGTTAAGCGTCTGACTTTCGCTTAGGTCATGAGCTCGCGGTTCGTGCGTTCGAGCCCCGCGTCGGGCTCTGTGCTGACTGCCAGCTCAGAGCCTGGAGCCTGTTTCAGACGAGTCTGTGACTCTCTCTCTCTCAATCTGACCCTCCCCAGCCCAGCTCATGCTGTCTCTCTCTCTCTCTCTCCTAGAAATAAATAAAACATTAAAAAAACCCCAAAAAACTCCCTGTCAAGGTCAAACTTCAGATCAATGAAATCTGGATCCGGCATCAGTGTTTTTCAAAGTGTCCCAGGTGAGTCCAATGTGCAGCCTCCATCAGGACCCAAGGACCTGAGAGCCTGGCTCAGACTCTACGGAGTCACGTAGGATCTTGCTGAAATGTGGATCCTGGTTCAGGAGGCCTGATTCTGTAGTTCTAACAAGCCCCCGGGTGACATCCATGGACCACGCCATCTAGAATGCTAACGGCAGCTCCCCTCCGGAGGGGAAGGAAGGGTTCCCTGGCCAAGTCCTAGCACCCTCTTTGCCGGTCCTGACGATATTACAGGACCTGAGGTCTCTAGCATACTAAACCCCAAGGAATCTTGCCCCCATTTATTTGTGTTTGACCCACTTGGCCCGCTGGGGGTAGTCCTTATCACTTTAGGGACCAGCTGAGGGAGCTGCGGGGAGGAGGGAGGTGTGGACAGGGGATGATCTGAGTCAAAGGCCAGGCCCAAACTTGTGAGGGTAGAGTGAGGACGGCTTCTCTGCCTCACCTATGCACCTGCTCCTCTGTGGGAAATAGCTTGAAGGTAATTATCGGATTGGGGGGTGGGGTAGCGGGGGCTGTGAACTTGGTGGGGGGTCTGTATGAGATGGGGGGCCGTGGGTGGGGTCCAAAGGAGGTGGAGGTCCATGGATGACGGGGTCTGTGGGTGAGGGGGGTGTCTGTGGGCAGCGGGGGTGTGGGTAGGGAGACCATGAGTTAGGGGGCTGGGTGTGGGGGGTCTTGGGTGAGGGGCTAGGGTGGGGAGCTGGGGGTTAGCACAGACCCGGCCCGCTTTCACGGCAGTGTTGTTCTTTACTAGTCGTGTGTGATGACTCCCGTGAAGTGAGGAAAAACATACACACAATTTTGTTTCTGTGAAAAAAATATAGGCCCCGGGAGAAAGCCACCCGCCACTTCAAGTCGTTGAAGGCAAGAGAAAATGAAGAGTTCCAAGAAATTAATGGTTCTTTGCCAGAAAATAGAAGGGAAGTCGTAATATTTATAGCCACCAATGTCTCCAGTGCTCTGTTCCGCTGTCAGATTCCAACACATCCTAATGAATGCCAAGGGCTTCTTTCTACTTTATCTCCTCGAATCCTCACAAGGAGCCTGAAGGGGTCACCAGGATCGTGCCCATCTCACAGACAAGGAAACTGAGGTTCTGAGAGGTGTAGGACTTGCCCACAGTCTCACTGGGAAAGGGTCGAGCTGTCATTCAGACCGAGGTCTTTCTGACCCTGAAGTCCATGCTCTCAATGTGAAGTTTGGCCACTGACCACCGGCGTCTTGAGTTACGCATTTTAAGTGCATTAAAAAGACACAAGAACAAAAACACAGAGCCCAGGAAGCCAAGACCCCGAACACGAGTCTCCAACGTCCTTACTTCTCCACCAGACCCCAAAAGTAATTTTTCAATAGACCCCAAACCTGAACTTGATGGGCCCCACCCTCACACTGCAAGCCAGGCATCGGCCAACTGGTGTGTCCCAGCCCTGCCCGGGGCCCGGGGCCTGTGCCCGCAGAGGCGGCAGGGTCCGCCATCCTGGCCCAGAATTTCTTCCCTTCCCGAAGAGCACCTGAAAGGGCTGGGAGGGACCGGGAAGCCAGAAAGAGCACTGTGGCTACCGCCACCAATTTCCAGTCTTCTCTGGACCCTTCTGTCCTGAGCCCGGCCCTGGACCCGGAGCCATGCAGGCTCTGGGAATCCCCACAGGATAAAGGGCTGACCTCTCCTCTGCCTAGGACAACGGAGGTGACCGCTGCTGCCGGGGTGCGTAGAGGGCTGAGAAGGGCTCCTGGGGTGGCAGCTGAGATGTCCCCCAAATGGTTAGTGTTACAGACAGAGCAGATGGGGGTCCCAGGGGACAGAGCAGCCGAGGCGGAGGCCTGGACCTAGGAAGGGCAGGCAGGGTTCAGGAAATCCTGGGTAAGCCAATCAAACAAGGGAGAGGAAGCTGCAGAAAGGTCTTGGTCAAAGTGACAGGCATTCACCTAGTCAGTATTCACCAGGACTAGTCAGACGCTGGAGTCAGAGGTGAAAGAGAGATGGCGTCTGGCCTCCCACAGCTCAGAATCTGGTAATAAACAAAATAATAACCCATGGGTAGGTATTTTACTCTCATTTTACAAAGGGGGGTGGTGGCCCAGAGAGGTTAAGTGATTTGCCCAGGATGATTCAGCTCATCCATCTCAGAAGCAGGACTCTACTACCAGGGCCCCTGCAAGGCTGGAGGGTACTACTGCTGGCAGCAGGCGGAGGGGAGAAGGGACTTGGAGGAGAGTAGGCCTGGAGGGGTGACACAGAAGAAGGGTGCAGAAGATACAGGGGTGGCAGATAGGAGGACAGGAAGTCAACAGTCTGTTGTAACAATCAATCATGATGAAGGATAGGATTAGGACTGTCACGTTCAGCTGTACAGGTTGCGCACTGCACAACTCCCAGATTGCCATTTCCATGTACTGTAATGAGAACAGTTCCCCTTGAAAGTGTGTAGCACAATGACCCCAGCTAGTAGATAGGGGCCAGACCCACACATGACTGTATGCGGCCACAAGCCTTTTGGTCCCTGTGTAACAGCTGCTGACCAAACCCTGCGCTGTTATCATACGGACACACTCTGTGTCCTCTAGGGAAGAGGTGGCAGCCACCTTACAAGGATGTTTCACCCCACACCCTAGGAAACCCGCAGAACCGGCCACTTCCACATTTCTGTAACAAAGACGATGATGATGCACAAACGGTTCCAAGAGCAAAGAAGTTTGTCAAACTGCCCACACCTCCCTGCTGGGGGGTCTCAGAGGCTCCTCTCATCTTTCTGGAAGCATTTCACAGACTCTCCTTGCAGACACGCCCCTTCCTGAGGAACACATTTTAACGCCCCCAGGCACAGCCTCACACTGGGAGGCTCTGTGCCACCCCCCTCCCGCACCCAACCGAAAGGCTTCCGTTTTAGGCCCCGCTATGCCCAGGTCAGAGGCCTTGCTCAGGCTCCAAAAGCTAGTGGAAACGGGCTGGAATTCTTCCGCCCCCTCTCCCCAGGGGCGGCCTCACTCTTGCCCCAGGAATGCGGAGCTTTCTTCTTTTGGATAAAAGATGGTCCTCCAGCAACAAGGATACTCCCTAGGAGCCGCCTCTGAAACTATGCAAACCCCTCGGGGCAAATGTGTCCTTCTAGTCTGTTCTCCTGGGCTGGTGGGAGGGCAGAGAGGGGACCCCGGGGAGACTCAGAGCTGTCTGTCTGAGGTCTGACAGGTACAGATTCAAATCCTGGCTCTGAACACCGCAGGCGTGAGGCCTTGGGTCGGCGGCGCCACTGCTGTCTGAGCCTCAGCTTCCTCATCAGTAAAATGGGTATAACAGTACGCACCTGGCAGGGTTAGCCTAAGTGGGCAGAATGGGGTGGGACGGTGACTAGGGATTAGAGCCAAGTGCCCGTGTGCTTGGTTGACACTCCGTCTGTCCCTCCCCGACCCAGCCCTGTGTTGGGCGCTTGCTGGGACACGGGGCCTCCTGGGCTGGATGGAGATAGCAGAAGGCCGGGGAGATCTGGGATGGAGAGGGCCAGGGGCAGGCGGGGCAGGCGTGGGGCGGACAGGGAGAGAGGGGGTGGAGGCTTGATAGAAAGAAGCAGAGACAGAGACAAAGGGAGACTGGGACAGAGTTGGAAGGAGATGCAGAGGTGGAGAGGCAGGGAGAGGGTCCAGGCTGCGGGGGGCGGGGTGGGGGCTGCCTCGGCCTTCCCCCACCAGTGAGGGCGGGGCAGGGAGGGGTGGGGAGCTAGGGGCTCCTCGGGGAGGGGTGAAGATCGGGGCCTGGAGCTGGGGGGAGCCCTCCAGGAGGGGTGGGGGCACGGCCTGCTTGTTTCTGCACCTCCCAGAGAGGCGAGCTCCCGATTCCAGGAAGGCCCTCATTCAGCCAGTCAACAAACACATCCAAGTAACCCGATCAGGCCCCGGACCGGGCAGGGCAGAGCAGTCAATGAGGTCCCTGGACACTGTGCAGTCCAGGCTTCGGGAAACCTGGGAAGCAGCATGGCCCGCCCTCCAAAGTTCCCACTGCCTGCCAGTGAGCTGCTGGTCTCCCGCCAAGCAGAGCAAGAAGCTGGTTCTCCAAAGTTACATTAGGCTTCTCTTCTTCCCCCAGGTCCGTGACCCTAGGCCCTCCCTGGCCCAGCCCAGGGACAGCACAGCACCTTCCTAACAGCCCTCCTGAACACCCAGCACCGCTGGCCTCCGGCTAAAACATTCCTGACCTTCCTTTGAAGACACAGTCGCCCAGGCAGCACACTGCCCCACACCGGTTCTTTCTAGCTTGGTTCATTCCTCCCAGACAGAAAATTCCTTCTGCTCCACCCTGTGAGATGCTCGCAGATCCAGTGGTCGGAGCTTTCTCCCTGGCGCAGCGGCCCCTCCTTCTAGTTCAAAAGTTCCTTCCCCCTCCTTGGAATAAGGATTCCAAAGAGTCGCTTCCTACTTTTTTTTTTTTTTTTTAAGAGATAGAAGTTTATTGACCACATTGCAAGGGAGCAGTGGGCCAGACAGGGAAGGACAGACTGTCTGCCAGTCGCTCCTTACTAAGTCCGAGCTTGTTTCTTGTTTTCCTTGACGTCTGTGAAGCTATGTATAATCAAAGATGTTCCACTCAAACTGATAAAAGAAAAAGAAACCATACAGAAGAAGGAGGTAAATCATTACATTGAAAGCTATCGACTCACCATCAGCTCTAAATTTCCTAAGTGCCAAGAGAGGGAGAGAGAACGAGTTAGACAGCAACTCGTATCATCTGATGATAGAAGAAAATCATTTCATCAGGGAAAGACTTTTTTTTTTTTTTCCCGGTGCCAAAATCCTAAAAAGAATGTTTTGGATTAAAGGGTAGAAGAAGGTGGCAAATTGGACAAGGTTTCTGAGAGCAGTTTGAAGGAAGTTGAAGAAATATTCTGTTTAGGGTTGCCTTACCCTGAGCCCGGGAAATGAAAACAAACGGTACGTCCGTGAAGAGGTTTTTCCAGGAAAGGAAAAGGAAGCAGGGCTATCGGACGTGGAATTCCATACCAGGAATGGAAAATCTAAAGGACTGGGGGTTAGCGCGTCCTTAGGACGACTTTCTCCCTTATCGCCGGGCTGAACTTCTGCCTGTAAATTCAGAAGGTCACTCTCCCTGGGTCTCACGTGCATTGGCCGTGTATCAGCTGGTAGTCACTGATATCCACCGCAGCAGATAAAGGTCCTTACGTGCCTGGCCTGGGTGTCGGCCCTCCCACCCGTCTCCAGGGATCTTTTCAGCCCGGATTAAAAAGTCCCTTGAGGAGAGCACGAAGAATCTGTCACGTCACTGGAAGAACACCAGGCCAGCTGTGGTAAAGGCAGCTGTTCAGAAATGGGCTCTGGAGGTAAAGTCTCAGCATCAGAGTTGAGAAGATGCTGAACTTCCCTGCCCCTGTGGTCCAAGGAGCCCTTCCTGGCCAGCTAGATACAGCGTGTACAAAGCAGGGGCTTGGCAAGGCACCGAGGCAGGGACTTGTTCAGTGCTCTTCCTACCCACCCGTCCTGTGCTGATCATCAAAGAGGCTTGGGGAGAATTGTCAACCAGCCTGGGGCTACCCAATGCATTCACAGAGCCCATAGAGCATTTCTATGTCTAGAATCGCACTTTATGCCGTGTCATGTTCTTTGTCCTGGTCAGGAAATGCAGTGTATGTTGCACTGATCAGGCTGGGGACAGCTATTTCTGCCTCTTATAAAATGTTTGAATGAGCACTGTGTGTTGTATGTAAGTGATGAATCACTGAGTTCTACTCCTGACACCAATATTACACTGTATGTTAACTAACTAGAATTTAAACAGAATTTTGGGGGAAAAATAAACAAACAAAAAACCACATTTGGGCATTTACCCTCAGGCTCTGCAGGCACGGTTTCTTGGCAACCGGGCCCTCCCTTCTTTGGAACAAGGGTGGGACACAGAGTGGGCCCAGTTCCTGGGAATGCCCCCCGGGCCTGGATTGCCTAGTGGTGCAGAATCTGGCTATGGGATGCAGGGGTGAGGGAGGTCTGGGACCTTAACAAGGCAACCCTGGGGAAAAGGTATTCATTCTATGAGAAGACCTGACTCACAATCTACGCACTGTGAATCCAGAGACTCCAGCATTTTCTAGGCACCGTTCTGTTTTCCAAGGAGTCTCAGCTTTCATTTTAACCCTAATCCCATGGGGCACCTGGCTGGCTCTGTCGATAGACATGGCTCTTGATCTGGGAGTTGTGAGTTCGAGCCCCATGTTGGGTGTGAGAGTACTTAAAAAACGAAACCTAAAACTCACAATAATCCTATGAAGAAGACACCAGTTGCAAGTGGTGTAAATAGAAGCGACAGGGTCAGGATTCAGATCCAGGACCTCAGAGTCCTGAGCCCCCGTGCTCTCCAGGTGTAAATTCACTTTCGCCTCCAGGGCCAGTCAGGTAGGCCTGTACGTATCTGGTCCCCAAACTGGAGCTCAGAAAGCACTCGGCAGTGCCTCCCGGTTCCCGGGCAGCCAGCCGTCGCATCCTGCACGGGTGATCTCAGGTGGGCTCAGGATCCCCAAGGAGTGTGCTGTGAGGAGAAGAGTGCGGAGAGAAGACAGAGTCGTGACAGGGGCTGGCGGCCGAGCACGGATTCTGGCAGAGAATGTGGCTCGTCTGTCACGGTAGCAGAAGTGCGGAGACAGCGCCGCGAGGTGACAGTGACTGCTAGAAAGAACAGCTGCTGGCACAGAGTGCGGGGAGGGGAGGGGAAGCGATGCAGGGACCCTTGGAGCTCTCTCTGTGTCTTCCTGTTGCATCTGCTGGGCGGTGGCGGGGCGCTGGTGTGACCCCCGCCAGCAGCCCCCACCACCCGGATGCAGGCAGGAAGTGCAGAGTCAGTTGATCCCGGACCTGCAGAACCAGAGGCTGTGTTTTGTTAAGCCCCCAAGCGACTCTGGCTCAGAGCAAAGCATAAGAACTCAGGGACAGAGTCAGAGCACCAGGTCGCCTCCCTTTCAACTCCTGTCTAAGCCCACAGAAGCACGGAGGCACAGCATGACTCCACAGCCTTTCAGCTGCAGGGGGCTTCCCTGAGTGCTCCCAGGTGGGAGCCCCCTCCCCCCCCCAGCACAGCTGGGCTCATCCGTCCACCTGTGTGGCCAGCAGTGCACGCGGGCCTCCGGGAGCCAGGCACTGTGCTCCGCGCGGCAGGCACAGCAGTGAAGAGACAGGCAAAGTCCTCCACCCAGGGACCGAACAGCCTCGTGGGGACACAGACAAGGCACACACGGACGCCCAAGATGGTGGCAAACACAGCGACGCATGATAAACAGATGCGAGGATGGCGACAGGGACAGGGTGTGGAGGGGGTGCCTTGAGATGTGTGCTCAGGGAAGGCTTCCCTGAGGAGGTGACTTTTACTGCTGAAACTTACAGGAGGTGAGCGCAGCTATACAAGCATGTGGCTCGAATAGCAAGGATCATCGGAAAGACGGGAAAGATGAAGCCAAAGATTTCAGGCAACAGTGGAGGCGTGTCGGCCGCGGGGAGGCGTCAGGGTTCAGGATTTTATTCTAAGACGATGGGCAGTAAGAAACTGACCAGCCCTGGGGTGCTTGGGTGGCTCAGACGGTTGAGCGTCTGACTTCAGCGCAGGTCGTGATCTCGCAGTTCATGAGTCTGAGGCCCGGGTCGGGCTCTGTGCTGCAGCTCAGAGCCTGGAGCTGCTTCGGATTCTGTGTCTCCCTCTCTCTCTGCCCCTCCCCTACTCACACTCTGTCTCTCAAAAATGAATAAACATTAAAAAAAATTTAAATTTAAAACAAAAAGTGAGAAGAAGATTGGGAAAACCTGACTATGGAATTTATATTAAATACTATGTCGCCTCCATGTTCAACCCCTCACAGGTGGGAAACCTACTGTGGTTATGTCAGAGGACAGCCTCGCTCTTAGGACTGTGTCACTCTTTAGGGACCTAAACTAACTTTTTTTTTTTTTTTTAAGTAGGTTTGGCGAGCAGCACAGAGCCCAACATGGAGCCCAATGCAGGGCTTGAACCCATGACCCTGAGATCAAGTCCTGAGCTGAGACCCAGAGCCAGACACTTAACGGACTGAGCCACCTAGGCACCCCTGCCATGAACTTTTGAATGGTCCAGCAACAAATAAATAAAGTGTATACAAGCACACGTATGCAGAAAAAGAAAAAGGTTGGGAGCCGGGTCTGTGGGTCTTCGATTGCACTACTCTCACGTCTTTCCTGAAGTTGACAGCTTTCAAGATAAAACGTTGGAGGAAGAGTCAATTTGCTAGGTCTTTGTGAAGTGAGTGTGGTCTAGTCTCCATTCCTGTACCTTCTGTAGCAGGAGCCTGAGCTCTCAGGTCTCTACGTTGGGTGGCAGATAAGAAGCCACCAAATGCGATTCCTATTTAGGCTCAGACACAGGGAACACCCTCGCCCGGCTGACCCAGAGTCCCCAGGGCCCTTGCAGGCCTCTCTCTGGAAAAGCAGCGTCATGGCTCGCTGGACCCCAAGAAAGCTCCCTTCCTACTCCTGAGGCCCCGGGCAGCCTGGCTCTCTGGGGACAGACACCTGGGAGCGGGACCCTGCAATCCCGACCCAGCCAAAGGGCAGCCGGTATGTGTCGAGCCCCGACGCTGCTCCACCGTCCACTGTCACAGTACTGAGACTCGTCCCCCTGGAACCCCCCTCTCCGCATTCCGTCCTTGAGGAAAGAAGTGCACATGTGCACTGACCAGAACCCGGGATTATTACAGGGTCGTGCTTTCCTGGAATTGCCTGGTAGCTTTTTTTAATTTTTAGTTTTTAATGTTTATTTATTTTTCTGAGAGAGCGAGAGTGCAAAAGCGAGCAGGGGAGGAACAGAGAGAGAGAGAGGGAGAGAGAGAATCTTGAGCAGGTTCTGCACCATCAGCGCAGAGCCCGACTCGGGGCTTGAACTCATGAACCGTGAGATCATGACCTGAGCCGAAATCAAGAGTCAGATGCTTAAGCGACTGCGCCTGCCAGGCGCTACTTGGGGAACTTTTAAAAATAAACAAGTGGACCCCTCCACAGATGAATTAAATCAGAATCTCTGGGAGGTGGGACCTAGGCGGCAGCATTTTTGAAAGCACCCTACGCGGATTCAATGGGCAGCTGGGGGTGAGAACCCCCGTTTAGACAGGGGCTGCTTCTGAGAACTAACCTCTGTCCTTATGCAGCTGTGCACTTTTGTGTTTTCCCACAATTCCCTGCGTCAGAAATTTAATTCACTCATTAATGAGGGAACCAGCATGTTGGGGTGGCCGAGTGCTTTAAAGGAGAATGGGAGGGGGCGCCTGGGTGGCTCAGTCGGTTAAACACCCGACTTCAGCTCAGCTCATGATCTCACAGCTCGTGAGTTCGAGCCCTGCGTCGGGCTCTGTGCTGGGCCTGCTTCGGATTCTGTGTCTCCCTCTCTCTCTGCCCCTCCCCTGCTCATGCTCCCCTGCTCATTCTCGCATGCTCTCTCCCCCTCTCTCGAAAATAAATAAACATTAAAAAAATAAAAAAATAAATAGAATGGGAGAGATCCACGTGCGTTGAGTCAATGAAAGGAATAATGCCGAAATGAATTGCAAAGTTAGATGCAAAATTGGTTAATATCCTCCAGGCTAATAATCAACCAAGCCCTTTCAAGACGGGATGCAAGTGGCTACTCTCCAAAGTTTGCTCAGGCGCTAACTCAGTGAGTCTAGGTTCTGAAGGTGAGCGTGAACTTGATCAGTAGGCGGGGTCAGGCAGGAAGTGGAGCCCACGACTGGCTGCGAGGAGAAGCCAGTGCTGGTGGCTGGCTCAGCCCAGCCTTCCTAGGGCAGGGACGGGTGGGGGCCGAAGGTGGGGGATTGGCCTTCCAGGGCAGGCTGGGATTGGAGGGGGCGAGGTGAGGGGGGAAACAAACGAAATATTCTTCAGCATCTGTTCTGCTTCTGTCCTAGCCACTTCCATTTAAATCAGAGTTCAGTTATTTCCCCAAGATGCGACTCAAAGATCTGTTATTCTTACAAAGACTAGGAGGCTTGGGATACGCAAACTATTCTTTCCTTGAGAGGACGGAGGTGTTGGAAGCTGGAGAAATCCTGTGGCCATAATAAGCAGAAAGGATCAAGCCGGGGCCCTGGCTGGGCCATTAAACAGCCTCTCGGGGTCACCATGTCAGCGCACACGCGACACCCCGGCCCACACCCCCACCGGCACAGCTGAATCAGAGAGCTGTTTGTCAGAAAAAACATTTTGAGAATCTTAAAGTGCCTTTGTCCCAAGTGGTTTTAGGAATACTCGCTCCGTATGCTTGGATCTTCAGGCCATGAGCTCTCCAGAGTTCTGGAGAGAAGCACAGGGCAGACTTTTAAAAGCTGCTCTGGGGGCGCCTGGGTGGCTTAGTCGATTAAGCGTCCGACTTTCGCTTGGGTCATGATCTCGCGGTTCGTGGGTTCGAGCCCCGTGTCGGGCTCTGTGCTGACTGCCAGCTCAGAGCCTGGAGCCTGTTTCAGTCTGTGACTCCCTCTCTCTCTGACCCTCCCCTGCTCATGCTGTCTCTACCTCTCTCCTAGAAATAAATAAAACATTAAAAAAATAAAAATAAAATAATAAAAGCTGCTCTGGCAAGACCAGGGGGTTGGGCAGAGCTATTTCTGAACGTGAGCGGAGCGGCCAGTGTGGACCCAGGCCTGGAGTCTGGGGGCCCAGCAAACCCCATGTGTTTTGCCGTGGGGGGGGGGCTGCTGTATAACCTTGAAAGAGCTTCTGGTTCCCCAGGGGGGAGGAGGAGTGGAGTGAGGTGGGGAGGAGGGAGGGTGAGGGGCAGAGGAGAAGAAAGGAAAGCTGCTTCCCTACCTCACTCTAGACATCGAAATCAATTCCACGAACCCAAGCTTTAAACATAAAAACTGAATACATAAAATAAAGACAAGATAGACGAGTTCCACGGTCTTGGGCAGGGAAGTCTTTCTAAGCATCACGCCAAAAGCCAAAGCCGTAACGGAAGAGACTGATGAATTGGCTGTAAAAGAATTATAAACTTGCTGTCATCAGCAAAGTTAAAAACAAATGACAAGCTGAAAAAATATTTGTAGTGTATGTCCAAAGATTTAATATTACTGGGGCGCCTGGGTGGCTCAGTCGTTTGAGTGCCTGGCTCTGGGTTTCAGCTCAGCTCATGATCTCACATTTCATGAGTTCGAGCCCCACATTGGGCTCTAAGCTGAAAGCACGGAGTCTGCTTGGGTTTCTTGCTCCCTCTCTCTCTGTCCCTCCCCGGCTTGTGCTATCTCTGTCTCTCTCAAAATAAGTAAATAAACCTAAAAAATTTTTTTCAAGAAAAAAATTAATATTTCTAGTTTTTATAAATCAGTGAAAATTAATACACCCAAAGAAACTAGGGTGAAGAATGTGGGCAGGCAGTTAATGAGCAAAGAACTCCTAATGACCAATAAATGTAAAGAAGTTCAATCATTTTTATTGTATTGCATTGTATTTATTTTTTAAGCAATCACTATGCTCAATGTGTAGTTTAAGATCCTGAGATCAAGAGTCTCATGTTCTACCGAGTGAGCCTGCCAGGCGCCCCAAGTTCAACCATAGTTTAATTCAAAAGAGCACTCTTAATTTTTTCAGCCTCTCAAATTAGAAAGTTTTGGGAAATCACTTAACACCCAGTAGCAAAAGGGTAGTTGGACCTTGCCACAATCCTGATGGGACAGTAAATGAGACAGCTCTTCTGGAAAAAAATGTGGCAGTTGTATAAGAAATCTTAAGATATGCCTCCTTTTGATAAAATAGTTTCCACTTAGAATGCATCTGAAAGGTTGGCAAACTTCTGGAAAGGGTAAATAGTAAATATTGTAGGTTTGGTGGCAGCCACTCAACTCTGCCATTGTAATGTGAAAGCGACAGGCAAGAGGTGAGCAAACAGGGATGAATGTGTTACAATAAAACTTTATTTATAAAAACAGGCTGCTAGATCTGGCCCATAGGAACGGTAGTATGCCAACCTCAGACTTACTCTAAAGCAATGATTGCTGCTGTGGGGAACCACTTAGCTAAAAGAATGATGGTTACACTGCTTTTGTTAATCCCCCAAATTCCGTTAATATATACGTATATATATGGCAACAATGAGGAACTGGTAAAAAAAATGTGGTTGTCTTCTTGTGATGAAATAATATGTAGCTATCTAAATTTACACAGAGTCGGGGTATCTCGGTGGCTCAGTTGGTTAAGCATCCAACTTTGGCTCAGGTCATGATCTCACAGTTTGTGGGTTCGAGCCCCGTGTTGGGCCCTGTGCTGACAGCTCGGAGCCTGGTGCTCGCTACAAATTCTGTGTCTCCCATTCTCTCCGTCCCTCCCTTTCTCGGGCTCACACACTCCTCTCTCTCTCTCTCTCAAAAATAAACATTTTAAAAAATTAAAAAAAAATAAATGTATGCAGAAAAGTCATACAGCTACACGAGTATACAGAATTAAGGTTAGAAAATAGCATATAAGTGAGCTACCAGTATTAAAGGGGGTTTAGTATGGTTGTCATTGACGATATCAATATCCCAAATCAAAAGCTTTCCTGTGCAACAGCCATAGTCAATTAGGAAATATCACAGCCAAAGGATTCTACACCTAACAGCAATAGGGACTCTAAAATATAGTCACCCTACGAAGAAACACGCAGAAATCGATTTGAGAAATAAAGCTATTCTGAAGTTCTGGCGTAATGAAAGCCAGAATATATGAAGAGATATATATTATGTTCCTGGATGAGGGAATTCAATATTGTACAGGAGCCAATTTCCTTCAAGTGATGTGTACATTTGAAACAAATCTCCAGCAGGATTTTTAACAGGTTTTGACAAAAAGGAGTATTCTCAATGAGAAAATATGTAAGAATTACACAACAAAAAAAAAGTTTTTAAATAAAGAAGGATGAAGGAGGCTGCCTCTATCAGATATCAACCGATAAAGCAAGAGTAGCTGAACTGGTTTTGGCTTGGAAATAGACAAATAGATCAACGTAACAGACCAGAGTCCAGAAAGAAATCTGTGTTTATTAGGAAACTTAGCATATGAGAAAGGGGTGAAATTACAAATGAGTGGGGGAAGGGAGATTATCTGATAGTAGGAGCTTAAGCCGCTGGCAACTTCAAGAAGAATGATGCTGATGAATATTGCCTTATCAAAACCAAAAATAGGCTGCAGGTGGATCAAAGAGCCAAGCATAAACGTGTTTTGTCTCAAAGTATTGGAAAAATACATAGGGGGATATGTTTATAGCCTTGAGATAAAGAAAGCATAAAATGTTAATGGCATGAAAAGACTGGTAATGATCACATAAGAATCTTAAAATTCCCAAGATTAAAATACAAGCAAAATGCATAAGGATGGACAGAATATATATAGATGTCTTATAAATCAATAAGGGAAAGACAATCAACCCAAAGGAAAATGAGCAATGACCATGAACAGGTAACTCCCCAAAGAAATCCAAAAAGCTAGCTAACAAGACATATGGTCTACTTCGCTGGTAAATGGCAATGCAAAGAAAGCCAGGGCGAATCTCCCTCCATGGGGCTGGTGAGCAGAGAACAGAGGGGCAGCGTGGAGGGGAGACCGGCAAGTAGGTGGAGACCTTCCAGGGTTGACAAAGGGGTGAGGAAACGGGCGCTCCCACATACTGTCAGATGACACATCGATACTGCCTTTTAGAAGAAAAATTTGGATGCATTTCTTAAACTAAATAAATAAAGGTCGGTGCCTGGCTGGCTTAGTCTGCGGAACAAAGGGATTCTTGATCTTGGGGAGGTTAGTTTGAGCCCTGCGTTGAGGGTGGAGCCTATCTAAAGAGAGAGAGAGAGAAAGAGAGAGAAAGGGAGAAATTGCCATTTAGCCAAAAAATAAAAAAAATAAAAAGTCTGCACACCCTTTGATATAGCAATTCCATATTTAGATTTCTAATCCTAGAAATACTTAGAGAAATACTCTGGAGCCCTGCCACCACGCGGTGTAAAAGGTGTCACTGCGGAGGGGACTTGAAGCCATCCTGGAGGCTGAAGATGAGGCCCAGGGCCTCAAGGAAGTTCAGAGCAGGTCCTCCTCCAGGCAGAAGCAGAGGGAACCAGGGGAGGCTTCCTGGAGGAGGTGTTAGGTCTTACTGCTGAGCAGAAGTTAGCCCAGGGACGGGGGGCGGGGGAGGGGGGGAACTTCCCTGGAGAAAGACAAAACTTGTACAAAGTCTGGGACGCAAGAGAGAACTCAGTCCTTTTCATAAAATGAGGAAGAGACGTGAGTCACCGATTTCCGGGTGGCGAGGCTGGAGAAGGAGGTGGGAGCTGATCTCATCCGTTGGTGATGAGGGTCCCGGGAGAGAGTGAGAGAGCAGGTCCTTAGCAGGCCCCGGGGCACTGGGGTACAGGTCTAGAAGGGTGGGGGGGGACGGCGAGGAGAGCTGTGGGCAGCAGGGGAGAAGGACGAAGGGGTGAATGGGGATCCGGCGGCCGAGGGTGGTTGGGTGGGGGGGTTCGTAGGAGACACAGGAGGCTTGACGCCTTATTCATTTTATGCGGTTCCCTATTAATTGGCCGATGAGGGAGAATGACCAAGGGCCCCGGATCTCCCAGCGTTGGCGGGTCGCCCTGCTGGGAGGGTTGGCCACCTCTCGGCCAAGGTGGGCTCCCCACGTGCTCATGCCCTCTCCCCACGGGGACCCCTGCGCTATATAGAGCGAGGGCTATAACGAAAGGAGGACAAGGGCCCGCCCGCCGAGCAGGCTGGCCTCGGGAGGGATTCCCAAGACCGCAGCCCAGGGCCACCCATCCGCGGACACCAGGGCCACCCCGCGTCCCCTCCGACCAAATCCACATCCCCCTGCTCGGGGAAATGCGCTCAACAGCTGGGTTTACCAAGGCCTCGCGACGCTGCTGGGTGCCTCTGTGTCGCAGGCTCTGAGGACAGGGGCAGGGTGACATCCAGGAAGTTCAAGAACAGATGCAGCACAGGTGAGGCGCACGGGAGGCATGGCCCGCAGGTCTGGGCGGCAGGCTGGGAGCCGCGGCGGCTGCAGGCTCACCATTTATCTATGTCCCATCAAGGGGTGACGTCGGACGTCCGCACCCCAGGCCGTCCTGTCAGCGTCAGCGTGTCCTCCCTACGAGGTCCCCAAACGACCCTTACACGTTCGGCTCCAGCAGCACTGGAAGCCTGAGTGTCGAGGCTGTTGTCAGTCTCAAGCTGACCCCTAGGGGACAGCTGGGACTCGACAGGGTGCTGAGGGCTCAGCGCGGGGTTAGACCTGCCCAGGCTGGCGCCCTGTGTCCCCGCTGCCCCTCACAGACTTGGGGAGCTGTGGGCCTTTCGCTAAGGGAGTCCAGGGCCCCACGTTACAGGAGGCTCAGGCTGGAAGTGGATTCATTCACATCTCAGGGATGAGGGCCCTCCAGGCTTTCACAGCCCGGCCCTGCAGGAGCCCCCGGACCCAGCAGGCTGGCCTTTGACCCGGCCCCGCCCCTGCCCCCGCTCCCCCACCCCAGCACTCAGGAGCCCATGGCAAGGAACAGAGCCCGGGTCAACCAAGCGGCCCTACTGGGCGCTCCGGAGCAAGGCTGGGCAGTGTGCCCAGGGTTCCGTCCCCACCTCCCAGGGGCAGCCACACCGAGCGGCCTGAAAGAGCCCCACCACGTGCAAGGCACGAAGAGATCCTCCCCCCTCAGGGGCTTAAACAAAGGGACATGAAAACACAAACGCAGGCACCGTCCTGAGAGAGAAAAAGAGGGGGACCGGGGTTGCTGAGGCTCGACCGGCTCGTTCTTCCCCCTCTTCCCCAACCTCCTTTTGTTCTGGAAAAGAGAAACCTCCTTTTAGTCTCTTTAAAAGCAGAGCATCCTGGGGCGCCTGGGTGGCTTAGTCGGTTAAGTGTCCGACTTTCGCTTAGGTCATGATCTCGCGGTTCGTGAGTTCGAGCCCTGGGTCGGGCTCTGTGCTGACTGCCAGCTCAGAGCCTGGAGCCTGTTTCAGTGTGTGACTCCCTCTCTCTCTGACCCTCCCCTGCTCACGCTCTCGCTCTCTCTCTCTCTCCTAGAAATAAATAAAAAATATTAAAAAAAAATAAAAGCAGAGCATCCTTCTAGGGCCCATGGATTCTGTGTCTGTTTCACCTTTTCTTCTGGAAGCATGGACGGCCACGCGTGGGGGCTGTGACTGCCGGAACAGAGCCTGCTGGGCCACACGGGTGGGGGCCTGGCCACGGCTCCCCCCGGCCCTCCAGCTCCTCCATTTTGCCGGACTACTGACACAGCGGTATCCAAGGGCAGAGCTGAACACCGTGTTCTCACTCTGACCTCCACGACGCAGTGCGGGGACGAAGGGCGCTCCCATGTATTCGCTAATAAGAAAATTGGTATTTCTGGGGCGCCTGGCTGGCTCAGTCGGTGAAGCATCCGATCTCGGTTCAGGTCACAATCTCACAGTTTACAAGTTCGAGCCCCGCGTCGGGCTGTGTGCTGACAGCTCAGTGCCTGGAGCCTGCTTCGGATTCTTTGCCTCCCTCTCTCTGTGACCCTCCCCTACCCACACTCTGTTTCTCTCCCCCTCAAAAATAAATTAAAAAAGAAAATGAGTATTTCCTCAGGTCCTCCAGACCAGCATGCCCAGCCCTGTTTTACAGTTGAGGAAACTGAGGCTCAGAGGGATTGAGAGAAGCTTGTCTGGTTTGCATATCCAGTCAGTGGCCCAAGGTGGGTACGGGCCCCGTGCTGAGTGACCCCACAGCCTTCGTCCTCACCTTGCTTCCTGCTCAGCAACCCAAGAGGGGCCCACTCCAAAACCCTGGGGACACTCAGTGCTTGTCCGCGTGGGAAGTCCTCTGCCCTGGTCCTGGCCCACGTACCATCAGCTGGGCTCAAATACATAGGCACCCCACCCCCACCGGGCCTGTCAAGGCAGGTCTGGGGCCCCGCTCTCTTCACTCCTCCCTGGGAGCCCTGATTTGGGGCCCAGCACCCCGGAGGCCAGCCGCCTGGCTTCTGTGGTCGAGGCCCCGGCCCCGTACCCGATGCTTGGCTCTGGCCTCTGTTGTCTTTGAGCGTCAGCTTCTCCAATGCCATTTTGCCGGCCGCCCTCAGCGATACAGCCGTCTGCCTGCACCCGCTCAACCCTGACCCCACCACCTGGCCCAAGCGACCTCTGGGGTCCTGGACCTCCTTCAGCTGCAGAAAATACCTCTATTTGGGAGTGGGGGGGTTCACATGAGGCACCCCTCATGTCGGAGGCGGAGGAAAGGTTTTGGAGCTGGCCTGGGTGACAAAGCAAGATTCCTTCTCCAGCTCTGGGCTGTCTCAGCCAGAAGGACCCTTGGTGACTCAATATATACATCTCAGACTGCGTCTGTCTGTCTGTCCGTAGGGCGGAGCCACAGGTGTTTGTAACAGAGTTCCAAAGCTTTACAGTGAACAAACCACTGGGCAGGGATAAAGGAAAACAGAGCGGTGTTTGCCCCCTGCGGGCACTGAGGGACTTCCTGAGGGATGGGAGTGCCCTTAGTCACGCATAGGGAGCCCCTTCCCTGCGTTCCTGCTGAGGTGACCCAGGGAGGGCCCTAGAGAGCCTCAGAAGGGGCGTGGCCAGCAGAAGGAGTGAGCCTGGTGGGAACATAGGCTCGCCCACCCCCCACTCCAGGCTGCATATCAGGTTATGGAAGCTGGTGGGGGGGCTTCTGGTGGGGGAGCACCTCCACGTGCTCCTGGAGAGGACAAGCAGTCTCCGCCTTTCCCCTTTGCCTCTGTCCCATTAGGCGCTTCCTGAGTCATGTCTTCGGTAATGAACTGGTAGTTGCCAATACTGTGGATCCCCGAGTCCTGAGAGTTGTTCCAGTGAATTACTGAACCTGAGGAGGGCTGTGGGAACCCTCACATTTGTGTGCCCCGTCTGCAGCTGCCCTCAGTGAGGCAGGCTCGTGGGGCTGCGGCCTTGACCCTAGGGTTTGCGGCCTTGACCCTGGGGTCTGCACTAACCCTGGAACGGAACTGAACCGCTAGACCCCTGGTTGGCGCCGGAGAATCGGCGGACTGAGGACCCGGTGCAGCTTGGTGTCTGGGACGCACCACATGGGGGCCGGTTGGCCCGGCGGGTCAGGGCAGAGGAGAAGAGAAGAGAATCGCAGTCCTGCCTGTTGTTGACCTCAAGGCTTCACTTTCCCTGCGTGGGACTCGGTGTCTCCTTGGAACCAAAGAGGGGGAGTCAAGGTGCTCTGTGAGGACCCCCAGCCCCTATGCTCTCTGCCGGGGCCTCCCGAGGGGGCTGCTCACCGCCAAAAAGATTTCTTGACTTTGAAACCTAAAGGGCCTCAAAAGGGGAGGCCCTGGGCCTCCCAGACACCAAAACGGTCGAGCAGAAGCAAGAGAGGGCGAGGCAGGGCCTCGGGCCTCCCCCTCCTTACCTGGTCCACGCAGTCGGGGATTTCTGGCGTGCAGGGCGGCGCCCCCGCGCTCTCCACGGACAGCACATCCTTCAGCAGCTCCTCACAGCCTGCAGACGGACAGACAGACAGTGCAGGTCGGAGCCTCAGCACGCGGCTTCTGACCCCCAGGCCTGGGGTGGGACGGCAGGTGGCCCAAGTCTCCAAGAGCCCTGCTGATCCTTCAAAGGCGGAGACTGTGCACGAGGCCACGGAGAGGCCGGTCCGGGGCTGTGCAGGTGTCACTGAGGCACACGGACCCCAACAGAGGACACACAGAAGAGAAGGAGCCAGGGGCAAAGAGAATCAAGGAGGCCTCTCTGGAGGAAGGGATACAAGCCAGTACTCTCTGCCCGGTTCGCAGGGACTCTGAATGCACACGTTCCCCTGCGGCCGAGGCCCTCAACAGGCCTGCACACTGCGGCCTGGGACAGGGTCCCCTCGGGATGGCCCCACCTCCTGCGGACCCCGTCACGCACACGGCCTCCCTCCGCAGTTCCTGAGCAAGTCCCCCCATCTCTCCAGGTGAAGCAGGGCAAGCCCGCAAAGCGCCCGGCGTGGGCGCCTGACAGGCGCGGTCGGCGGTGGCCCTGCGGTCCCCTCTACGCGGAAGGCTTTGTGGGGGCAGGGCGCAGCCCCCCCCCGCCCCCCGGCCTCTCAGCTCCCTTCCTGCCCCCCTCACTTCCAGGGAAGCGGTTCCTGCTTCCTTCCTAGCGCCCTAGCGCCCTGGGTGCCCCACAGACAACAGGTCGTCCTGACGGGAAAATGTGGCTTCCTTCGCAGACGGACAGACAGTGGGAAAGTTCTAGGGCCTGTGTTCTCTTCGCAGCCAGAGGGAGGCCTGAGCAAGTCCGCCCGCCTGCTGACCGTAGCCACTTTCTCCAGACTAGCAGTTTAGAGGTAAGAGAGGCCTCGGATTCCTGGGGGTGCCTCCCAACCGCCTTTGAACTGGGGAAAAGAGAGGGGTTGCAGTTTGCTCCTTCAAGGCCGGGGCAGAGGGTGGGGGGGAGAGGAAGAGACTAAGGAGTCCGAGGGAGGAGGATGGGCGTCCACTCCGCCCGGGGTCTGCCCACGGCTGTCCTAGTTTTAAAACTGCGAGTCCTGTGTCCTGGGACACGGCTTGGGAGCTCAGTCATCCCGGGGGGAGGTGACCCGCAGGGGGACGCAAGGAGGAGAAAGGAGAGCAATCGGGAGCCTTTCCCTACAGGACAGGCGGCAGGCAGGGAGGAAACCACTGTCCCGTGGGCGCGGGGACTCCACGCCCTGCGTGGCTGGGATCCACGCTCCGTGCACGGCTGAGCCCGGATCCTTCTCCTCAGCCCCCCTGGGAGGAATCCCCACTGACACCAGAGTCAGGCCAGCTTTCTGCAGCTGGACGGGGTCCTGAGAGACCCCCAGGGCCCAAAGGTCTCACCTTTCATGGCGAACACCCCTCGGCAAAAGTCCTTGAAGTTGATTCTCCCGAGGTCGTTGGGATCCAAGTATTTGACAAGTTTTTCCACCTGTGGGAAGAAGGAGGGACAGGTGTGAGGTCCCCAGAGACGCCCCTGGGGGGGGTTCACGGAGCTGGGGGGAGGCTGGGATAGAGGGAGGGCTTGTCACCTGAGACAAGGGACCTCCACCCCTCACCCTGGGGTCAGTGCCAAGCCCCAGACAGCGGCGGGGCCATAGGCGGCACGGGGAAGGCTTCCAATAAAGACCTGGCCATGGAGAGCCAACACGCTGATTTTTTTTTTTTTAACTTAATCGTTTCTTTCCTACAAAAATCATACAAGCTCACTGCAGAAACCCCAGAAAAGAGAATGAATCAAACCCGGCTGTTTCCCACTACACCCCGCTTTAAAAATAGTTTGGGGCCACGTGGGTGGCTCCATCGGGTAAGTGCCTGACTTCGGCTCGGGTCATGATATCACGGTTCGTGAGTTCAAGCCCTGAGTTGGGCTCCGTGCGGACGGTACAGAGCCTGCTTGGCTTGGGATTCTCTAGCTCTCTCTGTCCCTCTCCCAGTCTTAAAAAAAAACAAAACACATAGTTTGAGCTACTTTTTTTTTTTCTGGAGTTCTGAGAGACCCATGGCCAAATTCCCTTCTGTCCACAAGGAGGAAATAATTATGTCACATCTGTATACATTCTGTAAACATTTTAAAATTACAAATCAAATAAGATTTAAGGCAAAAGCAATTATGGTCAAGACAGTGACTACACTGGCAGAACTTGGTAGGAGGGGGAAGATACCGAGAGTGTTTATATTTATTGATCTTGACGCTGGCCACACAGCGAAAGTCCAGCCCTTTTCTGTTCTGTTTGTACTTTATGCCTCAATTAAAAATGTTTAAAAAATACAGTCTGTTAATCAGGGTTTTTTTTTTTTTTTTTTCAGCCCAAAGGACTCAGCCATTCCTGACGTTTGGAAGGTTCTCTCCTGCTTAACAGCTGAATCAGAAACCCTTTGGCTCTCCCCCGGGTACCACCCGGGTTTTTAGTGGTTATAAGATGTGCTGCCCGATGAATACACCCTAATTTACTTAACCGCCCCTAATCGTTGGGCATTTTCGTTATTTCCTGCTTTTCGTCGTTACAATTCCTCTCTGGGGGTTTCTACAGTGGTGTGGATGACCGGTCCAGCCTCTGGCCTCTCAGATCCTTGACTTCCTCGTTGCTTTCTCCCCCTTCCCATCTCAGCCAGCGAGGCCACCCCAGCCACCCGGAGGACTTGCCCCTCCTCCAGTGTCACTCACTCGAACACCCCACTCCCTGGTCGCATCACCCTCCCCCCTCCCTGCCCACTGTGCGGTTCTTCAGCATTACTGGGACTGCTCTCTCTCACCCACATCCAATCCACAGCCAAATGCTGAACCCTAAAGCCACTTTCTTTTTTCCACATCACCCATGGGATCCCACGGGCCTCAGCCGTCATCATCCCCCTTCCTGGCCACCAAGGTCTCCTGATTCATCTACTCTCTCCTGGTTTAGCCTCTCCAGCCCATTCTCCACTCCAACTGGATTCTGTCACCTCCACCCCTGCTTAAAACCTTCCAGTGATTGTCCACTACCTGTAGGATGAAATCAAAACTCTGTAACGTGGTCTACGAGGCCCCATATGATCTGGCCCCTCCAGCCCCATCTCCTTCCACTCCTTCTGTCCCTCACTGCATTCCAGCCACACTGGCTTTCAGTCAGCTCCTCAAGCAAACCAAGCTCTTTTCTGCCTCAGGGCCTTTGCACATGCCATACGCCATCTCAAATGCTTGTCCACCCCTCATTCGTCACCTGATTTGATTCATCCTTCAGGTCCCTGTTGTACCTTTATGTACAATCAAATGTTGCTCTGGGAGACAAGCTTGTCCTGATCATTCCCATCTACTAGGGTCCATCTGCTATTACCCTGTCTTGTAGCGCCTTCTACTTTTCCTTCAAACCACTTGCTGCAATTTGTAATTATGTTTTATGTGATAATTTTATTAATTTGTGTCCTCCTCTAGGAAATAAATTCCCTAAGGGCTTGGATCAGGTCTGTTTCGATCACCATCGTATACACGGTAGCTCCCACTGTGACTGGCATGTACTAGAAGCTTCACAAACATTTGTTGAACAACTGAATATGAATGGCTCTACGAATCCTCTAAATTTTGAAGACTTTTGGTAACAGTTACCAAGCTGTTCTCTGCAAAGATGTCTTAATTTAGTCTTCAACCAGAGCGAGTGACTTCAAACTTGCGAGCTCAGAGTAGATTTCCCTAGTCCTTGGCAATGGCCAATTCTGTGAGAACTGTGTTTTCTAAATAATTAGTGCCAACCTCTCCCCCGACCCCCGTCCCCACCCATAGTTCCAGCAACTGAAAGTCAGCTTCTTGAGATTTCTTCCGGAAGCTTTCTTCTAAATCAGCCTGGGACTTAGTGGCAGCCCCTCCCCCGCTTAGCACACACGCAAGCCTTCTTTCGCGCGCTGGGCACTTCCTACGTGCTGGGCACTCGGCTCTAGGCCGAAGGCAGCCACATACACACGTGGTCGCACAGACACGCACCTGCGTGCCCACACACCATCATACTCTCGGCAGGCACCTTCCCACTCCTCCCGGTCATCACCATCGGTGTCTGAAGCACAGCAGGGCAGAGATGAGCTCTTCCTTTAGACCCTGTTCAGGCTGGGGTGCGGGTGGTGTATATGGAAGCACTCTGGGAACCGTAGACCTCAGCATGCAGGCAAGGGGTCTCTCCTGCCATCTGTTTGTTAACACTGTCATGGCAGACACCCTGGGCCAAAGTACAAGCCATGTTGTAGGGATTCCTCTGTCCATTGAGCACCGTGTTTTCGGCATGCCCGTAGGCCATGTTTCCGGTGGTGGCCGCTGGAGCGGGAGTCTGAAGGCCTGGTCACTGCCAGCGGCCTGGCATCATGGGGATGTGCCCGGCTGGCTTCGGAAGATGGGCAGTGAGTGCGAAGAGACTCCACTCAAGCGTCTCTCCTCCCTCCCTGGGCCTGGTGGCCCTCCACTTGTACCTCTATTGCAGCTGACCCTGCTTCTTCCACTCGGGTGTGAGTCTGGAGGTGACGGGTGGGCAGAGCCCATCCATGGTCTGCCGGGGACCCCGTAAACCTGGTCCCTGCCGGGACCTTGGAATTCCAGCGAAGGAAGAAGGTGGCTTTGTGCCAGCTCCCATCCCGGCCACAGCCTTCCCAGCGCTCACTGCAAAAACAGCCTGATGCGACCAGGCAGGGACACGGCTTCTGAGAACAGCCATGCCAGCTGCCACGTGCACCCACCGCCCCAGCCAGCATCCCGCTGTCTCTCCTCCTGCCCCTCTCCCCGCTGGCATCTTGGGGACTCTGTGACCACTGGGGACGGGCTGGGACACTCGGTACCCCCCAGCCTCCCAGCACGCACCCCCACAGTCCTCTCCAAGGTCAGGGACTATGCCTTAATTATCTTGGATGCAGTCAAGGGCGGAGCTGTCACTGACTGTTGAGTCAGTTCTGCTGACTGCAGAACGTCAGCCTCAGGTCCACCTATGAAGCATGTCCGTCACCCCCTGGGGCTGGGAGACACTGGCGGGGCCAGACTGTCTGTCACCCCCGCTTCCCCACCTCCAGGGGAAGCCGGCCTGGAGCGGACGGGCAGGGGTGTCCGATGACAGGCAGATAGATGAGGCCCCGAGGGCCCGTGCGAAGTCACTGAGCTATGCCCTAGGAGGCCCCCACAGGGCTCATCCAAGAGCGGGGGCCATGGAGAATGTGTGCGTGGAAGTACCACGTGCACAGCCACACAGCCCTTTAGAAAGCACCCGCGACCACTGCACCATTATTATTTCAAAAACCACCAAATATATTAATAAACATGGTAACTGCAGGCTCAAGGACTTTCTAAATAGACACTAGCAGGGGCTTATGTAGAGAGGTATTAGTAATTCCTGCTGGGCTCATGGAGGGCTTGGCTGTCGGCTAGAGCACGGTGCTGAGCTCTGGCCCAGCTAACTCTCATCTCTGATCCTCAGGGCAACATTAGCCGCAGCTACGATCACAGCCTCCTGGTCTACAGTGAGGAGACTGATGGGAGAGGTTAGACCCTTAGATGGTCGCCATGGCAGGAACTCTGCCTTGAACCCAGGTCCCGCGGGCCCCAGAGCATCAGCTGCTGCAGTGCTCCGGGTTCCTGTGCTCAGGTTCAGAGCCCTCACCTGCTGTAGCTGGGGACCCTCACCTCCATCACCAAGTCTCAACCCTCCTGGATGCTAGATACCCTTTTACCGGTGCATTCAGCTGACCCAGCCCTTCATTTTAGAGGCAGGGAAGCCAAGTCCCAGGCAGGGGGAGGACTTGCTCAAGGTCACCCAGCAAGTGCAGCAAAGAGCCACCCACAGGGGCTGCCCCCACCCCATGCGACGAGCCCAGCACCCACGGCCGGGCTGTCCTGCACCGCCTCTGGGCTTCTGGCTGGAAGAGAAGGGCATCCTGGGCCTGGCGGGGCCCGCGGGGACAGCTGCTCTCCTTGAACCACACACAGCTGGGCCAGGCGCTGGCTGCCAGCGACACTGGCTGTCCCACTGGTAGTAGAATATTGATCTTTCCATTTGGGGGCCGCCCAATTACCAGGCTTCCCTTTCTATTTCTGTTGCCTTTCACTCTGGGCTGATTTTCCATTCATTCACTCCCCTGGGTCACATCTCCTCTGGCTCCGACCAGACGCTGTTGAGAACCTCACTGCCGCCGCTGTCTGATTGATCACCAGCCAGATGCTTCCTGAGCCTGTGCCCAGCCACCCACGCCTCTCTCATTTTCCAGATCTGCCCGCCAGATGGGCGCAAGCAAGCCATTTGCCTCTCTGAGGCCTCTGCTGCCTCATCTGAACAAGGGAAATAAGCCGGCAGTGAGAAGGTGAGGCACCTAATAAGTATTAGCAGTGACTATTACCAATCAAGCAAATGCTTGGTGACTCTTCCTTTTTTTTTTTTTTAATGTTTTATTTATTTCCAGGAGAGAGAGAGACAGCGTGAGCAGGGGAGGGTCAGAGAGAGGGAGTCACAGACTGAAACAGGCTCCAGGCTCTGAGCTGGCAGTCAGCACAGAGCCTGACGCGGGGCTCGAACCCACGGACCGCGAGATCATGACCTAAGCGAAAGTCGGACGCTTAACCGACTAAGCCACCCAGGCGCCCCTGGTGACTCTTCCTTTATGTCAGACCTGTTCTGAGCACTCTATTCATATGAATTTCTTGAATCCTCACAACCAGCTCAGAAGCAGATACTGTTATTATCCCCATTACACAGGTGAGAACACTGAGGCTCAGAGAGGCTGAGCCACACAGCTAGTAAGAGGCAGAGTTGAGATCTGAACACAGGCAGTTCAGCTCCAAAATTCATGTTCTTTACCAATAATTATTATTATTTCTACTAATATAAACTTCTATTATTATTAGTATTATTATCACAAGTTTGGGGGCTTGCTCTGAATAGAGAATCAAAAAATTTGTTTTCTGTTCTCTTTCCATCTAGGAAAACTGTTATGGGTACAGGGAAACTTACTTAAGAATTTGAATTAAAAAAAAATTTTTTTAATGTTTATTTTTGAGAGGGGGGGTGGGAGACACATAATCCAAAGACAGGCTCCAGGCTCTGAGCTGTTAGCACAGAGATCGACGTGGGGCTCAAACCCACAAACGGCGAGATCCTGACCTGAGCTAAAATCGGAAGCTGCTTAACTGACTGCGCCATCCAGGCCCAAGAATTTGAATATTTAAAGGGAAAAGTGTCATTTTAAACGTTGTGTTGCTAAAGCACATGTCTCCAACTAGTCCCAGATGCAGCCTGGAGACAGACTTCACTTTGGAAAATTAAAAACCCAGGAAAGGGGCACCTGGGTGGCTTAGTCAGTTAAGCATCCTACTTTCACTTAGGTCATGATCTCGCAGTTCGTGGGTTCGAGCCCCGTGTCAGGCTCTGTGCTGACTGCCAGCTCAGAGCCTCGAGCCTGTTTCAGTCTGTGACTCCCTCTCTCTCTGACCCTCCCCTGCTCACACTGTCTCTATCTCTCTCCTAGAAATAAATAAAAAATATTAAAAAAAAAACAAACCCAGGAAGACTTCTGGTTTCAGTTAAGATGAGCCAGTAAACTACACGCCATCACTTCCACGAATTATAACTAAAAGCGTTGGACATAATACACAAAACCACTTTATGAAGAATCTGAAAAGCAAATACCAGCAGGCAAATTAGGAGGGAAATGAAAACTTGAAGTAAAAACCACCACAGAAACCAAATAAACAAAAAGTTTGAAGATGGATATGGCGGGAAGCTACGGATTTATTTTTCCTTTGCGTGTTTTCCAGCCTAGATGTGGGCCCGGAATCACACAGCAGGTGTGAAGAGGAAGAACTCCCTAAGAAATTCTCCCTGTTTGATGAGAGGCCAGGGAAGGGGGTCCTTTGGGGACAGAGAGAGTGAAGAAATGCTGTTGGTTTGTTTTTTTTTAAATCGCTCCCAGCCCTACCTCAAGGCAAGACCCCGTCTCAAAATTGGGGTTGCAGCAGCAACGGCAGCCAGGCAGGCGCCTAAAGCCCAGAGAGAAGAAAAATCTTTGTCCGTGGAATGAGAATCTAGGGAAAGGGGTCCCTGTGGTCAAAGTGTGCAGAGGAAATTCCCATGATTCATTTCTCTCTTTTTCCTCTTACCACGTCCCCCTGGAGGCAGAGCAGTCACGGGAGGTATGAAACTGTCGAGGGAAGCCAAAGCCTCACATTTCTTGCTTCTTTTTTTAATGTTTGTTTATTTTTGAGGGGGGGGAGGGGCAGAACCAGAGAGAGACAGAGGATCGGAAGTGGGCTCTGCGCTGACAGCAGGGAGCCTGATCCCGGGGCCCAAACCCGCGGACCGTGATATCATGACCTGAGCTGAAGTTGGATGCTTAACCCACTGAACCACCCAGGCACCCCCCCCCGAAGCCTCAGACTTCTAACCACAGGACCAGGAAAAGGGAGCACTGAGAGCTGGAGGGATGCGATCACAAAAAGGAAAGAGATCAAGAATAGGATCCCATAAAGTTGTGTTGGAAGTCCCGGACCCACTCCTGAGCCCTGTGCACAAGGAACTAAAAGCATACCACACGCTTTGAGAACTGAACTGCAGTGGAGACACTGAACAGTCTGGCCCCAGGAGAGTTCACACTTGAAGCGGATCCAAGTAGTATTTCAAAGGCTTTGAAAAGTGAACTGACATTGGAACTATATATAGCTCGGAAAGCAGGTTGGCATCTGAGAGTTCAACCTAACTGGATTGATTTCCTGACTGATTGGTTTATGTACTTGTCATTTATTTATTTTTTTTAAGTTCACTTATTTTAAGTAATCTCGATACCCGCCACAAACTTATGACCCCAAGATCAAGAGTTGCATGTCCTTCTGACCGAACCAGCCAGGTGCCCCTTGATTTCCTGATTTAAAAAAACAAACGAAACCCCCCAGACTGATACCCCTTGGAGTATTTTAACAGGACACAAACAGGAAAAGCCCAGTAAGGGACAAGGGAAAAGACGGTCAATAAATACCAGCCCCAAGATGACCCAGATACTGTAACTAAAAGACAAAGATTTTATTTTTTTTAAGTTTATTTATTTATTTTTTGAGAGAGAGAGAGCACCAGAGACAGAGGGAGAGAGAGAATCCCAAGCAGGCTCTGCACTGTCAACACAGAGCCGGACTTGGGACTCGGTCTAATGAACTGTGAGATCATGACCTGAGCTGAAATCAAGAGTTGGATGCTTAACTGACTAAGCCACCCAGGTGCCCCTAGAAGACAAAGACTTTAACTCAGTTAACCATGGTCCACGAAGGAAAAGTGAGCACTCTTGAAACAAATGGGAAAATAGAAATTCTCAGCAGAAAAGTAGAAGATATAAGAAAGAATTGAGAGGCACCTGGGTGGCTCAGTTGGTTAAGCATCCGACTTCGGCTCAGGTCATGATCTCGTGGTTCATGGGTTCGAGCCCTGCATTGGGCTCTGTGCTGATAGCCAGCTCAGAGCCTGGAGCCTGCTTCAGATGCTGTGTCTCCCTCTCTCTCTGACCCTCCCCTCCTCTCATGCTGTCTCTCTCTCAGAAATAAATTTTTTAAAAGTAAAAAAAAAAAGGTTTTGGCAATTAATCAATTAGCAATTGAGCAGCCTTGTTATAAATGATCTCAAATACATTGTAAAATATGAGTTTGTTGAAATAAATACAGTTTAAATCTGAAAAAAAAAAAGAAAGAAAGAATTGAATGGGAATTTTAGAATGGAAAAATACAGCAACTGAAATATTAAAAATCCACTGGGTGGGATCAATAGCAGAATGGAGAGGACAGAAAAAGTGGCTAGTGACCTTGAAGATAGAGTGACAGAAATGATCTAACCTGAACAAGGAAAGTGACCAAAGAGGAAAAGAGTCAACTGACTAAGGAGACATAACAATCCTAAATGTGTACGCACCTAACAACAGAGCTTACAAACACATGAAGCAAAAGCTAATAGAACAGAAAGGAGAAATAGACAAATTGATAGTTGTCATTGAAGACCTTAATGTTTTATTCCAGTGACCAGTAAAACTAGCTAGGTGGAAACACAATAGAAGTCCCGGATGACACTACTAACTAGCTTCACCTATACATTGGCATTTATAGAACTCATTCTCAGTATTAAAAGAACGCATTTTCTTTCATGTGCTCACAGAACATTCAGAGATAGATTATATCTTAGGACAGATTATATCCCTTAAAATTTAACAGATTTAAAAGAACGGAAATCATGCAAAGTATATGCCCTGGCCATAACGGAATTAAACTAAAATTCAACAACAGAAAGACATCTAAAAACTTCACAAATGCTTGGAAATTCAATGACACCTCTAAACAATCCACAAGACAAAGAGGAAGTCTCAAAGGAAGTTAAAAATGTTTGACCACAAACGAAATAAAAATACATCATGAAATTCAAACCCAAAGTAAGGAGAAGGAAAGAAATTATGAAGAGCAGAAATTAAAAAACTGAGAACATTAAAACAGCAGAGAAAATCAATGAAACCCAAATCTGGTTCTTTCAAAAGATTAAATTGGCGTATCTCTAGCTGAACTGACGAAACAAGGGAGAGAAGACACAGATCACAAAAACCGGAAATGAAAGCAGATATCACTAGTCTTTGCAGACGTAAAAGCTTAATATGTACGGAGGACTTTTAGGGCAGTGAAATACTCCATGTGATATTACCATGAGGGACATATGTCATTACGTATTTGTGCAAATCCGTAGAATATACAACACCAAGAGTGAAGCCTAATGTAAACTATGGACATTGGGTGATTACAATGTATCAGTGTAGGTTCATCTTTGGTTAAAAAAAAAAAAAAAGGACCATTCTAGTGAGCGAACTTGATAATGGGAGAGGCTACACATGTGTGGGGGCAGGGAGTGTATGAGAAATCTTGTACCTCGGTCTTATGCTGCTGTAAAGTTGGAACTGCTTTAAAAGAAGGTCTTTTTGGGGGATGCCTGGGTGGCTCAGTTGGTTAAGCATCTGATTTTTTTTTTTTTTTTTTTTAGCATTTATTCAGTTTTGAGAGACAGAGAATGAGTGGGGAAGGGGCAGAGAGAGAGGGAGACACAGAATCCGAAACAGGCTGAGCCATCAGCACAGAGCCTGATGTGGGGCTCGAACCCACAAACCGTGAGATCTGAGATCATGACCTGAGCTGAAGCCGGATGCTTAACCGACTGAGCCACCCAGGTGCCCCTAAGCATCTGACTCTTGATTTCAGTGGTTAAGCATTCATCTCTTGATTTTGGCTCAGGTCTTGACCTCACCATTCGCAGGTTAGAGCCCCGTATCAGGCCTTGCGCTGACATGGCACTCAGCCTGCTTGGGGTTCTGTCTCCCTCTCTCTCTCTGTCCCCCC
Organism: Proteles cristata cristata; assembly: GCA_017311185.1. Classification (NCBI taxonomy): domain Eukaryota; kingdom Metazoa; phylum Chordata; class Mammalia; order Carnivora; family Hyaenidae; genus Proteles; species Proteles cristata. The sequence goes on from JAESUZ010005299.1 coordinate 672,610, forward strand.
CCCCCTTTTTGCTTTCTATCTCTCAAAATACACAAAAACAAACTTTAAAAAAGGAAAAGAAAAAGAAGCTCTCTTGTAAAAACGTTCAGGGCGCCTGGGTGGCTTAGTCGGTTAAGCGTCCGACTTTCGCTTAGGTCATGATCTCGTGGTTCGTGGGTTCGAGCCCGCTGGCCGGGCTCTGTGCTGACTGCCAGCTCAGAGCCTGGAGCCTGTTTCAGAGTCTGTGACTCCCTCTCTCTCTGACCCTCCCTGCTCACGCTGTCTCTCTCTCTCTCTCTCTCCTAGAAATAAATAAAACATTAAAAAAAAATAAAAAAATAAAAACGTTCAGGGACTCCTATGAACATTGCTGTACCCATAATTTCTACAACTTAGATGAAATGGCTCAATGCTTTGAAAGACACAAACTATCAAAACTCACATAAGAAGAAAGAGATAACTATGAAAGAAATGAATATCATAGTTTAAATCTTTCCCCACAAAAAGAAAGCTTCAAGCCCAAATAATTTCACCAGACATTTAAGAAAGATATGCATAAATTCTACACAATCTCTTCCAGAAAAGAGAAGAGGAGGGAGCCCTTCTCAACTCATTTAATGAGGCCAGCTTCACCCTGATACTTAAAGCAGCAAGAGTATTACAAGCCCCCCCACCCCCCGCCCATCCAAAAGTAGAGCATTCCTATGATTAGCTAAAATGCTATCAAGATTCCCTTTAATTGATACGGAGATTTTTTTGAGCATTCCCAGACCTAAACTATAATCTCTCTTAGGCTTTTCGGATACCTTAGGGCACATCGTGCTAACGAACGCGCGAAATAAATCAAGATAAAGCGTGGGTGTTCAAATACACAGTTCAAAGTTCTAGCAGCTTGGTAGGGCGTGCTTGCTGCCTGTGACAGTTCACTGAGAAACACACTGAATGTGATTTTCGCTTTTTGCCTTTTCTGTTATAAGTGGAAATCCGCTCTGTTTCAGTTAGTGAAAATGGGTACTCATGTAGGTCTTTCTTTTTAAATTTTATTTATTTATTTTGAGAGAGAGGGAGGGAGTGAGGGGGAGAGAGAGAGAGAGAGAGCGAGAGAGAGAGAGAGAGAGAGAACGGGCAGGGGAGGGGCAGAGAGAGGGAGAGAGAATCCCAAGCAGGCTCTGCACAGTCAGCACAGAGCCTGACTGGGGGCTTGAACTCACAAACCATGAGATCATGACCTGAGTCGAAATCAAGAGTTGGAAGCTTAACTGACTGAGCCAGCCAGGCACCCCTAATGTAGGTCTTTTGTAAAAGTGAAGTGGTATAATGTGAACTTTTGAATAATGGGGGATACCTGGATAAGAGAAGAACACTTCTGAACAATATCCCTCATAACCACAGATGCAATGATCCTCAACAAAATATTAGTATGTGTAAGTAAATATATACACATATATGTACATGTGCATATTTATGAATAATATAACACAGCCACGACCATGTGGGGTTTAGCCACCGAGGCTGGGACAACATTTGAAAACCCACTGATGTTATCTGAAGATGACTAAAGAAAAATCACCCCCACAGTTTAGAGGAAATACACTTCAACATAATAAAGGGCACATACTGAAAAAACCCACAGCTAACACGACACTAAATGGTGAAAAGTGAGAGCTTTTCCTCTAAGACCACGAACAAGACAAGGATGACCACTGTCACCACTCTTATTCAACATGGCACTGGGAGTCCTACCCACAGCAGCCGGCCGAGAAGAAGAAGTCAAAGGCATCCGTATTGGTAAAGAAGCTAAACTGTCACTATTTGCATATGATGTGATACTATACATGAAAAACCCTAACGACTCCACACACACACACAGACACACACACACAGACACACACACACAGACACACACACACAGACAGACAGATACGCACACACAGACACACACACAGACACACACACAGACACACACACACATACAACGTGTTAGAACTAACAAATGAATTCAGTAAGGTTGAGGCTACAAACTTAATACCTAGAGAGCAGTTGCATTTCTATACACTAATAATGAAGTAGCAGGAAGAGAAATTAAGAAACCATTCTATTTACAATTGCACCAGAACGAATAAAATACCTAGGAAAAAACTTAACCAAGGAGGTGAAAGGCCTGTATTCTGAAAACTATAAAACCCTGAGGAAAGATATTGAAGAACCTGGGTAGTTCAGTTGGTTAAGCCTCCGACTTCATTTCGGCTCAGGTCATGATCTCATGGTTCTTGAGTGTGAGCCCCGCATCAGGCTCTGCCCTGAACATATGTGGAGCCGACTTGGGAATCTCCCTCCCCCCGCCCCTTCCCTGCTCCCGATGTGTCCGTCTCTCCCCAAATAAATAAACTTTAAAAAAAGAAAGATCTTGAAGATGACACAAATGGAAAGATATTCCATGCTCACAGATTAGAAGAATCAACACTGGTCAAATGTCTATAGTCCCCAAAGCAATCTCCAGATGTAATGCAATCCCTATCCAAATACCAACAACATTTTTCACAGAACTAGAACGAATAACACTACAATTTATAGGGCATCATAAAAGACCCCAAAGAGCCCAAGCAATTTTGAGAAAGAAGAACATAGCTGGAGGTATCACGATCCCTAATCTCAAGATATACTACAGAACTAGAGTTCAAAACAGTATAGTATTGGCCCAAAAGATCCAGAGGTCAATGGAATGGAAGAGAGAGCCCGGAAATAAACACATGTTTATATGGCCAATTAATCTATGACAAAGGAGACAAGGATATGCAATGGGGAAAAGAAAGCTTCTTTGTAAATGCTGGGAAAATGGGACAGTACATGCCAAATAATGAAACTGGACCACTTTCTTACACCAAACACAAAAATAAAAAAATAAACTCCTAATGGCTTAAACACCTAAATGTGAGACCTGAAGCCATAAACTCCCAGAGAAAACATAAGCTGTAATCTCTCTGACATCAAATGTAGCAATGTTTTTCAAGATATGTCTCCTGAGGCAAGGAAAACAAAAGCAAACACAAACTATTGGGATTAATCAAAATAAAAAGCTTCCGTGCAGCAAAGGAAACCACCGACAAAATGAAAAGGCAACCTACCGAATGGGAGAAGGTATTTGCAAATGATATATCTGATAAGGGGTTAATATCCAAAATATATAAAGAACTTACACAAGTCAACACCTAAAAATCAAATAATCTATTAAAATGGGTACAGGACCTGCATAGAGATTGTCCCAAAGAAGACAGATGGCCAACAGACACATGAAAAGACACCCAATATCACTCATCATCAGGAAAATGCAAATCAAACCCACAGTGAGATACCACCTCACACCTGTAAGAATGACTGAAATAAAAAAGGAAATAACAAGTGTTGGCGAAGATGTGGAGAAAAACGAACCTTTGTGCATTGTTGGGGCAAATGTAGTTGGTGCAACCACTGTGAAAAACAGTATGGAGGCTCCTCAAAACATTAAAAACAGAACTACCTTATGATCCAGTACTTCCACTACTGAGTATTTACCCAAAGGAAATGAAAATAGTAATTTGAAAAGATATATGCACCCCTATATTTATTGAATAATTGTTTACCGTAGCCAGTATATCAAAGTGACATAAGTGTCCATTGACAGATGAATGGATAAAGAAGATGTGGTACACACACACACACACACACACACTGGAGTATTACTCAGCCATATAAAAGAATGAGCTCTTACCATGTATGACAACATAGATGGACCTAGAAGGTATTATGCTAAGTGAAATAAGTCAGACAGAGAAAGACAAAGGCTGTATCATCTCACTTATATGTCGAATCTAAAACACAAAGCAAACAAACAAAAAGCAGAAACAGACCCATAAATACAGAGAACAAACTAATGGTTTCCAGAGGGGATGAGGGTAGTGGTGCGGGCAAAATGAGGGAAGGGGAGTGGGAGGTACAGGCTTCCAGTTATGGAATGTATAAGTCATGGGGGTGAAAGGTACAGCAGAGGGAACATACTCTGTGGTACTGGAATGGTGTTGTATGCGGATAGATGGTAGCTACACTTGCGGCGGGCACAGCATATGGTCTAGATTTGTGGAATAACTATGTTCTACACCAGAAACCAGTGTTACACTGTGTGTCAACTATACTTCAAGAGAAAGAAAAAAAAAAGACCATGTAATCATTTCAGTAGATAACAAAGCAACTGACAAAATTCACATCCATTCACGATAGAAACACCCAGCAAATTGGAAAGAACTTCCTTATCCTAGAGAAACGAAGGCACTTCTGCACCCAAAGAAACTGTACATAAATGTCTAGGACAGCATTATATAGAGTTGTCCCAAACTGGAAACATCCAAATGTCTTGTGGCAGGTGGATGGATAAGCAAACTGTTCTCTCATAGAAAGAACTGTTGATATGTCCACATGGATGGATTTCTTTTTTTTTTTTTAATTTTTTAATGTCTTATTTATTTCTAGGAGAGAGAGAGAGAGAGAGAGAGACAGCATGAGCAGGGGAGGGTCAGAGAGAGAAGGGAGTCACAGACTCTGAAACAGGCTCCAGGCTCTGAGCTGGCAGTCAGCACAGAGCCCGACGCGGGGCTCGAACCCATGAACCACGAGATCATGACCCAAGCGAAAGTCGGACGCTTAACCGACTACGCCACCCAGGCGCCCCACACATGGATGGATCAAATGCGTGATGCTGAGTTAAAAAAAAAAAAAAAGCCAGTCTCTAAAGGCTACCAGCTAAGATTCCACTGGAAAAGGAAAAGTTATAATACAGAGACCAGATCAGTGGTTACCAAAGGTAAGGGTGGGGGGAAGAGTGTGAATACAGGCAGCCGGAGAGAATGTGGGGGTGAGTTATTCTATACCCCGATGTGTGGTGCTTACTGGAATCTATGCATAGGTTTAAAAAAGTTAACTTTTACTGTATGGACATTTTATTTTTATTTTTATATATGTATGTATGTATTTATTTATTTATTCTGAGAGAGAGAGAGAGAGACAGTGTGAGCAGGGGAGGGTGAGAGAGAGAGGGAGATACAGAATCTGAAACAGGCCCCAGGCTCTGAGCTACCATCAGCACAGAGCCCGATGTGGGGCTCGAACCCACCAACTGTGAGGTCATGACCTGAGCCGAAGTCGGACGCTTCACTGACTGAGCCACCCGGGCGCCCCGGTATGGAAGTTTTTTAAAGTTCTCACTCAAGGACACCACACAAACTGGGATAGCTGATGTTTCTTGGAAAATCAGATTTGTCCCCCCCTGCCCCCGCCGTCTATATTGCCCCACTGCTACAATGGGCTTCAGTGCTTTAGACAGACAGGTGCTCTGCTCCCCAGTTCACCATGGTAACCCCCGAGCCCCAGGTTCTGCACCACTGTCCTATTTGCCCCACCCAGGCGGCTCCCTGTGAGCATCCGAGTGTGAAGTCCTGCTACCCTGGGCAGAAACAAAGCTGGGCTGGGCTCCTGAAGATTCTATACCTGCAGAGAGAGTTCCGGTCCAGTCTGGGGTAGTGCAGGGTTAAACTCCCTAGTATAAAAAAGCAGCTGCAATGGAAGACAGGCTGGTAAAGAAGGGAGGCAGTGGGCACCTGGGTGGCTCAGTGGGTTGAGCATCTGGCTGTTGATTTTGGCTCAGGTCATGATCTCACGGGTTCGTTAGACTGAGCCCTGGGTTGGGCTCTGCACTGACAGCCCGGAGCCTGCTTGGGATTCTCTCTCTTCCTCTCTTTCTGCCCCTTCCACACTCACGCTCTCTCTCTCTCAAAGTAAATGATGAAAAAAATGACAAAATTTTTTTAAAAAGAAGGGGGGGGTCATAGAGACAGGGGGCCCTACAAGGATAGAGGCAAGACTAGCCGGACAGTCTTCTGCCGGAAGGGGGGTGGTGGGGGAGGGCATGGCAGGCGGCAGAGGCAGGGGAGGGAGACAGGGATGCCAGATGAGGCCAGCGGTTTGGGGTGACTGGAGGCAAGGCGGGGAGGGCGTGTAGGAAGGGGAGATGTCATCAAGCCAGGAGGCCGCAGAGAGAAAGGACAGCATCTGGAAGCCCCGCGGAGGCGGCTGCACTTGCTCCCGAGGTCGGGGTGGCAGATGTGAAGGCACTAAAGGGAGCAGATAGCAAGTAGGGCTCGCAGCTGAGTGCTGAGGAGGCGTCAGGGGCTATTTATAGCACTTCAAAGTCTCACTTCCCCCCATAGCCCCAGAAGCGCTGTGGGAGAGCCAATCCAGAGGCCACAGCAGGTGAGGGTGTAGTCCAGCTCCCCAGTGGCTCCTGGGCACTCCCTCCGCCACCCTAGGGGGCTCCTGCCCATCTCCACTCCCCGCCCGCTGCCCCCCTCCCCACAGGGCCTCAGGGCAACGTGCTTGTTTATCCACTTCCCCAAGCAGCCCAGCTGCCTGATGTCAGGGCGCACAATGCAGCCCTGTATTCTGGAACCCCCACCCCCCAGCCCTGAGGGACAAAGGGCACAGAGGTGGAGGGGAAGGCAGCGGCTGGCCCTCTGCATTAACTCTTGGGAGGAGAGGGGAGGGAAGTCAGGCCAGAGCTGCTGCAGAACCTGCTGGGAACAGACAGGAGGGAGGGGTTCCGAAGTGGGTCCTACCGGTCCCCGCACCCCAGGTCACCCGTGCTCTCTGAAGAGCAGTCCCGTTCCATTGTTCAGATTGGCCACAGGGGCGTGGGAAGGACTCAGGAGCCGGGGCTCAGGGCGAGCTTCGCTGTTTGTGGCCCCCAGGGCAGAAAAGGAAAATTGTGCTCCAATATTATTCTGAATTTCCCAGACGGTGACCACAGAGCTTCAAACGTGGTGTGACTGCATGGCGTGCCAATGAAGTCGGCTTTGCCCGGGCTTCCGAAGCACTGCAGGGTGACCTTGCGCAAGGAATGCTCTCTCCCTGGGCCTCGGTTTCCACACAAGCTCACAGGACTACTGTGACGGTCATATGAGCCTATGGCGGAATAAAGGACACTGTGGAGTGTAGGGGCTAGGAAGTGTTCCGTGCAAAAAGTGCATAGAGAGAAACGTGAGAATGAGCCTCCCAGCCGTGGGGAGGCCGCAGGGATCGGGGTGATAAAGCAGGGTGGGCTCCAAGCCCCTTTGTGAGTCTCAGGGAGGCTGTGCTCTCCCCGCCCTCAATCCAGTCCCGGCTCTGGGGTGGTCCTGGGGAGCTCCTCCCCTCTCTGGGCCTCAGTTTCCATAGCTGGAAAATGAAGGTGTTACATGATATTAACATGGCGGGTCTCTTCCAGCTCTGGAGCCTGTGTGATTGTAATGTTCGCCCCGGATGTCTGGGAGGGCTTGGGGTTGGCAGGGAGGGAGAGAAGGGAACCAGACAGAGCAGTGGATGGGCATGAACGGCTGGGAGGTCAGCCTCCGGCCAAGCCGGCTTCACCAAGGACCGGGGAAATAAATGGTTCAGGGACCCTGGAGTGTGGCCCTGGTGAATCGCTCAACCTCTCAGAGCCTTTTACTTCCTGTCTCCTATAAAGTCAAGAAAAGGTGACAAGGAACAAAGCAGATCCCGTCGTTGGCCACCACGCTGTCCCTCCCTTCTCCTCCCCCGTGTTGGGCAGCCCAGATGCCCACCTCCTGTTTGACCAGGTGCCTCAGGGGAGCCTCAACCCCAGAGCAAACGCCCTGATTGGGCGAGGTCAGTCAGGTGGCTCATCCCCTTGCCAGTGATTGGCTTAGGCAAGAAGCGTGTTATACATTTCTGGCCAATGAGACACGAGAAAACATCAAGGCGCTTCTGGGAGGGGCTTTCCCTGATGATACGATATGGATGCTGTGGATGGGGCATCGCTGCTAAGGGAGTGATCCCTGCCCTCCTTGCCCTCCCGGAAGGCAGACACCAGACACCGGTTGGGATTACACCGGGGAAGCTGAATGTTAGGGGTCTGGGTCCTGTATGAGGCCCCGGAGCCCCAGAAGGGAACACCCCTGGAGCTGGCCCGTGATGAGAAAGAAGACATCAAGCCATTTTGCACTGGTTCCTGGTCTCAGAGCGGGGGGACCCCTTGACTCACGAGGGAGCCTTCCTCAAGGGGTTGCAGGTGTAAACGGCGGGAGTGGGAGGGTGGCTGTGAGAGCGAAGGTGCACAGTGCGCGACGGATGCACGCGGGAGCAGATCTGGCCAGGACGGCCAGGCGACAGGAGGGGCCAGGCACGTGGTTCCCAGGCCTGCCCTCCTGGGCTGGAAATGCCTTCCTCAGTGAGAGCCCCCCAGCATGTCCCAGTGTCACCAGGCAGGCCCGGCCTGCACTGCTGCTGACCGGAACCCCTCAGGCCACCCAAGACGGCTTTGTGTGATGTGTGAATAGGAGTGAAAGGGGAAGAAGCCTGGGTGGTCTGTGAGGTAGACTGACCTATCCCTCTATTCCTCCATCTGGCCGTTCCTTCTGCATATGTTTCCTCAGACCCCGTCCTGCGGGGAGACAGGCAAGTTCTCAGGAAGCTCTCGGGGAGGGGCCAGATGTCTCGTTGTGTTTTTGAGTGAAGCAAAAGTGGCCCAGGGAACAGCAGAAAGGGGTGTAGATGACTGTCACTACGGCCACATGCTCAGAGGCCGTATGATGTCACTCTGGACTCTGGACATGGACAGAGCTGGGTTCACACCCCACTTCCCACTTTTACCCGCTGTGTGACCAAGGGTAACTGTATTCAGCTTCTCTGATCAGTAGCCTCTGCCTCGTGGGGTGGTGGGATTTAAAGAGAAAGACGCGGACGCAGGCCTGGAACCTGGCACAGAGCGACCCCTGGATAAAGTGAGCGCTTTCATAGGCAGCCTCGGCCTGGAGGCCGGCCACCAAGCTGTTGACACAGGTTATCTCTGTGTGCCAGCACAACCCATCCTTTTCCCTCTTCTTTCCACCTTTCTAGGTGGGGACATTTAAAAAAAAAAAAGGTTGGATCATTTTTAAATCAGTGGGGAAAAAACAGTAGAGCTCTCTTTATTCTTAAAAAAAAAAAAAAAAAAGACCCCCAGGATGGGGGGGTAGAGAAGACAGAATCCACCATAATACAACCTCCAGGAGGTCTGCCCCAACCCTTGGTGGGGGGAGCCCAGAGGGTGTGTGGGGGGTGCTATGCGGATGTGGAGCTAGTGTGAGCGGAGGCAGACAGTGGGGGGGGGGACAGAGCAGGCAAGGCCAGGCTCCGGAGGACCCCGAAGGGCTTGGGAACCGCCAGCTGCTCCGTGTGGCGGGAGGGCAGGGGGACAACAGATGTGGGGGCCCAAACAGGGAGGGGACCCAGCGGGCTTTCCCCTCCGGTGGATGGGGGTTTCAGGAGGGGCCCCAGGGAGCCGGTCTGGGAAGCTGTCCAAGCTCAGAGTGCGCGGTGGAGGGAGACGGGAGACTGGCGGCGAGGACGTGGAGGTCCAGAGGAGGCGGCTGTGGGGACCCGGGGCTGCAAGGGAGAAGGAAGAGACGGGCCAGGGAAGGGCTTATAGGCTGCTGCTGGGGCCTGCTTGATTTGAGCCACAGGGAGGGAGGTGAAGCTGAGTGGGCAGTGGGGACCGTCCCCGGGCAGATACCCAGGAAGGGCAGTGCAGGGTGAGGGGGTCAGGGGACAACCACCCCTCTAGGTCCCCAGGGCTCTAAGACACAGGTACCTCCCTGGCCAAGCCTGGTGGCTGCCAAGAAAAGGTTCCCCTCCATTCGTTCTAACCAATGACGTCAACTTCTCTCCAAGGATGATGGCGGCAGTTCTGTCGCCTCCCCAGGGTAGCAGATGTAGGGAGGTGGTCTAGCTCGGGGGAAGGGGACAGCCACCTGGCTGAGCACAGGAAGGGTGTGGCTTGAGGGCTCCAGGGACCAGGACTCAGAGACTGTCCGGCCGAAGACCCCCAGGGGCACCCTCTCTCGGTAGCCCGGCCAGCCCAGGGCCCCGGTGCCCATGCACGCGGTCAGGTCCTGGTACCAGCCGTGCTGTGAAGAAAAGGAAGAGGAAACGCAGAGCCGTTTACCCCGTGGGACGGGTGCCCCTGGGCTTCTGACCGGCCTGATCGAGCACCTCGGAATTCTGCAGGCGCGTGAAGCACTGAGGGCATCCAAATGAGATGCAGATGGGGATCTGTTAGGGGTGGGGCAGGGCCTGCGTTTCTAACGAGCTGCGGGGCCCTTGGGGTCACTCTGGACTAATGACAGGTGACCTCTAAGGACCCTTCCAGGATTCTGAAGCAGGGGTCCAAGAGGAGCCCAATTTGTGCACACCACTTGGAGCCCTGGGGTGCCAGGCTAGGAAGGAAAATTCATAGGTGGGCCAAGCCTCCCTAATGTGGGCGGGGGGGGGGGGGTTGGGCAAGGCTGTGGCCAGCCCTGGTGGAAGTTTCCTGGCTACGAAGGCAGGGAGCTCACCCCGCAAGGGGAGGGGTGTCTGTCCTGGGGCACTGCTTTGGGGTTCGGGGGAGGCACGCTGCTCAAAGCCCTGGGGGGGTTGGCCCGTGCATCTGCCAGTGGCCTGACCTCTGCATCAGGCCTTGGGGTGGCCTCTTTGATCCTCACGGTCCTGGTAGGCGCTGCCCCCTTCTAGCGCTCTGGTTGGCTTGGGGCCCATTATTTAATATCAAATGGGAATGCTTGCTCATCGCAGGGGAGTGTGGGCCTGCTGGGGTTGGGACCCTCCCCTTCCCCCCCCCAACGCGGGGCTCCCTCCCAGGTCGTGGCCCTTGTCTCATCCGTCCCACCCCGCTGCCCCTCCCAGCTGCCCCAGCTCCTGGTTCTGTGTGTCCCCTACCGCGCCGGACCTCAGCCCAGGCCGCCCTCCCCCAGACGCCGACCCGTCAACTAACCGCAAACTGGAGCTGCCAGCCCTCTGATCCCCGGAAAGCAGAGTTAACCCGGGCATCTTTAGGCCTTCCTGCGGGCTGGGGCTTAGCTACGTGCAACAAAGCAAACGAGGTGGCTCCAGCCAGAAATCCCAACGTTGCTGCTGTCAGAGCAACAGAAGGTGGCAAACGAGGACCAGTAGTTGTGGAAACCTCGTTAGAGAATTTCTAGATGAAGGAGGGAAGCAAGCATCACCGCAAACCTTACCATGAGATCCTGGGCGGCCCCCAAACTCTCGGAACCTCAGTGTTTCGGTCTGAAATGGGGTGAGCAACATACCCACTTCATACCGTCCCTCTGGGGACCGAAGGAGATTATGGATTTGAGCGCGCTGCACAGAGCAGGCCTTTGGTACCGGAGCCCCGCCAACCTCAGTTCCCCTTCGGGAACCATGCTCCCTCCCTCTTATTGGCAGAGATCACGTGGACGCCCCCGGTGGCTGCGGAGGAGGGTGGTGTCCTGCCTCCCAGTAGGTCCCCTAGCAGAAACCCCGGAAAGATCTCAGAGATGACAGTTAAGACGTCTTGGGTCAGGCTCAGGTCCATATCCAGATGCCAAGAGCTCAGAGCTGTGAAAGCGTGAGCACATCACCCCATCTCTCTTACCGAGGGGGCCAACTGTGCTCTGCCTGTGGTGCTGGTGGGGACAGAAGAGACTAATGTGGCCCAGCCCTTCTCATCCCTTGTCCCGATGAGGTTGGCAGGATGGGAGATAGGGCCCCAGGCTCACCGAGGAAGCAAATGGGCCCTTGAGAGGCCGCGCCTTTGCCCAAGGTCCCCAGGAAGGCCCTTCTCAGAGAGCGTCGAGATGTCCCACGAGCAGAGGGTTCTGAGGTCGGCAAGCTGGAGACACGCTGGGCGCGTGTCAAACCTTTTCACTGGAGCCCCTGCTGGACTACGGGGAGGGATAAGCAGGTGCCTTTCCCAGCTTGCCTGACCACACACCCTGGCCCTGGCAGGATCGGGATTCTTCGGACTCAGGGTGGGACCCCCGCCGTGGACACTGCCACCGTCAGCTTGTTTTGCACAGGATGTTAAATGGGCTGTTTCCCCAGCCAAGTGGAACGTGGGAGAGAGGAAGGCTGGCAGTGCCTGCGGGCACCCCCAGAGAACGAAGAGACCTCCCTGTACTCACCCTAGTCCCCACAGCCGGTTCTTGGGGTGCAGCCCCCAGCGCTGCCTGCACTCACGTGGGGAGGGGAGACACCTGCTGGGGCCTCCCTGGGTCCTGCTGGAACCCAGAAGCTTCCGGGGTGGAGGAGAAGCTCAGGGGGGCGTGATGGGCATGAGCGGCTGCCACATCTGGGCTTTCTTGCCCCCCACCTCCTCCCTGCTGCACACCCCTTCTGCCCTGAAGGGGGCCCTGCACTCCCAGGGGCTGGCCCCAAGCAGAGCACTGCGGTTAGACCTCAGGGCCCGCAGGCTGAATCCACTGCCTTGAGGGGCCCTCTGCAGAGGCAAATCTCTTTTCCAGGCAGCACAGCAGTGAAACGCAGAGGCGGGGGCTCATACGTGATGTGCACCCTTGTTCACAGTGTATACTTCTTCCCCCGCCTAAGTGGATTGGAGCCCTGGGCTGTGGGGAGGGGCGGCCAATTGGAGAGGGTTCCTGGCACCGTTCTGGGAGCCCCTGGGAAGCAGGGCTGTGGCACCTGCTTTACCCTCGCGCCTGCGCTTCAAGGAGCGGCCCTGGCCTCTTTTACTAGACCAGGAAGCAGGCTCAGGAGCATCAGGGACTGGGAGGGGATCTCCTGGCATTCTCAGCTGGGGCCTGCATGGGCTCTGGGCGGAGGCACCGGGACGGTCCCAACCTGTCTGCGGAGTCTGGGGTCCAGCGGGGACCCTCACATCTGCATTTGCAAAGGCCTCCCTGGAGAGCCTGGTGATGAGGCCCAGGAGGAGAATCCTGCTTGAGTGGCTGGCGACCTCACACAGCCAGGGGCAGTGGGCCCGGGGGGCTTTGGACTCTGAGCCTGGCACCTGCCCCCTGAGGCTGGCAGGAGGATGGTTAGGTGGCTGTGGGGAGAATATTCCAGCAGCCGTGGAAGCAGGGGTGACAGCAAAGCCCGGGCAGGCTCAGCTCACTGCGGCCACACCCTCTCCTGGCTGGCTCCTCGCTGGGCTGAGCTTCCTGGAGTAACGGTAATAACGATGACAACGATTCATGACAGGTGACACTTATGAGCAGTGACTATGAGCAGGGCATGCACGAAGTAACTCATCTACGCTTCGCAAGGGGAGGAAGGAGCTTCTATTACGGTACCCATTTCACAGATGAGGATGCTGAGGCACAGAGTAAGGACTTGCTAGGAAGCAGTGGAACCAGAATTCAAGTTTCAAGAGCCCGCACTCCTTCCTGCCATGTGGCACCATCTTTCCAGTCCCCTCGTGTATCTGCGGTGGCAGGTGAGCAATGAGCTGTGCTCACGTGTCTCTCCATAATCATCATCATCGACAACCTCAGGCCACACACATGGGGGCTGGGGGGCAGGAGCAGGCTAGACCCAGTGCCACACTTCCTCTTCTAAACGTCCCTACAGCTCTGGAGGGTCCATGAAAACACCTTCCCCGTATAAAGGGCTTAGGATGCACCAGACGCTGTGCTAAGAACTTCACCTCATTCTCTTATTCCACCGTCAAGAACAGCATCATCGTTTCACAGGTGAGGCTCAAAGATGTACAGAGACTCAGCCCAGGCCACCGAGAGTTGACCTCTGACCTATCCCGTCCCAGAGCCTGGGTCCTCGACCCCAAAGCCCTCAGCCCCCAAACTTCATCAGGCAGCCGACAGGCGAAGAGACGGATTTGCTTACCGATCGTGCAACCTCAGGGTGGAGATCAGTAGGAGCCCGGGTGCCTGGGTTCTGGGCTGGTCCCCCTTGTGCTTGGTTTATTCACCCACTCAGATGTTTAAGTAACATTTCCTGTGCCCTTGGTCCGTGCCCCAGCCAGACAGGGTGCTGGGGGCAGAGTGGCGCACGACCCCAGCTGCCGTCCTTACGGGCCTGTTTGCCCGGGAGATGCAGAAGTACACACTCCTCCCTAGCGGGCTGGGGATGGCGAGCCCCGGGTGGACAGAGGCTGGGTGGCCCTGCGGTCTGCTGTCTGTCTCTGTTCAGTGCCACCTGCCCCTCACCTGGCAGGCGCACCCTGACTTTCCTTTGGGGGAACTCTACCCCTCCTAGCTGGTTTGGGGCCAGCCTCTGGGGATGGGCACCTGATCAGGGCTCCCCAGTCAGACTCCCCCTCCCAGGCATAGTCTTTGCATCAACGGGGAAAAGAGCAAACACCACGAACACCTTTCAGAGAGCGAGGAAAATGGGACTGGGAGGGCGTGGCCTTTATTAACCTGCTAACAATCATAAACCTAACCTCAAGTGCCTACATCCTACGTAATGGCAGTGATGGACAGTCGGCCCGTTTAACAGAGCAATAAGGGGGCGCCTGGGGGGCTCAGTCGGTTGAGCGTCTGACTTCGCCTCAGGTCATGATCTCACGGTTCGTGGGTTCGAGCCCCGCATCGGGCTCTGTGCTGACAGCTCAGAGCCTGGAGCCTGCTTCAGATTCTGTGTTTCCTTTCTCTTTCTGTCCCTCCCCCCACCCCGCGCGAACTCTCTCTCTCTCTCTTTCAAAAATAAACATTAAATAATGTAAGAACAATAAGAAAAGGATAGTGGGGTCTTGCCCCTGCTAGCCCCACCGACCCTTTTAGTCACTGGCTCCACCAACGAGTCCGAGACCAGAGCAGGATGCAGGGAATAATCTCAGCTCCCGCCCCCCGCCGCTTCCGGCTGCCCGAGTCCAGCTCTGTAGGGGTCTGTGGGCAGCAAGTTAGTTTCAGCCTGTCCATCCCTGCTGTGCCGCTTCTGCCTGGGTTTTCCCGCCTTTCAAGGCTGGAGTCCCACACTGACCCACAGCCTCGACACCAGGTACCTCTTGCCAGCCCCTCTTCCCTCTCAGTTAGCCCCCCTCCCACAGCAACAGCGGCTTGGGGGACGCCCTTTGGGACACTGTCTGTGAGAGTGTCAGGGCGCTGCAGCCCAGGCACCTACCAGCCTGTCTTCCAGAGCTTGCGGCGGGGCCACACGGTCAACATCCCAGCATGCCTCACTCCCAAGCCCTCCTAAGTCGCAGCAGTGTCCCAGGCCCTGATTCACCTAGTTCTAGAAATGCCAAGCCTTCCAGCTAAGGAGGAAAGGTAATTGGACTCATAAATATAAGAAAGGGAGACATAATAAAATTATTACTTTCTGAGGAGGACATGATTGCTTACCTAGAAAATCCAAAGAAACCAACCAGAAAATTACCAGAAGTAATAAATGAGCACATACCAATGGTGACTTATGAGATAAATTTACAAAAATCAATCGCATTCTATATGCTAGTGACATGCAGTTAAAAAAAAATCAATGGAGAAAATGCATTTCATTCTCAGTAGTAACAAGACACATTAAATATTAAACATTAATTTAGCCTAATTGTAAGACATTTATTTTCCATGTTAATATTTTTCTTCTGTTGGCAAAACTAAACATACAGTAAAGATGGCTAACTTAGTACATTTAAGGCAATGCCAAAGAAAGACCTTGGAAATACGTCATCCACTTTAAAAATCTACAATGAAGAATCAGAGAGCATTTTTTAAAGGTAATGATGGTCAATGTCCCTATTTTAAAATGTTTTATGCCAACTCACCAACATTTTATGCTGCATTAAAAAACAAAACAAAGGGGGCACCTGGGTGGCTTAGTTGGTGAAGTGTCCGACTTTGGCTCAGGTCATGGTCTCACGCACGGTTCATGGTTTCGAGCCCTGCATCGAGCTCTGTGCTGACGGCTAGCTCAGAGCCTGAAGCCAGTTTCAGATTCTGTGTGTGTCTCTCTCTCTGACCCTCTCCTACGTGTGCTCTCTCTCTCTCTCTCTCTCAGAAATAAATAAAAACATTAAAAAATTTTTAAAAGACCCACAAAGATAGCTCTGAGCATCAAAATTAAGAATGATGGCAATGGACTATAACACACTGGAAAGAAAAGAATCCTTGAGTCCACAGTGATACTCAGAAATGGGGGTGAAGAAAAGATCTTTACCGAACAACACTGCATCTCTAGAAGGAATGACAGAACTGGGGGGAAAAAGGTCACCATTTTGCAACCAGCTATGTAAGGTATGCAAGGAGCATCTGTGGGTGCTAAAGCCATCGTGTGAAAAGCTGTGGGAAAACCAAATACTTACCCTGTCTCAAAGCACCCCCTCCCAGCTTGCTTATTAATTATAAAGGGAAGAACATACATTATATTGACGGGATCAGGCAGGCAGGGCTTTAACCAAGTGATTCAATTCAATATCACCAATAAAGGGACAAACCGATGTGCCTTATGTGATGCTCTGAGAAGTCCACGCGGTCACCTCTCCTTGCCAAAAACGCAAGGAAACAATCAGACATATCTAGATTATGGGACAGCTGGCCTGGACATGAAAGAAAATGTTGATGTTACGAAAGCCGAAAAAAAACCCCAAAAAAGCCCCCCAAACCCAAAAACAAACAACAACAAAAACAAACAGAGTGAGTTCTCATTTCAAGGAGATGAAAGAGGCACAGGCCAAACGGGATGCAGTATGTGATCCCTGATTGGATCCTGGATCAAAAGAGAAAGCAGCTAGGAAGGACAGTTTGAGAACAACGGGGGAAATGTGACTACAGACTGAATCTTAGATGTAGCCGTTGAATTAATATTAAGTCTTAGGTGTGGTGACGACACTTGTTTAGGTGGGAGACTGTCCTTGTCCCTTATACCACACTCTGAAGTGTTTTGGGAGGACCCTTCAAGCCATCATCACTTAGTTAAAATGCTCCTGCAAGGGGTGCCTGGGTCGCTCAGTCGGTTAAGCGTCCGACTTCGGCTCAGGTCATCTCATAGTTTGTGAGTTCGAGCCTTACGTCAGGTTCTGTGCTGACAGCTCAGAGCCTGGAGCCTGTTTCAGATTCTGGGTCTCCCTCTCTCTCACCCTCCCCTGCTCACACTCTTTCTCTGCCTCTCAAAAATGAATAAATGTTAAAAAATTTTTTTTTAAAAAAAGCTCGTGCAAAACAAAACAACACTAAAGGAGATAAATTATAGATGAACAGACAGATATTCACGGATAGAGTCAAAGAAACAGCAATGTGGCAAAAGGGGAGCCGTTGGTGAATCTAGGAAGGGTATATCTGGGTGTTCATCATATTGTTTAACTTTTCCTTCTGAACATAAAGGGTGAGAAAAAAAGGAAAGACTAATGGAATTCAGTTCTAGTTTAGAAAGAAATTAAATATATTAATAGAACTGAATGTTGGACGAACTTCGTAATAAATTCCAAGTGGATAAAAGCTAAATATTGTTACAAATTGGGGGAATTTGGAAACAAAACAACTTATTCTTGCTAGAGATGGGAAGTGAGCTCCTAACTTCTGTTGGAAGAATTTCCTCTGTCCTTCAAGGTCCGTCTAGCTGGACTAAGGATCAGATTAACAGGGGGCGCCTGGGTGGCTCAGGCATATGGGCGTCCAACTTCGGCTCAGGTCATGATCTCGCAGTTTGAGTTTGAGCCCCAGAACGGGCTCTGTGCTGACGACTCAGAGCCTGGAGCCTGCTTTGGATTCTGTGTCTTCCTTTCTCTCTCCCTCTCCCCTGCTTGCACCGTCTCTCAAAAATAAACAAAAAAACAATTTTTTTTAAAAAAGATCAGATTAACAGGAGAACAATCAAATTTCATTTCGTACTTATGGGAAATCCACATAGACATGGAAATTCCAAAGATGGTCAGGCAAAATGAGGTATACACAGCATTCTGAACTGAGGAAAGGCGGTAGGGGTCTGGGACTTGAGAGGGAAGAAATGAAATTCACAGGAAGATGAAAAAGAGTAAATGTTTGGTAAACAGATTTTACCATGTCCTCAGAGACACTGGGACATAAAGGACTCTGATCAAAGTGTCTCCCATACCCCGTTCAGGTCATGTAGTTATCTATGACGATAGATAGAGCTGGTCCCACATCTAAATTCTTTTTAGGCACTAAAGGGGAAGGTAAAGAGCTTCTCCCGAGTCTGCTGGGTTTTGACTGCTTTTGAACTCAAAATAATCTTCATGCCAAAGTAGCCCCGTGCCAAAGTTGGGGCAGCCTGCCCGTGGCCCCTACACTACTAAGAAAATGATAATTACGATTAGAAATAATGAAGATATAATTGAAAAAATATTCAAAATGGAGGAAAAGTTTCAAGTGACAGGATGTGATGAAAGAATACAAAAAGGAAGGCAACGGAGCCAGAAAAAAAAGTGACAAATGATTTTGAAAAAAATATAAAGAACCAATTTCCAAAATAAAGATCAAAACCTCAGTTCCTCTTGATTAGAGCTCAGAAGAGATGGACACAACACTTTGTGCAGAAGGAAATGTGAAGAGTAAACAGCAATATGAGGGGATGCATGGGTGGCTCAATCAGCTAAGTGTCTGACGTTTGATTCTGGCTCAGGTCATGATCTCACGGGTTCGTGAGTTTGAGCCTCGCATTGGGCTCTGCGCTGACAGCGCAGAGCCTGCCTGGGATTCTCTCTCTCTGCCTCTCTCTCTGTTCCTCCCCTTCTCACATGCTCTCACAGAATAAATAAACTTCTAAAAGAAGGAGAAGAAATAGCAATGTGGGGCAAATGCAAACTCTTATCAGTGATCAAAAATAAAAACGAAACAAGTTTGAAAAACTATTACGTATTACACATCCGCGTCTCCCACACTGGCAGGAACAGATTTAAAATAATACCGTTGTTGGGATGTGGCGAAACAGGCACCCTCATGCCTTGGGCAACTCATATCAGAGGCGGGGGGGGTGGGGGAGGGCATTGACAGGGGGAAACTGACGACCAGATGATGGATGGCCCCACAAGCCCAGATGAGTGGGCAGGCAGGCTCCTGACTCTGCCCACTGAGTGTCCGGGACATGAGCAGAGGCCTCCCCGAGCTACCCACTACTCAAGGGCAGGGCTTTGAGAAGCCCATGGCAGAGGCACAGAGAACAGGGCCCAGGCAGGCTGGGACGCTGGGGGCTGTCACCATCTCTGAGGGAGGTCAGCGCAGGGTGGAGTGCAGGTGGGCCGCTGAGGGGGAAGGCCCCGGTCTCCTCCTTCAAGCACCTCCCCCTGCCCCCCCCCACTCTCTCTGGGGCATCATCTGGGAGAACTGTTCCCCTTAGGCTCCACCCTTCCTCCAACTGGCTCAGGGCCTGGGTCCTGCAGAGGCTGCTGGGGCCCAGGAGCTGACCAGCCAGCCCAGGTACCCCCTCGACAGGTGTGCCAGGCTCGGTGAGCTGCGCGGGGTGGACAGAAGTCTGTGGAAACATTCATAGTGGCTGGTGGGAGGGCCAATCCTGGGACCAGGATTAGGCAGAGAGGTGACAGGGATCTGTCTGGGACTCGGGGCCAGGATGTAGCATTAGGTGGAAAGGGGCCAATCGGGGCATATGCACTGGTCGCATGTGGGTCACCGCTCAAAGGACACAATGCGGATGTGAAGGTATAAAAATACAGTTTGGTGCTAGTGAGCCCTCTTGTCTAAAGCAGTTTAAATGTCCTCTGTCCAATAAAGTTGCTATAAATCTTTGGAACTTTTTTGTCTTTAAAAGAAAAGGCAGCTGTCCTGGGAGGGATTCCTCAAGAGCCACACGAGCTGTGCAGGTGGCGAGCTGGCCTCAGGCCACATCACCCAGCCACCTAAGGGGGGTCACAGGACACGCATGATATGACGCTCTCTCCTGTTTATCGCGCACGGCTGTGAAGTCCAACAGACAGTATGGAAGCCGCCCTCTGACCCTGCACTTCTCTCCACCACCTCCCCCGCTTCCCTCCCGCCCCTGGACTGGGGCAGTGGCCTCCTGATGCCCCCCTTGCCTTCACCCCCATGCTACTGCCAGGCGGGTACGTCCAAAGCCCAACAGAGCTGCGTTATCGCTCTGCTTCAGCCTTTTCAACATTTCATCCAGACGCCTGCACGAGAAAGTCTACCCTGCCCTCTCCATCTGGCCTCCCCTGCCCGTCAGCTCAGTCCCTGTCCCACCTGCTGCCTGCCCTCCCCACCCCCACCCGGGGCCCGCTCCTCCAGCACAGCCATCCTTCCCTTCTGCGCTGGCTGACCCTGTTCAAGACTCACCCCGTCACCCCTGGGAGGTTTCCCCGCCTCCAGGCAGAGGGAAGCTCCCGTCTTCACACCGAGTGCACCTGGCCAGGGCTCTGGCGCCGCCCTTTGCACAGAGGTCAGCCATGAACACCCCCGGGCCCCCCCAGGCCCCCAGGAGTGAGCCGCTCAGGGAAGGAAGCAAGCCTATCCTAATCACCTGTATGCCCTCTGGCCCCCAACCTGACATACAGCAGGTGCTCAAAAAGGCCCCTGAAAGAATGAAAATGGACAGCCCACCCAGAAAACGGAGACCTAGTGGTAACGGTGACACTAACAAACGTGTATGACACTTAACCTAATATTCTCTCTGCCTTTCAGGTGAGACTGAGGCACTGAGGGGTTAGGTAACTTCGAGTCCCCGGCTAAAAGGTGGCAGTCACCTTCTCAGACCCCATCTGCCTGATGCAAGCCGGCCTGGCCTGAACTGGGATGCTGGGGGCGGTGGAGGCACGGGGAGCGAAAGGAGGTCAAGACTGGCTGGGGCGCCGCGGCCTTCGTGGCTGGGGAGGGACCCAGTGTGGGCCAACAAGATGACGGAGCCTGAAGAATGGGGGCAGGGCGCTGGCAGGACCTCCTGGCTGTGTGTGTGTGTGTGTGTGTGTGTGTGGTGTCTGTGTGTGTGTGTGTGTGTTGCCCGGCAGGAAACCCACGCAAAGCAGTGGAGATGCGTCATCTGTGGCGCGGTTGCAAGTGGCCTCTGTCTGCCCTGGAACTCTGCTCCTGTAGCCACCTGCCCTTCCTCTCGAGGACGGTGTGGCCTGCAGGGCCCCTCCGGGGCTCCTGGCTGTGTCCCTGTTGCCCTGAAGATGACAACCCTACTTCTAATTACGGCTCCAGCCAGGCGCTGTTCTGCCCGCTGAACCCAGGCCACCTCAAGCTTAGAGACACCAGAAGAGGGGCATCTGGGTGGCTCAGTCTGTAAAGCGTCCGACTTCGGCTCAGGTCATGATCTCACGGTTCGTGGGTCATGATCTCACGGTTCGTGGGTTCGAGCCCCACATCGGGCTCTGTGCTGACAGCTCAGAGCCTGGAGTTTGTTTCAGATTTAGTGTCTCCCTCTCTCTCTGACCCTCCCCTGCTCATGCACGCGTGCTCTCTCTCTCTCTCTCTCTCTCTCAGAAATAAATAAACATTTAAGGGCGCCTGGGTGGCTTAGTCGGTTAAGCATCCGACTTTCGCTTAGGTCATGATTTCGCGGTTCGTGGGTTCAAGCCCCGCGCCGGGCTCTGTGCTGACTGCCAGCTCGGAGCCTGGAGCCTGTTTCGGTCTGTGACTCCTCTCTCTGACCCTCCCCTACTCACACTGTCTCTCTCTCTCCTAGAAATAAATAAAAACATTAAAAAAAAAAAAAGAAATAAATAAAACATTTAAAAAACATTTTAATAAAAAAAGAAACACCAGAAGCATCCTCAGAATGGAGGTTTCTCCAACATCAAGTTTCTGATGCTCAGCTGTGATCATTCTCCCTCCTCTCCTGAGCCTGGAAGGGGCCCCCGAACTGTCCCAGCTCCTTCACTTACTGGGGGACCCTGGACAAATCACTCCACCTCGCCGGTTCTCTGGGATGTTTCCAGGACGAAACAGAACAAGAACTGTAAGGGCAGAGGCACCAATCATTTCTTCATGCCCTCTGTCCACGGAAAGCCACTAGTGGCTGCGGGGGACGGCGTGGCCACTGCACGAGGGAGGCCCGTGCCTGGGAAAGCACCAGGCAGAGGCAGGCGGTCAGGGGTGCACTGTTAGGACTGGGAGCAGCCGGGATGCCACAAGGTCACGGTCACGGTGGCCTGAAGAAATGATGCCAAGAGGCACCATGTCCTTATGTATTATCTCCTGCTCTCAGTGCACACACTCCCACACATAGGGGTTACGACCCCTTTTTACAGATAAGGAAACAGGTCCATATAAGCATCATAATAAGCACCTCTGAAATAATGGAGGCTTTCCCTTGTTAGAGTGAGGCCTCGGGCCTCGCCAGACCCAGCAGCCCCGTGGGAAGTGCGAAATGAAAGCGAGCCGACTCCCAGGAGGGAGGCCCGGGGCTGGGGTGCCGCTGTCCACCCACGACTGTCTAGCTCCTGGGCCCGACGCGGGGCTCAAACTCACGAACTGTGAGATCATGACCTGAGCCAAAGTAAGACGCTTAACCGACTGAGCCACCCAGGCGGCCCTGCATCTGGCTTTTAAAGTGGGCGGAATCACACCTTACACAGATTCTCTGTTTCTCCCTCATATAAACTTCTGTGCTGTGGGCCGTGAGGCAGAAGGGCTGAGGCAGAAGAGGGAGGAAGTCAAGGGTCCGCCCGTCAGAGCCGGGCTGAGGCGCATTCCTTGGCCTTGTGCACCGGCCGGCACACCTCTCGGCATGGATGCCGGGAGCATCTCAGGTTTCACAGGCTAACGCACCTCCTGACTCCTTGCCCCACCGGCCTCCCGCCGCGGTCTTCCCCATCCAGCACATTCTCCAAATTCCCTCCTCGTCTCACACCCTACTTCGAGGGGGCTCGGCCGTCCAAACACAGCCACGCGTCCACTGTCGCTGCCCTGCTCTGTGCCTCGGCACCTCCCCCCAGGATGAAGTCACAGCCTGCCCGTCCCCTGCCCATGGGCTCCCTGCTTCCCCCTGCCCATCCCCCTGGACTCCCTCTTGCCTCATAGGCCACTTGCTGTGTCCCCAACCACCGGGCCTCTCCTGCCGAGGCCCTGCCGCTGCCTGGGTCAGTCACCCCCAGACACCTGCAAGGTGCAGACAGTCCCCCATGTCATTCCAGCCCCTGCCTATACGCCCTCCTGGGTCAGAAGTCCTGCTAAGGGCGAAAATCGTCTTCTGGCTTTATGTCGGTGCTTTGTTCCTTCCTAGTACCTACCACCACCCGTTAGTAACTTTTATTCCTTTGCCTGTGTCCTTCCTGCCACCAGGCCACCCCGGTCTCCCGGTGCCTGGGCGAGTTGGGGCATACGGTAGGCGTGCAAGATGTTAACGGAGAACAAAACATTTTTTTTCCAAATTCTGGAAACATATATTAAGACAACTCCCACATGCAAAAGGTATTTCCATCGAGCCTACTCTACAAAAACACCAGGGCCTTCACCCAGCTTCGTGCGTGCGTGCGGGGAGGGAGCGGTTAGGGCGCGCATGGCATTCGGTGTTTCCAGGTCAGCAGGCATTTCCTCCCCCATCCCTCCCTGCTCTGGCTCGCCCAGCTCTAACTCATTCCCAGCCAGCTGTCAACCTCCCCCCTGCACTGGTGAGACCACTCAGGGCCTGGGGAGGAGCAGGGGCCCCTGCATAGGGGACAGAGGAGCCCCCTTACACACCCACTCAGTGGTTGGGCAGGAACCTCTGTCACCAGGAACGTACAAATGGACCCGTAAAGGCGGGCGATTTGGCCTGCACCGCACCGCACGGGGTGGGGCTGGGGGCGGTCACCAGCCCCAGATCTGCACTGCCCTCCAAGGCAGGGGTGACCAGCACAGATAGAAGGAGGAGTGCTTTTTCGATCCTCCGCCCCGCACCCATCAGGTTCCTGGGATCCCCTCCCGGCCCCACCAGCCCCGGGGAGGCGCATAGGACCCCTCAGCCACAGGCAAAGTGTGGCTGCCTCCGCCCACCCTCCACGCCCGCCACCTCCTCCCTCCTTCCTCGCCTAGTCGGTTGTCTTCCTGGAGCTGAGGAAAGGTCCCGGGCCTCGGAGTTGGGGTCAGCTCTGAAACCCACTCTGCCTGCCCTGGCTGGTAACCCTGCGCCCTACGACACCCACCTTCCCAGGGACAGCCCGGATTCTCCGCCCACTGATATCGCACCGATTGTGTTCCTCCACCCAGACCTCCACGTGGTGGCACCGACCACACCCACCGGCCCCCGCGTCCTCCACCACCTAGAGCTTTCTTCTTCTCTAGAACCCAGTATCTTGGGGAAGACGCTACACCCAGAGATTTTGACCACCGGGATGCAGGCCACAGCAAGCGTGTCTGGCGAGACAGACCAGTGTCTGTGGGCTTTCTTCACCCGGCCCTCCTCCCAGCACAGCCAACTGTGGTGCAGGCACCTCCCAGAGGCCCGAGGGTGCTGTGTGCCTGCCCCCCGCCGGCCCCGGCCCCAGAGCTGGGGACCCTGTGCTCACCCCCAACGCCTGAGGGACCACAGCCTCCAGGGGGTGCCCAGTGGGGGTGGAAGGGCAGGAAAGAGAAGGTCTCTCTGTCCCACTCCTGCTCTGCTCCCCCCTCACGGGCCACAGGCACCCCCAGCTTTTCTTCGAGCCTCGGAGGACCTGGGCCCTCCTTCTGCTTTGTGGGTTCTGTCACCTGCAGCGTGTCCCCAGTCGGGCGGGGCACAAAGAGGGGCCTGTTCGTCAACAGAGCTTGCACCATCCAGGTTTGCAGGCCTTCTGGGCCCCTGCCAGGTCTGCCCCCCGCCCCTACCCAAGTCTGGTCCCTCTTCCTCCCTGACGGCGTGTCACAGTCACAGTCCCCTGCCAGACGCAGCCTCTCTCTCAAACACACATGCCATCTTGCTGCCTGGCTCTCCCCACCGTCCACGGGGAGCGGCTGAGCCTTTCCTGACCCGGTTCCTCGCCTCCTATCACTTCCCCACCTCCCACGCTCTAGCCATCGGTGTGGGGGACACGGATGCTTCTGGCCAATCCCCTCTCTGGGGCAGACCCCGGCTTTCGTTCACGGTTCCCCTGCCCCTGGCAGCCCACCCCAGGGCTGGCTCCTGGTTAGCCTCACCCTATGCCAGCACCCCAAGCCCTCTGCCGGCTCAGACAATTGGGCAGCATCGGCATCTCCCTTGTGAGTGCAGAGGGGACATGGGGACTTGGGGGAACCCAGCTGGGACCCTTATTTCATCTCCTGCCCAGTACGAAGAAGGAGGCATCATGCCCCAATTCTTCTGGGCGGATCTGGGGCAAACGCAACGAAAGGGGAAATTAGCGACTAGTCCTGGTTGGCTACAGCTGAGTTACCTCCCCCAGATCATTAACGACACTCTTTTAGAGGTGGGAGTGGCCCCCCATTCCCAGTGGGAAGGACAGGCCCACTGCGCAGAGGGGACGGTGCTGTGTTCACAGACGGCAGAGATGCCACTCAGCCGCTTTTGTCGCCGATTTTTCTAGCAAGGATGGTCTCCAAACCGGAAAAAGGAGAGGAATGTACGACAGGGAGGGTGGCCCATCTCTGGTGGCTTTTGAGGTCTTCTGTCCTCGGACTGCTGATAGGGCGCAAGGACTGGCAGATCCGAGCTGGACAAGGAGGGTGGACTGAGAGCGCCACATGCTGGTCCCAGACCTTGACCTCAACCCCAGGGAGCTCCAGAAAGGCCTCTCAACGGTGCTTGCAGGTGTTTCAAAAATAATCATGACAACAGCAGCCGTGGAGGCAACCCTGAAGAGTGGTCCTACTCGGTGCAGATCCCAGGCCAAGCACTTCGCATATATTAGTTGGCTCAACCTCCACGATAACCAAATGGAATGGGTACTGTTATCATCCCCACTTTATGGATGAGTAAACAGAGGCTCAGAAAGGACACAGTCCCACGTATGCTGAGTTGGGACAGTGGCATGCTCCCCCCATCTTTGCAGTCCTTAAAAGGGCAGTCTTGGCGTTTCAATGACGGGTACTTGTGTGTTTACCCAAGGTTCTTGTCTTCTCTCTCCTACTCTGATTCCTAAATCAATAAATCCGGGGGATGTCAGAGGCCAGCCTAATTTATACATAACATCACTACCAACTCCCATGCATACTTCATTCAGACTTCCTTAGGTTTTGCCTAATGTCCTATTCTTGTTCCAGGATCCCATCTGCCTTACATTTAGTTGTCGCGTCTGCTTAGGCTCTGCTTGGCTGTGATGGTTTCTCAGGCTCTCCTCGGTTTTGATGACCTTGGCAGATTTAAAGAATACTAATCAGGTGTCATGCAGAATGCCCTGCAGTTGGGGATCTGTCTGATACTTCACTCACGACTAGACTGGGGTTGTAGGATTGGGGAGGAAGACCACAGGTGTAAAGCACCTCTTAGCACATCGCATCAAGGGTATGCACTGTCTCTGTGACTTATTGTGGTTGATGTTGACCTTGATCATGCGGCTGAGGCAGTGCTAGTCAGGCTTCTCTGCTGAAAAGTTATGCCTTTAGAAGGCAGTCACTGTGCATGTCTGACACTTCTTTTGAGGGGTGAGGAGTCAGGCTCTACCTGCTTGGTGGCAAATCATCTACGTAAATTATTTTAATTTCTTCTGTATGGGAAATTTTCCTACTACTTACTTATTCATTCATTCAAGCATTTATATTAGTATGGCCTCATGGAAATTTTACTTTACACTTTGCAACCTAGTGTATTTGGATTAGTGCAAAGGATTCTGGCATCCCCGGTGTTCTGGAGGGATTGGTAAAACGTGGGTAACCAGCTCTGAGAAGTTTACTGAGCCCCATATTTAATGAACAACAGCTGTCCACCCTAGGGCGCTAATGGGTTGGGAAATGAAGGTTTCCCCCTGGGTTTTGAACAAATGAAACAGAAACTGTCCAAGCACACAGAATTTCGAAGGGATCTCTAACCGTGGAAAAGTGACTTTCCTCCACTGTCCTGTGCAGCGAGTAGCCCGCAGAATGTTTGTCTGTGGGTCTCAATCAACAATGCAGTGTGAGCAGACGGCCCCTACTACGCCCTGTCCGTGGTCCTGCCCTGTGTTTACAGTCAGCCTGTGGATTCAGACCTAAAGCACCTGCCTCTCTAACGCTGCAGGTAGCATGGCGTCTGAGAGTGACGGCGGCGGTAGGATTTTAAATTCCCTCCACTGCCTATTGCGATGGGATGAAATGAACGGGATGAAATCTGATAGGAAAGCGGGCCCATTAACAGGCTTTGAGTCGAGAAATTACTGACACAGACCCGAGGCCTGGTCTATACGACAAGCCAGGATTATTAAAAATTTGTTTTAAAAAAGGAATTGCATTCGAGTGGAGAGACCTAAGGGTCACAACATCTGATGCACGCACAATTCTAGAGAGGAAGCTGGTTTAAACAAAGCAGCAAAATGGGCATTTTGGGGCCAAACAGGGAAATGCACATGAGGTCTGCATATTAAGCGAGATGAAAATTTACTGAAGCAGAAAGTGCTGATCATTTGCTAGGGGAAAAAATCAGGTTAAAAAACAGTATGCACAGCACGCTCTCATTTTATGGCGGAAATCTACATATAAGCATAGAGACAGTTCTGGAATGATGTAACTAAGGTGTCACAGTGGCACTGCCTGGGAGATGGGAACATAATGCCCATATTTCTAACTTCCTACACTGCATAGAAACCGCTTCTCTAATAAGATTATGCTGTAAAAAGAAAGAAGTCACTGACCCTTTTCCAGGACTGAGGGGAATCCTGGGGGTCTGGGTGGCCAGAAACTTAATATGAATGGAGGGTGTGGTGCACCTTGCACGAGGCAGCCTCCTAGGGGGCTCCTGACCCAGGGCCTCTGCATTATTACTAGGAAAACTGAGTCACGCAAATTAGTGGATGGCAGCTCAGGGCCATAAGGCGGAGATCTGGCCTCTGCCAGGTCATATGGAAACGGCTGCGCGTTCGACCTGGAGAAGTGAAGACAGGAAGGACTAGATGGGAAGTAGTGAAGGGGCCAGGAGTGTTCTTTTCAAATATTTAAAGGCTGCCGCACAGAAGAGCGACCGTGTGAGTCCCTGTGCAGAACCGAGATGACTAACTGACAAGCGGGTTTGGCTCTAACACGGCAGGAGGGGGAGGGTTCCAACAGGAGCAGCTGTCCAGCTCGGGGGTAAGGGGGCGACGCGTGCTGGCGGCTCAGGGGGCCTCCTGCACAGAACTGCTGGCAGAACCTCTGGAACCCCAGGCTTGAGAAGAGCCAGGCAGGGGCTTCTCCCTGTAGCCTGTGTTCCCGGGAGGTGTGCAGGGGCTCTCCCCAAGCTGAGGGGCCACTTGGCCCGCCTCGGAAGCAGCCGGAGGCAGCCGCTGGAGAGGGCGAGGGGCTTGGCCGGCCTTCGGGGAAGGGGAAGGAGCCTGATGGCTGCAGGAAACCCGGACTGCGACAAGAAGCACAGCGCGAGCTTCCTTGGATGGGGTAGCGGGGTCCTCCAACTTGACGCCTGCCGCATCCTCTGCCACCTATTGCTCCCAGGTCCCGGCCATGCCCAGGTGCCATGGAGAGCTGGTTATCTCTCATCTCCCCCTTGCCAGGTGACAGCGAGGTACCGGTCCAACCTAACCAAGGCCCGGCTTCGCCCATGTTCTGGAGGGCTAGGCACCAGGTGCCCGAGGAACAGAATGCCAGCCAGTGCCCATCGGATGCCCTCAGCGCCCATGCTCCCCAACGCAGAGCCTGAGGCCTTAGGTGGCCTTGGAAACTCAGGGCTTCCGCTCCCGGGAGAAAACCCTGAGCACGACAGAGTGGCCAGTAACACGGGAACCGGGATGCTCCCCCGCGGGGTGGGTGCCCTGCCCTCCCTCCCAGACACAGTCACCTGTCCCTGCGGCCGTGCAATGAGAGGACGGGGCATTTCTCGCTATTCCTCGGGCCACCCCACTGGCAACAGCCACCCACTGGTTCTCGCCCCGCTCACAACCAACAGAACCCCTGCTTTCCCCCCACACACGCGGGCCTCCACGGGAGACGCCGCAAGCGTGGCTCCCGCGGGCCTGCCGCAGCTACCACAGCCCGCTGCCAGCCAGGCCTGCCCATCGGAGCCCGAACGACGGGGTCACCGGGTGTCATCCTCCTGCGTGCGAGGCGGGGGGTGGGGGTTACAGCCGGGCTGCAGCGCGCTCCCAGGTGGCCCGTCTACCCCCTGGCTGGGCCCAGCGGGGCGCACCCTCCCCCCCCAACGCGTCCTGGAATTCCGTCCCCACAGACCCGGGCCGGCTCTGTCTCCGCAGGGAGAGGGATGCAGGGCGGGGGTCCCGAGGCCGGATTCGGCCAGCTCCTTCCCCCTAAGTGGGTTTTCACACGGATCCGAGGGCCCCGCACTGCGGGGGAGGGAAGGTGGGCAGGGAAGGCACCCTGGGCGTGCCGCGTGACGCTCGCCGCCGCGGGCGCTGCGGGGAGGGTGGGGGAAAGCTGGGGTCCGGCCGGGCAGGGGGAGGGGGAGACGGGAGGGGGGCGTGTGTGGGAGCCCGCTCGGGCGGAGGGGGAAGGGGCTGGCGCCGGCGGGGCCCCTCCCGGGCAGGTGGCGGGGGTGGGGACCCGGGGACGCGGCGCCCTTACCTCCTCGCCCTGGCCGAAGCGCAGCCCCAGCGCCGCGACGCGCTCCACGCGCAGGAAGCCGTCGGGGTCGCGGCCGCACACCTCGAACACCTCGCGCAGGCGGCGCACGGAGCGCAGCAGAGCCGCGGGGGCGCCCGCCCAGCCCGCGCCGCCCGCCATCCGGCCGGCCCCGCGGCTAGCCCGAGCCCCGCGCCGCCCGCCGCGCCGCCGCAGCCGCCCCGCGCCGCCGCCGCCATCGCCGCCGCGCGCCTCCGGGCCGCCCGCCCGCGCGCCTCTGCGACGCGCAGCCTCCGCCCGGCGGCGGCCGAGCCGTGTCAGCGGCGGCGCCGCAGCCCCGCGCTCCGGGCGGGCGGGGAGGGCGGCGGCGGCGCGGAGGCTGCAGACAAAAGGAGCCGCGCCTCCGGGGCGGGCCGCACCCCCCACCCCCGCCACCTCCCCGCCGACTCGGGTTCCCTCTGCCCCCACTACCCCCCCCCGCCCCGCCCCGTCCCCGAAAACCGGAGCGCGCCGGGGCCCGGAAACTCGCAGCTGCCCGAAGGCCCCGCCCCGCCCCTAAGAGAAGGCCGGCGGAGGCCCCGCGCCCCCGCCCCGCCTGCGCCCCCCGGCCCGCCCCGCCGCCCGCCGGCACCCCGCCGTCCGCGCCCTGCGCCCGTCCCCGGCAGGACCCGGCGCTCTGCAGGTGCCAGGTGTTTCCTCCTAGCGTGTTCGAGCATTACACTCATCGGAAGCTGAGAACCAGAGAGGCTGAACTACTTACCCTGGGCCACACAGCTTGTGAGAGGAAGGGCTAAGATTTGTATCCCGTCCGGGTCTGGAGGCGCCTAGACTGGCTACTCCGGACCTCTGGAACAGTTTCCAGGCTTTGGACCATGCGGTCCTCCCCAGCCGCGCTTGTGGGGCCTGCTGGGTGTAGGACACCGAGAGGAAGAGCAGGGAACAGAGCTCCCGCCCGAATAGGCGCCCAGCGACAGGGGAGGGGGAGAGAGGGCCGGGGCCAGGCAGGAGGAAGGAGAAGCAAGCAACCGGGTTTGCAGACACAAAACGCCTCAGGGGAGTTCCTTCCCTTCCCTTGGGTTCCCTTGCTCACCCCTCTCTGGCAGCCCTGGGTGCCCAAGCTCAGAGGCCGGGACAGAACCCCAGAGCCGGCCTTGGCCTCCAGGCCTGGACCTCAGCCTCCTCCCAGGAGTGCTCAGCCTCCACCGGGGCTCCTCGTGATAACTCTCCCCCGGGGGCCCTCAGGGTCTGGCCTGCCTCCTCCCTCCGTCTACCGTGTTGTTCAGTGTGCCAGGCCCATGTGGCACCATTTGCCCCCAACCTGTCCCAAATACAGGCCTCGGCTGAGTCCGCTGCCACTTATGCTTTCCAGCTCAGTCAAGAGGTTTCCTCACTGGGAACCTTTGGTGAGTTGGTTGAGCATCTGACTTGTGATTTCAGCTCAGGTGGAGATCTCGGGTTCATGAGATTGAGCCCTGTGTGGGGCTCTGCGCTGAGCCATTCTCTCCCTCTCTCTCTGCCCCTCCCCTGCTCTAGTGCACTCTCTCTGTGTCTCTCTGTCTCTCGAAAGAAATAAACATTTAAAAAAAAGGGTTCCTCCTCCAGGAAGCCTTCCTTGATGGCACTCCATCTTGCCTGTTAGTCTGCGTTCTGGTGCTTTCTTCCAGGTGCCTACTTAGGTTTAAAATTCTGTTGTGGGGTGCCCCCCCGCCCCCATGCCAGGAAGACACCCATGAGGACAGAATGTGTCTTTTTTATTTTTTTAAGTTTATTTACTTTGACAGAGAGAGCACGTGAGCGCTTAAGTCGGGGAAGGGCAAGAGAGGGGGAGAAAGCGTCCCAGGCAGGCTCTGCACTGTCAGCACAGAGCCCGGAGTGGGGCTCGAACCCATGAACCGTGAGATCACGACCTGAGCCCCAAACCAAGAGTCGGACGCACAACCGACTGAGCCGCCCAGGCGCCCCCAGAACAGGATGCGTCTCATTCACCTTCTTGTCCTTGTTACCAGCCAAGGGTGTGTCCCAGAGAAGCCCCAGCAGGGACCAGGAGTCGCGCAGAGACCCAGGCAGGGAGCCTGGAGTGGGCCGGCCGCAAGTCTTGCACATGCACTGTGTGGCCTCACTCTGTGGCCTCTCTGACTGTGGGCCACTCTTCCTTCTGTCCAACCCCAGTTCCGGGGAGGAATGTGGTCCTTATCTGCCCTTTCCCCCTTGATACTTGAATTCTTCTGGGAGCACCTCCTGGGAAGAGAGACTTTTGAGTTTGAGGATTGGAGAAGCCGAGATGTGGGAACGAGGGAAAGGGGGGAGGTCAGGGGGTGGGGGTGGAGGTTGGGGGCGGGCTGGGTTCTGGGAAGGGCGTGGGCTTCTCTGCTAGCTGCATGTTCCTCAGCAAGACGCTTTGGGTCTCAGTTTCCACATCTGTACAATGGGGATATAACAGTACCTGCCTTGGACCTCACATATGCAAGGGGACTGCCTATGCCGAGTCACCTACCCTGTGACACCCAGTTCAGCAGGCACAAGTGGGAGCCTCTGATCTGAGCATGAACGAATCCCAGGTGAACCAAGCCCCGAGGCCACAGTTAGAATAGGGGTTCTTCTCCCAAAGACAGAGTCACCCCAAGTTCAAAAGCTCCTTCCTCCGGGGAGCCCTCCTTGACCCCTGACTCCTCTCGGCCAGGTCCCTGTCTGCAGGTTTACCTCTGCCGGGGGACGGTTTGCTGGATGCCTCCCTCCCCGACAAGGCGTGGGCTCGGAACGGGGTCCACTGCTCCCCACTGGGTGGCCAGGGCCAGCAGGGCACATCGCAGACACACTCTGCCTGGTCTCGTTCTTTCTGTCGAGTGCCTTTGATGTATCGGCAGGCTGGGGGGACAGAGAGGAAGGAGTAGCCACAGTCCCGGTCCTTGCTGATGACTGGAAAGTCACGACACCTGGGGCCGGCACTGAGGGCCCAGGCTGGGAGGGTGTTCGAGGCCCCCTTGGGACCAGAGCGCCGGGGCTCCCGAGTCTTTGGGCCGAGAGCTCAAAGCGCAGTCCCAGCACCTACAGCAAAAGAAAACTCATGTCAGGGAAGCAAGGGGCCCCTTTGGGGGAGCAGCGAGCAAGAAGACCAGGCGCCCCCCTGCCCTCCTCCGCTTCCTCCAGGTGGCCCGGGTGTCCCCAGGTGACTTCCAACAGCTGCCGCAGCCTCATAGGCACACCTGGGAAGGAGCAGTGGGGAGTCCAGCCCATTCTCTGGGGAGAAGCCTCAACAGGCTTCAGCCTCTCCTGTCTCTCCTCACCCCTGTGGCGGAACATCCCAGCTCCCCCCTGCCTCCCTCTGCCTGGGGCACCTCCTCACACCCACCTCCTCCCCTAAGCCACTTCCTCCAGCCCGTCCTTCCAAGGTGCCCTGGAAGTGGCACAGGCACCTCCTGCAGGAAGCCTTCCCTGATTACATTCTCTTTCACCTTGACTGCCTCTCCGCTCTGCTCCTGTAGCATTCGGTGCAGACAAGTGAAGCCACCCGACAGACGGGGACAAGGCTGTCGTGAGGGTCAGCTGGGTTGATCCATGTAAGTGTCCGCGCTAGCTATTTTGAATGCCCCTGTGTCCCTTTCTCCTGTTATCTAGCACGAGAGCGCTTGGGGAGTGGGTATGAGAGGTCCCACAGAGGTCCCTGAGGGCGGGGACTCCCTGCGTCCTGTCTTGGTTTTGTAGCTTCCAGCCCCTGGCACAGTGCCCAACACACACAGTCAAGGGTTGTGAGGGAATGAACTGAGGAAGGAATGGCGAGATGGGCGTGGTAGCCTGGAACATGCCCCCTGGCGACACCCACCCCCTAATCCCAGGGACCTGTGAACGTGACCTTATGGGAATAAGAGTCTTTGCCGGTGTGATTAAGTTAAGGGTCTGGAGATGGAGAGATTTTCCTGGGTTCCCCGGGCGGTGGGGTGGGGTGGGGGTGGGGGGAAGCTCTAAATACAGGCACACTGATCCGGTAAGAAAAAGGCAGAGGGGAGGTCTGACCTACACAGAACACACACCCGGTGTGAACCCACAACCAGTGTGAACACACAACCAGAGATCAGGGTGGTGCAGCCATAAGCCAAGGAGTGCAGAAGAGGGAAGGAAAAGAATCTTCCCTGGGGCCTCCAGGGTGAATGAGGCTCTTGATTTCCGACTTCTGGCCCCCAGGACTTTAACAGAATAAATGGTTGTGGTTTTTTGTTTTTTAATGTTTATATACTTTTGAGAGAGAAAAAGAGAGGAGCAGACAGAGAGGGAGACACAGAATCTGAAGCAGGCTCTAGGCTCTGAGCTGTCAGCACAGAGCCTGGATGTGGGGCTCGAACCCACGAACCCCGAGATCATGACCTAAGCCAAAGTCGGGCGCTTAGCCGACCCAGGCGCCCCAATTTCTGTTGTCTTAAGCCACCAAGTCTGCAGTACTTTGTTAGTCGCAGGAAACTAATATACGTGCTATAAATATCATGTGGAAGGTATTAGGATTTACCCAGAGCCAGTTGGGTTCAGCTGGGCTGAACACCAAGGCCTGCTGTTTTAGCCCGTGATTCTGCACAACTTCACTTCTTTGAGCCTCAGCGTTCCCGTCTGTAAAGTGGGGTTAGTACTCCCTGGGTCGCAGAGGCCCTACAGGTTTGTAATCAGACAGTGAACCTAATGTGCCCCGTGCAGCGCCCGGCCTGAGTCTGCAAGGGGGAAGCATTTCCGGTTTTCATGTAGCGGCCTTGACTTCATCGCCCACGCATGCTGGTGTGGACATGGAGCACGATTCGCAGGGTTTTTTTTTTTTTTTCTTGCTTGCAACCTGCTGGGGTTTTATCTGCCCCTGAATAATTATCGCCCTGGAGAGAAGGGAGGTGGCGTGAACTCATTTGCTTTCTTCCCCAGGCCCAAAATACGCTCAGCCAGCAGACGCAGAGCACCCACAGGCTTGGGGAAGGCGGTGGCACCCTGCCTGGGGGTGCCAGGGGATGGGATGTCCGAAGCCATTGTCCTTCCTTGTTGGGAGGGGTGCCCACGCGGAACCTTCTCTGACCCTCGGAAGGGATCAGGGCCAACCGATTGCTACCCTTCCCTCCAAGATTCTTTTTTTTTTTTTTTTAATTTTTAATGTTTAATTTATTTCTAGGAGAGAGAGAGAGACAGCGTGAGCAGGGGAGGGTCAGAGAGAGAGGGAGTCACAGACTGAAACAGGCTCCAGGCTCCGAGCTGGCAGTCAGCACAGAGCCCGACGCGGGGCTCGAACCCACGAACCGCGAGATCATGATCTAAGCGAAAGTCGCACGCTTAACCGACTAAGCCACCCGGGCGCCTCCCTCCAAGATTCTAAGAAGCGTGTCAGAACCTCGCGTCTTCTGCCCGAGTGAGTTCAGATCCTTTCACCAGCGCAGAAATCGCTCCTAAAAGTGGCTTCCAGCCCGGGCAGCAGCTCCAGATTCTTCAAGGAATGGGGAGGGGTCCCCAACCGCGGGTCTCATCTACCGAAGTCTGCTCCCTGGGACTCAGCACGGCCCCCTTCTGCGGAAAAGAAAAACTCCCAAGTCTTCGGCATGACGGGCAAACGGGCAGGAAGGAGCCCAGCCGGGCCCCCCTGTTCTGTAAGACGGCAGGACACTGAAGCCGTCCGCCACACTCTTCCCCATTTATTGAGCATGGACCTTGACTCCAAGACACGGACTCAACCCGGGGTCGGTGGGTGACATGCCCAGCTTGTCCTAGGAATTGCCCTTTTCCCCTGCCTGGAATGTCCTTCCTCCTCTCGTCTCCGCAGCCGTCCTTCAGACGCCTCCTCCTCCAGGAAGTCTTCCCTGACTTGCTCTCACCGCTCTGCTCCTTACAGAACTCCACGCAGACTTGCCAGGGGGGTTTGTGTCAGGCTCTGCGACGCACTGCCCACTCCCTGGCAGGGACACCAGGCCCTCTGTGTCCCCACTCTTTGGGACCTCCAGGCTGAAGGTATCTTTCCCACACATCAGGGCGTGCTCTCATCCTCCGGCTCCCATGGGAGGGCTCGAATCCAAGGGTCTGGCTCCGGGGATCCCCTCTTGGTGAGGCCTCCTTCCCCCCCTCTGCTTTCGTCTCCTGATAGCACCAGAGCATCTCTGTCTTCACAGAGCAAGAACTGCCCCCCTCCGCACCCCCCCAGCACTCCCTACTCCCCGCAGCAAAGTGTGATCAGAGCACCCGTGTGTCTTTGCCGGAAGTGTGACCCACAGCTGACGTGCCCCAGGGCCTTTGCTGTTAGTCTCGCAGATGTCCGGACAAACAGCCTCGCTGGTCCCACCAGACCAGGAATCACGGCCTGGTCAGAGCCAGTGGCTGCCACAGGCTGACTCCCTCTTACCCCGGAGCAGGGGGGTGGGGCGGGTGTACTCAGTCCTGCGGGGAGCCTGGCAGGCCCATGCTGGGCTTCTGCTACCTTCTGTGGGATGCAGACTCCGAGGTCCTGGCTCGGCCACTCACAAGCCATGTGTGTCCTCGACCAAGCGACTTAATCTCCGTGTTATCTGCAAAATGCGGATACGCAGATCCACCTCACAGAGTCGTAAAGACAACATAAGATCATGCACATCTTAACCTTCCCACCTTGGCATTCTCGAAAAATCCTGGTGTGAACGCAGACTCACGCTTGGCATCCATAATAAACTTTTTATTTATTTTGAGAGACAGAGAGAGGGGAAAAAAGAAAGCCTGAGTGGGGGAGGGGCAGAGGGCTAAGGAAAGAGAGAGAGTATCCCAAGCAGGCTCCGTATGGTCAGCGAGGAACCAAGCGTGGGGCTCGAGATCATGACTTGAGCTGAAATGGGCTGTTTAACTGGCTGAACCACCCAGGCGCCCCGTGTTGGTCAGCTCTATAGTTAATCCTTGTCACAAGGTGCCTGGGGTGTGACCAAGGTCTCAGCCAATGGGTAAATGGCAGGTGGCATTACTGTGGTGTTAATTGTTGCAGTTTCCCCCTGGGGTCCCGCCCCCTCCAGGGGATCATAGGTTCTGCCCTAGGGGACTGAGTGTGACTCACTTTGGCCAGTGAGATGGCGGAACTGTCACTAACGGAAAGACTCAGGAGCCCGAGCAACGTTCTCCGTGGCTCCCTGTCCCAGATAGATGCAGCTTGTCAGCCCGGCTCATCGAACAAAGCTGAGACGGGGGTGAGGCGGGGCCCTTTGTCATGGAAAGGTCACTGGGCTCGCCGGGCACTGGAGGGGGGACCCCGGTTATCCCAGAGGCTTGGTGATCAGAGAGCCAGAGACTGGCAGGATGGGAGACACTTCCTGCCAACCCCTTTGTCCGATTCAAACCCAAAGTCTCAAGAGGGAAAGTGAGTGCCCGAGATCACACCGCTTTTTGGTGGCAGAGATGGGACCTTGGGCCAGGTGGCCTCCTGGCCCCCATCCACGCTCCTTCCCACGAGAAGCGTGGGGGCAGGAGGCGACACAGGTGATCCTGGAATGGGGACGTAGGATCTCAGGCCTTAGGCGAGAGCCCCCCTACCCGCAAAGCCGAAAAGCCCAAATAGCCCCACGAAATCCAAGGTGTCCCAGGGTTGCTGAATACGTATCTGGGAGGGTGTGGGGGCTGGGGGCCGGGCTGGACAAGCCAGGGTCACTGAGATTTAGGGACACAGAGGCCAAGGGCCTGTCAGGTCTTCCTGCTGGGAACCCCCACCGATGGGGATACTGCACAGGAGGCACCGGAGGGTCAGCTTGGGGTGAAGCCCTCCAGAGGTCTCCTGGGAACACACTTGGGTGTAGTGTTTTTATGGTTTGTTTTAGGTAAATTCCACACCCAACATGGGGCTTGAACTCACAACCCTGAGCTCAAGAGTTACACGTCCACTGACTGACCAACCAGGCGCCATGTTTAAAGGGGCCTCCAGGGGCGCCTGGGTGGCTCAGTCGGTTAAGCATCTGACTCTTGGTGTTGGCTCAGATCATGATCTCGCGGTTCGTGGGATGGAGCTCAGCGTCGGGCTCTGTGCTCGCAGTGTGGAGCCTGCTTGGGGTCCTCTCCTTCTCTCTCGCTCCCCCCTGCCCCCCGAAAATAAACTTAAAAAAAGGGGTTCCAGCAGGGATCCTGGCTGCCAGCAAAGGCACCCCAAGGAGCAAAGCAACAAAGGAGCAGAGAGGGCTCCCTCCGAGGCTCCCTCCGGCTGCCTCCCTGGGAATAGGCCGGTTCTCCTGCGCCCCCTGCTGTTCAAGGGAGGTAAGATCACTCCTAAGAAGCAGCGTTGCTTTCCTAGCCTTCTATGTATAAACTATACATATGAATATGTGTACATATATATTTAAACATAATTGGGGATCAGCCCTCCTACACAGTTTTTAAACTCTTGATTCTACTGGAACTTTCCCCTCAAATTTAAATATTACTCTTTAAACCCATTTTTAAAGGCTACGTAAGGAGCCCTTGTCAGCTTTCAGAAAGTGCTGGATGAAGGTAGATAATTTGGCCAACATTTTGGTTGTCCCCAGGTATTTTGATATTATATATAATACTTTAGTGGAAGTCTTAGCGCTCTGATCCCTTCGTTCTTTAGGCTAGATTCCCAGGTGACAGCATCACTGGGGCAAACGGTGTGCATGTTCTTAAGGCTAGTGACACAGGAAGATGAAGTTAAGGGCATGAGTGAGTCCATCCCACTTCTCCCACACCTATGTGAATTTGATAGGTGAAAATGATATTTCACTGTATCTATTGGATTTTTGTTGTTGTTCACTGAGTGTGAACTTTTTCATTATATAGTTATTAGCAACTGGTACAGTATTTTCCTTCTGGGGGATTAGCCATTTATGGCCTTTGCCCATCTTTTTTCTACATGGGTCTTTTCTTAAAATTGATTTTGGGGCGCCTGGGTGGCTCAGTGGGCTAAGTATCCAACTTCAGCTCGGGTTGTGATCTTACAGTTTGTGAGTTCGAGGCTCACAGTGGGCTCCTTGCTGGCAGTGTGGAGCCTGCTTGGGATTCTCTCTCTCTCTCTCTCTCTCTCTCTCTCTCCCCTCCCGCTCTCTGCCCCTCCCCAGTTCACTCTAAGTAAATAAATATATTTAAGAAAATAAAATGAAAAAAATTGATTTTAATGAACTCTTTACAATGGAAACCGTTTCTCGGCCTTTATTTTTATTTGTTTCTCTGTTGGCCTTTAGATTTGGGGCGAGTTCTTTGGACATCGGGACATTTTAAGCCTAATCTTTAGGATATCTTCCACTGCTTTCAGGCTTACAAAGCCCTTCCCTATTGTGAGAGTTATTTATGTTCTTGGCCAACATTTCTAGCCGTCCTTCTGGACAGCGGAGAATAGCTTTTTTAGACCCTTGTGATTTATTCTGTGGAGCTGTGTGACAAGCTCTGGCTGTGACTGTGAGCCGAAGTCGTTGCACGTCTGGCCTCAGGCCTATAATTGCTAATGCAAGTCCCCCCTGGGTGCTGGGCTCTCCAAGCTGGTGGTCACCAGCCCCGTGTAACTATTTAAATGAAATAAAAAGTAAGTCCCTCAGTTTCAATGGCCACATTTCAGGTGTTGGACAGCGTCGTGGGGCTGTGGCCACCATGTTGGACAGTGTGGCTAGGGATCCGTTCCATCATCCCAGGGGAGACTGGGCAGCGCTGCTGGAGGTCTCCCTCTGCTGTCTGACTAGCCCTTTGCTGTAGAGGCAGCTGAGCCCCAGGAAGTGGGTGAGCAGCGCCCCCTACCAACCAGCGGCGGGCATGTAGCAGGGTGGGAAATTAGCTTTTGTGGCTCAGTGAAATTTGGAGGTTACTGGTGTTTTGTTTTGTTTAAACTATAGCATAATTAGGACCTTTTTGCCTGTTCCATTCTATTTAGTTTAATTGCATTATCACTTTGAAATATTTAAACATTTCTCTGAGTCAGGGAAGTTTCCAACTATGTCTTTTTTCTGTTTGCTTAGCCATACTTTCTTGTTTACACCCCAGTTTATACCCCGGGATCATTTTTGTTTGGATCTTGATTGGAAGTGGATTCAATCAGTGATTTGGGGAGCTGCCTGGGTGGCTCAGTCCGTTCAGCATCTGACTCTCGATTGCTGCTCAGGCCATGATCTCAGGTTTGAGATCGAGCCCCACACCTGGGTCCGTGCTGACCGCGCGGAGCCTCCCTGGGATTCTCTCTCTCCTCTGCTCCTCTCAAAAGAAATAAATAAACCTAATAAAAAATGGAGTTTAAGAAAATCAATAGTTTGGGAAGACTTGACACTATAATTTTCAGTTTTCCCACCCGGGCTGTGGTCTGGCTCTCCATTTACTCAGCTTTCCTTTCAGACCTGCGGGTCCCGCGCCTGCCTACTGAGTAGCGTGGGGGCTTGAACCGGCAGCCGTGGGAGGAGATGAGGGACAACACAGTGATTTTTCACGCAGCAAAATTAATTCCTCTTAAAGAATTCCCTCTCCCCATACTCTTTTGGGGTTGAAATGGCTTTTCCATTAGAAAAAGACTTCTTAAAAACGTTTTTGCTTTTTTCTAAATGTAGGAGTTAGCAAACTACATGTTGGAAGTTTTACTGATATGTGAGATCTCAGAACGTGGATTATGGTTTTCGGTGGGTCTTTATTACATAGACACAGGTCGTCTCCATTTTGGTAGGGATTTTACACTGGGATTGCTATTATGAGTAAGGTCTTTTTTTTTTTTTTAATGTTTTAACTTATTTTTGAAAGACAGAGAGAGACTGAGCATGATCAAGGGAGGGGCAGAGAGAGAGGGAGACACAGAATCTGAAGCAGGTTCCAGGGCTGTCAGCACAGAGCCTGACGTGGGGCTCGAACCCATGATCCTCGAGATCATGACCTGAGTCAAAGTCAGACACTTTAACCAACTAAGCCACCCAAGCACCCCCCCCCTTTTCCCCCCTATTACATTTATTTCTATAGTTCGTTGAGAATATAGAGGCTTACGTCTCCTTCAACAACCATCTGCTGAGTACCCGGAACAAGCATGGCCCCTGTAACTGGAGGCTCAGGGTCTAGCCAGAGTGCTGGAACGTTCCACCACCACCCTGCGAACGAGCGGCTCTCACGGAACCAAGGGAATGAAGCGCCCGGATGGAGCCGCTTCCACGAGGTGCTCATGCTGGAGTTCATTTGTGAGAGCAAGGGGTCTAATCAATGTTTCTTTCCTCCATGAGGGAACAAATGCCTGCAGACTCAGAAATGGACTATTTTGTTAATGAAAAAAACTTTTTGTCTCTGGATAGAAGTGTAGGGGATGGCAGTGACGTTTTTGCTTGAAGGACGGATCACCAGTTCTTTTCTGCCTTCAGTTCACAGATTACTAAATTGGTAAGGGAGCAAACTTTGCCATCAGTTTTTCACTGGACTTTGCCTTTGGGCCAGACTCAGAGATAGAGAGCCCCTATTTTTGGTGCTCTGGGGCTAAGGCATGTTTGTTTTTTTAAAATACTCGATTAAAAAAATTTTTTTAAATGTTTATTTTTGAGAGAGAGAGAGAGAGAGAGAGAGAGAGAGGCAGACACAGAATCGCGAGCAGGCTCCAGGCTCCAAGCTGGACAAGCCCGACACGGGGCTCGAACCTACGACGAACTGCGAGATCATGACCTGAGCGGAAGTCACACGCTTAACCGACTGAGCCACCCAGGCGCCCCTATAACCCTACTTTCAACTGCTCACTAGACACAGCTCCACCTGGACACGCTTCTTGCTCACTCCTCAAGTCCCCAAGGCTGTCCCAGACAGCAAAAGTCTGTACAGGCCAAAAAGGGGCAGGGGGCCCCCCAAAAGGCAAACAATACGGTCCCCCCACAGGTGGACCAGCACTTGCCTCACACCTGCAGCCTCTGTTTTACGTGCGTTAGTCCTTTGCGTAATGCCAGGCCCGGCTACCCTCCTAAGGCCCAGCTCTGTCCCGCCTCCAGGGTTTAGGCTGGTTTCTTCCCTCCCCACCCCCCCCAACCTGGCAGGGGCCCACACGACCGGGCAACTAGTAAAGCTTTACTAGTAAAGCTCGCATCAGCTGAGCCAGGGAAAGTGCTTTCCAGTGTCACCCTCGCAGTGCCATGGAAGACCCCACGGAGGGAACGCCGACAAGGTGGGGGGAGGCGTCCGGTCCTGACACGTGCCCTCTGGCTGCCCCAGCTCAGGGGGCACTTGGCATCTTTAATTGCTCATTTTAAAAGAAGTCAAGCTGGCTTATCCCAGAGAGCAGTCACCCCCCGGCTTGGGATGTCCTGGAAAGGCACTGGAGGGGTTCGGGACACACAGCCCCAAACTCCGGTGCCCCGGCAGTACGGGGTATGCTAAGCTGAAGGAGCCTGAGAACATGGTGGAGGCCTTCACTCTGACCTTGGCCCCTGCAAACAGAGCATGATCGGGACGCCTGGGTGGCTTAGTCGGTTAAGCGTCCGACTTTCGCTTAGGTCATGATCTCGCGGTTCGTGGGTTCGAGCCCCGCGTCGGGCCTGTGCTGACTGCCAGCTCAGAGCCTGGAGCCTGTTTCAGTCTGTGACTCCCTCTCTCTCTGACCCTCCTCTGCTCACGCTGTCTCTCTCTCTCTCTCCTAGAAATAAATTAAAAAATTAAAAAAAAAACAAAAAACAAAAACAGAGCACGATCCCCAAAGACAGGAAGACAGGACCGTGGAAACACACAGGCCTTGCTACCCGCCCCCCAGCCCCCCAGGCGACTGCACTTACCTCATACTCTGGGACTGTCATTTCCTCCGCGAGCGTCCTGGTCACCAGCACAAGCACGGGCAGGGTTAGCGCCTTCTCGAGTCTTCGCTTTCTTAGAAAGCCTCCTGTGTCCTGTGAAACTTCTACAGATAATCTGTGCTGTGCGCTTTTGGTCCGTTAAGCTGCCCCTGTCAGCTGAGCTTTCAGACCCAGCCGGGGACCCGAAAAGCCTCGAGGAAAGTTGTTCCTCGCCTACACGGTTCACCAAAAATGTTTTCCTTTTAGTTCACAGAGCTTCTGGAGGTAGAAAGGTCCTTCCCATGCTTGGGGGAGGGAGGAGAACCCAAGGCGGCCTCAAAAGAAGGGAAATGACCTTGACGTTTCAAAAGATCAGGGAGAAGTGGGGGAGGGGACGGGGGCGGGAAATGAGAAAACAGAGCTGAGGCATGTGAAGCAATTAAACAACTCCCCACATCTTAGAGCAGATTGAATTTACATTTTACTTAAAAAAGGGGGGCTGGGGTACAGACGCAGGGAGGAGAACGGGGCGGGGACAATGGTGTGAAACGGGGTTCTACAATTTTCCCCTACAACGATCCATTCTGACTGTTGGCCAGTATCTCCCCTGCTGGCGGACAATATTCACAGGGCTGTAGACACGCGGCGGCCCAAGTTCAGGCCGGGATGGGAAGGAGGGGAAGTCATCATACACAACGTAAGTTTACAATACACAGCATTTTCTTTAAACGATGTAGCGCAGTCGCAGGAAGGAGTTAACAATACTAACACGAGAAGAGTCAGATTTCTGTTATCCATGTACAGCAACTAACCGCTTTACAAAAAAAGCGAAATAATACAATATATCGTCACATGTATTTACAGTGTAGTAAATATACTTTTCTGTCAAATTTTACACAAACTATTTACAGGTGGATATACTGCTTTAAAAAAAAGTGTGTGGCTGACAGGAGGAGTGAAGTTTTTTGAGAAGTCCATTGCATAACATTGAATAAGACGTGCCTCGTGATGCCTGCAGGGCTGGGAGGGGTGGAAAACAAAATGGGAAAGCAAACAGAAAGCCAAAATGAAAAGGAAAAAGCCCAAAACCCACTAAGAGGGGGAGGGAGGGCTGCCAGCTCGCGGCCTGGGGGTGGGGGGTGGCGGCTGACCGCTCCCTGCCCGGCCCTGCCCGGCTCAAGACAGGCCGGGCCTGGGGCTGGCATTGGCCTTCGGAAAAGGGCAGGGGAGGGGCGGAGCCTCGCCGCCCCCCGCCCCCCCCCCCCGACGCGTGAACCGCGGCTCAGTGTTGGCGAGTGCGGGCGCCCCCCTGCGGCGAGGGCGGCGGTCAAACAGGCGGGTTCTGCACAGCAACGCGAGGGGTCACGTTCGCCTCTTTAGAAAGTCCGGGGAAACGTCCGCCAACCCCAGACAGGTGCCGTGTAGTGTTCTGTGTGGCGCTCGCGTCGGGGGGCGCAAAGTGGGTCCGGACCTCAGATCTCTTGTGTAGATCGCGGTGGGAGGCCCGAAAGAGTGTTTCATTTCTCCGGGGGGCAGCGCACTGGGGAGACTTAGGCTCGCGTTCCTTTGAGTTACTGGGAAAGCTACGTTCTCCTCAAGAGTCAGAAGTTCTCTAAACAAGGTAAATTTTAAACCTTAGCAGGTCTCAGGTTTCCGGGAAGCACTGCTCCGAAAGGGTTTCTGCAGTTCGAAGGAGGCTCGATTTTGATTCGTGCGACGCTGAGCGTTTCGTGAGGTACGTCAGGTGAATCCGTCGCGTTCATTACACTCGAGGGATACGATGATGAGTGAATTCAGGAAGTCTCCTGCCTGGAAACCTTGTTACGGAAACATCACTGGTTTTTTTTTTTAACAGAAAACCTCTGGCAGTTTCTGTGTTTTGATGGGAGAAGCAAAATAGTGTAACAAACACCCACCGGCACGCACCAGACCAACCAAGAGGAAAAACATGGAGCCACAGTGATGAAAGGCTCACATCTGCCTTTTATTCCAGGATCCAGGAAGTCGCGCCACCTTCCCGGAAGCACTGGGTCTGGGAGACCCAAGCCCTGAACCGCGGCCTGGCGCGGGGTGGAGAGGAGCTACTGCCAAGCTCAGCCCCAGTCTTAGCGTCTTTAGGGACTCCGGTGCTCTGTTAACTAGCAACACTCCCCTGCCGCAGCCTCTACGATAAAGACACGAGTTAAGTTCATTGCACCTGTCTTCCATCCTGCCCAACAGTTCTATGTCAAAATAACTATTAATACTAAAGTGGGGTTTTTTCCCTTTTATTTTGGCAAACGGTTCTTACTTTTCCGAGACTGTAAACAAATTAAAAAAATTAAATTCTTGTTATTTCTGAATATCAAAAGCAATTTTATTTACATGAACATATTACATTGTTACTGTGTGGATAAATGTGAAATGTGTTATATTATTAAAATCAGAACACTTCAATGTACCATTATCTCTTGATTTAGCTGTGGAATTTAATTTACTGAAATCCGCTCAGGAAGCAGCACTGCGGGAGGGGGGCGGGGGGGTGCTCCCCGGTGGGGGGCTCCCCTCCCCCAGGTTTCCGTGCCCCTCCCAGAGCCATTACATCGGAACATAGAAAGGGAACCTGGGAGTGGGGGGGTGATGTCTTTCGGTAATAAATATGGGTCAGTTCTAAATCGGAACACCCAGATGCCACTGACGTGCTCAGCGGGGTCGAAGCCTATCGCACACCGCGGGAACCGCCGCCAACTGGGTCTGCGTTCCTGCGGGGATTCCCGCACCAGGCCAGCCCGTGGCGTTCAGTACGGCGGCGACTGCTAAGGTCCCCCATCGTCACACTAGCGCAGGCCCGGCCCGTCACAGTGGTCACATGCAATCCTATCAGATAGAACCCAAATGTCTTGCCGAAAAGATTCCTGATTTTTTTCCTGAGGGGCAGCGGTGGGATCACAAGACACTCAGAATACATGTCGTCGAGGAAAGTTTTGATAATTACCCCACACTCCGTGTTTCTGGGGACAATTATTCAGAGAAACA
This sequence comes from Proteles cristata cristata, assembly GCA_017311185.1. Taxonomy (NCBI): domain Eukaryota; kingdom Metazoa; phylum Chordata; class Mammalia; order Carnivora; family Hyaenidae; genus Proteles; species Proteles cristata. Next base: position 717,572 of record JAESUZ010005299.1, read on the forward strand.
GGAGGTACTCTGAAAGTCACGTACCGTTCCATTTGGCTATGGAGCTAACGCAAACGTCTATGAAAACGACCTTCAAGGAACAATTTCCAACACTTTGTTCACGGGTTACCCTGCTCAGAATTACTTAGGAAAGAAGAGAAGGAGGGGGAAAACATGTCAGTACTATACTTAGTATAGTTTTGGTTTATCAAAACACCACCACCAACTTTTAGTGTATTTAAAGGTTAGAAGAATCAACTGGAGGAAAAAAAACAATAGACTAGTTTGGATGGCTGCGTGTGGATAAGGCCTCAGAGCCCGTCGCTTTGATTCGGTAACGTTAAGATATACGTGGTTATGCGTATTTTCCTGTGATTATTGCTAATACTCAAGTGTTAGTATTTCTTAAGAACTCATTACAAAATACTAAATCCCTCCACCCCCCCTCCCCCCCCAAAGTACCTCGCCTGTGGCTTTATGGTGTGAAGTCACTGAGGCTTGACCTCTATACGGTTCCTTCGGTTTCATAAGGTAAAAAAAAGTCCACAGCTAAAAGTCAGACTAAAGATACCGGGGTTATTAGTACTACTCTCATAAGCTCCTAGCTTGCAAAGTGTGTAAATAAGACTAACACTTTACTTCGTATGACGGAGGAGGGGGACACATAGAAGGCAGAGCTCTGTGCAAATGGCTTTCATAGCTGGCCAGTGGCAGCAGCACTCAAGGGTTCGTCCTTTCTCACAACTGGGATGTTCTCAGTTCGAGCGTCCCGACTGCCCGCTTTCTTCGCAGTCGTTCCGAACACCTGCTTAAACCAGACCCACCGGACGTAGGAGGACAACGACGACAAGAGTTAAAGAAAAAGCAGCATTAGATTCAGGCGATGCCTTCCGGGAGTTGAACATCTGGCGACACGGCAGACGGGGACGGGCTCGTCGTGAGACGGGAAGTGCGGTGTCACAGCACGATGGGGAGGGGTCGCTGGGGACGAGCCCGTGCGAGGAGGTTAAGTCTGTTTGAAAAAGGAAAGGAGGAAAGCTTCACACGATCTTCTTAATGCTATTCCGTTTGAAACTGCCAGCGCTTCTTTGCTTCTGCACCTGGCTCGCGGACCCGTGGCGAGTGCGTCCACTGCTACAGTGGCCAGAGGTGGGGGAGAGTTCGACGTTCTCCTTGTCGATCCCTGCAGAGAAGAGAAGCAGCTGGTTATTCTCCCTCCTCTGGTGCCCGGCTCCGGGGCTGCATCTCACCACGTGCAAAGGGGGTGCAACCTGGCCGACTGTTTTTGCCTATTTCATCGTAACAGCCACCGGGACGTTTATTTACAAAGGCCCTGCCGCACACAAAACTTCACATTTGGTTAAGCGAAGTCCGCTGCCACAGCAGAAAAACAGCATAAGAAAAAAAAAAGGAGAGAAGCTGCGAGGAAAAGCTAGAGAGGCAGGCGGGCCCGAGCTGAATGAAAGGCTAGCAGCCACCAGGGAAGGCTAGGGCTCCTTCCTCCAGATGGTACCAGAAGCTTCCAGCAGAGGTCAGCTTCTAGCCACACAGCCTTGCTGGTGTTTGTGCACAGACTACACTTTCCAGTGGCAGAAGATACTGAAACTTGTCATTTCAAAGAAAGGAAGATTCTTTTTTTTTTTTTTTTAAATCACAGTGCCTGTCTCAAAGGAACTCAAATATTTACTGAGAATATATGACAAAGGTTTTACCGTAAAATCTTTTTAAAAAATATTTATTTTGAGAGAGAGAGAGCCTGTGCATGAGTGGGGGAGGGGTGGAGGGGAGAGGGAGAGAGAGACAGACTCCCAAGCAGGCTCCGCACCATCATCACAGAGCCCTGTGCTCGAGACATGGGGCTCGAATTTACAAACTGTGAGATCATGATCTGAGTGGAAATCAAGAGTCGGATGCTTAACCGACTGAGCCACCCAGGTGCCCCTGTAGAATCCTTGCTTTAACCTTTTCAACTATGACAAATCACTTCATGCTCTGCACCGAAAACGGATGCCATTCATTTCTTTCCTGGAGGAAATTTAACCTTCAAAAACTGAGCCCTACAATGAATTTTAGAAACAGTCCAAGCACTAACTTCACAAAAGTAACTGGAAGCAAAAAACAGCGGATTTTTTTTTTACCCATGAGTTAAGGTTACAATTTAGGTAGAACAGTGTTATCTTTGGGGAGGAGCGACTGGAAGGGGAAATGGAGGCAGCAGCTTGGGGTTCCGGTAACGTTCTGTTTCTTGATCCAGATGTTGGATTTTTAATTTAAGTGTTTACTTCTTAAAAATTCACTAGGTTGTAAATTTGATCTGTGTACTTTTCTGTTTTGCTCCAAGAAAATTCACCAAAATAATGACTGCTTATGCCCACCTGTGGCATAACTTGGTGGGACAGCAGAAAGCTGGGCATTTTAGCAATCTGTGTTGAAATGTAAAGTACTGGTTGAAATTTGCTGATAGAGAAAGATGACCATCATTTAGAAGTAGGGAGGGAAAAAGTCACATACAGAAAAAAACAACCACCCCAAAACCAAAACCAAAAAAGCCTGGGAAAACATCTGCCAAAATATGTTATTTCTGGATAGTGTTAATTAAGGCATTTTTTACTTTATTCTTATCATACCATTTGATTTTTAAAATAAACATGAAATCTGAGGATGAAGAAATGCCCATTTTTGGACAAAGTACCATTTCAAGTCGAGGAGTCTTTATGTTACAGCAAATGGACATAGATCCAGGCATCTATCTACTGGCTCATGAAAAAGAAATGAATTTGTGATGACCTCGTAGGAGCCACACAGCATTCAGATTTGGCCCCGAATTCAATCCAGAGTGTGAGGCCAGACTTCCACGGGCGCAACAGAGCTCTGCGGTCTCGAACTTCTCACAGGAACGTGGGCATTTGTTAGTGTTTCTTTAAAAGAGCGCACACTGGGCCAGGAGTTGGCGTGCCGAGTTGGATGGTGCCCGCCACCCGTCCCCCGGAGCCAAGCACACAGCGGACCGGCCCCTTGACTCTGTCCTGTTCTAACCACATGCGCAGGAAGGTGAATGGAAGAAAGCACGCCAAGATGTTCACAGAACGTTTCTCTGGGTGACAGAATTCTGGATGAGTTTCAATCTCCGCTGCATAGCCATCTGCATCTTCCCCAGGTGATTTAAATAAATAAATAAACAAACAAACAAACAGCAGAACAGAAAGAAGGCTGCTCATCGTCTCCAGTGTGCCCTGAGCCTGGCAGTGTGTGCTGGTGCAGGCCCTTGCCAGTGCCTCGCCTGTCTCCACAAGAGATCTCCAACCCACTTTTTCTCATCTCCATTTGCTTCATGATGCCTTCTGCCACCTCCTGCCAGAGCTACTTCGCCCCCTTCTCTCCCTGCTTCTAGAGAGCATTTGTACTTCTTACATTCTGCCTACACCACCTCTGGTGTCTACAGCTGATTTCCTCTACTAGCGTTAAGAGCCCCCAGGAAAGCAAAGATCATTTCTTATTCGTTTTCCTTTTCCTTTAAGATCCAGTTGATATCTTTTTCAGCAAATATGGGTTGAACTGAATGTTTCCGTTAAAAAAATTCTTTTTTGATTTCTTAGACACTGAGAGAGACAGTGTGAGCAGACGAAGGGCAGAGAGAGAGGGAGACGCAGACTCTGAAGCAGGCTCCAGGCTCCGAGCTGTCAGCACAGAGCCCAACGCGGGACTCAAACCCCTGAACCAGGAGATCATGACCTGAGGCAAAGTCAGGAAGCTCACCCCGACTGAGCCACCCAGGCGCCCTTTAAATGCTTCCAGTTTCAAATGTGATCACTGCAATCACAGTGTAATCACAGGGCCAGAAAGCATGCAACCCCTGACCTCCAGGGTGTGGCGCCATATTTTGAGTGGGAAGGACAAAAATAGGATTTTTCAGCTTTCTCCATCCGAAATGATCATGAACTTAGTGCACATGATCTTGCATTTCCTTAAATCTGCATGGGGCCTACGCGCTCAAGTCCACAGGTCCTGATGTGGGGTCCTATCCTTAACATCAAGTAAGATTCAGGCAAAAGGAGGGTTTTAGAGAAGAGCCTCGAACGACGAGGAGACAGACGGCCCTCGGGAGCAGCCTGGCGTGGGCCACCACGGGGGCGGCCGTGGCCCTTGGCTGCAATCCGCCAGCCGGGGCTCGCTGTCGGGCGCACAGCCCCGAGACGGCCTGGCCGCTGCACCTGCCCAGTCCGGGGGGAGAAGGCGGTGTTCACTGCGCCACGAGGTGGCCATGCTTCTGTCTGAGGACAAGGGCCTGCCCACCGATACTCCAAGAATTAAAGTCACAGAAGCTGTAGTCACAGGCTGAGTCACTAGGGTGAAGATTTCTTCAAAGAAATACCAGGGATACTCTATTTTCTGTCAAGCAAGTAACCTTCACACCTCTAAATAAAAAGTTAAACGCCTTATTTATTTCCGGTTAAGTGTTAAGGATAGAAAGCAAGCTATAAAGTTTTAGACCTTTGCTATGTAAAGAAAAGGAACAGGAAGGAGATGTGCCAAGGTACTAATAAACATTTATAAAATGTATAAAACACAGTCAAATGTTATCTTAGAGTGGTGGGTGATATTTTTTCTTCTTTCTGAACTTCCTCATTTTTTCCCCAAATGAGCACGTGTTCCTTTTGGTGAAAATGTTACAAAGTGTCCCTAACTTCACCGTCACCCAAAGCCAAAAGCCTCCATACTATGTGGGGGGCTGATGTCCTGCATAGGCCTTCAAGTCCATTTTCATCTCAATTCCTGTTTTTGCACCTGCGCTTTCTTCCTACTCAGCGACCAGACTCTGCAGTAACACACAGGTAACTGTGGCTGACTCCTAACTCCACAGCAGAGCTGTTTTATTTTAAAGATCACAGGAGAAGCTGATATGACCATCTTGGAGGGTCATTTGTAAGCAGAAATCAATTAAAATGCGTTATATTTACACCAGGGTGCAGCATCTTGGAGAAGCCAAGTTAGAATGAAACGGCAATCACGGTGCCCAGTTCCGGCATTTTGGTTTCTGACTCGCATGTTTGAGGATTTTGGCAGCATTCTTTCTTTGTGCTCCCCAGTGACACCTGGAAACCTCTGTAGCCCCTGGTGAAGGATGTGGCCTCGGCACTCCAGGAAGAACTCTCCGATGCTCGGCCAGACTGACTGCTCAGATGGAGGCAGGGCCCACCCTGCACAGTACGGGCTGCCTTTTACACTAGGGAGCAGACCCTGCCCGCGCCTCCACGCACTCTGGTCTGGTCTCTCTGAGGCCCCTAAGAACCGGCTCACCCTTCTGACCCTCAGTGGGCACGAGAGCAAAGCCCCCTGAGGTGACAGAAACCCAGGGGCCACCGCCTGAATGAAACAAAGGCAAAAACTTGTGTGGCCCTGATTTCCTAGTTTTAGTACCCATGCCTCGCCCCCGACGGGCGGTGGTCAAACACGCAGCCAGTGACAGACGCGCAGGACCCAAGAGGCTGGACGTTCTCTAGGGCGGTGATTAGTAAGCACGATGCCTCCGTGAATTGTGATGGCTCCAGAGAAAGACGAAATCCTAAATAAAAGGTGTTATTGGCCAGAATTTGGAAAATCAAGAGGGTAAAATGATTAGGTGCCATGACAGTGAAGTCATCGGTCTACCTCCTCTGCTCATACATGAGTTCCTTGAAGGCAGGTATCAGGGTTCATTAATTTTGACAGCTAGGGACACAGCCAGCCTAACGTACAATAACAACACTTCATTTTTAAAATTCACCCATTTTCTTTTTTAAGACCAAAATGTTTTCCCCAAACTGGAACCTATCCTTTCGGGAAATAATAAAAGGACTGAATTGCTTTTAGTTCTTGAGAAGCTGAAGAAAAGTGGGTTTGGTAACTTGTGAGGTCATGTGACCAAGAGACTAATAAGTCAAGTGCCCCCCACCCCCAGGCGTGCAGGAGCGCCGGAAGGTCACCTGACCCCGTGTTGCTTAGTTGATTACATACATAACATGGCAACCCTGTGAGGAGACTCTTACGACCTGTGTGAGAAGGCGAACACATCAGAGGGCTCCTGATTACAGACGATGCCGCAAACACGGCAGAAGACCCAGGTTTGAGACCTTGGTTGGATTGGAACCTAATGTGGTTTTAGTTCTTAATCTGCCAAATAAGGGTAAGAGTAGAACTGCCTATTTCCAAGGGCTGTTAGAAGAATCAGATAAGATAATCCATGTGAAGACTTCCTGCGCATAGGTAATTACCACACAAGACAAGATGCCCTTGACACCTGAGATGGAAAAGACCAAGGGACGTACTGAAGAGTATTAGAACAAAGGCACAGGACTTGAACTTGACTCCAGAGCATGGATACTAGGATGTGTACTAGGGACAATGGGAATAAGCACAAAATACGAATCTTAGAAGAAGAGGTAACAATAGCTTCTCTTATAGTAAATGCCTTCGTGGAGACATGTTAAATCCATGTGTAGAAATGTTTGCATTTTAAGCTAGATGTACAAAATTGTAACTACAAAAATTAACAACCATTTTAATAGACTTTCCTCAATTGCCAATACTTCTTTTGGTAGCAGGTCTAATCCTTTTGTATAATAGTTCTAGAAGAGTAGAAGAAGGCAAGACCGCTTTTATAAATCAGACATAAGTGGATCACATTTTTCTCTTCTTAGTCCTTAGAACAAACTGTGGGCTGCATTTCTCTTTTTTAAACACAGGTGATAGAGCACACAGCCAGCTCTAATCTCTAAGCAGATACTGGGATTGGATTTATATTGGTACTGGGGGAAAACAAGTACTGCCTAGGCCAGAAACTCGGCTCTCCCTATTAACTGTCCCTGGGGTTACCCTGCCTGTGCTGACCCAGGGCTGGGGCTGCGTGTTCAGTGCTGGGGGTGGGGGAAAGAAGCAGCTCCTCACGGAGACGGGCCGCACAGCCCCATGGGCCCAATGAGCACCAGACCCTGAAGCGGTGGGGTGACAGTGCCGCAGGTGCGAAGCCACACCGCTCCAGGGGACCGCGTGTCCAGGGTGAGCGTGGGGTACACAGTATCTTGTGCAGAGAGACGGAAGGAGAGAGCACCTTGAGGAGGAAACGGCTGCATGAAAACTGCCAACTTATAGCAAGGCAGAGAAGCTTCACAGACACGGAATGTGAGCAAAAACAGAAGTGAGTGGTGTCCACAGGAGTTTGTAAAAGGGCAACACACGAGTGGATATGGATGACTGCTATGTTCCCTGGCTTTCAGAAGAGGTTTGTTCTGAATTACTGGACTCTGACCGTTACTTTCCCAAATAATTACACTCTGTAAACAAATGCTAGAACTTCTAACTTTACAAAAAGAGGTGTTTCTACCACGCCCATTAGACTTTTAGTTTAAATTAGGAATTAACAAAAAAATTAAATGGAAAATTACCAGAAATCACACCAAGCAATGGCTCAGCTTAAAATTATTTTTCTCCTTTACATACAGGATAATAACACAGAAAAAGAAGAGAAAAAAAATCAAGAGAATGCCAGATTACGGTCTGGGGGTACTACATGCAGCTCCCTGAAACATTACAGTTGTTTCGGAGATTTGAAGAAGGCCCCGGATAGAGGCCTTTAGGTTTCTTCTAAGAATGAGACGTTTTCAACGTGTGGTAAACACATTACTGGCTCAGAGCTAGTCTAAGTGTCCAGAAACGGTTTTGCACACAATTACCGTGCACACGGCTGTCAGAGCTACTGGCTCAAAAATGCCTGCGATCCCTACTGTATTCCTAATCAAGGATGCTGAGGCCATCCAGCTTCCCAGGGGCCAGGTCTGCATTTCAGAAGGAAAGTCAGTGAGTAACGGACAGGCTTGGACATGGTCCCAAAATAAAGTGGAAGGGGTCGTTTGAAAAACAACAACAAAAAAACTCAACTGAACAGGTTTTTGTTCTAAAGAATTCATGCCCCAATACTAACAGTAAAATAAGCTAACCAAAGGTGGAAAAAGATTCTTTTTCTAGCAGAAAACACTGAAAACAGATCACAGGCTTGGTTTGGTCAAAAAAAAAAAAAAAAAAAGAATAACACACACCTCACATTTTTCGAGGTCAAAAACACGTTATAAAAGTGTTTTTGTGACTGTTCCGTGGTTCTTCCAAACAAACGTCCCTTTGATCCATCAGAATATGGTATAAAGTGCAACATGGCAAATCCCACAGAAGAGGTCAAATGAAAAAACAGTTATCTCTGTCCACTTTACCTCTCTGATTCTGAAATAGGTACTACGTCCTACCAGCTCGCTCGCTTCCTTAGGTCAGAAAGAGTTCCTTGCACGTAGTAAATAACGAATCTCCGTAGGACAGATATCTGGAGTTTTGGTTACTTCCCACAGAGCACTCCAGTAATAACTTTGCACTTAAAAGCAAAGAACTTGTGTACATGAAGAATTTGTTTGAAGGGAGTAAAAACTTTAGCTCAAAACCCAATACTGAGACCCATAGGCAAAAACTGCCACGTCTTTGGTGACCTGGATCTCTCCCCTCCTTAAGTGTCCCGGGGTGCCTAGGGTACACCTCCAAAATGAATGTTCAAATGTTTACTGAATTAAATTGGAGCGTGAAAAAGACTAGGAGACCTGGGCAGAGAATAAATTAAATTTTAAAACATTGGAAGTGGATCTCTTTAATTTCTTTTTAATGAATACTAATTCCATCTGGATTTTATTTCGAATACACTTGCTCTTTAACATGCAAAGATGCCAGGAGACTGCACTTGAAATGGTTATAAAGCATTCGGAACTATGGCTTTAAAAAGGTTTCTTTGCTCATCGCCTATGCTTACGCTCCCGGCTTGGCCTTAAGACAGAGAGTTCCCTCCCTCCAGCCCCCGCCTCAACATTTTTAAGTGGACAGACTTGATTTTCTGTCTCTAATCCTGGTTCTTCCATTCATGTCCAGCTCTACTACTCCGGACTTACTAACAGCGGATTACAAAATCAATCTGGAATATTCTTATATATCAGAAAGTAAATTTTATGGATTCTCTTCAGGGTTCTCTGAGTGGCCTTTGGTAAAACCTGAAGAGGCAAAGTTCTATACCCATTTGGCTAAAATGTCCCTGGTTAATACAACTTTAAATGCACTGAACTCCACTGATGGCTCTGCTGCTGCCAAATTCAATTCCAACGAGGGAGGGAGCCAGAAAACAGCCACATACACATGTTAAAATACAGATTTATCAAAGAATCCTTGTGCGAAGGGGACGGACGAGTGAGCCAAGGATAACTGGTCAAGAAGAATGTGTTTTCAGAGGCAATCGCTTTGCGTAAGTAAATGACCACTGGGCGTCCTCAAGGGCGGGTGGCTGATCACCACCTGAAAGAACTTTGTTTAATTGAAGTGATGTTTAATGCCTGGGAGTGGGAGGGAGCTCAGGCATCTCTTCTCTAGCTGATTTGATGGCAGAGAATGCTGGCTGGTGACCAAAAAGAAAATACAGCAAAGTGGCTGACCTTGCTAAGAAACAACGGTCTAGACAGCAGTGCCCTGACTGACAAGGGGAGTTTGCAGTGAAGGGCTGAGCTCTAGGCAGATCTGCGCCATGCCTTTTGGACACAAGGCCACAGAGGCTTCACCTGCTTACAGCCAGGAGACGGCGCAGATTAACTGTTGGGCAATCTGGTGGCAAGCCACATTTGTGCTCAGTGTCAGGGGGTGACATGGAGTTTCTTTAAATACTTCTGCTCGGGACCTGGCTAATGGGAGTGGCGAGCGGGAATTATTTTGCTTTTTCTACAGCCAAACAGCAATGCTGAAACGCTAGGCTGAGTTAGGAACTCATGTGATGAGACTCATCACTCCTTCCAGCCCTTTGGCATCTGCAAATTCCACTCCATAAAGAATAGAGGGGACAGGAATAGGAGATTACATGCAGCTAGAGATAAAAAGCAGTCTACCGAATTACAAATGAAATCCTGACTCTTAAAGAGGTATTCCAGAAGAGCAAAAGACAAGAGTGCAGTAATTACATACATAGGTAAGTCAGGATCCCTTCATGGAGATGAGCCCACAGTTTAAAGATACAAAGGGGTTCGTTTCACTGGAGAGTGAAATCACTACTGAAAAGATAACCCTGTTCTCCAAAAACATGTGGGAAATTGATCTGGGAAACCAAGGACACACAATGTGCAATTCAGGGCCAGGAACTGAACACCATGATTCTCCTTAACTCAGACTGTTGCTTCTAAAGCCTCAGTTTCCCCTGAGCCTGGCCGAAGGTTTCCAGAGTGTGGCGGTCGGATCAAGCAGCCATCTGAAGACCCACCGGAAGTGGTAGTAGTGAACCATGAGTGGTTCAGAACTAGAACCAAAAAAACAAATCACTTCTCAGCCTTTCGGCTAAGAGCAAGAGCATACAGACCATGCTCTGATTTTTATAAACAATTCTAAAAAGAGGTTGCTGGGTAGGGGGATTTTTTTTTTTTAAACAACCAATACAGGATATAAGCAATGAATCAACTAGCAGGGGAACCTGTACTGTTACCTTTATTCTCAATCGGATTATTTTCTGGTCTCCAGTAGTGGGCAAAGATGGGCAGAAATCTCCCTAACGTTTAGTCCGGGTGTAAAAAAACAAAAAAGAGTTAATATGAAAACAAACCATCATTTTGACATGTTTAACACCACGTGAGTAGCCCAAGAGGCAAAAGCTTGATGAAACAGATCAAACTGTAAAAAAACAAGAGGACAGTATAGACGGAATCTACACACTTTCTGATGGTCATTAACAACAAGGAACCCAGAGGACAGAAAGCCTTACAGAGGAAAAGGAGTGGTGGGCTCAGCGTGAGGCAGACGGAAGTGACGGGGCAGCGTAAATACACAAGTGAAAGGAAGCGGGAAATGAAGGGAAGGAAGAAGATGAGGGCCAGATGGCAGAAGCATGCGGCAGACAGAGCACTGGCCGTGGTTCTGGAGAGTCGTGTGACAGAGCAACTACCTTTGCTCTTCTAAACCTCAGTTCCCCCATCGCCCTCAACCCCTGTGGGCCTAGAACTAAATTGTCTCTGTAGTTCGCCTAAGCTCCAAAACGCACAGATTTGGAGGGGGTGATGGTGAGGGAAAGAACTCGGTGGCTGCAGCATCTAGGAGAAAGCGTATTTTCAGTCTTTCCCTGGCTTTAGTGGTTGAAACACCGACACCGGGCCAAGAGCACAGGCAGGCCCTAGAGCAGGGCCTCTCCCACTCCGGCGCACGGAACAGTCAGCAGGGGTGTTTGTTAAAGCAGATCGCTGGCTGGCCCCACGCCTGGGCTTCCTTATGCGGGAGGTCTACGGTGGGACTCTAGCACCTGCATTCTAGCAAGCCCCCAGATGATGCAGCTGCTGCTCTGGGGTCACACTTGGAGAAACGCTGTCCTATGGAATAAATGACAGAGGGCAAAGGAGCGCGGTTATCTGCGGAAGGAAAGTTGGCCACATTTCTCTGATTTCTTGGAGGAAAAAAGAGCCTAAGTGCAGTAAGGTGACAGATAAATAAATGCTGGACCAAATAGTTGTCTGCTCTGCTGACCAAAGCTTTGTTGTCGACCAGAGTTAACAGATGAACACAGGTTATTAATATGATGGTTCATAGTATGAACTGGATATTGTATTAGCCGAGTTCTTCAGGCCTTCAAAACTACGTATGTGTAAATACTCGGGCAAAAACTGGGATTATAAACTGGGTCCTATTTATGTGTCTTGAACATCACAAAATAGGAGTACTGCTTTTTAAAAGAAAATCCATGTGAACACCTAAAAAAAGAACGACACATAGTACCTTTCCTTATAGCATGAGGGGCTTCGTAAGTAAAATGTTCAGATAATGGAACTTTAAATGCAAAACCGTTTCTAAGTTTTCACCGTTTGAGAGGCCAGCCCTTCTGAAGAGGAAACATGGGCACACAGCAGCCCTCCCTCACCACCCACGGCCAGCAGCACAGACAACGGGGTCAGTTCTGCAGAAGCGCCTCTAGGGCAGACCAGAGCCCTGTGAAAACCTTCGCCGGGGCCCTGAACGAGCCCAGGAGTCTAGGTCTGCCATCTCTGCCATCGTGTGGGACTCAGCCCTGCGCCAGCCATTAGCTGCTCCATCTCAGGGTTTCCACCTCTTGGCTGCGTGTTTCTGGCACACTCTTCCCATGTGGAGCGAAGAGCGACTCCATGGTAAGGAATACACTCACGAGCTTTAAGATATCATTTTCTGGAGATGGCTTTTTTTCTGGCTGTGAATTTACAGGTTTTCAGGTTGGTCTCCGGACGGCGGAGCTGCTGCTGGCAACAGGGAGGTGGGGCACTACCACACTTTTGTATTTTTTGGATACGGTTTGCTGCATCAGGGACACAGAGGCCCTTAGGGCGAGGCTAGGCTATCTCGTGAGGGAGTTCTAATCCTCTTCACTTACAGGGTAAGGCACCTGAGAGGCTGCTCTTCCTGCCCAAACTCTAAAAAAATCATCAACCTCAGAACACTATGTGAACACTAAACATTTCACTGCCTTACGAATAACTGTTTGAAAGTAGAAAGCTTTATAGAGTAACAAAGTTCAAGTCAGCTATAAGGTAAAGGAGAAATGTAAGATGAACCTTATGACCAAAAGGAGCAAACTCTACTGTAAATATACTATAACCTGATAACAAGGGAAGTCCTGCTGTTGGTATATTAATAGTATTGCTCAAATTTATATAAAGATTACATTTACTAACCTGGGGAATGCTGGGAAGTGGCGAGTGAGGTCATGGAATTAGAAAGGTTAAGGTTAGCAGTGATACTGAGCTGGCTCTGCACTGCAGGAGGATAAGGAGAAGTGGGTGTCAGGAGGGACTCCTCACTGGTTTCTTCATCAATTCCAGGCAAATACGTGTCAATCAAGGCATCAAGAAACTTAACAATAAGCTCAGCATAGTCTGGGATTTGGGTTTGCTGTAATGGAAAATATAGGAAATTATTTTAGCTCCATTCTTTTTTCTTCTGTAAATCCCCTTTGAAGCCACAAAAGATTAACTCAATTTTTGTTTTGGGCTTAATGTACTGTTTTCTCTTCTTTTGTATTCTGCAGCGTTAAGAAGGCGGGGGTGGTGGTGGTGTCGTATTCTAGACTACCATAGGACTTAACGCTGGGAATTTTATTCGGCTTACACCTAGGGCTTCCGAATGAACCTGTAATTACTGAAAGCCACGGAGAGGCGAAGACGGCATGAGTCCTGAGACAATAAAACCATCAGGAATGATGTCCAGCCAGTTTTCCGAAACAGAGAAAATGAGCGGAGTATCATCATTCTGGCTGCCATGTAGATATCTGACTAACTGAACACTGGGAAGGGCAGAGGAGGGCGGGCAAACTACTCACATTCCTGCACGAGATACTTATTTCTAGGAACTCAGACCCATTTTAAAAGTCACAACCTTTGCATATCAAAAGATACTCAGTAATAAATGAACAAAATAAAAAGGAAATATCTAACTCTTAAACCCAGGACAAGGTTTAGTAATTCATATTGCTTTACCAGCCTGTAGCTATAATACTGCACTAGGAACGTGGGGGAAAGAAACAGAAGTCCTGCCTTCAAGGAATCTCAGTCAATCTAGAGGAACCATAAATAGAATAATCAAAAACACATTTATGTAGCACTGTATCAACTGATGCCAATCAAAGAAAAAAATGAATAGGAACAAATAAGGAAATATTCAGGGAAGAATGAATCTAATCCAACAGGTTGGAAGGAAAAATGTTTTCAGGAGGTAATTTTTTTTCTTTATGTAATTTTTTAAGAACGGAGACTGAACTGATGTATAACATTATATTACTTTTGCGTCACGAGGTAGATTTTAACCACAGGTAATGCTCCTTTCTGATTACAAGACACTTAAGTGTATGCATTACGATCATCAAACACATGAGTGACTGAGAGCAGAAAACTTTGCAGAAGTTCATCACACCCTTCTGAAAAGTTGAACTGAGTCGTTTTCTTGTAAAAACTAATATATAAAGCTATTAAAGGTGCAGCCTCTTGGAAAGAGTCTCTGGTGGAAAACATTTTAGAAAAATCACGTGTTTCTCGTGATCATCATTCTGGCTTTCAGAGTATTGTGTGTTCTTAGAGCAGGTACACTAATGCGAACAAAAACTTTGTTCTATCAGTAGAGAAAAAAATATTTTCTTACCTTTGAAAAGGGTCCTGCAAACCGCCACAAGCCATTAAAACCAAAACCTGCAACAAATCAAATGTCACTCTTAGAACAAGCACGGCACTCTCTTAATCTTAACAGAAATGAAATAAGTTATATAGTTGGTGACACTTAAAACCTACACACATTTGAAACCATTTTTTTTTAGAATGAATGTCAGGGGAGACTAAAACTCACGTAAAACCTACTTAGCATCAAACCGTATTTTAATCTTAAAAAGTTGTAAACCACAACTCCGTATTGTATTGCACCACTGAACGTACAATGAAAAGGGTCAGAAAACGTCATATGGGGAGAGACGTATGAACAAGCCAACCCCTTATAAAGAACTGTGCGGTCACGCACTCTGAACCAGCGCACACACTAGCAAGTCCATCGACCACCCTCCCGGGACATTTACTTTGCAGGTAAGAGGTCTGGTACTGTGGTGGGGACTCTTCATGGTACACCACACTCTGCACAATTCCATGAATTGGATTTAACAGATTTGGATCTTGGCACAATGACAACAGCGTGTTGATCTTAGAGTCCAACAAATTGTGTCTAAAACAAAACAAAACACAACACAGGAACATTTTAAAGGAGAATGAAGTGAAAATATACACTGGAAAACATCATATAGTCCCCAGAACAATGTGATAAAAATGAAGGGAGAGGAGTGTTTTTTTCTTTCTGGTGCTTTCCCAACTTTCTATAATAAATTCCGAGCTTACTTTGTGGTTTGTCCTCTTTTTTCTTTCTGGTCATCGAGAAAAATACGGTGAAAACAACCAGCTAGTACTGTCAAATAACCAGGTTTAATTATATACGGTGACTGTTTGCTCAAGCCAAGGTTGGCTTCTATCATTCAATATGTTTTAGGGCCTTTTCTTTCTGCTGACCGTTGATTTGTGCCCAGGGAATTAAAACTAAATTTCATACCAATCAATGTTTAATAAATGCTGAATCAGATCCATTTAGGAAAGCAAAATTGATTTGAAGGGGTGGAACATATGATCTATTCAAAATTAAGAGGAAATTAACTATGTCTAACCCGGCTACACTCCATTAATAGAAATAATCAAGAGGCAACTATATAAAATTCTGAAGTCTTAAAATGAAATTAAACAAAAGTAAGGATATAAAGATACTACACAGAAGGTCTAGATCACGAACAGAAGTTCCTAAGTCTCTTTGGGTTATTTAGATTTGAATACTTTGAGGCTAATATGACCTTCGCTCTTAATAGAGAATAAAAGTCATCTCCTATATAGAAGGTTAATTTTGTTTTCACTCAGCTGTGAATACAAAAGCTCTACCAAAAAATGAAACCAAAACAGGTACACAGAGCATCGAATGGTTTGCTCCTAAGTGAGGGAATGAACAATGCTCATCATGATGAAGCACTTAAAAAAAATCAACAAGATAAAAAAATTATTTTTCCTAATAGGCCAAAAGTCGTCTTGGCCCCCACTAATCCCACGGTCTCTAAGCTAAAATCTCTATCACACTGCCTCACCCCCGCCCCCCCAACCAGTGAACATTATCAGATGATACTTTTCCTGAGCTTTTGTAAAGCATGTGGCTTCAAGACAGATATAAAAGTTAAACACAAATAAGAGATACTTACACGACAGGAAAAACTTTGGGGAAAACCACACTGGCTTCCGCTAAGTATTCATAAAGAATTCGCTGATCAAATTCATCCGTGGTATATTTTACCAGCGTAGCCTGCCGAAGTGCAAAAAAGTCAACAAGAACACATTTTATTTTGTGGCTGAACTGTTATTTGTTCTGGTGAGAAGCAGAAGACAGTCTTCCTTTCACGTGTTTAAAATTTAAGGGCCTCCTGAGAATAGACTGCAATAAAAATGTGAGGGCAACTGTGTAGCAACATGGATGGACCTTGAGGGTGTTATGCTGAACGAAATAAGTCAGGCAGAGAAGGACAAATAACATATGTTTGCACGTATAGGAGGATTAGGAGGAACTTGACGGAGGAACAAGGGGGAGAAGAAGGGCGGAAATGGTGGGGGAAAGGGAGAGAGGCAAACCATGAGAGACTCTTGAATGCTGACAAAAACTGAGGACTGATGGATGTGGGGGGGGGGGGGATGGGCATGGAGGAGGACACTTGTGGGGATGAGCACTGGGTGTTATGTGGAAACAATTTGACAATAAACTATTTGTAAAAAAAAAAAAAAATGTTGAGGGCAAAAAACCCACCCTCCACGAAAGGTCAAAAATTTTACCAGAACGGTAAGAAGGAGCGCTTGGATCTTCGGATCAGTAAGTACTTCTTCATCCAAGAGAACATTTGATTCAGACACCGAGACTTTACGTAAATGCGGGTGTTGCTGCGACGAGGAAATCCTCTGAGTCTCTGCAGTGAGATACGGATTAACATGATCAGCTGTACTGAGCGAAAGTTCACACTAGACACCACTTCACCTAATATACTTTAATGTTACTTCTAAAATTCAATAGCTTTTTAGCAGGTACTTAAAACAGCAACAGAAACAACATACAGAATTAATATTCACCTACACACAAGTTCTGGCTAGCTATTTACAATGCTATAGATCATATACATGATTACTTTTCATACATATTTGAGGAATATTTTCGTTTTAAGGACCGTATAGCTTGTCTTCTGAGAAAGAGCAAATGCGTCTATATTTCATCCTCAAGATTCCAAGAAATGGCTGGAAAGCAAATATGGCTCTCCCGCCTTATTTTCAATGATCTAGATCAATTATTAACTCTGTTTCTCACCCATTTCATAATCAGTTTCTGCTACTCTCCTCATTTTGGGGGGTGTTGTGATCCCTGATTCCATTTCTTGCCTTTTAGGAGCCTTTGTGTCTGATATCAAGTGATCAAAACTTTTCCTTGTTCCTATAAACAAAAGTTACAGAATATGGCAGTTCATTAACCACAGTGTCTGTGAATAGGATTTATACTAAAAAGAAAATGTCTGGACATCAAGTGTTTAAGTTTTCACTTAAGGACGCAAAGAAAGCTCAAACATATCCCTGGGGGCAGAGCCTCTCTCCTTTGGTTTCCATCTTGTCAAGGAACTTTGGCCCCATGGCTTTCCATCTCAGGACCGGATGTACCTCGCTGGTCCAAATTAGACTGAGATTACATTCACCACACTGGAGGGAACCAAGCTCTGCCAACAAGTACAACGTTTGACGAGGGGTACAGGGTGCGCACTGTTCAGCACTGAAGATCAACTATGTCTGAACAGCCTTCTCTCAATTTAAGAAATTCTGCTCGTGGCAAGGATTAGTCATGAACATGAAAATTTTCCAAATGTGGGCAGGATCAAAGTTTGACGTTAGTTCTTCTATCTTGCATGGAAAACAACACTTGCATGCCTGAACGTGCTACATAATAGATATACTGGGATGTGCTTCAAAAATGGCCAAGTGGCACTGTCTCCACTGGCTTTGAGTCTCTCTAATCATGTATCGCGCTACGTGAAATACCTTTCTTTCTCCTATTTAAAGTAATGAAAGTGAGGGGCGCCTGGGTGGCTCAGGTGATTAAGCGTCCAACTTCGGCTCAGGTCATGATCGCACGGTCTGTGAGTTCGAGACCCACATCAGGCTCTGGGCTGACGGCTCAGAGCCAGGAGCCTGCCTCAGATCCTGTGTCTCCCTCTCTCTCTACCCCGCCTCCCCACCTCTCACTGTCTCAAAAATAAGCAAACATTGAAAAAGAAAAATGTAAGTAGTGAAAGTGGATTATCTGGACTTGCACTAAGTCTCATCTGTTCTACTCCACACATCGCTGCACACCTTCCTGTCTTCTCCATTCTTCCACGGCTTCTGCCTTAGTGGAGGCCCACATGCCTCCTGTTTGGATGCTCTATCAATCCCTTATGGGGTCTCCTTGCCAAGCACCTCTGCCTATTTCTTCATGTCGCAGTCAGAAAATCTTGCCTAAAAACAGAACTTGCTGACGTTCCTTCCCTACTGGGTACAAAAGGCTGAATCTCTCAACATGGCCCACAAAGGCTCCGGCAGCCTCGATCCCGGCGTCCTCTCACCCTACCTCCTACAGCTGCTCTTCCTGACCTGGCTTTCCTCACGTCACTCCCCATCTCTTGAACACTCGCCTTCCTCACCCTGTATCTGTCAGGCAAGCACACAGTAAATCTTCCACGCTCGGGCCAAAAGTTACTTCCTCTCTGCAGCCTTTTCCAATTTCCCCAGATCCTCAGTTTCCCCTCAGCAAGCAGTGTTACTTAGTGGCTCTTGGGGATGCTTCTGTAATCAGCTGATTGTGAGTCTGGCCACCCAACTGTGAGCTGTTCAAGGTAGAGACCGTAGCTTGTTCATCTAGCACATGGGCTAACTGAATCCAACAGTCCATTTTCTCTAAACTTAGTAACTTCCCTAGCATGAAAATCCAGAATTACAAAACACAGATTATAAGGAAACTCCTCGAAGACTATTTCATGACACAGTATAAACAGAAAGAAACTCAAACAAAAGGTACAACCCTATGTGACTAGTGACAAGGATTAACCTTCACAGTTTCTGTTTCTTTCATGACTCACTGGCAGGTTATTTATTTCACCCTTCATTGTTCGTTCACCAAAGTTTTCCTTATGAACACAAACATTTCCCCAATTCCCAAAGATATTTAAAAACACGGGGCGCCTGGGTGGCTTAGTCGGTTAAGCGTCCGACTTTCGCTTGGGTCATGATCTCGCAGTTCGTGGGTTCGAGCCCCGCGTCGGGCTCTGTGCTGACTGCCAGCTCAGAGCCTGGAGCCTGAGTCTCCCCTCTCTCTCCCTCTCTGAGCTCACACTGTCTCTCTCTCTCTCCTAGAAATAAATAAAAAACATTAAAAAAAAAAAAAGATGTTTAAAAACATGCTTGTGCGGATAACTGAGACCCACTGGGCCATTCATGGTGCTGGTCACTGAAATATGGATCCTGAGGTCTACTAGTAACAATTACAACTTTAGGCAACGGTGTGTAAGGGCACCTTTGCGTGTCCTCTATGGTGAGGCGAGGTGAGTGTCCCCTCTCGCTATTTACGTTCAGATTTTGTAAAGGGAAGGGTCTCACAGAGCTTTAGGTGTACCTCTCGTTGACAGAGGCCGATGTAACTGAGCAATCTTCATTCTCAAGAATCACAGAGTAATAAAGCACGCAGTAATCAAAACCACCTTGCTTTACTGTCTTTCTAGAGAAAAGGTGGCAAATGGCACCATCCAGCTTCACAGCACGTATACTGATGTGTTCCGCTCTCAGGCGAGACCCTTGGGGAGGTACACTGTTAAAGGCCCTGCGTCTGAGCGCGGCAAGCAGTACTTCTCACGAGTGGCTGCTGCTTTTCCTTCTCCCGTTTCCCTGCTGCCTGCCCGAGGCAGCACAAAACCAGGACAGGCACAGTACTCCATCCAGGAACCAGAAAAAGCGGTTTCAAGATCCCGCTCTCATTCCTCTGTCTTAACCGAGAGGGCTTAACCAACCTATCAAACTCTCTTGTATTGGCATCAAAAACTTTGCTACATCAAAATGGGAAATTGTGATGATTCTGAACAGCTTCAAGTAATTTTCCAAGAGTGAAAGTATCTGACCAGAAAAAAACAAGTATAAAAAATTCTATGTAAGTGAGATAAACTAACCCAGCAACTTCTTCGTATTGGCCTGAGAAGGCTGCCCCATGTCCAAACTCATGGATTTCCTGGCCCGGGGACTGGTCTGGCCCACGGTTGGATAGGTGGCTGCAAGGTAGCCTTCAGAACCTTTGGGAGATGACCACGGCTGGTTCTCCTTTAGTGTCCTGAGAGATTTAAACAAATGGGAAGAATTAGGGGACATGGTGACCAAGACAACCACTGCCTGCCCCTCTCGATCCGCTGTCCTATTTCCCAACGATGGCACTCACTTCATTTTATAACTGCACTTTAAAGGGCTCTCGGGTACAAACTCTTAGTGTATGTTCAAGAAATATTCTCTTTCTCCCTTTGTTTCTTGAATTTATTTGGGAAATTGTCTTAAAAATTAGCACTTTTCTCCTTAGTACCTACTTTCTTGCCACGATATCTTATACACAGTAGGCGCTCACTGATGCACAGCAGAACTGTATCCCATTGATCTTTTAATCAGGGGAAATCAAGTCTGAACAGGCAATTGTATTCTTGGTTTAAAAACCCAGAAAATCAACTATACTTTGGTAAAAGAACACCAGCAAACTCATTTTTTCCTTTTCATAACAAAAAGGGCATATCTCAGAGAAATATAATCATAGAAAGGATTGAAGAATAAGACTATCGAAAACCAAGCATGGCTGGAAAACTTCTGCATACACTGTGAAAATCTCAGTGGGCAACCGTGGAAGACTTTTTAATCAAAGTGGGATGCTGATAAATTGAAGGGTAGAAGCTCTACAGATACAAGATTACTTTCCTATATTCAACATAGTACCTAAAACTTAAAGATGACTTTTGTTTAATTGAAAATATAGAAAGTCTCCAAAGTTTCGTGTCATTTCTCCCTGTTATAGTGAAAACTATATCACCTCAAACTGCGCTGACAACAGTGGGCATAATGCGATTATCCTACCATAGAACATTCTCAAGTGGCAGAAGGAAATACGACAAATGTGGTGGCATGCGTATCTTTGCACAAATCTGAAAAGCTTAGTCTTCCATCATTAAGAATATGATGTTGCTTATATTTCATGTTCGTTTTTCCCTAGGCCTTCTCTTACAAGCCAGTCATTTCAATAGATCGTCTCTTCATTACTCAACTGGTCTGTGCCTAACAGAGGCAAACTAATGTTAACATGATTACAGTTAGGTTACATGAAAAGAAACTTTCCTACTACTAATCCACATAAAACACTGTGTAAAAGGAGTTTGGATTTATATACTCTTCCTAGATATCTTTACATTCCCCTGTGTATTACCTTCTTGATTATTCTTGCTGCCTGTCTCCACTGGTATGGAAAATTGAAACCTGATTATAATTACATAGTTATGGGAGAAGAGGTCTACTAACCTATAGCTGGGGTCGCCATGGTGGATGGGATATGTATCCATAGGAACATTTTCCATTGAAATATCAGTAAGAAGAAGAGACTTTCTATGTTTTAGGCTGCAGCGACTTCGAACCTCCTCAGACACTGTGAGTAAGGCTTAAAGGAAAAAGAATGAAGATTAGAAAATTTAACAAATTGCAAGTGTGACTTAAAACAGGATACATTTCTTACAACCTCCTAAAGAGGTTAGCAGCTGTCAGACATGCAGAGAAAGTATGAAGTTTAAGGATATAAATCACTTTGGGGCGCCTGGGTGGCTCAGCTGGTTAAGTGTTTGACTTCAGCTCAGGTCTGATCTCACCGTTCCTGAGTTTGAGCCCTCCATCAGGCTCTGTGCTGATAGCTCAGAGCCTGGAGCCTGCATCGGCTTCTGTGTCCCTCTCTCTCTCTCTCTCTCTGACCCTCCCCTGCTCTCGCTCTCTATCTCTCTCTCAAAAATAAATAAACATGAAAAAAGAAAAAGGATATAAACCACTTAGGACAGACTTTCTTACCTTGGAAGTTTATGGTCAGTTTTGAAAGACTATGTAAATATGAAATATACTGAGATTTAATAAGTACCTTAGTATTTGTCAAGTGCTTTAATGTACATTTGATCTCCACAAACACAGAAAGTAGGCAGGAAAGGTGGCATAAGGTCTATTTTTCAGATCAGGCAAAGTACTGAGATTTTAGATGATTAGCCCAAGGGCAAATGATTCCAACAGAAAAGCTGCCACAAAATGCAGTCTCCTAAACTGGGAATCCACACTTTCCACTGAACAACTACATTCGAGAACTGCATTACACGGGAGCGCTAAGTGCTGTCGAGTGGAGAAACACACACTGGGTAAGAGCAAGGAGGAAGGTTTAATGGGATGGGGGATGGGCAGACGTCTGGCTAAAACAAATGGCGTCAGGAACGCCTATTAAGAGGCAGAAAGGCAGTTCCAGGAGAGGCGCTTACAACAGCCCATCCATCCATCTGGGGAGGTGATAAAAACTGGGACTTACGGAACTTAGGGAAAGACGAGGTCAGGAGAACGGCTGGAGGGCCCAAGGATGCCAGGCTGAGGCCTTCGGATGTTATGACAGAAAATAGGGAACCACGCGGTGTCCTGAACCAAAGATGACCAAGGGAGTGCATTTTGGACTGTGGCGCAAAATGTTGTGGCAAAACTTGCAAAATTTTAACCACCACTGCAGGACTGGTGCTTATGGACTATGAGCTCTTTATCCCGCCAAGCAACCAGCTGGATGAAGGACTGACAGGTGTTCTTAGATACGGATTCGCTAAGAGTGATTCTGTCCGTTTTGTGCTTTTACCTGCTAAGTAAGCCACGCTCTGTGTGTTCACCTCAAACTTGTCACAGTTTCTGTGCTTGTTAACCAGAGTCAGTAGTGTATGCAGAATTCTGACCGTTCTTGCAACGATGGCAGGCGAAGGATGCCTGTAGCCTGCAAGAAATCAAAATGAACAGGAAGTTAATCCATTCTTTCCACGATGATTCCTGGAGCTCTCACTTGCTGGCTAGCAACTTGACAAAGAAGGGAAAAGTCCTACCTTCTGAGAACGGCTGTTTGGGAAGACAAACGTACAAGTGTGAGTGCTTAATTACATAAAAGATTAAGTACCAACTCTTTTTGGTAGAAGAGAATACTGTTTCCTGGAATTCGAAGGTACCTCAGGGAGAGGAAAATTAGGAAAGATGGATGTGGTTTCAGATATCCCGTTCCCTAAAGCCATGCAGGGACTTAAAAAAAAAAAAAAAATCTATGTATTGGAGATCATCTTAAGATCTTTTGAAAATAGGGTTCTTGTGCTCAAAATTCTTTTTTTTTTCTTAAAGAAAAAAACCCTGGTGATGTAGGACGCGTATGCTCTCAGAACCCGAAGAACAGGGTTGAGCAGAGAGTAAGCTTGATCTTTGGACACCTTTTAAACAGTAATGCTACTCCGTTTTACAGTAGGGGGTGTATACGCGGAAAACCCCTGGCACATTTCTAGAAATACAGAGTGGGCGAGCGCTTAGCCAGCCTAGTGCAGCCCTTCTTTTGAATTCCTGGAGTCAGTGTAATGTCTCTCGGGCAATCCCTATTTGCCTTAGTGATTAAAACTATTCATATTTTTGCAGAAGTTTCATGAGGTGATGAAATCAAATGTTTACATTCGCAGTAGTGGGCGTATGTACATATGTCAGGTGAAAACTGGGGGAATCTTCATGATCCCTCCATCCTGAGAATCATTTAAATTGACACAAAACTCTAATTGGGTCCTAAGGGCTGCTTAGGACCACTGGTTCATGCGAGTTCCTCATCCCAAGCCTCACCCTACCCTGCCTCTGACCCCCCCCTCCCCCCATGCCATTCCTTAACAGCACCGTCTCTGGCCACGGCTGTCCCCTGTTAATAAACCAAAGCTAACCCACACTGAAGTCAGCAGTGGGGAGAACAGCCAGGACAGGCGGGGATCGGGCCGGGGCTGCAAGCAGCTGAGACCACTGCTGTAAGCAATACAGAAAGTGGGGGTGAGGGGAGTGTGGGGTACCAGAGAGGTGAGGTTCTGTGGTACGTATGTAACAATGCAACTAATCAACAATATGTTAGAAACAAGTGGAGGAAAGTCTGTGATCAAACCTCTAACGTATCATTTTCTAACATCATTTTCTAACCTAAGTTACAAGTAACACTTACTGATTTGCAGTCTGTCTTATTTCCAAGAACCAAAAAGATACTTAGTGCTGACTAATAATAACAGCTAGTAGGAAGTCCGGTACTTAGGATTATTGTAAGAATCACCTCTTTTGGTTTTTAAGGGAAATATGATATTCGATGTGGACATTAGGCTCTTATATTAAAATAAACATTGAATAAAACAGGAAGCTCAGGAAGACAG
The DNA here is from genome assembly GCA_017311185.1 of Proteles cristata cristata. NCBI lineage: Eukaryota > Metazoa > Chordata > Mammalia > Carnivora > Hyaenidae > Proteles > Proteles cristata. Next base: position 741,681 of record JAESUZ010005299.1, read on the forward strand.
ATATATTTGCAGTTAAAGTAAGACATTTGAGCCAAATTATTTCAATTTATTAAAATTATGAATTATTTTAGTTACTTCAGGCTTCTTGGTATCATTTCATAAAACTCTTTTGACCCAAGGCCTCTACCTTTTAAGAGGTGTCCAACCAGCGCGAAGTTAAAGTTAGAGTTGAAGTTGAGTCCAACAAAATGGTCCATCTGCTTGCAGTGCCATTCCAGAGGATTCCGGATGGCCATAAATACTTCCTCCGGACTCTATTAAGGATAACCAGAAGATGGTTGATGGAGTTCACACAGGATCTTTCCTTAAAGTACCACTTAATTGGTTTTTGATTGTGTTCAATTGCTATGACAACATGAGTAATCATTTCGAGTTCAGAGAAACTATTTTCCGATGACTACAGAAAACCACAGAACGTTTTAGATGCTACAAATAAGTTAGGGTGGGCCGATCAAGCATATATAAATAATAAGATGACAGAAGATGAAATAGCTTGGATTTATGATGCAAAACAAATGGTTATCAATTTACATTGTGATGACTTTTTAAAAACTAGAATTATTGTTGTTTTAAATAAGACCATCTTTTGAATTGTAGCAGGTATGGTGTTTTGTATACTATGAAAACTCAAAAGACAACAAAAAGAGTTCTAATTTACTGAGTGACTGCAGCATACAACAACGTTAGATGGATTATTGCACTGGAGCCTTAAAGCCATCCAATGCAGTCACTATTAGCTCCACTGTACAGATTTATTCACTCATTCTTTTACTTATCAAGTACTTATTATGTGTTTTTGATGTGCCAGGCATGGTTCTAGGCTCTGTAAATAAATGAATGAACTGAACAAAAACTACTCACCTTGGTGGATTTTACATTTGAGTGGGGGGGAAAGCAAGGAAGCTGAAAACTTAAAAATGCTATGCAACTTGCCCAACATAATTAGGGTTTAAGGTCACTGGGTAAAGCTCCAGAATTTGTATTAAAAAAAAAAAAAAAGCCTAGGGAGGGGCACCTGAGTAGCTTTGTCACTGAAACTTCTGACTCCAGCTTGGGTCATGATCTCATGCTTTGTGAGTTCGAGCCCCACATCAGGCTTTCTGCTGTCAACGCGGAGCCCACTTCATGTGTTATGTCCCCCTCTCACTCTGCCCCTCCCCTGCTTGTGCACTCTCTTTCTCAAAAAAATAAACTTAAAAAAACCAAAAACCGAAAAATAAATAAAAATTAAAGCGCCCTCATGAACAGAGATTTTTTTTTTGTTCTTTTTTTGATTTTTAATTTTATTTAAATCCAAGCTACTTAACATATACTGTAATAATAGTTTCAGGAGTAGAAGTTAGGGATTCATCAAATACATCTAACACCCAGTGCTCATCCCAGCAAGTGCCCTCCTTCATGCCCATCGCCCATTTAGCCCATCCTCCGCACCACACCTCTCTGGCAACTCTTGGTTTGTTTTCTCTGTATTGAAGAGTCCCTATAGTTTGCCTCCCTCTCTGTTTTTATCCTAATTTTCCTTCCCTTTCCTGAACAGAGATTTTTAAAGGCCAACAACTGAAGGTATTTTGGGTCATGCTCAGGTTATCTAGATTTCTATTTCAACAGAAGAAAAACAGGAGTATTTAAAACAAATGTAGAGAGATGTTTAGAGTAGCACTGTTTATAACAGAAAAGAAGAAAAGACAGAAACAAATCGATGGTTCACTAATGGGCAAACGGCTGAAAAATGGTGGCTCATGCACATACTGTAAAGTATTCTGCAGGCATGTGACAGAATTACGCACACACACAGAAACGTGTATACGTGAATGTGTGTGTGTGTGTGTGTGTATGCTTAGAAAGATGTTCACTTTGTGTTAAATAAAAATGGAAGTTGCAGAATACTATATAAAGTATGATTACCTATTAACCTGCTATACGTACAATTTATTTTTTCCAGCTTTATTGAGGTATAACTGGCAAAATTCTAAGATATTTAAAGCATACGACATGCTGATTTGATACACGTTTACACCGTGACAGGATTTACCCCATCAAGTTAATGAACACATCCATCATGTCACATATTTGCAGCCCTGCTTTTGGGGAGAACATTAAATCATTAAATGCAGAACTTTCAGTTCTACTCTTAGCAAATGTCAATTACACAATACAGTGTTCCCAACTGTAGTCACCGTGTTATACAACAGACCCTCAGACCTTATTCATCCTACCTGCCAGCAACGTTTACTAAGCTTTATTAACTCCGATTCCTAGTATCCTGGGGACACCGAAGTCAATATTAGCTCCTGCTAATGGAGTGCTCCGGCGATGAAAATACCGAGACAGATATGCCTAGGGGAACATTTCATTTACAAATACGTTTATATCCATACAAACAGCCAACAGATGGAGTCTCTCTGGCCACCACCGCCTGAAGAGCAGTGGGGGTTCCGGAAGGGGGGCCCTGGTCCTGCAGAGGTACCAACAGGGACAAGTCCTTTCGCTTCTGTTTTCTTTTGTATTTTGTGAAATGGAGGTTTGAGGGATAAACTTCAAGGTAGCCGTTCCGAGTCTACACCACACCTGGCCGACTGCTGACACAGTATCTTCACCCTTAAAACCCTGCTCCCGTTCTCCGGTTTTTTCCTACTCACAGCTTTGTTCAAGCTACTTCAAGTAAACCTCTGCTTATAAACATGTACTTATCTTAACAACAACTCCTCTCTTCCTTCTCCTAGATGCGTCCCATTTTTCTCCAAAGACAAAAGGCACATCATTTCACACTGTTCTATCCCTTCCTCTATACTCTGTGAGCCAAACTCCAACCACTGTCAAGGTTGACAAACATTAAGAAGGGCGCTAATGGTATGTTTCACAGTGGGATTAGGCAAAACAAAAAACTAGTATAATTAAGTACCCAAAAGTGTCCTTTAGACTCTCCACCCTATTTTTTCATTAAGTGCCATTATTCAATAAAAAATAAGCTTATTTTTAGATTATTGCTTCATATGTGAAATGGGAGAGAGAGAATGCTAACCACTGGGCCATGAAATCAGAAATCATGACTGTAGTATGTAGTACAGTGCATAGGACAGCATGGCACACAGCCTAGCATGGCAGCTGCTATTACTACTCAATTTTTTTAAATGTTTATTTTTGAGAGAGATACTGCAAGTGGGGGTGGGGCAGAGAGATAGGGAGGCAGAGGATCTGAAGCGGGTTCTGCCTTGACAGCAGAGAGCCTGATGCAGGGGCTTGAACCCATGAACTCTGAGATCATGACCTGAGCTGAAGTCAGACGCTCAACCAACTGAGCCACCCAGGTGCCCCTATATATTTTTGAAAAATATTTATCTATTTTTGAGAGAAAGAGAGAGTGAGTGTAGGGGAGGGGCAGAGAGAGAGGGAGAGGGAGAGGGAGAGAGAATCCCAAGCAGGCTCAGCTTGGTCAGCACAGAGCCCTATACGGGCTCGAACCCACCAACTGTGAGATCATGACCTGAGCCCCTGAGCTGAACTCAAGAGTCAGCAGCTTAACTGACTGAGCCACCCAGGGGACCCTCAATATATATATGTATATTTTTTAAGTTTCTTTATTTAGAGAGAGGAGGGGAGAGAGGGTGTGTGTGCTCATGAGCCAAGGAGGGGAAGAGAGAGGGAGAGAGAATCCCAAGCAGGCTCTGCACTGCCAGGGGCTGGAACCCATGAATGAACCAGTCGTGACCTGAGCTGAAGTCAGGTGCTCAATGGACCGAGCCACCCAGGCGTCCCACTACTCAGTATTTTTCATCCCTATTCTGTTTACCAGTATTGGGTGAGTACTGTTTTCTGCTAGTTTTACATAGAGAAGTTCAGTTTTTTATGAGCTGTAAAGAGACTATACTCACAGTAAGTTGCATTAAAGAAATTCATATGAAAGTTCTGGACCTCTTCTGGTTTTAAAAAGACAACAATAAAGAAGAGAGGCATTCTCGGTGTGCGTACGCTTGGGGTGCCCGACGCAGGCCCGGCCTACCTTGTCGTTGAATATGCGCAGACTGTCTAGGGTGTGCAGGTTCTGCTCCAGGAGCGCGGAGCCCGCTGAGTACAAGCTCACCTCGTCGAGCTGGAGCACGGCTACTGCCACCCAGAAGAGGGCTTTGTGCAGAGGGGAGTCCTGGCAAAGGCCATGCATCCCAGATTAGTGAGATGAACTCCAGAACGGTCTCGATCAAAACACATTGCAGTATAAAACAAGGCACATTCACGCCCAAAGTACGCACGCTTTGTCCTTGGGGGGAGGGACAGGTATGGGTGAGCCCGCTTCTCCTGCACGTGGGCAGCTAGAGACGTGGCTGCCCGGCCTGGGAACCTGAACCCTCCTTTCGTTTCTCCCTGTTCTTTGATTCCAAACTCTGGTGGCCAACTCTCATTAATCCTTGCAAAGTAGTCTCTTCAGTATCTGCTTATGGCCAATGACTCTGTCTTTCGCCAACCTTCTCTACTGGAAATGTGGATTCTTTTCCGCCTCTGGTCTCGCCCTGCTCCAATCGGCAGTGCCCACGGCGCCCAGAAGAGCCCTTCTAAGCCTGCCTTTTGTCGTATTACTTATCTGCTTGCGAACGTACAGGCACATTTCCAAACTCCTTTCTGGAGATTCTTGAATGTTAGATTAGTTCTATCCAAACTTTACAATCCTCCCTCCCTCCACTCTCCTGCACAGTTTCTCCATACTAGAATGTTCTGCCCACCATCCCTTCGTCATCCCAGCACGCTGGTATGACCCTTCTGCTGCACAGTTGGCCGAACAAGGCTTTTTCCCCTTCTCTACACTAACTCCTCCCGCTGTCTCTTTAACTTTAGTGTAGATTCTACCCTTTTAATTTTCTTGTCGCCCGTACCTCCTGCTGTTATGAATCAAAGATACTGATTTCGGGGAGCCCTTATTTAGCAGCGTGGCATGTGGGAAAATACACACTGTAGGGTGAGGCAGCCTTGGAAGAGAATCATGGTTCTGTCTTCCTAGGTATGTGACCTTGGGCAAGTCACTTAGGCCTTCTGAGCCTCGTTTTAACTTAGAAGATGAGGATGAGAGAGCCATTTTGTGTACTTTAGGATTAGATGATACGTCTGTAGAACGTACGACTAATGAGAGGAGAACATGGGTATTTCTTCTGTGTAACTTCCCTCAAATCTCACATATCTCCGTACTCAGTTCATACAGGCACACCACCTTAGGACTGGGAAATAACGCTCCGCCGTCACCTAGTCTAGTTTATTCATTTTATCGATGTGGAAATAGGATGTCCAGATACGTGAAGCGGCCTGCTCCAGGTCACGAAGCCGGGATAAGCTCAGCCCGTCCTCAATTGGTGGTCGGATCCTTTGATTTCTTTAGCCTCCAAACTCCTTTGATGATAAGGTACACTTCACCCAGCTTTACATTTCTCCCTGGTAATGACCGTGACCTACTATCTTACTTATTTTATTATCTCTTCACTCCCCCAACTCCCACACTCGCCCCAGGATGTAGCTCCATGAGGGCCGGGAATTGGTATTGGTTTTGTTCGGGTCCCACATCTCTAGCATCTAAAATGGTACTTGGCACATAGCAGGTGCTCAAAGCACTTTTCAGACAAAAGAGTTCAGAGTCTACACCTGTCTTCCTTTAGGCACCGCTGAGATAAAAACTTACAAGCACGTGAGAACATCCTCTGCATCCTTACTTCCTCTAGTGTAAATTCCGCAAACAACTAAATTTAAAGACAGGAAGCTCTGCTTTAACTATCGCCTCTTCTTTGTAACTTCTTCTCAGCCCAACTTATTTTCTGAACTCTCTGACACAAAATAAAACACCATTTAACACCAATGCCCAAGCTGAAGGGGCTGGTTCTGTGCAGTAATTACCTTATTGAGGAGCGGCTGTAATTTGGTTAGTGCTATTACTGTGGCTTCTATCAGAACTTGACTGTTGTAAGTATCAGGTCCTTTTAAGCAACTCTCAAGTGCCTTTTAGGGAAACAGAATTTTAAATTTTACTTTCATTGAAATAAAACATGAACCCCTAAACTGAATCTCAGAATCAGTTCAGGAACAATTCCTTGGTTAATAAGTGCGAGAATGATTTCCAATGCTGTGGTATTCTTGGTAGCTAGATCATTTGGGTTTTCATTTCTAAATATTTCTATATTATATTCCAATACAATATGTTGTGCAATATTATGTTATTACAAATTACGTAATTTTACAGAAGGCGATTTCTACCATATAGTTAAATGCTTTGAAAATGATAAAAATACTAAGCGGATTAGCAAAAGAGACAATACATATTTTCTCTTAAGGTATCTTCTTCAGAAAAGGTTTCTTCACTTCAAAGAACTGCAGTGAAGAAAATAACCAAATCCACTGTTTAAAGGTTTAAAGGTTTAACAAGCAACATGTAGGAGCACCTGGGTGGCTCAGTCAGTCAAGCATCTGACTCTTGATTTCAGCTCAGGGCATGATCTCATGGTTCACAGGTTCAAGATCCGTGTTGGGCTCTACGCTGACGGCGTGAAGCCTGCTTGGGCTTCTCTCTCTCTGCCCCTCCCACTCTCTCTCTCACAAAATAAATAAATAAACATTAAAAAAATTTAAAAAACAAAACACAAAAAACCAACCAACAGGCAAGGCATTTTATCATCTTCAATTTTAGATGCCCCTGAGAAAAGTGCAAGCCACACTTCCCAACTTGAGAAACACAGATATTTGGAGGAGGGACAGACATGTACCTTGCTAAGAATACGGATAATCTGCTTTATCTGCCCGTGAGACACACGCTTGCTAATACAGCCAAAGACAACAAGAGCTCGCGGTTGCAGGGACGGATTATATTGGAATGCGAATCTGCAATGAAAAGACCCAAAAAGCCTATTAAAACCTTTGTGTGTGTACATGCTAAAAAATCAGTTAAAATGTCGATTATGCAGTAATGCTGACCTTTTCAACAATACCCATAAGTTATACAACTTAAATTTATTTGGGACATACCTCTGAGCTAGTTCTGTCCACTGGTCCAGCCACTTGCAAGTTGGAATATCTCTCATGCATGCCTTAAAAAAAGGATACTCTAAATAGACTTATGCACATAAGTGTGTACTAATCATTAAATAATGCTTATTATACTGTCATTAAATAAGGGATACATATATCTATATTACCAATAAACACCGTCCAAGGGAGTGTTTTTATTTAAGCAGTCAGCATAAAATAGCAGAACTAGTATTTCTTCTTTACAGTCCTAGTGGATTAAAAACATAACCTTAGTTTCTTATCGTTTTGCCTAATGTACCTCCATGATCTCCAACAAAGCTTCTGTGACTGTTTCCAAGGAGGTCAAAGCAAATGTCTCCCTCTCATAGGAGCCGGGAGAGAACGACCTGTCCCGGTAACTCGAGCGGAAGGCGATGACGGCGGCCGACTTGACTTTGCTAATGCCAAACAGCAAGTAAAACTTGGGTAAGGAGAACTCCGTCAAGCTGAGTCTCAAAACTTGCTTGGTCTCTTCTGTAAAAGAGAAAACGAACAAGTGAAGACTTTAACGATGCTAACTTTCTCAAGTGCCAAATTTCACTCGGAATTTAGAGAAGTTGAGCATCGGATCAAAATTACATAACCGTGCTCCCTACAGCACCTAGACACATGATCCCGATGCCCACTGCTTTAGCTCCACTTCTCTACACATGCCGGCTAGCACTGCCACCCCATCAACTGGGCTGAGGAGCTTCTGGGATAGCTACCAGATTCGACCGGACAAACATACACACACAGTCCTGGCTAGAGTGTGAAATGGAATGAAATTAACATAATAATGAGTAAGATACTTTATGCCAACCAGGCTATGTATGTAGAGAGGGGAATCACAACACACCAAGTACTTTCTGGGAACTCACCACTAAAATGCAGCTGTGAGCAAGTACACAGGGAGTGAATGATATTAATGACCAGTCCGTGCGTGGAAGCTCTGAGGGAGAGCGGCCCCGTGGCTACTAAGAAAGTGACGACGTGGAAGAGGTAGGGGAGATGAGCGGCCACATCAAGGGAATTGTTGAAGGACAGCATCAGCATGTAGCGTGCTAGGATGGCGATATCGTCCCACATGAGATGTTGTTCTAAGGTGGGAGTTGGAGACAAGCACGTCTTGTCAATTATTTTGCACATCCTTCCAATAACCTGTAAAGAAATAGAATTTTAAGAGACGTAGGGGCTTTAAAAAAAAAAAAGCTTTATCACAAAAAATGCCAGTTTAATTCTAAAATGACTGGTTACCATACCCAAAACCTTCTGGTAATAAAAACAGACACACCATGCCACGGTCCAGAAGGCAGAGGAAAAATTGATTACCTTGCTCGAAACCAATTTCACATTTCCAGAAGCCAAAGCTACAGCAGTATCTGCCATCACCTCGGCTTTTATTGATCCCAAGCCACCTGTTGCACTGGTTTTGATGAAACTGTCTAGAACGACGTCAAGGAGATCTGTAATCTAGTAGAAGGGGGAGATATAATGTGTTTTAGCCATTCATTCTGCCAACTTAATTTTTAATTTAAAAATACTGCAAGCAGCGGCCCAATCAACATGAAACTTCTACCGTCCCCGAGGCCTCCAAAATACTGGGTTTTACTTAGAGACCTGTCAGTAAATGTAATTTTATCCAAAGGGATATCCAAAGGGATATTCACTCAACTCCTTCAGAGACAAAGGGAGTGTCATGCAAAAATTTTAAATTTCCACGTGTATTATTTTCATCCATTAGCAAAGCACCTCTGTTGTCTCCTAAGACAGTAATGTGTGGTTAACATAAAATACAATTATTTTAAGATATAGGAAATGATATCAAGCACTGAGATGTTTTATAGAGCTCTAAAACCAGCTCCAAAGCCATTTCAAATTATTTGGAGGATTCGCAGCATTTTTTGAGTAAGGGGATTGCTTAAGTGATTACTTTGAAGAAATGCTGTGCGTAATTCTTGTCAGATAAAAAGAAAAACATTACACTGTATTCTGTATTTTAATACTGGTGTTCTTGTGAGAGAACTACACGTGAAAGCAAGTGTCCTAAATAACACCAACTGACAAACATCTACCGACACCTCTGGGGTGAAAGGTACTAGAATGTGTTACACAGCACTGTTTACTAGAAACAACACTGGATTTTTATGGTTGAATTCTATAGAGTTAGGTCATGGAAAAGAGTACTAAAATAACTAGTTTTTTTTCTGGCTCTGAAACATGCATTAGACATCTATAATTCTGAACCGGATCAAGAATCAGATGAGAGAGAGAGAGAGAAAGAGAGAGAGAGAGAGAGAGAGGGAGGGAGGGAGGGGGAGAATGAATCATGCCTCTTGAAAGAGGGGACTGTCTTTCCTACAGCTTTATCCCTAATGCCTAGCACAAGGTTCTGCATGAAGGGGGTACTGGATTAATATCTGCATCACAGAGGTACTAGACATTTAAATATTTTAGCAAACTCAATACCTGCCCAAGGCTCCCCCAGATTTTGGCTTGAATAGATGGGTACATCTGTTTCTCATTTATGGTCATTGTTATGAGCTTATCCAGAATGGCGGTAACTCTTTGTCGTTTGGCATCATCATTGTGCTTACAAAAACGGACGAGGTTGGACAGCCAGGGAGTCATGTATTCCAAACAGAGATGTTTCAGTTCAATACCTGGGGAAAAATACACTATTAGCATAGAGGGCCCGTGAAAATGACATCAATGATAAAAATAAGGGATTGGGAGAAAGCAGGTAAAAGGTAAAGATCATTACCTAGGTGATGGCCTGGACAAAACAGATTTGGCCAACATGTTAAAGAGAGAGATGAGGAGAACAAGCCATGAAGAAAGTAATCTGAAAAGCCAATTGACAATGTTTGAAAGAGTTTGTCTTATTTTTCTCCCCCTTAATAACTTCTCTTTTAGCTAAAATTTTTATTAAGTTTTATTGTAATTGTAAAAGGAGTATGTGGCAATCCTAGAAAGTTAAGTAAAAGGAGAGTATCACCACAAAAATGAAGCTGAGATTAATCTCCCTCTCCCCAGGCTTTCAAAGCTATGTAGAGATGAGGTACATTATGTGTGCACAGGCACATAAAACCCATCCCACGTCTGCCACAAAAATGGCGACTATGCGTACATGTAGTAGGTTTTGAATATTTTCTTTACCACATGTTATACTGAGATTACTATTCATCATTAAAAATTCTCCAAAAACATTTTTGAACTATTTTGAGATAACTTCAGACTTAGGAAAAGACAGACAAACTCCTCCATATAGCTTTATCTAGAGCCCTCCAAATGCTTTTTTTTTTTTTTTAAATCGTGGTAAAATATACATGGCATAAAACTCGCCATCTTTAAGTGCACAGCTCAGCGGCCTTATGTACATCATTGTACAACTATCTCTGGTCTCCATTGCCAGAATTTGTTCATCTTCTCAAACTGAAATTCTGTACCAAAACATTCTTAATGATTTCATATTATTCTACCACATGGAAATCTGACAATTTAATTAGTTCTTTATTGTTTGCCCTTTAGACTGTTCCACTATTTTGCTATTATAAATAATGTTATGTGAAGTTCCAAAGTAGGCAAAATAAATCTATGGCAGTAGAGGTCCTAAGAGTGGCTACTCTTGGTGAGGGAATGGTACCGACTTGGTGAGGGGATGGTGAGAGGAGACTTCTAGATGCTGGAAATGTCCTGTATCTTGATCTGGGAGATGATTTTGTGATGTATTCACATGTAAAAGGTCATCAAGCTGTTCACTTAAGATTTGGGCACGTGAATGGTAGGACAGGCCTGAATTTTAAAAATGTAAATAAGAAGAAATGCTATAATAAACACCTGAACATTAATTCCTTAGGACAAATTCTAAGAGATGGGACCATGAGGCCAAAAGGTACGAACATTTCCTAAGAGTCTTGATATCTGTGTCCCAACTGCTTTCTCAAAAAACTGCCTCTGGTCACAAGTCCACAGACTGCCAACACTGAATTAAAATGAGAAAGATCCTTTGCCAATTTGATAATTGAACGTTATCTTACTATTCTTTGTTTGTATTTCTTTGATTTTATTAGTGAATTTCTTTTTTTTTTTTCAATTTTTTTTTTTTAAATTTATTTCTAGGACAGAGAGAGACAGCGTGAGCAGGGGAGGGTCAGAGAGAGAGGGAGTCACAGACTGAAACAGGCTCCAGGCTCTGAGCTGGCAGTCAGCACAGAGCCCGACGCGGGGCTCGAACCCACGAACCGCGAGATCATGACCCAAGCGAAAGTCGGACGCTTAACTGACTAAGCCACCCAGGCGCCCCATATTAGTGAATTTCTTAAACTACACTCTTTTTTAGCACAATCTGCATGCTACTGTTGTCAATCTGTTTCTTATTGATCTGTAAGAACTCTTCATGATTTAAAGTATTAATCTTTTCTCATATTTGCAACAAGCCTATTTTCTGGTTTTTTATTATCTTTTACTGGTGTTTCTGTTTTGGAAATAGGGATGTTTTGAAGTTTTATGTGGTCATTTATGTTCACCTATTCCTTGGTTTCCATCTACCATTTTTTTCCTTCATAAGTTCTTCATCACCCAGAAAGCTGTTAAATATTCTTCTTTTTTAATGGTTCCAGTTTCTACATAATTTTTAAAGTTTATTTATTTATTTATTTAGAGAGAGAGAGAAGGGGAGGGGCAAGGGGGGAGGGGGGAGAGAGGTGGGGGGGGAGGGAGAGAGAGAGAGAGAGAGAGAGAGAGAGAGAGAGAGAATCCCAGGCAGGCTCCACACTGGCAGTACAGAGCCCAACATGGGGTTCAAACCCACAAACCATGAGATTGTGACCTGAATTGAAATGAAGAGTTGGGTGCTTAACTGACTGAGCCACTCCCCCATGGTTCCAGTTTTTATATTCAATTCTTCAACATAACTAGAACTTATTCTGGTATCCTGTAGTTTAGGGTGAAGACTGAGACCCACTTTAGTGCATTTCCCCATCTCAGTGCTTACATGATTTAGCCTCCCCCCATCAGTTTGTGATGCTTCTTTCTCAATCTGTTTCCCTTAAACTGATCTGATGGCTGACTCTTGAACACCTCCCAGTAAGTGTCCAGATATCTGCAACACCAAGTGTCTCTCAGGTTCTTTCAATACTTTCTTACCTAGTCTTGACCTTTCAGGTGAAATTTATAATCGTTTTCAGGTCTGCCCCTTCTTAATCCTCAAATCCTGTAGCTGTTTTGGTGGGATTGCACTGAATTTATCATAATCTGGGAACAACTGTTTATTCAGGAACACAATATGCTTCTTCACTCACTCAAATCTTTTTTTATAATACTAATATTTCTTAAAAAGGCTTTATGCTTTTCTTGTCAGTCTTAACACATTTTCTTCCTAAAGTTATATTCCTACATCTCTTATTAAGTAAATACATATAGTGATCTTGTCTTGATGAATTGTCAAAGTTTTCAATGACCTGAGAAATCAAGAAATAGGTTTGAATGCAGAAAAAAAGTCTATGTATTATGGAGAGAGAAAGGGAAGAAAATGTTGGGAAATAAACTGGAAGAAGAGCAACGTGTATACTAATACAGGGTATGACAATAAGTAAGTGGAAAGAGTGGATGTTAAATTTATAAGACTTATTAAAATTAAAAAAAAAAATCTTTATTATGGGGGGGGAGGGTAGACAGAGAGGAGCACACAGAATTTGAAGCAGGCTCCAGACTCCAAGATGTCAGCCTGATGTGGGGCTCGAACCCACGAATTGGGAGGTCATGACTTGAGCTGAAGTTGGACACAACTGAATAAGCCACCCAGGCGCCCCGTAAGACTTATTTTTTCTTCAATGTTTTATTTATTTTTGAGAGAGAGAGAGGAGAGAGAGAGAGAGAGAGAGAGAGACAGCGTGAGCAGGGGAGGGTCAGAAAGAGAGGGAGACACAGACTCTGAAGCAGGCTCCAGGCTCCGAGCTAGTGTCAGCACAGAGCCCGACGTGAGGCTTGAACCCACGAACCATGAGATCATGACCTGAGCCCAAGTCAGACGTTCAACCAACTGAGCCAGGCGCCCAGGCGCCCCGCCCCTGTAAGACTTATTAAAAGCCAAGTCAGGAGTTGACTATGTATTCTGTGCCACTGTGTTTTCCAGGACTGTACATGAACACTAAAATCACAGTTGAAAGACAACCTGAAGGAAAGAGAACAGGACTCTTTCTTTAAAATGAAGGGGATGACATGGACGCCTCCCTCATTTGGAACAATCAGCTAAGAAGGCAAATCCTGAAGCCAATTAAACCGGAGCAGGGCAAAGACTACTCTGTACGTGGCTCCAGAGACATGGAAGGTATCAGAATCTCGCCACCCTGCGTTTATGGTCACAATTCTGGCAGACTCCTCAATGTTGTCTACCAGGCAGTGCTGGAGAGTTCCCTCAGGTAGGTGTTGATGAAAAATGAGAAGAGTTAAAGAATTAAAAATAAAAATCAATGACGATTTCACTGGCAAATTCTGCAATGAAAGGGTTTTCTTGGACTCTTCTTAGAATTGTCGTTAGTATTAAAGAAAATTATTACTTACTAGATTTGCTAAATCCAGAAATACACTCTTCCAAAAATTCTAAGGTGAGATGTGGCTCGTTGGCTGCCAGGGTCTTACTAATAGAGACAATAAAGAGGGTGTTGTTGGCAGGGATGCATAAACCTGACGTCTCTAGTAACTGGCCCTCAATTTTCAAATTAAAGGTACAGGTTAAGGCACAGAGAAGATTATAGGCAGCTGACCTAGGAGAAAACACAAATGCAGTTGTTTAAAACTTATTTTTTCTTATAATTCCAATTTTTTTTCCACAACATACAACTTACGATTCTATCGCAGAGCATAATCAACTATTTTTAAATTTTACGACCCATTAGGGACCAGATGTTATGATTCTCCGGTAAACACAAAATACCCCTTGATCATTTATGGCCTCTTTTAAGGGAAGTTCTTGATATAACCAGAAGAGCACTACAAGGTTCCTGTGACAGATAAGTATAAGACCGTCCTAAAAGAGATTTCACTGGGATATAAAGTAGGCAGGATTTATGGCCCGAAGGTGGATCAACAGAAACAAGTAGAATAAGACTCCTCATATATTCAGTGAAGCCCCAAACTCAAATTGTGGCTTCCCTCCCATCAGATTCATTTATAATGGGGGTCCTAAGAAGAGAAACGAGATGGCCCCTCATCCAATTAAAATGTGAAAATCTTTCATCAGCACTACTAAATTTCTTTCTGGGTGTCCTACAATACATACTACAAACTGGGGGTTCAAAAACCAATTTAATATAATTAAGTCCCCCCATTTTCCTTCTATCACACATCACCACTGAAGACAAAATAAATATATCCAGGTTCCATTAGAAACAAAATCTCTCTTCTAACTGTCGGAAAATATACTTAAGCAAATTAGGAGACAGGTCAAAAAGCTCACACTCCATTTTCAAATTTTCATTTCCTACCCCTATCCAGCAAGAGAAATAGTTTGCTCAGTAAATTTCAGGTGTTCCTGACCTCTGAACTTTCATCATGCTACTATATATATGCAAAAACCATATGGGGAGGGAAAGGCACTGAAATTTGAATCAGCCTAAAGGCTTCTTCTCTGGAATGACCTGTTTCAGCAAAAAGCAGAAGCTGTCAGCTCACTTTATTTCAGAAGAGAATGCAGGTTCATTCAAGCTCATAACTGTGAGAAGATGTTAGCATTCTTAAATGAGGAACTCTGATTTAGAAATTAAAGGCAGACTTTGTAGCTCTGTTTTCCTAAAATGAGAATGTTCATATTGTTTCTAAGTTTATGTATCTCTTACTAATTCCTAGGAATTCAGAGTTCTATTATTTTGACACTGACTTTATTCGTGTACATTTTCAGCAGCTACAAAGAATGGGGCCTTCTCAGACTGGGGGTAGGTGTCACGGGCTCCCTGCAGATAATGAAAGGTAAGCATACACACAGCTTTATGTATAGTTTCTGAGAGTTCGTGGACTCTAAAAGACCCCATCTAGGTAAAGAAATTTTGATCTTCCCCCCTCTTTATTTAAGAATAAGGAATCCTAAAAGGCCCACTTATAAAACTTGGCTGTAATATACCCTAGAAAGATTTTCTGGAGCTAAGAATTTACATCTGTAAAAATCCTGACAGTCCCAAGGAACCTGGGACAAAGAATTATCCTACCATGAAAAGCAGAGGGGAGAAAGGAGGGAAGGAGTGCAAAGAGACACTTTGCGGGGGGTGGGGGGTGGGGGTGGGGGACCCGGGCGACGGCCATACTTACTGAGCCCAAACTGTTTGGTAGAGGCTAAAATAGACCGCTGCACATCCTATTTGTTAAACCTTTGCAGGTATATAATATGGGAAGGCACTGTTACCTTTATTTTGAAGATGAGGAAACTAGAGCTCAGGGTACTTTAGGAGCTTGCCCAAAGTCATACATAGTATAGGTCTAGACTTAAACCAAATCTACTGACCCATGGGCCATGCCGGTCCTCATTCATGTTCAGATTATTAAGCCTAAACAGAGCCGATTATACTCGGTCAGATGACATCTGCATTAGTCTTAGGACGTCTTTCAGAAGTTTTACAAAGTCACACAGGTGGAGAGTATGCAGAGTTATTGTTTGAGTTCTTGAACATTAAGCCCTCCTTTGTCAAACAATGATAATCTAATTTGACTGTGAGGAAACTTAATAGTGATACACTTTTGAACAGGGGAAAACACACTTAGAAGATTTAGAGGACAAGGAACTTAGAAGTAGACTTTTTTTTAAAAAAGAGGCTTTTTTTGGGGGGGAAAAAAAAACCCAAGCAACAAAACTGCTATGTGGTCTGTCTCAGATGAAAGTTTCCTGGAGAAAGACCATATACTGGTTTGGTGTGAATCACCCCGTTCAGAAGTCCGCAGTCCACGTGGGCAGCCCGCAAGCTGATGAGGTCACGCCGGCTCCCCACACAACATACCTTACAGTTTAGAGCATTAAGGTAAAGGTGGTTTTAAAAGCTTATTAAGCAGATTCATTCTAAAAGCAACAAACCCTGAATAAAGCTGCATTAAAAAAAAAAACAAAAACACCTACCGTAAACTAGGGTCCGAGCTGCCTAAATTAAGTAATGCAATATTGAGCAGTGTCCCAGGGACATCTTTGGGCCGAATCTTGGTGTGCTGGGGGATGGAGTCGGGCTGCGACAGCTCCCAGCGCGTCCGAATGTGAATGATGGACTGGACGATGGCTTCGCACTCCTGGTGCATGAAGGTGAGCGGGGTGCCCTGGTTTGCAATGGTTAAGGTAAACTGGTTCTCGTCCACCAGGCAGATCTCCTCAATTTCTGAAGCGTAATAGATGTCATTCAGAAAGACCGACTGCCCCAGGACCTTTGTTCGCTCTGCTGAGGTTACTTGAACAGCAGTAGAACCAACCTGGGAAGTGACGGTGAGGGAGGGTGGGGTGAAGAAGCATTAAATCCCATTCTACAGAGTTGTAAGAGGATCCGCAAACCGACAGACCAAACAGATTCCATGTCTGCCATTGAAGGAAGAGTTCCCACCACTATATATTCAAATGGGTTCAATAGTTATTGTGATAAATGATCTTGAGGGACCAAACACATTAAAAAATTTTTTTTGTTTTTAAAAAGGTCAAGAATCCTATGGACAATTATGGATTTTACCCTCCACACATTCCCACCCCTTAGCAAACTGCCCTCTCCACAGCATCCCCTGCTTCTACTCCAACCCAGAATATAATTAAGCGTACGCCTCTCACTGCTTCCGGAGGACCTCCCTGAAGATCGAGAGCTTGGCATCCTTCACCTGGACTTACTGGTTTAAGACGCAACTACGAGGACACTTCAGGGAGGCCAGCACGGCCTGGTTAGCCAAGACAGCTAACAAGCCAGTCACCTAACAGGGGGTGACACTTACTTTAATAGAGACCTTGGTGTCTTTGTGCGCCAGCTTGAGAGCATTGTGGAACACCTTCAGGTCCTCTTCTAAGGCCAGTGTGGCAGCGGGGAGCTTCTGTTGCTCGTGCTCTATGTGCTCAGCCAGCTTCCCAGGACAGTCTATGAAAATGAGCCTCTTGCTGCCTTTGAGGCCCGTGAGCAGCCGCTCGTGGTACTTGGTGTACTCCCTGACCCAGGAGTTACAGTTATAGATGTAGACTGCAGAGACGTTGTCGTAAGCAAAGCCAGGAAAAACAACAAACCACTTGGAGAGGAAGTCCGTTTTAAAACGATTGCTAGGCCCGGTGTGAGTAAGGTCCACTACGATTTCATATGGCTTTGCATAATATGGCTTTAAGGTCAGCAAGACGTGGTAAATCAGCAAATCACCATTGATCTGACCAGTTTTAAACCTAAGGCAGGTGACCAAAAGAGGGCACAGATGGTTAAGAGGGTTCTGAATAAATATTACAAATGCTACTAATCTATTCCATTCTTTTAATTTTGATTAGCTTTCTAGTGAAAACTAATATAAAACAATTATATAAAGTCTAAGTCGTACTTAGATTTTTTGTTTTTTAGACGTTGGGAAGAAAGGCTGAAGCAAAACGGAAGAGACAAGTCTCCAATTCAAAAACTTCTGAGCAACAACAAACTTGCACACCGCAGACAAGCCGGGGAAGGCAGTGAACACTGGCTGGCTGCCTCAAGGCCCAAGGAACTTCCCAGGTGAACTGCCTGGGGGGGGGAATGACCCCCTGGGGTCCCGGAGTGATCTGGACGGCTTTGGTCAATTTGTTCACCCCACCTAGACCACGGTGGTTCAGCGATGATCATGACTCAAATCAGGACAATTAGGGCCAAAGAGGCCCAGTTCAAAGACTTTGGCTTTAGTTGGGAATTGAGACGACTTCTTTCCTGGTGTTTATAAACAAGAGGAACACACTGCCCTGGGAGTTGTTAGCTCATATCTTGACATATGAAGTAAAAGCCTGCTAAAAATTGAAGAAATGGAGCAGAGAGATGAAGGGAGAGACTGGGGCCCCAGCCGTTTCACTAGGGTCCTAGATAAGCCCTCTCCTGAGATCACATGTATCCCTGGACTCTTCAGTTGTGTCAGCCAATAAATTCCTTTTTCTTTTTTTTTTTTTGATTAAGCCACATTAGGTCATAGGTCACCTACAAATCAAAAGAATGCTGACCAGTGTGAGAACAGCCAAGGCAAAGACCACCAGAAAGCCCTGAAGAACACACTACTAGACCTGCAAATGAGAATAGCACTAACTTGGCCCAAAGTTCTATCCTTGATGACGCTGGTAGTACGAGGCTCTGATCTTACTTACCTCAGAGTTTAAAAACAAACAAACAAACCTTGTTGGAAGCAAATAAGATAAAAATATAAGTTAAATGACTTTAAAATAATTTTTGAGAGAGAGAAAGGGAGAGAATGCATGAGCAGGGGGAGGGGTAGAGGGAGAGGATCTCAAGCCGGTCCCATGCCAAGTGCACAGAGGCCGACACAGGGCTTGATCCCAAGAGCCTGAGATCATAACCTGAACCAAAATCAAGTCGGATGCTCAAATGACGGAGCCACCCGGGCGCCCCAAAATAAAATATTTTAAGATGAAAGAAAAGGTATGAGGTCGTACATAACCACTTATCAAATGAATAGCAGAGAAAAAGTTCAGAAGAGGGAGATATGAACACAAACTGGGTAGCCAGTGAAAGCGACACAGAGGATGCTGAGGCTCAAGTGGGCAGGAGAAACCTTGAATTTGACAAGAGGAGGGACTGGTGCGCCTCATGCAGAGACCTGAAAGAGGCCTCTAAAGAGGAAAAGAAACAGATACCTAGGTGTGCTGAGGCAGCAGTCAGCTAGTTTAGCTGGATGAAGGATTCACGTAGCGGGGTTTTAAGAGATAAAGCTGGACAACTGTGCTAGTAGGTATTTACCCCAAGGATATAGAAATACTAATTCGATGTTTACAGCACTGATGAACCCTGATGTGTACAGCAGCATTATCTACAATAGCCAAATTATGGAAAAGAGCCCAAATGTTCATCGACTGCAGATGGATAAAGAAGAGGTGGTATATATTTCAACAGAATATTAGCCATAAAAAAAGAATGAAATCTTGTCATCTGCAATAATGTGGATGCAGCTAGAGTGTTTTATGCTTAGTGAAATGAGTCGGTCAGAGAAAGACAAATACCACATGATTTCACTCCATATGTGGAATTTAAAAAACAAAACAAACAATCATAGGGGAGAAAAAGAGAGAGGCAAGCCAGAAAACAGACTTAACTATACAGAACAAATTGATGGTCACTGGAGGGGAAGGGGGGGTAGGCACTTAAATAGGTGCTGGGGATTAAGGGGCACATTTGTGACGAGCACCAGGTGTTGGAAGTGCTGAATCACCTGAAATTAACATTACACCACAGGTTAACTGGAAATTTAAATAAAAATTAAAGAACAAAATCAAATAAAATGGAAAGCCCAACTTTACCAAAAAAAGAGAGAAAGCCTGAAAAATACGTAATAGCTAAGCTGTGAAGAGATCGAAAAGTTTTCAACTAAGAGGTTTGAGTTTTCTCCGGTATTTCTCGTGGAGCCCAGTATCACAATCAACTGTGGCACCTGCTATGAACGTAGTCTGGCTCCCCGGTGCCCATCCTGACCTTCTACGTGTGAATCTGTACCGGGAGGCCCAGCAATTTTCACTGTTTTTCGACAACCTTCTCATCTGATATTTATGTACACGAATATTTCTGATTCACTGCTATATTCTTAAAGAAAGAAGTGATACAATCAAAGGAAGTGATGTATACAAGATACCTGAAGAAGTCAGGGCTGGTTAAAAAAAAAAAAAGATACTGTAGGAGTTTAGGTACGGCCTAATAAGGATCTAAATGCTACAGTGACAGTTTAGAAAAAAAAAAAAAAAAGAGACCAATTCAAGAATATGAAGGAAGAGCCAACATGATCCAAGTTCTGGTCAGGGTTGAAAGAAAGGACTTGAATTAAAAGGACTTGCTGTATATCAAGCGTCTGAGACCACAAAGAATGTTGCTATCATGAACATGAGGGGCAGCCACTTTTGGAGGGAAAATGAAGTCCATTTAGATACACTGAATACGCAGTGATGACAGGGCCTTCGAGGAGTGTGCGCGCGTGAGGGTCTTTGTGTGTGTACACTCAACAACACAGAAGTATATTCTGCCCCATATAATCTAAATTCACTAGATATTTTCTCAAGTCTTTTGTAGTTCCACAATTTGAGAGGTTGGTTATGGGCATCAGTGCGTCTATTATCTGACCAGTACCCTGAGTCTCCTAGCTTGTGTCATCAAATCTGTCTGTGGTACACAAAGGAAACGTTCAGAGAAGATTTTAGTGCTGCAGGAAAAATACCCTTCCATCTCCTTTTGAATGATACGAATACAACATTCAAAAGCACACAGCAGGCATATACAATGAGCGTAAAGGTCAAAGGCACGGAGTGGAAAGCCCTCCCTGCCCTGAAGGCGGGGATTAGTTGTACAAAGCCTCCTGTCATGCCAGTGGCCAACTGGACAAGTTGGATTTTTTTTTCCCCCCTGTGACATGTGCTTTAGTTGCCGCAGAAAGGAAATGTGTCATCTGTGGTCTGGTTTTAAAAGTGGAAAGCTAGCTGTACATATCCTTTTCTTTAACTGCAGATTTACTTTAAAGTTCATATTCTCCAAGTCTATTCTGCTTTAAGTTACTGGGAGCTGTGCTTCAAGACAAGAAAAGAAGCGGCTTTTATTAAAATCAGGTTAAAATCAGATTCTGACCAAGAATTTGTAAGGTAGGTCGTATATATGGCTTTTCTTATGCCTTCTTACTCATAACCTCGTACAGATTACTATTCCAGGAGGTGTTTTCAAATGATACCTAAGAATCTTACTAATAAAGTAGAACCATAAGTGACTGAAAATGTATGCTCTTGTTTTCTGTCCTATTAACATCTAAGTTACAAATGGAAAGATTTATCATCGACATAGAGTTTTTATTAGGATTAGAAAGGACCTGAGTTTAGACTCCACAGTGAATTGAAAAGTTTTACCTGTTATTTAAAAAGCTTAAAAAATAGAGTTCTCATTCCTAATACTCAGGCCTTGTAAATTTTACGAAAAATGATCAGAGATAAAGGGAACTTTTGATAACATAACCTGGCTTCTATGGCATAGATCAGGAATACAGAGACAGTCCTCTGTTCTCAGGCATCTGTAAGGGCAAGAGAAAGTCTCGTTTTGTTCCCAGCTTGTTTATTTGGGGCCGACAGTACATCTGGCCGAAGACAATCCACAGCGGGCCTATTATCTCCCCGGTGGTAAGCACTGCTAAAATGAGTACGGATACCGCGATGCATAACACTACATCGTTAATGAACTAACGTGGTAAGAATAACCCACTTTAAATCACTTTAGCATTGAATGCAATAGGCTAGTCTGGGACGCAAGGATGGAAATTACTTGCTAACCCAAAATAAAATATTTCTCTTTGAGGAAGAATCGTAGAGTATCCAAAGACTGATGTCATTCAACTTAAAAAGTGAAGCGGAACGCTATTTTATAGAAGTCAGTGTATAAACCTTTCAAGTGTCTATTAAGTAATCTTAATTCTCCTTATTTTCCTTTAGGAAATATTGCATCAGTGGTTAGTTGCCAGTTCGTTTATTATAAGCTACTTTTGTTTGCATAAGAACGTATCACATTTGTTATTCTTAATTTCTGTATATCAACAGCATCCAAATATTATCCAATGACATATAGCAACTATTTCTTATAAAACCTAAAAACTCAAAAAAGCATGGCTAGCAGCTGCATCCGTCTTACTTGGGAGGAGGTCAGAAATGCAGCTCTCAGGTCCCTCTTAGACTTACAGAACCAGAATCCACATCAAACAAACAAACAAACAAACAAACAACTCCCATGCACATTTAGGTTTGAGAAGAACATCAATAAAATAAAGATCTTAAACAGGCAACTCCATTGAGTCGATCTCAGGAGAATAATAAAGGTTTTGCTTCCAGTTATCTCAGACAAATGATAACAGTAAGACGCTCTTACAAAAGTAGCTCCAAACAGAATATTACTACACCAGAGATCACTCGATAACGGTGAGAAATCTTTCCCACTGGTTCATCAGCGCCTGGGACAGATATGCCAGCTCGGTTTAAATCTTCAATCGTACGGTCTAATGAGAATTAGGAACAGACTGGTCGGTCTCCTTTTGCACTGCTTTCAAGGAGTCCGAAGCCACAACTAACGCTCATCTTTATTTATATGTTGAGACTCAAGATGTGTCTTGTCGTCCCACTTCAGCCTAAATCCCCACAATCCTGGTGTCTTTATTTTCCTGTATCACGTATTCTAAAAAACTGTGTCAAAAGATTCAAAAAAGACATGCTGGGCATAAGTGATGATGAAAAAAAGTCAGTAAGTTTGTTGAACTTTTGGGATTATTCAGAAGAAATCTGCCTTTTTTCACCGTAATGCCAGATTTTTAGGCTGAAAAACCTGGCGTGCCTTTGCCTTCAGAAAGCCACAAGAAGTCAGGGGCTACGGAGGCGAAGAGAGAGAGCCAACACCGTGTAAGTGCTTTCACAAATAGCCAGGAGTAGATTTGTAAGCACTAGCTTTAGTCTCAGCTTCAAGATAAACACCCGGAAAGAGAAAAGAACATCTTGAATTCCTATTTGAAATCCTTTTCCTTTGGTGGCTACCACACTTCCCCTTTCTCAACTCCCAAACCCAAGCCCAAAAAGCCATTTGCACGTTCTTCTCCTACTTAAAGCAAAACGGTCAAGGCCCACATGAAGACGGGTGGCACATTTGTTAAGTGTGGGGAGTTTCTGCAAGAAAGATCCTTAAATGGTTGGGGCGGGGGCGGAAGGAGGAAATCAGAAAAGTAAAAGCAGAAGTTGTCAACTCAAAGCTGAAGTTCAGCATGCTTGAGCGGGAGAGAACTACACAAAACCACAGTGTTCAGTTTAAAATGATTCGTAGGTATTTATAATGCGAACTTCTGGCATTTAAAAGAATAACAGAGATCAAACGGATTCTTTAGACCTAACCTAATAGAAAAAGTCAGTTGAGAAGGGCTTCCAACAGGATAGCAAGCGTTCGGCATGAGTGTGTGGCTTACCTGTGACGTATCAGCTGTCCACCTCTTAACTACAATCACGAAAAGCAGGCACGGTTATTCTTTCACAAACTAACACCTGACCTTGCTGTCCCAACAGATTACCAGTGTGCTCACGGATATGGAGACAGCGGGACGTTACCTGCCCCTTGCCTTTGTGATGACAACAGTTTTTTCTCTGCATCCCGGAGGAAAAGCAAACTATACCCACCTGTGGGCTAACGGCACTACGGTCTGGGATCCAGATATTCAAACTCAGGCGGGCAGAGACCAGAATGAAAACATGAACAGCAGCCCTCCCCCTTCTGCCGTAGATAAAGAGGGTAATTCTACAAACATGACTGAAAGAGCCACGTCATCTCCTGCCCTCTCTCTAACTTCTCAGTGGGAACCGGAGACTTCTAGGCCTTCTGTGGTCAGGAACGGCTCTCCGACAGTACAGAGCATGGAAAACGCAAGCAAAAGCCACGATGAAATTGTCAAGAAAGGGGTCTGTGAGGAAAAGAGCAACAAAATGGCTATGCTCATTTGCTTGGTTATCATTGCAGTGCTTTTTCTCATCTGCACCCTCCTATTTCTTTCGACTGTAGTTCTGGCAAACAAAGTCTCATCTCTCAGACGATCAAAACAAGTAGGCAAGCGTCAGCCGAGAACCAACGGCGACTTTCTGGCAAGCGGCGGCCTGTGGGTTGCTGAATCAGACACCTGGAAAAGAGTGCACCAGCTCACAGGGCCCAACCTGGTGCTGCAGTCTCCCGGGACCCTCCTAGCTACGAGGGAAAGGAAAGATGGAGGAGGAGCTGGAAACCCCCCCAACTGACAAGAGTGTTAGTAGGGACACATGCGAGGCAGCGATGAGAAAGCTTATGAAGTAAAAATGAAGTCACTGTGATATTCAACGCCAAGTTGGTCCGGGGGTCTAAACTGTGTGGACACAAGCAGGCCTGCAATTCAGAATTAAGCAGGTGCGAGCGAAGGGGGGGAATTCAGCTCACCTTCTCAAATACTTAGACTGTGCACTTGTATTCTGACACTGAATATTTTAAAAAGCAAATAATAAAACACCCAAGAAAGTGGAGAAGACGAGCTGGAGGAAATGACTGATTAAGGGAGGAAGAAGGGAACAGTTAAATATGTCCTGGCCAGCCACAGTAGTTAGGTGGTCGTTGTCTCAATGTAATTAAACTTCCAAGAGTTTTGTGTGCCCTTCGAGGCAAGCATCTGCTTCGACATCTAACAGAAGCCAAATTCCTAACGCACAGAGTTGAACTGTAGTTTAATGGTGCCTCTGCCGAACGCAACGCAATCGGTACCAGCTCATGTATCAACACAGCTAATTTTATGCTAGATGTTTTCATCTCTATGCATGGCACACATAAGAAAATGTTTTTCTACTACAAATATTTAATTAAAACTTTTAATTTTGTATCCTAAATTAAGACTCATTAGAATAAAACTGACTACATATATTATTTGTATTCATGTTATTATCTTAGAGAACACAGTGTAAAGATTTCCATAAGAAATCGCACCTCACTGAAACAGAGGCGATTGTAGCCACCGTGAACGCCAAGTGTAAATGTACAGCATATCTGAACTGCAGTGTACCTCTGTTCTACAAATACTGCTTATTGGACCATTTATAGCAAATATCCAAAGGGTGATTAATTTTCTGACTTCTTAACAGATGATCTTTTTTTCCTCCCTCCCTTCCACTGTCCGATGTGACAGAAGCAAAGGAAAGATGGGTATGTGTTCGCTCTAATTTGGAAAACAGGGTACTCCAGGTAATTGTTTAACCTTTCAAGAAACTGGGTTCAAGTAAAATAATGACTTACACTTAAATCAAGACTGCCACCTTCAGTTAAATGCATTACAAAAGCTGGTTTGAGAGCCTTTCCAACTGACTACTAAAACTGATCAGGGCATACTAACTAAAGACCAAGCTACATTAAAAAAAAATCTCATTCCTTACTGAGTATTTATTTGGGGCAATATGCTAGCCATTTAAGAAAATATTTTATAGATTTTTGTCAAGTATGATCACAATTTTATTCTCCCTTTTAGGTTAGTGATTCTCATCTTGACTGTGTATCAGAATCATCTGAAGAGTTTTTAAAACTAGCCAATACCTATTTCCCACCCTCTCTTTCTGATTCGGCTGGAATGGGGTGGCCTCCAGGCACTGGTAATTTTTTGCATTAATTCTCTAGGTGATGCTGCTCTTGGCCATCAAATTCACTTTTTACAGGTACCATGGCTCTAAAGATCTAGGTTACATCTTAAAATGAGAGGGGAAAAAAACCAAAGCATCAATTTTATGATCAATTTATTGCCAATGTGTTAAAAAATTATAACCATATCATTCTAGATAAAGCCAAATGTCAAAAAAGGAAAAAGGGGAAGGAAGAGAACACTCATGCCAGCCACGGTGATATCCCGATCCCTTCTCAGGGGGTACAAAGGACCAGACTGGCCAAGAAACTGAGCAGAGCTCCCACCTTATACAAATTAATAATGTGAGATCGTGTACTCGAACAACTAGTGGGAACACAAAGAGCTCCTTGAATCAGGGGTCAAATATACTTGTCAGAGGAGACTGAAACAAGTTAGCACCGTTTTAAGAATAAGAAATTAACTAGGAAACTACTTTCATATTCAACATACAGGTCAAACGTTTTCTGACAAAACAGAAAGTTTCTATGGTAGAAATACTTAAAATTCATCACTCCCTCATTAAATACACACCCTCAGAATGATGCAATCCAATGGCAGCTCATGAACAAACCGAAGTGGCTCCTTTTCAAACTTGACAGTGTTTAAACATGATGCATTAAGATATGTTTTGAGTTCAAATTTTAAAAGTGATTTTTGAACAAAGACATTTTTGGTTTGGACACCTGGGTATTATGGTCCACACGCTTAATTTGGGGATTTTAACATAGTGATGAATCAAAAGTTTAGTGTTTTGATTATATTCTGCTTTATAGTAGGACCCCTTAGAAACAGAAATGATTCTTTTTGTACCAGGTTATAAGTAACCTTGATGTTAAGAACGAGGTCTTAACAGTCTGGGATCCTCTGCAGTGCCCAGGAAAAAGCAGGGCATGGCTTAATCCTTACTGTTTCTACTGTAACAGGTGCTATCCGAGGCACTTTACATTTAATCCCGTAACAGATCTACAAGTTAGGAATTATGATCTCCCTTTCTCAATTGAGGAAAGAGGCTATAAGGTGACTTGTCCAAAGAAAATTTTTATTCAGACTGATGCATTCTCTTTTCAATATACTTTGCTTAATTTATTTAAATAATGATTCCCAATTTATATTACCTTCCACTGAGAAGTACCTACTTTGTGGGTAATCAAAGAGTTGTGCACTTGAACTTCAAAATCATTAAGTATTTAGTCCAAAAAATATTTGATTCTAAGTTTACCTGGGCTTTGTCTAAATTATGTAGGAGGAAATAAGGTCAATGCCTACCGGCTACCTACTGTGTGTGAGGCATTTAGACACATTATCTTATTTAATCTTCACGACAGCTCCATAAGAAACAAATTTCTCTGGAGAAGGAAGTGATGACTCAGAAGTACAGCAACTTGCAAAAAAGGTGATGAAGTCAACAGAACATACCATTTGCTTTTTACGACAAGAAATCTCACTTTGGGTAATAACCCAATAGGTAGTTTTTCCTTAGAATATGTGAGTTTCCTCTACAGTTCTATTCTAAATATTTAAATTCTATAATCACATGACTAGAGAGTCTCAAATGTTTACTTACCAATATTAATTAAAAGCATTCAAATCATAGAGCTGCAAATCGCATTTCAAAATAAGGTTTGTTAAAGTAGTGCCTCTCTTAGTCATCTTGTGGCTTATTGCACTTCCTGAACCAACTATCCATCAACTTCCTCTTTTTCTGCAGAAAGCAGTTCAGTTTGGCTACAGGACCATTTTTAATCTGAAGTGAACCACCCCTTTTGCTTTCTTAGCCAAATCGGCAAAATGTCCAGTTAGAACAAGAATTTAGCATTCTGCAAAAAGAAGTTAACAGCTGAGGTAAGAACACTTTCACACAGGCAATCTGGTTTGATCTTTGTTGTGTATGAAATTTATTTTTAAAACTAAACTGCTGTTAGCGTTTTAAACATAAACTCTGGTAGCCTAAAGATATCTATTAACAGTTTTTTAATTTCATTGCATGGTATTAAAAATGTTCAGTGATGAGGCGCCTGGGTGGCTCAGTCGGTTAAGCGTCTGTCCGACTTCAGCTCAGGTCATGATCTCACGGTTCGTGGGTTCGAGCCCCGCGTTAGGCTCTGTGTTGACAGCTAGCTCAGAGACTGGAGCCTGCTTCACATTCTGTATCTCCCTCCCTCTCTGACCCTCCCCTGGCTCACACTGTCTCTCTCTCTCTCTCTCTCAGAAATAAATTTAAAAAAAAAATTTAAAAAACGTTTATTAAAAAATTGTTCAGTGTTGAGCTTGCCTTGGAGAAAAGTGTTCAGCTAGGTCGGTATAATATAAGCCCTTTTAAGTTTATTCAATCACAACAGTTAGTTAGCCTTAATTCTATAATTCAAAGACAGAAACTTATAAACATGGTGGATAAAGCTATAGGGTTAGAAGTAAAACTAGAATCCATGGGGTATGACTGAATTTATAAGCCCCAAATGCCAACCGTTAACAGTTCTAACTTGCTTCTTATAAAATTTTCCTATCTGTAACATAATCCATAGACTTAGTTTTTAATCCCCTTTAGTTCCCATGGTAAAAATGGTCATCTTCCCCTTCACTTAATTTAAAAAGAAAGCAAAGGAGATTAGATGACATACTCAACTATCATTATTACATATGCTTTAGTTTTTACACATACAGAATTTTATATTTAACAATTTCATATTTAAGTAATACTTTTTATCTTTAAGTAATAAGAATTTTATTGGCTCATTTTTAAAGCTCACTAAGACAAAACTGTTTTGATAAAATGTGTGTACATGTATTCATATCATCTACGTATTTATGCCACACATTATCATCTGAGCCTTTAGTAAATGGTAGAAGATAAATATAGGAAAAAAACACTCACAGGATCAATAATAGAATATTCTGTGAGTAAACCGGGCAGTTATAAAGTAAATATCCTCCAAAATAAAAATTGCAAAGAGTTTAGTTTATATAGGACTTGTAATATCACAGAACAAATTCATAGTGGCTGATGCTCTATTTCAACATTTCATAAATAGTTATGACTTTCCCTTATAGAAGTCTACTTTGGATTTTTTCTAAGTAATTATTACTTCAGTTTGAAAATAAAGATTTTTATCATTTTTTAGACAAGACTTGTCTCTCTATAATTTTAAAGGGTCAGTTCAATAGTACTTGTGAGTTTATGGGGTGCCTGGGTGGCTCCATCAGTTAAGTGTCTAACTTCCACTGAGGTCATGATCTCACGGTTCGTGAGTTCAAATCCTGCATTGGGCTCTGCTGACAGCTCAGAGCCTGGAGCCTGCTTCGGATTCTGTGTCTCTCTCTCTCTCTGTCCTTTCCCCACTCACACTGTCTCTCTGTCTCTCAAAAAAGGAATAAATGTTAAAAAAATAAAAAGAAATAGTACTTGTGAGTTTAATAGTACTTGTCTTTTTCCAATTAATTCCTATGTAACTCTACTTAGAAGGAAATTATGAATTCTGAATAAGTTCAAACTTGTTAAATATAAATCTGATGGCTTTCAATGTCTAATCTTTAAGTCACCTCAAATATGATAGCTTCCAAGGTAACCATTCAAAATTCCTACAACTGTTTTCACAGAATCAGAGGACTAAGTAGTTTTTTCCCTACCATTTACTCAAGGCAGCCTCTAAAAGTTATTTACATATCTGTTCTCAGAGATCCCATGTCTCCTTCCTTCATAAAACATTCCTCCTTCATAATTTTACTATGAAAGACAGTGCAGCATATATAGTGACTCGTAATAGAAGGAAATGGCTCGGTACACGACTGGCATGATTTCTTTAACAGTGCCTTTATTCGCAACTGTGACATTCTGGCAAGTTACCCCACATCTCTGGGTCTCAGTTTCTCTATCTATAAGATGAAGGTAATACTACCTTGCTCATCAAAATAGGATAGTACCTAACATTTAGTGGGTACTCAGTAAATGATAGCTATTCTTACTGATAAAAGTCACCAAATACTTCCTATTATAGTTCAAGGTTAATCTCCTTTGCCAGTCTTCCTTAAGACACAGAACTGGTGTTTTCTTCCTTTTGTGAGTTAACTTAACCAGCTGGAGATACACTACAATAAATTTTAAACTGTCTATACTATAACTTATTACATCAAAGTAGTAATAATATCAAAGTCATAATAATTCAGGTATTATTATTACCTATACTTGACTTTTTCTCAGGAATATGCTCTCTGAATCTCCATGATTCTCTTTAAATGACAATGACCTATTTATTATCATAGCCAACTTAACAGCATCAATTTTAACTGGACTTTCTTTTTAAAAACTTATTTATTTAGAGAGCGAGACGTGAGGGAGGGAGGGGCAGAGAGAGAGAGGAGAAAGAGAATCCTAAGCAGGCTCTGCACTGTCAGCACGGAGCCCAACTTAGGGCTCGATCTCACAAACCAGGAGATCATGACCTGAGCTGAAATCAAGAGTCGGTCGCTTAACCAATTGAGCCACCCAGGTGCCCCTAAATAGACTCTTTATATACTTATGCCATTCTATTGTTAAGAACATGTTTAATATATGAGGCTCCTACTTCACTATAACTGCCTATATATACTTAGTTAAAATACAGCTGATGTTTTCCTTCTTCTTTTAAAACATTTTTAAATGGTCAGGAAAAGCAAAGGAGTAAAATCACAGATTTTGACCTCAAAGTTGCCAACCTATAATAATGAGCAAGATCCTGGCATATGAAGGTAGAAAAATGTGGGATGTGCTTGAGCAACAGACTAAGGGAGTTTTAGAAAAATGCTATGCTATGTGCATGGATTCTTTTGAATAATGAGCAGGTATGCTTCTGAACAGTGTCAGGGAAAAAATGTCAAAAGGATCTTAAGGATCCTTAGAACAGACAGAAGAACGTGAAATGAGAGACAAGCGTGTTTGAGAAGTCGGGTGAGTCACGTCCTCCATCTCGGGAAGGCAGGTCTTTCTGCAGATACAGGCCAGTGACAGAGGACAGCACTTGGTGGCACTCTCCTTCATCCGCTTCAATGTCTCCCCCAACTTCTTTCTCATTTTGCCCACTCTAATCATCTACCCTACATTCTTGCTAGTTACATAACCACCACTTTTTCTTCAACTTTTCGTAACTTTTCAATACTTTCTCTAGTCCACTGACCTTCTCCTTTTCCATGTATTTGCTGCTTCCTTTAATTTTTGCTTTATTTTTCTCTTTGGTGCTATTTTTTTAAATTTCTTTGCACTCTTTATTGGTTTATATATTTTTTAAAAACCTACATATGTTTCTGTAGTAACTTTCTGTGCTGGTAGTAACGGCCACCTTCACTTCTCTGCGTTAGAAAAGTTAAAAGTTTCTTCACTACTAGGCCCCCTCTTTTAAATCCCACTCTTTCTTTTCTGGACTGTTCTGATTTGCTGCAGAATTCTAACAGATTCTAACATTCTGATGTAGCAGATGCCGGGAGGGCAGACGGCTAACTGAAGATTGGGAAAAAGAGATAAGATAGGTAAAAAATAGAATTTGGTTTTGATACTGCTGTAACCCTTAGATGACAAGCAAAAGATCTCATGTAGTGAACGTTTTATGATCCTATTGATCAAAGAAACTATGAACCTCTCAAAATTAATCTTACAAACTAAAATAGGCTTATAATTATGTTCCTGTTTGGGGTTTTTCCTTCTCTAATGCCTTTTTCAGCTAAATGAAAAGAGGAACCATGTGGGTTTTTAAAACATTTTAAGTGAAGTCACGAAAGAGGAAACATTTCTGGCTGAAGCCAATTCACAGCCTATATTTTCCACTGCTTTGGATGGCATTTTCTAAAAAAGCAAACTGAAACTCCGAAGAATAACTTTTGACGGGGGGTGGGGGGGTGGGGGGAGGGCAATCTGTAAGAAGAGCAAGTGGGAACTGTGCACGGGAACCATCTAAAATGATTCAAATCCCCATATTTATGCCAAAAGTTTCCATTTCTTTCTCTATTAAGCCCTCTGTGAAATGGGTAATTTAATAACTTAGAGTTCATCTTCTCTGCTTACATTCCGGCAGAAGTATTAATAGTGAAAAGTTGAAAAGGAAAGGAACCATGAAGCCAATACGGGTTAGGTCCTCACCACGCTCCTAACACACACGGCTCTTTGCTGGAAAGGAATCAAGATGGAAACCCTGAGGTGGTTTAGGGCAGTAAAAAGAACATGTGCTTGTGAATCAGATGGTCCTGGGTACAAACGCCAATCTGTCCCTAACAGTGACATAACACTGGGCAAACTCTTTTTTTTAAGTGGTTTTTGTAAAAGTTAACTTATTTTTTTAGAGAGAAACAGGGTGTGAGCAGGGGAGGGGCAGAGAGAGAGGGGGAGACCCAGAATCTGAAGCAGGTTCCAGGCCCCAAGCTGTCAGCACAGAGCCCTCCCTGCGCAGGGCTCGAACCCACAAACCGTGAGATCATGACCTGAGCTGAAGTCGGACACTTAACCAACTGAACCTCCCAGGCGCCCTGGGGCTGGGCAAACACATGTGAATTTGTCTCTTTATCTGTAAAGTCAAGGATTCCACCATCTTCCTCATAGAGTCATTTAAAGGTTAAACAGCTATGTTCCAGATAAATATTTTTCTGGGTTTCTTTTCTGCCTTCTTCAAGGTTCTTATCTGAGCAGGTGGGGATAATAAAATGTGATCAGTTAAAAGTAATAAAAAATAAACACAATTATTTAAGAGAATAAAGATGTGAGTGAGGTGCGAACATGAATAATTATCTAAGGAACCATAAAGATGGCAAGAACTAGAAGAATTCAGAGAATGGCTGATCTGTCTGGACTGTGGTCCAGAGAACTTGGCTTAAGAAGGGGAATTTAAGGGGCACCTTGGGTGCCTCAGTTGGTTAAGCATCCAACTCTTAATTATGGCTCAGATCATGATATCATGATTTGTGAGACTGAGCCCTACGTCAGGCTCTGTGCTGACAGTGAGGAGCCTGCTTCGGATTCTCTCTCTCTCTCTCTCTCTCTCTCTCTCTGTCCTTCCCCCTGCTCATGCTCTCTCCCCAAAATAAATAAATAAAAGTTGAAAAAAAAAGAAAAAGAAGAAGAAGGGGGATTTAAGCTGAAGTCTGACCAATGAGTGCAGGTTCAGATTTGAAAAGAGGCTGGGTTTAGGGGGTGTGAGGGGAAGAACACACACTAAGAGGGTGAGAAACAGTGTAGTTAAAAGTGTCTATTTAGGGGGAAAAGCACTTGTCTGGAAAGTACATAAGATAGGAAGAGGTGGATTTGGCTGAATGAGAAGTTTCAGTCTTGAGATAGGACTCAGGATTGGTAAATTCAAGCCAGAAAAAAACTCAGTTTAGGATTTTTGTTTTGATGACAACGGGGATCCCGCAAGCAAGCAGTACATGTCTATACATGATTTTACGATCAAACGAGTGCAGGACAGTGCAGAGGACAAACATTTTAATTTCCACTTGAAGCGTTAGAAAATAAAAAGGAAGAGACCGTACAGAGGGAAAAAAAATCACGTCTTCCACTAAAACAGGGTAATTTACCATCAGTGTGTACTAAGTGACAGAGGAGTTAAGTAACAAAAAGTATTCCAATATGCTGAAAAGTTATTTATCTGCAAAATGTCAGGGCGTTCCTCTTCTGTTTTTGTACTTTGCATAGAACACCACATCTCTCTCTGATTGGCCTAGAGGTCATAGAAAAACTATAGTTTCTTTTTAAAAAATTGTTTTGAATGTTTATTTAATTTTTGAGAGAGAGAGAGAGAGACAGGCAGAGTGTGATCAGGGGAGGGGCAGAGAGAGAGGGAGACACAGAATCGGAAGCAGGCTCCAGGCTCTGAACTGTCAGTACAGAGCCTGACACGGGGCTCGAACTCAGGAGCCTTTGAGCTGTGACATCGACCTGAGCTAAAGTTGGCTGCTTAACCAACTGAGCCACCCAGGTGCCCCGAAAAACTATAGTTTCTAATCATATATACCAGGATCTAACACCCTGAGATGTTCCTTTCCCTAATGTTAAGAAACAACCAAATAGTTATTGTGCTGAATGACATACAAAACAGGTGTTTACACCTAGTGCTGAAAATGATCTTGGTGTAACTCCTCACTTTAGAGATCCAACAACTGAGAGCAGGAGGGATGAAATGACTAGTTCTCACGGTTAGATGGAGAGTTACATGCTGGAAGTAGACCAGGAACTTAACTTGTGAAGTTTTACCATCTACCACATCCCACAAAAAGCCCTGCCTGCCAAGCTTACACATGTGCCTTCTCTTCCCATGTCCATATGTTGCTCCCCTGATGGGAATATTTCATTTGTTTAATTCATTCCTAGAGAACTGTTCAAAATGCAGTTCGAGTTTTACTTCTCTGAGAAACCCTCCCTGAAGACCTCGCAGGCTATGTTAGTTCCTCTGTGCATCTCTTGCATACATTTATGAGAAAACTTATTAAATTATTATAATTATTACTTCTTTCCACCACTAGAAACTATATGTTGGTGGTGGGGAAGGGTATCTCTCAAACCTAGAACAGGCCTGACACACAGTGTTCATCGATAAATGAATGAAAGCATCGGCAAGACAACATTAGCCAATTGGACAGAACTGACCCGATCACAGTCAAAGATCACTTAGGATTCTGAGGTGAGCGGACTCCTTTAAGAGTACGAGATCCTAAACTAATGGCACAGTGCTAGGCTCGGAGGATGCTGCAGAGAATCCTAACACATTAGACTCTGTGCATAAAGAACTTAACAAAGGTAATACCATTAATGAAAACAGAGAAGAGAGGAGTCAGTTTTGACACGAAGATGGTGAAGATGAATTGTTTTAAGTTTGTTAACTTTGCTGACAGTAGGATGTATACATGGAGACGTTCACCAAAAAGTCATGGAAATGCAATCAGAATTCAGGAGATTTAGGCTGGACGTGCAGGTTTGGGAGTTAGGGCATATAAGCGAGAGCTGAAAGTTTATAGCTTCAGGATCAGAGAAAAGCAGGTAAGAGTGAGGACTGAATACCGAGTACCCATATTTGAGAAGAGAAAATCAGGAGCTTGTGAGATTAACATGAAAGGAAGAATATCACAAAGAGCTACCTGAATAGTAGCGAAGGCATAGTCAATAGTGTCAAATGTGGTCAAGAGAGGGAGGAAAGAAAAACACTGTTGGGTTAGGTAATAGATGATTACTGGTGTCCTCCGAAGCAACAGGACTGGTATATTTCCAGTAGCAAGGAAGAAAAAAGTAGAGAGCATATGGAACCAGCACACAGAGCCGACGTATTTAAGAAGTATGACGTGAAATGAAGGATTATAAAGTAATGAAGCTAAAGGGGTAGCAGGGCCAAGTACAGATCCTATGAAAGAATGAAGAGAGATGGTGGCCTGTGAGGTCCAAATGTTGTATGGTTACATTAGGATGTATTCAAGGGTTATTTCCACTATAGTGTATGAAGTCTCAGTTAGAAACAGTAACTCTTATCAAGTACCTACCTTCTTTGTGCCAGACACCAAATAATATGTCTTTCTTTCTTTCATCATAAAACCACTGGTGAAAAGGAAACGTTCTGAAATGGATCCCAAGGATTTCATCTTAATTTTGTTTTGTGGGCACTTCAACGATATATTTCTCTTAGAGGCAGAAGATATTACAACAGAGTCTACTGTATTTGGTTCCTCAAGGCCGTATGTCTCAGCTAATTCTCAAAACACAACAGGGAATCCTTTGAGTCAACCAACAGATTTCAACCCTGTTTCTTCGGCACAACCCATATCAACCGCCAAAGTTGCTGCCGGACACTCCACACCAGGTGCTGATGCTTCCTCTGAAAAACCAGCAGCACACACTTCTGCTGGGCAACCACTTGCCTCTAACATCACCACACAACCAATGCTGACGGCCAATGACTCCTCCCGACCAACAGTACCACCTGTGCTTACTTCTGCCAGACAACTACCACCATCTGCCCATACTTCTCCCACACAACTGCCGCCATTTCTCTCTACTTCTACCCATCAACCATCATCTAGCCACAACTCTTCTGGAAAACCAATGCCATCGACTGTTCATAATCCAGCTTTACAAACAACACCAAGTGTCAAAACCCTACAGAGGATTACTCCAGGATTCATCCTAGAAACTACCGGTAACACAACTATCCCACGTGAAACCAATTCTAATTCAATAGCCGCCATATTAGTGGGTGTAATTCTGACTTCTATGTTGGTAGCCATAATCATGATTGTACTATGGAAATGCTTTAGAAAACCGGTTTCAAGTGATCAGAATTGGGCAGGTAGGTCTCCATTTGCCGATGGTGAAACCCCCGACATATATTTGGATAACTTTAGAGAAAACGAAGCACCCACAAAAAGGACATCAATTGTTTCACTCATGCCTTGGAAACCAAGCAAAAACACACTCTTAGCAGATGACTTAGAAATTAAGTTGTTTGAATCGAGTGAACACGTTGGCGATTCCAACCACGCCAAAACAGAGAAAATAAAAGATCAGGTAAATGGCACATCAGAGGAGAGTGCTGGGGGATCAACCATAGGCACTGCTGTTTCTTCTTCAGATGATGCCGATTACCCACCTCCTCCCCCACTTCTTGATTTCGAAGGACAGGGGAGTAACCAATCTGATAAGCCCACAATGACAACTGCGTCTCCTCTTCCAAATGATACCACCCATCTCCCACCATCTCTGGACTGTCTCAATCAAGTCCGTGAAGATTGTAATCCTCAGTCTGAACAATCATTCCCACCTCCGCCCGACCCATCATTTCACTTGCCCCTGGCACCAGATTTCATGGAAAGCCAGCAAGGTTCCAACAACGAGATCCAGGATCCGGAGTTCTCCATTCCTCTGGACTCTGGTGAAGCCTATAGTGAATCCCTGCCACCCCCACCTGAAGACCTGTTATAAATACTGTAATTTGCTTTTTAGCTGATTTTCCATCCTTTCTATGGAACGCCAGCTTTTGTTTTTCTTCATATGATGAACTATATTAAATGCAACTGGTAGCCGATTTTGATTTTTATTCAGGACCTACCTGAAATCTGCTCAGCCCATGTGCATGGCTGGAACTTATTTGTAAAAAATGATACAACAGTGATCTATTTACTAGCTATTGTACTTAACTTTAATGTATAGAACATTTTACCTATGTAGATGGTATGTATGTCAGTAACTTAACCATTTTGGAAATAAACAATCTACATATAGTTAATATCATCTAATGGAGATATAGATATATATATATATTTTTTTTTCCTGAATAACTGTGTATAAAGTTACCTTGAATAAATAACATTTTGTTTTTCCATTTCAAAGTTTGAGATGGGGAGGGAGTGGATGAGAAATTAGATACATAATCCAAGTTTTAACCAAAACTCGAAATTTTAAGATTTAAAAATTTTTTTAATTTTTTAAAATATACTTATTTTTATTTCTGAGAGAGAGAGAGAGAGAGAGAGAGGCAGAGCATGAGCAGGAAAGGGGCAGAGAGAGAGAGGAGACACAGAATCGGAAACAGGCTCCAGGCTCTGAGCTGTCACAGCATAGAGCCCAAGGTGGGGCTTGAACTCACAAGCTGTGAGATCATGACCTAAGCTGAAGTTGGATGCTTAACTGACTGAGCCATCCCGGGACCCCTAAGATTTTGTTTTTTGTTTTTTTTTAAATGTTTATTTATTTGAGAGAGAGAGAGAGAGAGAGAGAGAGAAAATGAGTAGGGAGGGACACAGAGAGAGGGGGAGAGAGAGAATCCCAAGCAGGCTCCACCCTCAGTGTGGAGCCTAACACCGGTTTGATCCCACAAGTGTGAGATCATGACCTGAGATGAAATCGAGAGTCAGACACTTAACTGAATGAGGCACCCAAGCACCCCTTTAAGATTGACTTTAAGTAATTTACTTTTTAAGTTATCTTCACACCCAGTGTGGGGCTTGAACCCACAACCCCAAAATCAAGAATCACACATTCTGCTGACTGAGCCAGTAGGGTGTCCAGGGTGTCCCAAAGCTCCAAAGCTTACATTAACAACTCAAGTATTAAATACATATTCCAAGTCTGTGGGGATGAGAAATTGAAATGCACGTCTGAGAATACAAAACCTTCCTTTAGCTCTCACTGGAAACAGTAAAGCGAGGATGTTAAAACATCAAATTGGGGGTGTGGGGGTTGGACTGGGGATGTTTACTCTGAAAAAATATATGTGTGCACCATAAACTGTAGGCCTTTTCCTATCTTGTTGGTGGAGCACGATTATTTAAACTAACCTCTTTTTTAAAAATTTGTTTTAAGTTTTAAAATTTATTTTGAGAGAGAGAGAATTTGAGCAGGGGAGGGGCAGAGACAGCAGGGAGAGCAAGAATCCCAAGCAGACTCCACACTGTCAGCACAGAGCCTGAGGCAGGGCTTGAACTCACAAACTGTGAGATTATGACCGGAGTAGAAATCAAGAGCTGGACACTTAACGGACTGAGCCACCCAGGCATCCCTGAAACTAGCCTCTTTAAAGAATTTCTTCTTTCTCTGGCTCTAGCACCCAAACAAAATGAAATCTTATAAAGGAAAACAAAACAATGTAAAACCACACACAGACAGCCATACTTCTATGGCTTAGTTCCAAATTTTGATGATTTTTTTCTGAGAAAAACAGATTGTATCAAATACAGATGATTTTCCACTTTCACTAAACTCACCTTGTCTGCTGCTTCACATTTAAACCCTGAAACCACCTTTCCCGGGCAGAATTTCATTCTTTCCTCCAACACCTGACAAGTGATGAAACGGAGTTATAAGAGTCGGGGTGGACCTGGACTTTGTCAGGGTCCGGCGGTGAGCGTTCCTTGGTTAGGCTGGTGGGGGTGCCAGCCTGGGCCCACAGAACCGCTTCTTTGCCCAGCAAGCACGCGGTCTTCCGCCTTACCTGAGCCATCGCTCAGAATAAAATGCGCTGGTCTTGTCGGTCATTTAACCTTGAAGAACTCCCCATAGTGGTGGGCGTTTCAGAACAAAACACAGTATTTATTTATACCACTAGTTTCAAGAAACTAACTAACTCCATCTCTAATTTAAAAAAAAAGAAAACTAACAGGCCTTTTTGGACATTGAGATTTTCTATACCATATTTCCTTTAAACCTGTTAAACCATCCCTGACTGACCATCAGAACGTTTTATCTGCAGAAACACCTCCTCGGACTTCTTTTCCCTGACTGTATTTCTGAAGCGCATCTACTGCCTTAGGACATTGGTTCTTTGTCTTCCGCTTTAAAACGCTTCTTTCATGTTGTTTTTCAAATTTAGCATTTTTATGGTTCATCTAGCCAGCAGCAATCAGGAGTTTAAGAATTTCCTATGAACTTTCTGAAATCTACTTAGATACATGAGACACATTTTTATATTTGGTTGACTTTGATGCACTTTAAATCATCATAACCTCTCTCAGTTTACAAGTAAGATGGGCACTTTCCACATTTTTGCCCTTCTTTCTCATTGCCTTCCTTCCTGATCTCTTGGAGGACGGGTCCTGGGAAATATGGGGAAACACCGGCTCTTATAGATAAATCAGGAGCTGATGCCCTGCTCATAGTCCCGTCTGCTTTCTTCACACCCTCAGTGCAGTTTTCTTCCTTCTGTTCTCTGTACCACTGAAGAACGGTCTTACTGTCAGCAGCTAGTTTTGGGGTTGTGTTTTTTAAAAAATTCTCTGCCGAGGGAGAAAAGAATTCCCATTTACTGCATGTAATTTTCCCCACTGAGGTCAGTGGAAGCAGAGCAGCCAAACAGTGGCAATCCCTGCTTAATCAGCAGAAAGAAATGCAGGCTAATAAAAGAGATCTGGGAGAAAAGAAAATGCTGGAGCAAAGAGAAACCTACAAAAGAGATGAAAGAATCAGGATCCAGAACAGAAGAAAACTTTTGCTTCCTGAAAATGGCAAAAGGACAAGGCTCAGGGGGGCTTAGAGGTGGACTGAATGACCACGCGGTGGCGGTGCCAGATCAGCGCTAACCAGATTCAGACACGACTCTGAAGACCAGCCAGTCCAACTCCTTTCATTGGTTAACTGATGACAAAACAGGCCAGAGACAGTAGTGACTTGCTGAGCAATGGCGCTAAAAGCAGACTTTGTTCCCGGACTCCTGGGTCAGCACTGTTCTCACTAAGAGAGGACCAAAGAGCGCCTGCGTCACCTGCGTCATGCACTGCAGCACGTACGTATCGCACACGTACTGCATTTGGTGTTGGTGGGGGGGGGACGCAACGACTTGAGCTATAATTATTATTACCTAGTCCTAATCAAAAAGTAAAGTAGCAAAATATTTGGGCACCTATAATTAAAATATTATAGTAATCATGCACTGGGGTACTTATACATGATCAGACGAATGGAATAGAAAAGTCCAGATATAGACTCAGCTCTTAAATCAGTGGAGGATATGGGGACAACCGGATAGACCTTTGGGAAAAGGTAAAATTGGATCCATACTCCATGCTACATTAGAATAAAGAGCATATAGGAGGTGCCTGGGTGGCTCAGTCGGTTAAGCGTCCGACTTCGCCTCAGGTCATGATCTCACGGTTTGTGGGTTCGAGCCCCGCGTCGGGCTCTGTGCTGACAGCTAGCTCAGAGCCTGGAGCTTGCTTCAGCTTCTGTATCTCCCTCTCTCTCTGACCCTGCCCTGCTCACAATGTCTCTCTCTCTCAGAAATAAATAAAACATTTAAAAAATTATAAAAAAGAGAACAGCAAACAGACCAGAGATCTAAATATAAAACATGAAAGTGTATAAGTAACAGAAGAAAACATGAGAATTATTTTATAACCTATAAGAAAAGAAATCTTCCCAGCTGAGACTCAAAATCCAGAAGCAATAAAAAGAAAAGGAAATCCAATTATATAGAAAAACTTTTAATTGTCAAAACATAAAACAAAACAAATTCCACTATAATAAAGTCTAAGGCAAACTGGAAAAAAATTTCAACCATAAGACAAAGGGATAGTATTTCTGAATTAAAAAAAAAATCTATTTAGGGGGGTGGAAGGACCCACAACAATATAGGAAAATAAATGTCCAAAATGTAAAACACAGTCACAGAAGTGAAATTTTTAACGGCTCCTAAAAACATATTATGCAACTTTCTTCAAATTAGAGAGATGTATTTAAAGTTTCCCTGAGAAACTGTTCCCAGCGGATTGCTATAAATCCAACAGTTCAACAGTGAAGTATATGGTGAGGTGACAGAGAACTGGCGCCGTGGTACTCTGCTGAGGGGCTGCAACGTGCTGTGGACTACACAGAAGAATGTGGTATTCTCCAGGAAAATTCTAAACGCATTTACCCTTCGACCCAGCAATGCTACTCCTAGGAATCTTTTTCAAAGATTCATTAGACAAAATTACTAGGGAAATTACTTCGGTGCCAGGGTATTCGCCAGCATTATTTGTTAACAGCAAAAGTCTGGTAACGATGCAGATGTCCGTAACAGGAGCTGTTTGTAAACCCTGGTAAAATCCACTACCTCCCAAATGGAGGGCTCAGCATTGGGAATGAATGTGAAAGATCTCTATGTGCGGATGGGACATGAGCTTCAAGCTGTATTAAGAGAGGAAAAAGAAGAAGTGTAACAGCATATTTAGTATGCAGCCCTTAATACAAGTAAAGGGAGTAGAACATACAATACATACATATTTTTAATATGTCTGCAAAAAAAAAAAAGAAGGAAGGAAGAAATACTGTTAAGATATAACCAAAAGTTAATCTGAATAGTCACCAACAGGAGGAAGAATAGAATAGGATGAAGGGGATGCAGAAGCAAGATTTCTCTGAATACTTTGTTATACAGCTTTGACTTAAGCAGTCCTAAAAACTATTAATAACAGAAACAAACCCGAACCTAACTTTCTGTAAAGTCGATGATATAAAGATATAGAAAAAAAGACATTATTTCAAGTTGTATTCAAACACAGAATGGATATGCATCCTTAGTGAAATATAGTCTGAGAGCAAACAGAGCTGCAAAGAAATCTTAAATTTTGTTGTTAGTCTGTAATCTCATTGTCTCTAGCAATCCTGGCATTATTTCAAACTATTGCACGATGATATGAATAAACAGTTTTTGTTAATGCTGTTAGGAATCATTTATAGGAAATATAAGGATAGAGGAACAAATTAAATGTTCTGAGGAAGCAAACATAAATTGAATGAACAAACAACTGAGTTTTAGCAACAAAGGCAGTGGTAGTGGAAAAAAAAGGGGGTGGGGAGGTGGGGCAAGAAACTGATCATGGGCTCTACCTAACCTGGTCATTTCTATCTTGCCAGTTCATCCATGATAGTAAATACTTTGTTGAGTACTCTTAATTGTTTTCAGCAGAAAATTCAGCCTGAATAGCCAACTATATTACTAAAAACAGGAAACATAATACTTCTACCCTCAAATAAACATGGCAGATGTTACTTGAGCAAAAGAGATAAAGGCAGGGGCACCTGGGTGGCTCCAGTTGGTTAGCGCTTGACTCTTGGTTTCAGCTCGGGTCATGATCCTGCATTTTGTGAATTAGAGCCCGATATTGGGCTCCACTGACAGTGCAGAGCCACTTAGGATTCTCTCTCCCTCTCTCTCTGCCCCTCCTAGCTCACTCTCTCTGTCCCTCTCAAAATGAATAGACGTAAAAAAAAATTTTTAGGGGCACCTGGGTGGCTCAATCAGTTAAACATTCGACTCCTGGTTTCTGCTCAGGTCATGATCTCATGGTTCGTGAGTTCAAGCCCAGCACTGAGCTGTGCAAAAGAGTGTGGAGCCTGCTTGGGATTCTCTCTCCGCTCACTCTCTCTCTGCTCCTCCCCACTCACACTGTCTCTGTCTCTCTCAAAATAAATAAATAAACTTAAAATATACCACTGCTCCTTGGCAGGCAATCTGCCACCCTCTTAACAATGCTGGGGTAACACGCCCTAGGACAGTGCGTTTCTGAAGGAGTATGTTAAATGAATATATTGCTTAGTCTAAGAAAATAATAGTTGTTTAAACTGGCTAAATTCCTGACTTGACAGACTTATCTAAAATGCAGTTTGTCTGAAATGGTATCTAAAATAGCTGTAACAAAAACACTTAAGCCTAATTATTTGAGTAATAGTAATATACTATTATTTTACTTGATGAGCACTTCCAAAAGCATAAGGACAGATTGTTACAATTCAAATATATTAAAAATGTTTCTCCTTTATCTTTTTGAGAATTTTATAATAATCTTTGAAGAATAGGGAAGCAACTTAGTATGTCCCAAACTTGAAATGAGACACACCGTCACTACTACTGTATTGGAATTTTCTAGTATACAAGCAGAATCTAATCTCAGTAAAGCTAACCCCAAATTCATTTGAATCTGTAAGTTAA
Organism: Proteles cristata cristata; assembly: GCA_017311185.1. Lineage (NCBI taxonomy): Eukaryota > Metazoa > Chordata > Mammalia > Carnivora > Hyaenidae > Proteles > Proteles cristata. The sequence continues at coordinate 784,451 of JAESUZ010005299.1, forward strand.
TGAAGTAACATGTTCTTGGTTTCAGAAAAAAGCACTGGGAAGTATAATGGGACTGGGTAACTCCTTCCGCAACTGATGTGATGAGGCTTCCTAAAATTATGAGATTTAAGTAAAGTGACCCTCAGTCTCATCCTTGAAGTGTAACAGTATATACAGGAGCTAAAATATAAGAAATCTAAAATGTCAAAACAACCATTCTCTAGTTCCACAACAATATTGCTGAATGTAGTATTTTTAACACATTATCTTTTTTATTTATTTATTTTTATTTATTTCTAGGAGAAAGAGGGAGCAGCGTGAGCAGGGAGGTCAGAGAGAGAGGGAGTCACAGATGGCTGAGCTCAGGCTCACAGGCTGCAGTGCACAGAGCCCGGGCGCGGGGCTCGAACCCAGGGCAGCCGAGATCATGACTAAGTGAAAGTCGGACGCTTAACCAACTAAGCCATCCAGGCGCCCTAACACGTTATCTTTAAGCACGAGATGGATGCCTGGTTTCTGAAATCCATAGACAGAATCTTACTAGAGTCAGGAGTGAACTCTCCAAGTCAAGCAGGAATAAAGCACCTAATCAATAATAAACCTCTAACACTGCACACTTTTAAAATACAGGTATTTTGAGAGCGTGAACTTGTAAGGTGACTCTTAAGAGTATAGTTCTTTCTAAGAAAATAAACTTCAGGGGCGCCTGGGTGGCTTAAGTCGGTTAAGCGTCCGACTTTCACTTAGGTCATGATCTCGCGGTTCGTGGGTTCAAGCCCCGCGTTGGGCTCTGTACTGACTGCCAGCTCGGAGCCTGGAGCCTGTTTCAGTCTGTGACTCCCTCTCTCTCTGACCCTCCCCTGCTCATGCTGTCTCTCTCTCTCTCTCCTAGAAATAAATAAAAAAAAAAAATTTAAAAAAAAAAGAAAATAAACTTCAAATTTCAATACAATAAATTCTCATTGGGGTAAAATCTGGGGCAAAGTAATGGCAAATATAATTTAGAGACAAACAAACGCTTAACAACAAGGCATAACGTTGCACGTAATGTGCTAATAATTGGTTTTTAAACAGTAATAATTTGGTAATGAAAATTCCATAACTTTATTTGCTTTCTTTTCTAAGGTAAACTGGATATTCTGGAAATTAGATTTCAGCTTTAAAAGATTATTTATATAATCAATCCACTGAAAAGTGAAAGCAGAAGCTGTTATAAATCTAGTCATTCTATAAAACTCATGACCAAAGTTTTGCCTTTGACATTATTTTGTGCAATTTTGTTTAAAACATTTTTTTTAATGTTTATGTATTTTTGAGAGAGACAGAGCACAAACAGGAGAGGGGCAGAGAGAGGGAGACACAGAATCTGAAGCAGGCTCCAGGCTCTGAGCTGTCAGCACAGAGCCCGATGCGGGGCTTAAACTCACAGAGACCAATGCGGGGCTCGAACTCATGAACTGTGAGGTCAAGACCAGAGCTGAAGTTGGATGCTCAACCACCTGAGCCACCCAGGCAACCCCGTGCAATTTTAAAACTATAAACTGCTTTGTCAGTAAGACAGAATGCGAAACATTCTGAAGAAATCACCTAAAATTGATACCATTATTTTTAAAACACAAAATCAAATAAATGGCCACTCCTACAGTATTGAAGATGTCTCAGGACAGTACAATACATATACCCACTCACTAAATGGAGTGAGTTGCACAGAGGAAAAACAAATCCTTCAACTAAAACACAGAAGATAAAACATGTTTATATGCTCAATATGAATTTAATTAAAAACATGAGATGCTCATTCAAAACTGCAGTCTTGACTGTAGTCTGGGTTAAATGATCCTTTGTACCAGAAAGACGGAGACAAAATAACCATATGTAAGTAATTCAGGACTTCCGAAGGAGGAGGATTTAAGTGGGTGATAAATCTGAGAAGCTGACTATACAGAATAATCACCCTGCTGGGGGAGCATGCCAAAACGAAGCAGACTGTATTGTGTCATTTTAAAAAGTGACAGGACACCCAAACCATTTTAGAAGAACGTGAAAAGGCAGGAGTTACAAACAGTTAAATTAACCTCTTAGAAAAGGACGGTCACATTCGTTTCCAACATCTCTGAGCATGGAAGAAGAGTAAGGAGTAGAGGCTTTAAGAAAGAACCCCTCTTCTTCATGAGCCAGTGTCAGAATGTGGAACCTGAGCTCAAACACACAAAAACGGGAGGGAGGGCCAGGGCTAATGGGCATGGGGCACCACATCCTCTGGCAAAGCAGAGGTATGTAGGCAGGCTTGATGCTGTGAGTTAAAAAAAAAAAAGGGGGGGGGTCCATTTTGTCGCGCGTGCACCTCTTGCACTAGATTTGAGTCAGCACCAATGACAGCTCTGCAGTCGTCCTGTGTGGACGGATCAGGCGGCTGCAGCGCTGCGTTCCCCGCCGCACAATGCAGCTGAGCAGGCCAGCGCAGCCCACGGCCAGAAGCGGCTCCCGCTCTCCCCAGCAAGGCGACCTCTGAGCCCAAGCGCCCCGGGAAAAGGAGATGCTGCTGCTGAAGACGACACTCTGGTAAGCTGGGATTTCGATCAGTAAAAGACTGGCTTGGGAATCGGCTTCCTTTTTTTTTTTTTTGTTAAAGAAAAAGTCAACGTGAGGACTGAATACACATTCGGTGGCCGGCAAGTGCATGCACCAGAGGTTTGCTGCAGTGTCAGTGGAGGGGTCTGTGCGATATATTCATTCACTTTGTAAATGGACCCGTTGCTTTCTTTTAGAATCAGCACCGAAATATACAGGAGAAAAACATCACTATAAAATGGGAGGTTTAAACTATGGTATTGGTCTGAATTTTTCAAGTGCCTTAAAATGTTCTGCAGGGATATGTTTATTCCAAAGAGGCAAAGATGAATTTCAAAGTATTGTTTTCATATCGAAATCGAATCTTACTCTATACACAACATTGACTATTACATTACTGCAGAGATTTAAAAAACAACAACAACAACAAAAAAACCCACCCCAGACACGACAGCCATTTTTCCCTATCTGAGTAAGAAGGGATAGTCTCAAAATCAGTGATAGCTTAAGATTCTGACTCTTTAGTGGCAGAGAATGCCATTTTGTAATATTAAGGCTCCGGGAAGATAAATAAGACAGATTATGGGAAAAGAAGGGGAGAAAGGAAGGTAGAAAACACAGCAGCGAGTAGGGGGAGAGAGTCCCTCTCTGCCACACAGCCCCAACTGAAGGATTAAGCATTTGGACTATAAATGAAGGGGAGCTTTGTTAGTTTAATCACTGGAACAATTATAAAAGGACTCAACAACAACGAGGTTTATTGAAAATTTTGCCTAATGCTAACTGACCCATGCAGATGCCTAATTGTGTTTGCATATTAAAAGAAGGGTGTATCTGTTTGTTTCCAGGCATTGATGGGATATCAGATACTGAAAATGTCTCCCAGCTTGCTCATCCTTCTGTGTCTCACACCTGGCATTCTATGCGTTTGCCCTCTCCAATGTATATGTACAGAGAGGCACAGGCATGTGGACTGCTCAGGCAGAAACCTGACTGCATTACCATCTGGACTGCAAGAGAATATTATCCATTTAAATCTGTCTTATAACCATTTCACTGATCTTCATAACCAGTTAACCCAGTACACCAATCTGAGGACCCTGGATATTTCACACAACAGGCTCGAGAGCCTGCCGGCTCAGTTACCTCGGTCCCTCTGGAACATGTCTGCTGCTAACAACAACATTAAACTGCTCGACAAATCGGATACTGCTTATCAGTGGAACCTTAAGTATCTGGATGTTTCTAAGAATATGCTAGAGAAGGTTGTTCTCATTAAAAATACGCTGAGAAGCCTTGAGGTCCTCAACCTCAGCAGTAACAAACTGTGGACAGTTCCAACCAACATGCCCTCCCGACTGCACGTCGTGGACCTGTCCAACAACTCCTTGACACAGATCCTGCCAGGAACACTGAGAAACCTGACCAGTCTCACACACCTTTACCTGCACAGTAATAAGTTCACGTTCATTCCAGACCAGGCTTTCGACCACCTCTTGCAGTTGCAAGAGATAACCCTTCACAATAACAGGTGGTCGTGTGAGCACAAACAAAACATCACGTACCTACTGAGGTGGATGATGGGAACTAAAGCCCACGTGATAGGGACCCCCTGTTCTAGCCAAATATCGTCTTTGAAGGAACAGAGCATATACCCCACACCTTCTGGATTCACCTCCAGCCTGTTCACTGTAAGTGGGATGCAGACAGTGGACACCATTAACTCTCTGAGCGTGGTGACTCAATCCAAAGTGACCAAAACTCCCAGACAGTACCGAACAAAGGCGACAACGTTTGGGGCCACTCTCGGCAGAGACACCGCCCTGGCCAGCACCGACAAGGCCTTTGTGCCCTATCCTGAAGACACATCCGTAGGAACCATCAGCTCACATGAAGCGGCCGCTGCAACTCTAACTATTCATCTCCACGATGGAGTGGTGACCGACACGAGCCTCACTAGCTCAACGAAATCACCCCCGACACCCATGACCCTGAGCATCACTAGCGGTATGCCAAGTAACTTCTCTGAAATGCCTCAGCAAAGCACAACCCTTAACCTACGGAGGGAAGAGACCACCACAAACGTAAAGAGCCACTTACCTTCTGCGGCAAGTGCTTGGGAAGCAAATGCTTCGTTTCTCTTAGTGCTCAGTGCCGTGGCCCTGCTGGCCGTCTGAGGGCTGCAGTGTCGGAAGCTAAGGAAAGAGCTCCTCCACCACCCCCCCACCCCCGATGTACAGTTGGGAAAATACGCCCCTATCTAACCAGTGATTCAAGCTACATAAGTATTCGAGGAAGCCAGTCTTACGTTTCTGACTCTGATGTAAATGACATAACTTGTCTTAAATAAAAGAAGTGCACAACATCTCGGGACCTGCTGCTATTTTACTGTCTTAATTAAGTCACACTAACGAGTTTCTTTCTTTTTAACGGGATGTTTTCTTTTTCAGGCTTCAATTTATTGCACAAAAAATAAAGCATCTAAACTTTAATATGTATTTTATGTATGTTTACACTGTCAAACTTCTGGGAAAAAAATAAATAAAAGGTCTATACTCCTAACTGTGTCGTTTGGCTTTCTAGTCATACCAACGTAACCTATTTGGTATAATCGAAGTGACCGACCCGTTTTTGTCCGAGGTGCGGTGCCCTGTAGGGTCTGTACCATAGGTGAAACGCTGGAGGGATCCAAGGACTTTGCCACTAAAGTGTGGCCGTGGCTGCTACCCCGTGAACGGTTATGCCACATCATTATTTTACACACAAGCCATAATTGTTTCAAATCTAAATGATGTCCTGCTTCTGAGGAACTCTTGGCTACTTTACAGATTATATAATGGACAAAAGCTCTTCAAAAAGCTAGAAGACACTAGGCCTCGCATTTTAATAAGGAAAGTTTAACGGCTTTGTATTTTGCATTTCAGAGAAGTATTAAAAATACAATAACGAGTTTGGCTTTACAGATATATAAAGGGACAGTTTAAGTGCATATTTAACAGACCCCTTATTAGTGAAAAACTTAAACACAAAATTCAGTCTATGTAGAGGAGAGGGAAATTTATCTTTTGTACATCAGATGTCAGAATCTGATTTACCTAAATTAAAAATAAGGTTAGATTCAGGATAAAAAGGGAGGGGTCTAACAAACTGGGCACTACTAAGGAAGAAAGAGAAAAAGGCAAGGAGAAAGGGAAAAAAAAGACGGGATCCATCCGGTGCCACAACTGGGTGACGCACCCAATAAAACACACTGCGGTACTGGGGCTGGGCCTCAGACCGATCTTCACACTCCCAATCAAGCTGCGCTGTGACACAACCAGAAGAAAACGGAGCATTTTCTACAAATACAAAAAAGTAAGCCACCTTATGAATTAGAGACAAACAAAAGTAACAGCCAAGAGTCAGAAAAAGAAACCCTGAAACGAGGCTAGATTTGAAATGCAGGAGAGCATAGCTGAGAGAGGCCACAAATGAGGGACTTAAATCATGAGACATAAGGAAGACTCTATTTCAAGCAATTCCTCGAGTCGGGAAAGAGTCCAGAAAGAAATTTTGATGCCCCTTCCTAAGAAATTTTAAAATAAGACAAGACTTCTTTCCAGGTTTGGGATCCTTTCTATTTGAAGAGAGAAAAGTAATAACCCTCTAATGTACTCTTTTTTTTTTAAAGGCCCAGACTTATGGAAAAACTATGGTCAACCTCCACTAAAGCCATTCCTCTCCTAGGCTGACTGGTACGGCGGCTCTTAAACGTTCCTCTGCCCCAGCAAACCCGACTCACTACGTCAGGGAACCTCACTATGAAGAAAGGGGGTTATCTGAACAAGTCCCCTAAATGATTTTAAAATTCGTTACCTTTGCAAGTTTTTGAAAACCTTTCCAAGGTTTTGAAACCTTATGTCAGGCTTCAGAATATACATATAGTGAGTTTCACAACCAGTAGGTTCCTTGGGTGTAACTGTCCTTCACTCTGAGGGTGCCAAAATACAATGCTGTCTTAGAAATACTACAGGGACAGGTGACAAGAAGGTGAAATTACGGATTACGGCATTAGTAGCATCTATGGGTCACACTCATCTACAGACTTGTCTGCAAAACATAAAGGAAAGAGCTCAGTAAATTCCAAGTCAACGACACAGACTCCAAATCCTTTGAAAGAAGTATTACCTCGCCTTAAAGTAATTAGATAAACTTCCTCCTGAGGAAGTTGTGCTCCTTTCATCATGAACGGAGGAGGACTCATTACTTGCCACTACGACAAGAGCTGCTGTATTATGGACTCCATGAACATCTCAAAACGCATTAGTCCACCTGGGCTCATACGATACTACCTGTCCATTCACCCACCCCTAAGGCTTAATTCTATTGTGTAAGTAACTTTTGTTTCTCACCAGTCAAGAGGATCCAAATAAGAGCACAAATACGAAGTAAATGCAATAAGGGATAAAATAGAGGGGGAAGAGTGTGTGCTCTGGTGTCGAAAGTTCTAGGCCTGATGCCTGCCTCTGTCACTTCTCAGCTGTGCAATTCTGGACACGTTACCACTGCTCTGGGTCAAGGCTTCCTCACGTCTAAAATGGACCAGCAGAACTTTTTCATAGTATTTTTCTTGAGGATCAAATGGTAGAATGCACAGATAGCCTTATCATAGTGTCGTGCCCCGTCCCATAGTCTCTATGCAGTAATGTTGTGGCTGCTGCTGGTAGGATTATTATGACATGGATATGCCCAAGCCCGGAGCTTTGAGAAATGCCTGCGTGTGGAAATACCCACGCTCCACACCCTAATGGCAACAGAATGAAGGGTGTGCTGGCTTCAGTCACTGCTCTCCCACCCTCCAGAATTTAGGTTCAGATATATTAGTGGAATGGGGAAGCAGAAGAGAGTCAGAGAAACATTTACTATCACCGCAAAATAAGAAAATGTGGCTAGATTACAAGATCACAAGTATGTGCTATTCAACAATCTTCCATAACAATGCTTGGAAGCAGCAGCAAATTCCTTCAACACCAAAGATGTCAAATGAAAGCCAACCCAAAATCCTTTTTAAGATTATTCCTTATGAAATGCATTTTAAGAGATAGATGAGGAATGACAGCAAACTACTGGCCAACATCATGGTTAAATGTTAAAAGTTATACATCTATTAAAATCAGAATCAAAACAATGCCTAGTTTTTAAGTAAATTTTTGTTTTTTTAAAAATTTATTTCTGAGAAAGAGAGAGAGAGACAGACAGACAGCATGAGCAGGGAGTGTCAGAGAGAGAGGGAGATACAGAATCTGAAACAGGCTCCAGGTTCCGAGCTGGCTGTCAGCACAGAGCCCGATGCGGGGCTCGAGGTCATGAGATCATGACCTGAGCCGAGTCAGATGCTTAACCACTGAGCCACCCAGGCGCCCCAACAAGGCCTAGTTTGTCATCAATCTTTTCAACATTATTTGGGAAACTCCAGAACAGGAATAACAGATATAATTATATGGAAATAACAAAATTATTGCTAGTAATATACTGAAATAATGGTCTATCCAAAGGATTCCTCAGGAATGCCTTCGAAAGAATAACCTTAAATAACTAACAACAACAACAAAAAAGGAAACATGAAGTATTTTCTCATATGCTGGCAACAAATGATTAGAAAATTATAGGAAAAAGATACCATTTGTGCAGCAGCAACAAATCAAATCTACAATACCTAAAATAGCATTCGCATGAAATGTGCAGGGCCAAATAGGGAAAAAGCTAAAAAAGCATTAATGCAAGGTATCAGCTGAGACTCAATGAAGACGATAAACAAAGATCTCTCCGTTCATCTATTCTTTCACTCAACAGACATTCATTCAGCACTTGGAACGTACCAGGCTTCAAGGCCAAGTACTGGAGACACACCTTGAATGATACTGTGAAAACGCGATCATTTCCAGTATAACCCATGGACAAATATATCCCAGTGAGATTCTTTTTGGACAACGACATGAAACACTTCAATTCATCTGGAAAAATAAATAGGCAAGGGGAGAAAAAAGGAAGAACCAGTAGAGGTATTTTACATGTTCTGTGGAGGAAAACACTTGTAAGACAGAAGAGTAGGAACATAAAATAGGAAGAGAGGTACAGTATAGAAGTGCAAGTGCAGTCAGAGCACAGCGCACAGAAGGGTCGTAGGGACTCCCGTTTCCTCAGAGGGTTGTTGTGAGGAGCGAGGGCAAAATGAGACAATTCACGTCACGTGCTTAGCACAGTGCATACCACACAGAAACTCCCAAACACTGTCAACTTCAGGAGGAAGAAAAAACGTCATAAACCAAAGGGCAGGGGGAAGACTCAATAAAGAATGCTGGCGAGACTGGCAAACAGCCTACTTTTGACATCACTTCATGTGAGAACACCTACACAGCAAACTAAAAAAGAGAACATTAAAAAAAAAAAAAAAAAGGAAGTCTTAGAGCCAGCAGAATTTAAATGTATTGCTCAATCTCTGGGAGACTTTTTTTTTTTTTTTTTAATTAGGAAAGGGAAAAAATATCACAAAGAAATCATCAACAGCCTTTTCTATACAAAACTCCTAAATTTCTTTATGTTGAAGTAATGACGTGAATAAAAATATTCAAGGAGAATATCATAAAAGAGACTACTCATCCAAAACTTACAAAATTGATAAGAAAAATATTTAGATTCCCAAAGGTAAGTGGGCAAAGGACACAGACAGAGCATTTAAAAGACAGGAAGCATTGTGATCGATAAAGTACATGGACATATGAACTACCACATAATAAATGAGGAATAAAAATAAAATGTGATACCATTCTCATTATTAATTCAGCGAGCAACGTCTGAGAAATAGAAAGTATAGTCGGGGAAGCCATCGTGAAATAGCCACGTTCCAAAGTTGGCATGACTCCTGTGAACAGCACCCAGCCCCGCAATGAGCAAGCAGCTGTCCCGAGCTGCCGCCCGGGCGTCTGGCAGCAGGAGAACCCTGCACACACGCGGTCCAGCCACTCAGATAAGGCCTGAGCTTGGTTTCCACCACTAGCTCCTGCTTTGCTTTTCCTGGGCACAGTTTTAAATAGCCTGTGAAAGTGAGTGACCGTCATCCCATCTGCCCTGTAACTAACAGGTGCTTGTTACCCCCGAGCTCTATTTCCTGCTCGGTGGTAAGCTGGGATGGAAGCCTGCCCTTCCTCCAGCTCACTGTGTCCCCATCCCCTAAACACTTGTGGGATCCCAAGTTATAAATCTTATGACTTGACTTCCTTTGGGTGAGTGTGCTAGAATAAATCAAACCAAAACCTCCCTGCGGCTCTCACTTCCCGATAGGGGAAGCACAGACGCTTCGGGAGTTACCTGCCAGCACTGCGTATGTGGTTTGTGCAGGTCGTCATCCGCAAAGTCCTATTTCCCCTTAAATCCCTCCCCTTTTTAATCAAAGTATAGTTGACATGCAATGTTATATTAGTTTCAAGCATACAACCTAGTGATTCAGCAATTCTATACATTACTCAATGGTCCCCATAGTAAGTGTAGTCACCATGCAATGTTATTACATTATTAACTATATTTCCTATGCTGTACCCCTTTCATCTCCAGGACTCATTTATTTTATACCTGGAAGTTTATACCTCTTAATCCCCTTCACCTATTTTGCTCATCTTACACACCTCCCCTTTGGCAACCACCAGTTTGTTTTCTGTATTTAAGAGTCTGTCTATTTCCGTTTTGTTTAATTTTAGATTCCACATAGTGAAATCACATGGTAATTGTCTTTTTCTGCTGGCTTATTTCACTTAGTGGAATACCTTCTAGGTCCATCCAGGCTGTCACAAAGATGTCTTCTTTCTTATTGCTGAGTAATATTCCACTGTGTGTGTGTGTGTGTGTGTATTTATACACCACATCTTCTTTATCCCTTCACCTATCTATGGGCACTCGGGTTGCTTCCATATTGGTTTTGTAAATAAGGCTGTGAGACACAAAGGGGTGCGTATTATCTTTTCAAATCAGTGTTTTCATTTTCTTTGGGAAAACACCCATCATGGTATAATCTGCATATTCTTAAGTTAATACACCAGCCAAAGGCCTCCCAACACAGCAGTGTTAAAAAACCAAAAACATTTTAACTTTTAACCTAGTAAATTCTACGTCAGTTCCTTCTAACAGCAGGAAAAACGGAAACAATGGTAAATATCTACCATTAGGACATTAGGTAAATAAATCATGATCCACTGACCAGAATATTAAGTGCCCAAAAAAAATATTTATGAAGAGTTTTTTAAAGTCTGAAATGTGGAAAACGCAAAAACTAAAGAAATAAGCAAAAATTAGAGGGTATAAACATAGAACTATGGATTACATACAACAAAAAAGAGATATATACCAAAATGCTAATCCTGTATCCCAAGTACATTTCACTAATGGCTTGGTCCTTGAAGAACGCAAGAGATCTAAGAAAAGAACGACTGAGACAGCTGCCCAAGAGATCTAGGTCGAGGAGGAGAACAAGAAAATGAGAAGACAACAAATGAACTGTGAATGGGTAGGAGTGGTCAGGAAACTAGAGGGTATCATGAACTAAAGACCAGGGACCTAACTTAATCGGCATTCATGGCAGCACATACGCAGCCAGACCTCAATTTAGTGGGCTTCACTTTACTGCACTTCACAGACGGTGTTTTCTGCATATTGAAGGTTCGTGGCCACCCTGCATTGAGCAAGTCTGTTGGTGCCATTTCTCCTATAGCACTGATCGTCACTTTGTGTCCTTCACATTTTGGTAATTCTCCCAATATTTAAAACTTTTTCATTATTATTATGTTTATTATGGTGATCTGTGATCAGTGATCCTTGGTGTCACTACTATAAATTGTTATGGGGTGCCTGGAACCGCATCCATATAAGACGGTGAATTAATAAGTAAATGTGTGCATTCTGTCCGCACCCCCACTTCATGTCTCCTTTCCTTTCCTTCAGTCTCCCAATTCGCCGAGACACAACAATATTGACACTAGGGCAGTTAATGACCCTACAGTGGCCGCTAAGCATTCACTGTAACTCAAAAGCTAGAGGTGATCAAGCTTAGGGAGGAAGGCATGTCGAGAGCCAAGACAGGCTGAAAGCAAGGCCTTTGGTGCCAAACAGCGAGCTAAAATGTGACTGCAAGGGAAAGTTCTTGAAGCTACTGCAGCGAACACACAAATGACAGGAAAGTGAGCCGGCCTTGTCACTGATATGGATGAAGTTTTAGTGGTCTGAATACAAGATGAAACCAGCCACAACATTCCCTTAAGCTAAAGTAAGACTCGAACTCTCTCAGTTCTATGATGGCTGCGAGAGGTAAGGGCACTGCAGAGCTCCCTTCGAAGCTGGCAGAGAAGTTACTTCATGAGGTTTAAGGAAAGAAGTCGTCTCCGTAACAGAAAAGTGCAAGGGGAAGCAGCAAGTGCTGATGGAGAAGCCGCAGCAAGTTCTCCAGAAGATCCAGCTCAGATCATTCGTGATACTGGCTGCACAGAACAGCAGGTTTTCAGTGCAAATAAAGCAGCCTCCCGTTGGAAGAAGACGCCATCTAGGGCTTTCATAGGTAGAGAGAAATCAAAGGACAGGCTGACCCTCTTTTTAGGGGCTAATGCAGCCAGAGACTAAGTCGAAGCCAGTGCTCATTTATAATTCCAAATATTCTAGGGCACTTAAGAATTATGCTAAACCTACTCTGCATGTGCTCTACAAATGCAAAAACAAACCTGAACAACAGCACGTCTGTTTACAACATGGTTTTACTGAATATTTTAAGCCCACTGTTGAGACTTGCTACTCAGAAAAAAGATTCAGGGGCGCCTGGGTTGCTCAGTTGGTTAAGCATCTGACTTTGGCTCAGGTCATGATCTCGCACCTCGTGGGTTCAAGCCCTGTGTCAGGCTCTGTGCTGACAGCTAGAGCCTGGAGCCTGTCTTCGGATTCTGTGTCTCCCTCTCTCTCTCACCCTCCCCTGCTCATGCTGTCTATCTCAAAAATAAATAAAACATTAAAAAAAAAAAAAAAGATTCATTGCTGACAATGCGCCCAGTCACACAAGAGCTGTGATGGAGACAGACAAGGAGATTAATGTTATCATGTCTGCTAACACAACATCTATCTGCAGCCCACGGATCAAGAAGTAATTGTGACCTTCAAATCAGAGTTAATAAAAACATTTCATAAGACTCTAGCTGCCACAGACAGTGATTCCTCTGAGGGATCTGGACAAAGTAAATCAAACACCTTCTGGAAAGGAGCTACCATTCTAGAAGTCATTGAAAACATTTGGGATTCGGGGCACCTGACTGAGTCCTTAAGGGTCCAACTCTTGATCTCAGCTCGGGTCTTGATCTAAGGTTCTGCAGCTCAGGCCCTGCGTTGGAAAGAGGTAAAAATATCAAGATGAACAGGAGTTTAGAAGAAGTTGATTCCAACCATCATGGATGATTTCAGGGGTTTCAAGACTTCAGTGGAAAAATTAATGGCAGCTGTGGTGGAAACAGCAAGAAACTTAGGATTAGAAATGGAGCCTGAAGATGGGCCTGAATGGCTGCCATCTCACGATAAAACGGATGGGGAGCTGCTTCCTAGGTTGAAGAGAGCAGTTTCTTCAGTTGGAATCTACTCCTGGTGAAGCTGCTGTGAAGACTGCTGAAATGAAATGACAACAAAGGACCTAGAATATGACATAGACTTAGTTAATGAAGCAGCAGCAGGCTTTCAAAGGGCTGACTCCAATTCCGAAAGAAGGTCTGCCAGGCGTAAAATGCTATCGAACAGTGTCATGTGCTACAGAGAAATCATTCACGAAAGGCAGAGTTGATCGATGCAGGAAACTTGAGGGCTGCCTTACTTTAAGAGCCTGCCATGGCCACCCCAGCTTCAGCACCCAGCACCCCGATCAGGCAGCAGCCGTCAACACAGAGGCAAGACCCTCCACCAGCAAGATTATGACTCACACAAAGCTCAAATGATAATCAGCATTTTTAGCAAAAAGTGTCTTCCGTTAGACATAATATGCTATTGTGCACTTAACAGCCTTTGGTCTAGGGTAAACGCAACTTCGACATTTGAAATTCATCTGATTCGCTTTTCTGTGATACTTGCATTACTGCCATGGTCTGGAACCGAACCCGCAGTACCTCCAGCCCATGCCTACCTGCTGTATCAGCTTACTGCAGCTCCACGCGGTCAGACGCTGTCAGAATTGTTCCCCAACAAATCTAACCAGATGAGCTCTTTTCTCTCTCTCTCTTTTTTTAAAGTTTTAATGTTTTTTATTTATTTCTGAGAGAGACAGCGTGAGCAGGGGAGGGTCAGAGAGAGAGGGAGACACAGAATCTGAAGCAGGCTCCAGGCTCTGAGCTGTCAGCACAGAGCCCGACGCAGGGCTCGATTCCACAAACCGTGAGATCAGGACCTTAGCCAAATTCAGACGCTTAACTGACTGAGCCACCCAGGTGCCCCTTCTCTCCTTTAAACACACAAACCCTTCCCAAAACATTCACAAATTTCCCATATCTCAGAATAAAGTCTACACTCTTACCACGTCTTACTTATGGTCAGGCCCTTGCCTTTAGAGTAGCATCTGCCAATGTGCCAGATCCGTCGCTGTACAGTTCAAACAGAGTGTCTTTCTGTCCCTCCAGTCCACTGTGTTCTCTCGTGAGCTCTCAGATACTGCATGGCCTCTGGGGTACACTACTTTCCCCTTCTTCCCCGAGCAAACCCAGATCCATCCTCTTGATTTCAGTGTAGAGATCAATCCCTCCTAAGAGTTTTTAGGGTTTCTGACCATCATAATCTGAATTTATACATGAAAGAATGAATGAATATAGATCAAAAATGTACCTGGTGGGCTAACAATGACCTACTTAGAATAGACCAAGTTAAACCTCCAAGTCTTAGTCTACAGTCTAAGTTTCTTCCACTAGGTCAAAATAATAGCTTCAGAGTCCAGAAAAAGGAGAGAGCTAAGAAAATTTAAGACTGAAGGAAGATTTGGCTAGGTGGCTACTTGTAAGTAAGTAGCTCTGGGCAGTGTGAGTTACTATGGAATAATACCAAAAAAACGTTAATTATGATATCTGTGAACAACTTAGTACCAGTAGATGACTCAAGGGAAATCAGTCAGAGCAACAGAAACAAATGCCACCTCAAATGTTGCTGTATTAAGCGGATTAGTTTGCTTCACACTTCGAAAAGTGTTGTGCAAAGTGCGGTTTTAAAGAAGTTTAACTTTAAAAAAATGCCATTTTGGCTCAAAGCCCCAACTCCATTAAACACGTTTAGGAACGAGCTGACACATACCCTCAATACACCCATTTACCTTTTCTATAAACTGTGGCCTGATATTATGAATCTGTTGGAAGCTACTGAGGAGATAAGAGCACAAAAACTAAACACACACAGTACAAACAGCAAACTATATAGTTCTTTTCTGATCAAAACAGTTCTAAGTGTATTTAAAGCACATTGTGGTTTAACAGAGCACGAGATAAAGTTTTGTCACCCACAGCGTGTGCTGTTACCGTGGGCAAGTGATTAAATGTCTTCAGGTAAAAATCTAGTTAAGAAGATATATTCTGGGGCCGGGGCACCTGGGTGGCTCAGTTGGTTGGTTGTCTGACTTCAGCTCAGGTCATGATCTCACAGTTCATGAGTTTGAGCCCCGCGTAGGGCTCTGTGCTGACAGCTCAGAGCCTGGAGCCTGTTTTGGATTCTGTGTGTGTGTCTCTCTCTGCCCCTTGCCTGCTTACACTCTGTCTCTCTTTCTGTCTGTCTCAAAAATAAATAAAAATATGTACTCCATGTGGGTATTTTAAGGGATACATTAAAACATGTATTTTAAAGCACTTTGTAGGTGCTACATAAATATTTCAAAGATTACTGCTGTCCCTTGTTTAAGAGGTTCTTGGATAATTACCAACATCAGAAATGGAAATGAGTGAACCCATAATGATACATAATTCCCCATGTATGTAGTTACAGTACAAATAACTAGTTTACAAGGTTATTTATACCCTAGGAAATAAGATTTAGCAGTGAAAAACTTAGGACTATTTCATATAGGTACCTCCATGCCAAGTATCACATAAATCTGATGATATGCTCAATACCAGGAGATGTAGTTTTTCACTTTGTTATTTTGTTGCCTATAGTCACCATCCAAACAAACCAACCGAACTCTTCTGTAAGGCTGAAGGAACTGAAATGCTTGTCAAATCCTTGCCTCAACAGGAAATAAACGAAGATTTAAAGGCTTTTCATCCAGAATGGAAATAAAACCGAAATGAAACACAACATCAGTAAGGGAAAACAAGGGTACCATCACCACAATAACCGCTGGGAAGGCCCTCATTTGCCAAAGAAAAGCCTCAGCAACCGCTACTGCCCGTAAGACATTGTGTAACATGAGAGCCACTGGCCCACGGCCACATCCATTTACCAGTTCTGTTACTTACACATCAGATACTCAGCTGTATTTCCTCCTCCTGATGACAAATAAAGAAAGCAAAGAAAGGTTTAAAAATAATTTCACCTTTTTATCTATTGGTAAGCTCTGCTATTTCCTCACGGTATGGCTTTCCTGCCAGGATTACAAGAGATCTTTTTTTTTCAAATAGTTTATTGTCAAGTTGGTTTCCATATAACACCCAGTGCTCATCCCCACAAGTGACCCCCTCCATGCCCATCCCTCCTCCCCCCCCACATCCATCAGTCCTCAGTTTTTGTCAGCATTCAAGAGTCTCTCATGGTTTGCCTCTCTCCCTTCCCCCCACCATTTCCCCCCTTCTTCTCCCCCTTGGTCCTCTGTTAAGTTCCTCCTAATCCTCCTATATGTGCAAACATATGATATTTGTCCTTCTCTGACTGACTTATTTCGCTCAGCATAACACCTTCAAGTTCCATCCACGTTGCTACACATGGCCAGATTTCATTCTTTCTCATTGCCATGTAGTATTCCATGGTATAGATAAACCACATCTTCTTTATACAAGAGATCTTTCTTGCTCTGAAAAGTACATACTTGGATGAAGCGGGGTAAGTCTCTTTGCCCCGTCTTGAAGTTAAAAACCAATAAAAGCTGCAGGACATTAAGTATGAATTTGGAGACACTGTCAAGTTTCTTTAAAACACATTTCAATTAACCAAAGGATCAATGTGAGTTATGTCTCAATGAAGCTGTTATTATTTTCTTTTAAAAAAGTATGCCTAGGGGCGCCTGGGTGGCTTAGTCGGTTAAGCGTCCGACTTTTGCTTAGGTCACGATCTCGCGATTCGTGGGTTTGAGCTCCGCGTGGGGCTCTGTGCTGACTGCCAGCTCAGAGCCTGGAGCCTGTTTCAGTCTGTGACTCCCTCTCTCTCTGACCCTCCCCTGCTCACGCTCTCTCTCTCTCTCCTAGAAATAAAATTTAAAAAAAAAAAAAAAAAAAAGCATGCCTAGAGGGAGAAGAGTTAGGTTACCAAGCTGGGCCTTGAATCAAAAGTAGGGGGTCTGCTCTACGTTAAAGGAAGGGCATCCAAGGCAACAGTAAAGTAGGATGGTTCGTGTTGCTGAAGCACAAGGCAAGGCGCGTGCTACCAAGTCGGGAGTGCCTTTCTACTTTTTTTTTTCTAATTTTTAAATATTTTTATTTATTTCTGAGAGAGAGAGACAGACAGACAGACACAGTGTGAGCAGGGGAGGGTCAGAGACAGAGGGAGACACAGAATCCGAAACAGGCTCCGGGCTCTGAGCTAGCCGTCAGCACAGAGCCCGACGCGGGGCTCGAACCCATGAACCACAAGATCATGATCTGAGCCGAAGTTGGACACTCAACTGACTGAGCCACCCAGGTGCCCTGGGAACGCCCTTCTATAGGTTCCCAGCCACTATGATGGCAGCTCTTCTCGTATTAGCCTTAACTGACCAACTGAGACACATGGCTTGAGGACTTTTTTGATCACTGACGTAAAGGCAACGTGGAGAATGCTCACTTGGCATTCAAAGCTTTGTGGGCAGATTTGTGTCTTGGCCAGCTCCCTTAGTCTTCTCGCCAGCTGTGCTGATGACACCCTCAGCCGTGTACCATGAATACCTTCTCCGAGAACGTCCCCGAGGTTTACCTGGAACCATATCAACGATGGCAGCAGCATCAGATTCCCAAAGCAGGGCCAGCCTCTAGCCTTTTACCAGCATGACTTTCAACTTTCTGCATTGGTTCTGCAGCCTTGTGACCAATATGAGCAGCACAAAAGATTATGAAGAGCCTTGTATGGGCTGCTAAGGAACAAAGGCTCTACCTTATAAGTCAGTGGTTTTGTTGAAGTGTGGGACCTATATAATGAGGTGGTATGTGAAATAGGCATTTAACAGTTCTGTGTTTCTTTTTTCCATTATCTTTTGCTTACTGGTTTTCTAGTTATAGCAATCAATACTGACTTTCTACTTAGAGTAGAATATAGATTTTCCTTTAAGAAAAAAAGTCCTGGGGTGCCTGGGGGGCTCAGTCAGTTAAGTGTCCGGCTTCGGCTCAGGTCATGATCTCATGGTTTGTGGGTTCGAGCACCACAATTGGGCTCTGTGCTGACTGCTAGCTCAAAGCCTGGATTCTGCTTCAGATTCTATGTCTCTTTCTCTCTCTGCCCCTCCCCTGTTCACGCTCTGTCTCTGTTTCTCAAAAATAAATACACATAAAATAAAAATAAAATACAATGCTCTTTAAAAATATAAGGACCATTCTTAGCTTGAAGGCCATACAAAACCAGGCCACGAGTGGCGTGCGGGCAGTATACTGCTGGTGGGCCATAGTTTTCTGACCTCTGGTCTAGGCTATTGCATCAACTTCCTAATTTGATTCTTTGTCAACCAGGATATTACCCCATGCCCTCTATTTTCCTCATTACTGCCAGAATGACCTGTCTCAAACCCACGAACCGTGAGATCATGACTTGAGCCAAATTCAGATGCTCAATTGACTGAGCCACCCAGGCGCCCCTAAAGAACATTTAAAAAAAAAACAATCCAAGAAAGAAAGGAAAAGAAAAAAAAGAAAAACTATTTGGCTTGTGAAGCCTAAAATATTTACTACTTGGTACTTTACCAAAAATGTTCATTTGCTAACCCCAACTTTTACAACTGATTGAACTGAACACGGAGTATGAAGATGAAGCTTAAAACGCTTTCTGAAGCAGAACCGGCAAGACTCACTAAGGGATGCACGTGGTTAAGAGCAAGTATAAGTGAAGACTGATGCTAAGGCTTCTATTTAAAGCTCAAGGCAGTTGGAGACGCCATTACCCAAGGGAAGGAACAGAGAGGAGGATAGTCTGTCTTAAAAATTAAATCACTTTGTTTTCACTGTTAACGAAAAATAAGATTAAATGACAACAAGCCAAAATGAGGTAACAGACTTAACAGTATTATAAAATTAGGAAACAAATTTGCTCCAAAATAGACATTTGCCCCCGGAACGTGTATTTTACAGCTAAGGGGAAAAGTGCTATTTTTTTCCCCTTAAAAGCTGATGTTTTACTGTAGAAAAGTGAAGTACAATTCTAAAATTGATCACATTTAAGCCTAACATAACAAGAGCCTGTTTCTGCACATTGGCACATCTACTTTCTCAGGAACCTTATGCACAGTTTCTTCACGATAATTGTCCACAATGAAAGCTGATTGTGCTACACACTCCTTAGATGTTTTAGATGTTCTGCTTTTAAATACAGGTAAAAGCCCACTGGTAGCATGATAAAAATGTTAATCCTGAACACCCTAACTGCTTTCAGAACCAAACATATATTACTTTCAAAACTTTGAAAGTTAAAGGGATGCGAGATACAGGTGCAATAAACACGATGGCAAAGTACTTCGGGATTTCTAAAGAGCAAAGAGTGCTTCCCTTGCTAACAGAGTGTCTGTGTAACTGCCACCCAAGAAAACATTCCAGTGTCCTATTCATGAGACCCAAACCCAAAGACCGAAAAGTTACCGAAGGGAAAATAGGACCTAACAATTTCTAGAGTAACATATTAAAATTGTAACTTGAAATTCTCAAGGAATTGCTATATAAAATTTATGGGCATTAAGATGATTTTATAAATGAGATCCCTTTTCTACATATTTTAAGAGTTTTGAAAGAATCAATATGTGAAGGTAGAAAGTTCTGGAAACACCAAAAAAAAAAAGTAGGTCAATTCAAGGTCATATATAAGTATATAAAGGAAAATACTGCTCTTAGAATTGCTGGCTAGTTTCAAAGCTCCAGCATTAAATATGAGAAATTTAGATTTCCCAGAAAAAAAATTAAGAACACAGTTGCTATTCTTACATCAATCCTGGCTACTGTTCACCCAATGCTTACCGTTTGCTGGGCCCTGTACTGAACGCTATACAAGTACTATCACAATACTGCTAATAAACTTAGGAACCTGGCACAGATCCACAATCCCTCATCTGAAACCCTTGGGACAGGATACAGTCCTGAATTTAGAGCTGTTCGGACTTGGAGGAAGATAACGTGGCGCATATACTGTTTGTAGTAGTTTGGTTCCAGCAGGAAACAGGTGGCACACTCACACTGGGATACTAGAGAACGTGCATAAAGGAGAGGGGAGGGTTTCCTACAGGAGAGATAAGGGAAACTAGTAGAGATAGTGAGACAGTAGGCCTGAAGGGGGCAGGCAGGGAGCAGTTACCAGAAACCAGATAGATACAGACAGGGCTTTCCGACAAAAACCATGACCTTCACAGAGGGATGCAGTCAGCCTACCATGACCTTGCAGGGAGTGAGCTGAACGAATACACTCCTCCCCAGAAGTCAAAGAGAAGTAGACGAGGAAAGAAGCTCGATGCTACCCTCCACACACAGCCTGGCCTCCCAGGGGACAGCAGGGTGGAGACGTAGAGGGAGTGGGCCTGGAGAGGCAGAGGCAAGTTATCCAGTACATGGCTGCATTTGTCCGCATAAATGAACTTCTGTCACAACACCAAAATAACCCTGGCTGAGACAACACGAGTTTCTTGCTTACTTGTATCAGGTCATCCAGTAGCTCAATCATGTCTCGGACCCCCTCCTGAACCACTGGTTTCTACTAGGTGTTGACAGAAGAGAACGAGAGAGAAGAGTGGTGAGAAGGCCTGGAAGGGACACGGGTCAGTGGAGCCTACATTTTCCTGACCGGGTCACAGACACACAGCACCGCCTAACTATAAAGGCGCTTGGAGCGGTGTGGTGATGAGCCCCTCAGGACAGAAGCAGCACAGACAGAAGCACTAGCCTTATGGTGTACCGCATGACACTTCAGTAGAATCTGAGGCCATACCCCGAATGGACCTGTCTTCAGGGAAACATTAACACCCGCACTGAGTGGGACAGATATAGACAGTACTAATAACAATGACTGACAAAGCCTCACACCAATGCAGATGACGGGTTTCCACCGAGTACGTTTCGGTACCAAACCTTTTTTGACAAAACTTCAGGTTTCCAGAGGATTTTGGATTTGGGTTTCAGAACTGCAGCTAAGGGATTATGAAAGTGCATTTTGATCATTATACAAATGAAGAAACTCTCAAATGGCAGAAAATAGAGATGGGAATTCAACTCAGACCTGTGACTGGCACACGCTTGGAAAAACTGCAGATGACCAACTGGCTCCGATTATTCTAAACATTATTAATGATATCAGCCTGCAGACATGAAGAAACAAAGGAGATACAGCGATCAATTCCAGTGTTTATTGTGTCCTGTTCTGTACCAGCACTCACTGCTAGCGGGCAGAGGGAATACAGATAATAAGAGGCAATCCTGACCTAGAGAACACCAGAATATGGTGGAGGAGAGATTTAGGAGGCATCTATAGCAAAAAGGAGACTCGGATCAGTGCTCTAAAAGTATGAAGTCTTAAAATGACTGACTCTGAAGTGTAGAATTAGGGAAGGTTCACAGAAAAGGTGCTGCCATCAGAGTTAGACCTGGAAGGAAGAAGAGAATTGTCAACAGGAAGAAGTCCGTCAGGCAGACAGGGGGAGAACGAATAAACAAAAGGAGGCAGGAGGCATTTAAAAGCCTGAAAAATGACTGGCAAATGGCTTCTGTTTAGGAGCACTTGAGCGGACAGTTCAGAAGTTTAAACTTTACCTAATCATCATCAAATGCAGCTTAAGATTAATAAGTAAAAGGAGACAACAAGAAGCCCAAGGTAGGAAAGCCATTTGGCTAGGTGATAATGCGATCTACTGAGAAAGAGACTATGAGAAGAACCTATCTGGGTTCAGAAACAGGAAAGGGAAAATTCTGAATTTTAACTCTTAAAGAAGTTGAGACTGAAGTGTTTGGAGCACCACTAAGGACTTATCTGTGTATTACCTGAGGACTCTGATTTATACATTTTTACTCTGGTTGCTAAGAAGCTTTTAATGTTGACTTTAAGGTCTAATCACGCTAATCTCCCATTCAGTGAGGTTCTTTATTACATGTACCACATAGTAAGATTTAGCAAGCACTGGTTCTATTCATTCAGGAGAAACAAGTCTTTATAGCAAAGTAAAACAAGTGAGGAACATGTACTGACTTGTACTTCTGCCACTGATGTAGCAATTTCTTGTGTGTCAACATGATTTTAAAGAGTCCTGGCCAGAGTGATGAAAACATTAGCACAATACAACTGAATTTCCCGGTATGTTAATTATCAAGGAAAAGAAATAATCAAAAGACAACATTCCTTTAAAGAATATAATGTGCTTCAATGTGGGTGGTTTAAGGTCTTTTAAAAAAAACTTTGTTGGGGTGTCTAGCTGGCTCAATTAGTTAAGCACATGATTCTTGATCTCAGGGTCAGGAGTTCAAGCCCTTAGCTGGATGTGGAGCCTACTTAAAAAGAAAAAAAATTATTAAAAACAAAACTTCGTTAACACAGTATGACAGTATCACTTTCATATGCAATCCTTTTCTTTCTTTTCTTACTAAGCTTGTTTTATATTAATAAGGCTTAACTTCTTTTCTAATGGATGTATTATTTAATGTATTTTTAAATGCCTGGAATGCTATACTCCCAAATCATTTTTAAAACTTCAAAATAAACATGGTCAGAAACTATCTATAAAAAACATATAAGCAAGATGCTTTAAGAAAAATAAAGATCTGTCTCTTAATATCCTTACTTGATTTTAAGACATGATAAGCACAGTAGGCAAAATAATAGAGTCCTCTAGTTAGTCAATCTAGTGAAGAAACTAGTAAACACACAGTTAAGAGGAGTAACAAAGATATATTCATCAGCATCTTTAAATAAGCAAGTAGAATTTTAAAAAGACTTTATTTGCATTCCTTGATCTCTGCCAAGGATGAGCTGTTTATACTAGTCGTTTGGAAAATACTCAACAGAATATTTCCAAAGAGCAAATCCCAGGTCAAGTTCAGAACACGTGACTTCCTCACTAATTATATTTAAACAGCATACAGTAAGAAGTTAGATTCCCCAAGGGACACTGGAGAAAGCCTGAATTCCTAATCTTCAAAGAAAAAACATCAAAAGGTAATATTAATTTGAAAATTTCTGAATTACAGAGCCAAATGTAACTTTTAGGATATATTAGATTCCTAAAACTGAAGTCTGTGCTTTAAGTTAAAAAAAATTTTTTTAACCATGACCAACATGGGGTAGTTGCATTATCTCAAAGATGGCAAGCCATTAGGTTTGAATTTAAGCTAAAAGTAAATAAGCCTTACCGTAAGAATGGTTTGCTGTTAGATTTTTGGTATACGTCTATAGAAGACTGAACTAAGAGTCAGACTCAAGTTCTAGTTCTAGGCAGTTTTAGACATGCATTCTCAGGCAAGTTATGCTCTTTGTCTGGGTCCCTTTGTAAAATGAAGGAGTTGATACTGATCATTCTTTTTCCCTATTTTAAAAACTACAAAATCGTTGGGGTATCTGGGTAGCTCAGTAGGTTAAGGACCAGACCAGCTCAGATCATGATCTCACAGTTCGTGGGTACAAGCCCTGCATTAGGCTCTGCACTGACAGTGTATGCCTGCTTGAGATGCTCTCTCTTTTCCCCCCTCTCTCTCTGCCCCTCTCTCACTCATGCTTTTTTTTCTCCCTCTCAAAAATAAATACACTTAAAAAAAAAAAAAAAAGACATTTCCCCAGTGCTGGAATGAGGTTTCCTTCAGATTTCCCCTCTTTAAAAACGCTGATTCTTAGATTTGTGTTCAAAGTGTCAATAAACTTCTATAATTACTTTGAAGCAGGAAAATGATGATCAAACTATCACTCATCGGCCTGTTTCTCCTGTTTGTCGCTAACACTTCGGGGAATGTAACAACACTAATGACCTCAAATTCTACGACAGTCTCCAGTCCCACGGTCAGCCTGAATTCTCTGACAACCTTGAATCCCAAGACAACCTCGAATCCCAAGACAACCTCGAATCCCAAGACAACCTCGAATCCCAAGACAACCTCGGATTCCAACAAAATCTCGAATTTCAAGATGGCTTCAAAGCTCCATATAACCTCAAATGTGAAGATGATATCAAATGACAAGACATCTCTGAAAACACCAGCGATCCCAGAGACCACCACAACCGTAAATATGACGACCATGGAAAGTGGTGGCACGAAACTGAGCCCAATGGACAACACTCACTTTCTTCTCTACATAGTATGTTCACTGTTTTGTGTGCACTCAGGCTGAAGTGTGCTTGAACGGTGTGCTCCTATCTCAGTTCATTACTATCTGCTGAATTACAACAGGCACACTAGGAAAATCAAATTTATTTCAACTTACTTCTTAGGAAGTTATCTTTATCCTGGCTTAATTAGGTTGTAGATTTTAATTGTGTAAGTTTAATTATTACCTTAATACAATGGTTTCCTTCCTTATTTCCTTGCTTTTGCTAAGACAAGCAAAATATCACGTTTGCCTTTGATATGCCTGCAGAATTGAATTGAAACTCAGATTTTTACATTAAAAGTTTAAGAGAAGATATTATGTTGGTGACGTCTAACCAAAGGACACTCCAGTGTGTGAGAGAAAGGGATAGAGGATGGGGAATGAGGAGCAGGGTGTGCTATTTTTATATTATTTTTAATTAAACAGACAAGTGCTAATCTTACAAGGAGAGATTACACTACTACACAAAAACACCTGGGTCACCTGTTTCATGAATCTGGACAGTAATATGTTGTTATAGTAAAAAATGGGCCAACTCTATTTTTTGAAAAAAAATTTGTTTTTTTAAAAAATTTAAATAATCTCTACACCTGGGGCACCTGGGTGGCTCAGTCGGTTAAGCGTCCGATTTCAGCTCAGGTCATGATCTCGCAGTTTGTGGGTTCGAGCCCCGCATCGGGCTCTGTGCTGACAGCCAGCTCAGAGCCTGGAGCCTGTCTTCGGATTCTGTGACTCCTTCTCCCTCTGACCCTCCCCTGCTCATGCCGTCTCTATCTCTCTCTCAAAAATAAATTTTAAAAAAAAAAAAAAACGCTGAAAAAATAATCTCACCCAAGGTAAGGCTCAAACTCATGACCCTAATATCACGAGTCTCATGCTCTTCTGACTGAGCCAGCCAGGCGCCCCAATTCTGCTAACTCTTATAATGTATAACGCAGCTGGTCCAATGGCAAGATTATCTTGCTCCGAGAAAACATTTGTCTGATGTCTGAAAAGGTCATTTAAAGACCAGATGCCAAGAATTCAGAACTCCTCCCTACAGAAATATTTCTCAAAACTATTAGAGTTTCATGCTGGTCTACAAACCAGCCCGGTGGGATTCCCAAACTTCAGTAATAAACTGATTACAGAGGAATCACTCTGGGTGCCTGCTAAATACATAGATTAGGCTCTCCCAGAGAGATTCCCATTTGGGAGTCTAGGACAGGGCCTCGGGGTATGCGTTGAGTTTTAATTCTCCAAGTCAGTCTCCCAGCTAGGTTTAGGAGTGACTTACAACTTCTTTTAAGTTTCACTTTATACACAGGTCACTCACTGTTAATAACAATGCCTCAGAAGGTTACTGTCAGGGTTAAATGAAAAAGTCTATCATATGTACAGCTTGCCTGATGCAGAGAAAGCACTCAATAAATGCTTGCTATTACTACTGGTACTACCCCCCACCCAAAAAGCAATTGGCAGGTATCAGAATAGTCCTAAAGTTCATTATATCTTTTAGGCTTTATATTTTTTATTAGTATCCAAAAATAATCCATGCTCCTGGTAACAAGTCAAAAAACACAGAGATACATAATAAATATTCGGACCTCTACCTCCTCCAGTCATACTCCCCTGAGATAAGCAACGTGAATAGTTTAAGGTATATGTTTTCACACATTTCTCAATCTGTATATGCTTGAGCACATATACTAGTCTGCACCTTGTATAACAAGGGGCAGAGCCCTCCTTCTGGGTCTTTTTAAAGCTGCACTAGAAGACTGCTGCTACTCTCGCCTGATCAGAATCCATTTTTCCTAATCCTGGTATCTGCGATCCAATTTTCCCTTTCAACTGGCGCAATTCAAGCAGGGCCTCCTCACTGAGTTCCAGGGACGGTTTGGTCCCCCCCACCCCCTCGCCATGGTGACTGCCTCAGGAAGTGGCATGTGACTCAAGCTAGCCCAGTAAAACCAGTCCTTTTGCTGCACCTATGGCAAAGAGGTCATTTTCCGTCAGTTGTTAAGCTGAGAATGCAATCCGCTGCTGCCCAGAGGGAGAGCTTCCTGGGAAGAATATCGACCCAAAGGAAGCAGAGTCGAGAGACAGAGCAGACCATGGAAGACCATGTTCTCCAAGCTCTGCACACGGTCATGCAAGAAGCTAGTCCATCTCCATCCAGATGGCCAACAGACACATGAAACGATGCTCAGCATCGCTTCTCATCAGGGAAATACAAATCAAAACCACACTGAGATACCACCTCACGCCAGTCAGAGTGGCTAAAAGGAGCCAATCAGAGAACTCTAGATGCTGGCGAGGATGTGGAGAAACGGGCACACTCCTACACTGTTGGTGGGAATGTAAACTGGTACAGCCCCTCTGGAAAACAGTGTGGAGGTTCCTAAGGAAACTAACAATAGAACTCCCTTATGACCCAGCAATAGCACTGCTAGGAATTTACCCAAGGGATACAGAAATGTTGATGCATAGGAGCACATGTACCCCAATGTTCATAGCAGCACTCTCCACAATAGCTAAAACCTGGAAAGAGCCTAAGTGTCCATCAACAGATGAATGGATCCAGAAGATGTGGTTTATCTATACCATGGAATACTACATGGCAATGAGAAACAATGAAATCTGGCCATGTGTAGCAACATGGATGGACCTTTGAGGGTGTTATGCTGAGCGAAATAAGTCAGGCAGAGAAGGACAAATATCATATGTGTGCACATATAGGAGGATTAGGAGGAACTTAACAGAGGACCAAGGGGGAGAAGAAGGGCGGAAATGGTGGGGAAAAGGGGAGAGGCAAACCATGAGAGACTCTTGAATGCTGACAAAAACTGAGGACTGGTGGATGTGGGGGGAGGAGGGGTGGGCATGGAGGAGGACACTTGTGGGGATGAGCACTGGGTGTTATGTGGAAACTAATTTGACAATAAACTATTTGTAAAAATAAATAAATAAATAAATAAATAACATGAGAAAAAAAAAAGAAGCTAGTCCATCTCTTGATTTTCTCAGATACACGTGCCCACCAATACCCTTTTTGGTTTGTACAAGTTCGAATTTCATTTCTGTCACTTGTAACAAGCAAAATAAACTTAACACATTGTATATCATTCTAGAATATAGAGACAGCATCATATATTCAACAATTCCCCTTTTGAAAAACAGTTACACTGTGTTTTTTTTCTTGCTACTATAAACAAGGATGCAACAATTGTTCTTGTATTTATGGTACTTTAATTACTATAGGGTAGGAGCATAAATATATAGGAGGGAATAGCAGGGAAAGATTAGAAACGAAATCAGGTAAAAATTACAGAGCACCTTGCATGCCTGACAACAGAGCCTGTTGATTCCTTTATATGAGGAATCAGTGGTGCTACCTGATGCACTGAGAGTGACAAGATGAGATGTGTGTGGAAACTGCCTCCAGAAACAATGCGAAGATGACTTGGAAGAAGTTCCCTGGGAATTAGGAACTTGGAAGCTAATGCTGCATTAGTACAGGTAAGAGCTAAAAAGAAAGTCTCAGTAACAGCAGTGGGGGTGGGGGGAATGGTTCCAAAAGGCATTTTCAGGGCACCTAAAAGAAATATTAAACCATTAAGATCCAATTTAAAAACAAAAATGAGAACACAAGCCAAAGGACAGCTCTCGCTAAAAGAATCGCACTAGGTGGTTATTTTGATCACACGATTGTCAGCTAGGAAGGAGCATGTACTTGACTGGCCAACCAACACTTGGCATGAAAGGTTTTGCCAAAGAGATATTGTTCAGCCGAACCACATTCTCTTTTTGGAATATGAAGCACGCAGTGCTGAGGTAATGAAAGAGTTAGTTAACTGGGGCTAAAACTGGAGGGATACAGAGAGAGAAAAATCATTAAGTACAGTTGATTATGAAGCCAGGAGAGAGTCAGAGTGTAAGCTGGTTCCAGAACTGATAGCCACCTAGTTCCATCTACACTTGGGCAGGCTCTGCTGTGACTCATGTTTTTCCTGAGAAAATAAGGTTTTCTGTGCAATAACAAAGGCCTCACTAAAACAACTCAATTGATCTGTCAAGATCTCATCACTAAAATCAAGACTAGGTGACTGATAATGAGGAGGATAAAAGAAAGAGGTAAGAATTTAAAAAGATTAGGGTTTCTAGCATGGGAAAGAATAGTGATGTTATTGAAAGGGAGAATAGAGTGTGAAAAAGTGGAACTGAATATATGTAGACTGAATTACGTTTTGCATACTTCAAGTCTGAAATGTGTGTGGACGATCTGTAAGGTGAATGGAATCCACAGGTCAAAAGACATTAATGAATACACTGTAGTCCAAGCCACAGAAACACAGGATTATTACCCAAATGCTCTTTGGTAAAGTTGGCTAAGTAGAGAGAAGGCCTTTATAATCTACTTCTGGACTTGTGTACAGTGGAGGAAATGGCCCCCTCTGCTCTGAGCTACTATGTAACTCTTTGAGCTAAGACTTCACACCAGGTGAAAATGAAGGCCAAGAGGAGCTCTCCAAGGTCTCAGTAAAAAATGGAAAGTATTAAAAATCTGAAATTGGAAGAGTCCTATCCAAAAACAAAAACAAAAACGAAAGAAAACCTCAAACATACTCTGTACAGAACTGTAAGTCACAAAATACTTTTGGGGACAGGTCTACAGATAGTTTTTACAAGTTCTACCCTCGTCTTTTTTTTTTTTTTTAACATATGAAGAAACAGATTCAGAAAAAAATAACTTGTCTAAGATTATGTGGCTAATAAAGCAACAAAGGTGAGAATCCTTAACACTCTTAAATCACCATGTTATGTAGGTTCCCTGGAAATCTCACTGATTTAATCCAACAGAGGGTGTCTGCACTGAGGTTTCCCACAAATCTTTGCTACTTGAAAACCAACAAGAATTTAAAGGGGGAGGAGGACACGCACCTGTCTGCCTCTCTCACCAATGTTTCACTTTCAATTACTTCAGCAACATAGGGAGGGTCAAAATCTACTGGCTGCATTAAAAGTTGGGGTTGAAATACAAATATGGTTCATGGCAATTGCAAAAGGAAATGAAACTGAACCAATTTAGAAAAAGGAACTGATAGAAAAGTTGGAGAGAAGACTTTCAAGGGAAATGAAGAGACATTACTCAGAGTTGTTCAAGAGGCGAGTGCAGGGTAAACAAGTTTCTGTACTCTCCTAATTCCCTAAACACGCAGTTCTCGAGGCTTCCCGGTCTTAATGCTATCGGAGTCCTTTGATTAAATGAGTTTCCCACCTGCTGCATTCCTTTGTTCAGTCCTCTTCTGCCACTGCAAGACCTCCATTTCCTACATACTGGCAAGTTCTTGCCACCCATGACCATCCAGTCTCCTGACATAATTCTTCAATTTACGCTAAATTCAGGACACTCAGGAAGATTAATTTCTACAGCTACTGAATGGTAAAACTAAGATTACATGTAGTCCCTTGAAATTCCAAAACCAATGGTCTCTCTGTTAGACCCCATTGCCTCTGCCCTTCAAATACCATGAGTTTATGACATGAACAGGAAGAAGTCAAAAGTCAAAGTCACTGGCCACCTAGTGTCCCAGGTGAGTTCTCAAAAGGTAGAATGAGGCAAGAAAGAGAAGACAGTAGCAGGAAAAGCAACGCAAAGCCTCATGCCTGCTGTTAAGGAGGAGCTCACAGCATTTCCTGAAAGGTTTTCTGGGAACTAGCCTGGACTGAAGACAGCATGAAAAAAAATGCAATCAATTTTCCAAGCTGTCACCTGTGCCACCATTATAGCAATATCCACACCTTCTCTAAATTATTTGTTAAATCACCCTGATGTCGTCATACTCAGCATATTACCAAAAGTTCTTCGAAACAGACTCTTAAAGTTCGACTTCTGCTCAAAAAGATAAATTTGTGACTGTCATGTTATAGATACTATTTAATCAGAATACACCTAAAAAGATTCTTTGCAGTTTTTTTATTCTTGGTAATTAATCCACTGTAAGAAGTATTACAAAAAAATTGATGTAAGAAAAAGAAGCCAGTAGGAAACAGGTCTCCGGAAAAGCAATTTCTAATACACCATGCATCATTCTGGGGATGGGATGGTTATTTACCCAGCTATACTCTTCCAGGTAAACTGGTCTTCAATTCCAGTGAGGTCAAGTGGGAAAAATCAAACTTGCCGTCTTTCTCCATTTGTGATTATTTTAAACACTCTGATAAGAGAAACTGAAACAGTATTTCTTACCTCCGTGCCACATAATAAAATATAGGATTCCCAGCTTTGGAAGTCCCAGCTTGGTAGAAAATACTTAATGTTTTCAAAGCCTTGAACTCTTCTTTTTCATGTACTTGATGCCTGAAAGGAAAAACAAAAAATAGAGGAACTCATTGGCTTTATATTGTCCAATGAGTATTTATAAAAACCCATGATTAGACCAGTGATAAAATGTACTAACAAAACATTTAAAAAGCAACACACTTTCTGAAGGGCAATTTGACAACAAGTACCCAAAATTTCAAGGTGTTACTCCGAAACATAACAAGTGGTCCTTAAGACTATCCTAAGTACTGGGCAGTAATATTAACCATAGGATTGTTTTTAAATTTAAAATAATTCTATAATATTTATTTATTTTTGAGAGAGAGCGCGCGTGAGAGAGCGAGCGGGAGAGGGACAGAGAGAGACAAACACACACACACAGAATCTGAAGCAGGCTCCAGGCTCTGAGCTGTCAGCACAGAGCCTGACACAGGGCTCGAACTCACAGACTGTGAGATCATGACCTGAGCCGAAGTCAGATGCCCAACAGACTGAGCCACCCAGGTGCCCCTCCCACAGGATTGTTTTTAATCGTGGCATTTTTTTTTTCCTAGAAGCTGTTGAGTTTTTATTTATTTGTTTTTCAAGAGTCCAGTTGATCAACCTTTCCTTTTTGTTCATGATTTTGAATGATTAAAAAGCCTTCCTTTGGCTGTGTTTTCTTCTGCATGGACGTTTAGCTTCATGACAGTGTGAGCACCTTTTTTCAGATGGTCACTCAGTTCTATCAACACCATTTATTAAAATTCCATTCTATGGCTAAAATCAAAAACACAAGAAACAACACATGTTGGTGAGGATGCTGGAGAAAAAGGAACCCTCATGCATTGTTGGTGTGAATGTAGGTGGGCACAGCCACTACGGAAAACAGCGTGAAGGTTCCTCAAAAATTTAAAGACAGAATTACCAACGATCCAATAATTCCGCTACTGGGTGTTTACCCAAAGAATATGAAAACATTAACTTGAAAAGATGCACACGCCCTATATTTACTGCAGCATTACTTCTAAGAGCCAAGGTATGGAAGCAATCCAATTGTCCACTGTTAGATGAACTTGTAGTCATATGTTAAATTCCCAGGTGTATTTTAAAATACTTCTGCAAAAGCATGATTTGATTTTTATATATTCTACTAAACATTCAGTGTGTGTAATTATTTGAAGATTCAGGTCATTCACCAACCCTGGGACATTTTCCTCTGTTGTCTCTTCAAATATTACCTCTTCACCATTCTCTCTAAGCTCCATTTCTGAAACACCTAATAATCATTTTGGACCTTGTCATCTGAATTTCTTAACTTTTTTCAGACTTTCCACTTTTTTATCAATCTGTACTGGCCATATGGTGGCAATGTGCTCAGAAATTATGTTCCAGCTATGTATTTTAAAAGTAAAACATTTCAAAAATATATTTCCTTTGGGGGCACCTGGGTGGCTCAGTCATCAGCTCAGGTCATGATCTCAGGGTCATGAGACTTAAAAAAAACTTTTTTTTTTAATGTTTATTTTTTGAGAGATAGAGGGAAGGAGGGAAAGGGGCAGAGAGTGAGACACAGAATCCAAAGCAGGTTCCAGGCTCCGAGTGTCAGCACAGATCCCGATGGAGGGCTTAAACTCACAGAACCGCAAGATCATGACCTGAGCCTAAGTCAGACACTTAACTGACTGAGCTGCCCAGGAGGCCCTCAGGGTCGTGAGACTGAAGCCTCAGTCTCCCTCTGCCCTTCCCCCACTCATGTTGGTGCTCTCTCTCAAAACAAATAAACATTAAAAAAAATATATATATAGTTCCTTTGATCTCGTATTTCCGTGCATCATGCGCCTTGTGTCTTGGAAGGGGTGGGGAGGACAGGCTGTTCCTCAGTTTATTATATTGCCAGTTTGTTTAGTATTACTGGAAACAACCTAGATATCATTTGATATGAGAAACAGGCACACATATGCATAGATAAATGATTATGAGGCTATCTGCTCTACATTAAGTGAGTTATCTCTTAACAGGTGAATATCTCTAAGAAGAGTGAGAATTTTTTGCTTTTTTCTTCAGATTTCTGAGTTTTGTGGGGCGCATGGGTGGCTCAGTCGGTTAAGCATCCGACTTTGGCTCAGGTCATGATCTCACGGTTCGTGGGTTCGAGCCCCGCGTTGGGCTCTATGCTGACAGCTCAGAACCTGGAGCCTGCTTCAGATTCTATGTCTCCCTCTCTCTCTGGCCCTCCCCTGCTCACACTGTCTCTCTCTGTCTCTGTCTCTCTCTCTCTCAGAAGTAAATAAAACATTAAAAAATTTAAAAAATAGATTTCTGAGTTTTGAATAATTTAGCAATGTTTATTTTTATAGTTGAGAAAATTCTAAAGCTTTCGTCATTTTTTTTTTTACAACAAAAACAGGCCTCAAAGAGCATCAGTGGGAGCTGAGAAGAGAACAAAAATAACACTTAACATTTATTGAACGCTATATATACACCACAACTGTTAGATTAGTTAGTCTCCCAAAGCATGGAAGATTGTTTTATAAGGGAAGCTAGGGTCATAGATAAGAGAAATAAACAGGCTTTCTTAGAAAAGTGGGGAAAATGGGTAGGATGTCCTCAATAATGTTTAATAAAAAAGCTTTATATTTTTGTACTATGGAAGTTTCCATTACAATTTTGTGTGGAAAATATTCCTTTAATCACTTAGGAATAAACATTTGTTGCAACGAAAAGACTAGAATAGAGCTAAAGATAAAAATTAAGCTGGAAACAAGACTGTTTTGTAGTCACACATTCTCTTAATAGTAGCAAAGAACTGAAGTATACAGAACTATGGTCTGTGGGAAATATGACCAACAAGCAGCACGTACACTGCAAGGCACAGTATATGCAAATCCTGAACGTGAATTAATTTCTGAACTTTAATTTCTGCTTTTTTTAAAAAATTTTTTAATGTTTTATTCATTTCTAGGAGAGAGAGAGAGAGAGAGAGAGAGAGACAGCGTGAGTAGGGGAGGGTCAGAGGGAGAGGGAGTCACAGACTCTGAAACGGGCTCCAGGCTCTGAGCTGGCAGTCAGCACAGAGCCTGACGTGGGGCTAGAACCCACGAACCGCGAGATCATGACCCAAGCGAAAGTCGGACGCTTAACCGACTAAGCCACCCAGGCGCCCCAATTTCTGCTTTTTTTATTTCTATCTCTGGCACATGTTATGAACAAAACACCCACAGCCACTGAAGAACTAAGTGACTAAGTGTAAAGTACGCTGAAAGGTGCTTTATTGTTTTTTTTTAATGTCTTTATTTTGAGAGACAGAGACAGAGAGTGAGCAGGAGATGGGGCAGAGAGAGAGGGAGACACAGAATCTGAAGCAGGCTCTAGGCTCTGAGCTGTCAGCACAGAGCCTGACGTGGGACTCAAACTCAAAGACTATGAGACCATGACCTAAGCTGAAGTCAGATGCCCAACCGACTCAGCCACCCAGGCGCCCGAAGAAAGGTGCTTTAAAGACTGAAGGATTCAGCATATATTGTTGCTGGAACATGAATGCCTTATGAGGAGGGTCTCTCACCTCACAAACTAAATCCCTCTAAACGAGACTCAAAACAAATGTCCGCAGGAATTTTATAGCAATACTGAAGTTTACCGAATTCTGTGAGTCTCAATCTACGAGCAGTTAATAGCATGGACTTTGGGGACGGTTCTGAAACCTGCTGCGG
The DNA here is from genome assembly GCA_017311185.1 of Proteles cristata cristata. Taxonomy (NCBI): domain Eukaryota; kingdom Metazoa; phylum Chordata; class Mammalia; order Carnivora; family Hyaenidae; genus Proteles; species Proteles cristata. The sequence continues at coordinate 818,675 of JAESUZ010005299.1, forward strand.
TATGGCGGAAAGAGTTCAGAGCTTAAAACCAAAGGACTTCCGACTGAGGTGCATAATCTTGGGCAGATCACTTACTCACCTGAGCCGCAGAATCTCCCTGAATATGATTATCTTTCCCCCCAATAAGTATTCAATGCAAAAACACCTCAAGGCAATATGACAAAGTACTATTTAATAAGATACTATTATTTTTGTAAGAAAACCGACTATAGAACAAAACACATGTCAACAATAGATAAGGTAAGAAAAAAGTGGGATCCCAAAGTACGGCGATGTGGTCATCAGGCACGTCTTTCCTGAGAATCTTCCATCAGAAACACAAGCGCATCTCAGAAGCGGTCTACTGGTAAACCTCGCATCTCATCCAAAAGAAAGCAAGTATTATTTCGCGGTGGTACTTTACCTAGTCATAAATTCCTCAAACTTTGAACTGGTAAGGTTAAGGCTGGACCAGTGCGTGTCGGCCACGGGTTTGTGCTCCGGAGGACCCAGGTAGGCAAGAAGTGTTGCCATCTTATCAAAAGGTCGTCTTCCAACAGCTTTGTGATCCCTAGAAATGGCAAACTACTTAGAAAGAGGTAGCAGTTCACATCTAGCTGCACACATTGCTTTAGATTATCATTGGCTGCTTTTCTTCTTAATGTCCGCAGGTGGTTCTTGCCGATTTGTAAAAACGGCACTAAAAAGACCTCAAAGGTTCTAAGTATACATGGAGACACCTTAGAAATATGACCACTCTCCAAACTACAAAATTACCTAAAAATTCACTTTTTCTAGTATTCTTAACCGCTTACCATTAAACGAGCAATCAGTAAGTAAAAATAACATTATGATCCATTTTTTCATAGGATGAAAAGAATCCTTCTTGAGAAACTAGTCTTTATGAATTGGATATACTTGTCCCTGATATCAGGTCTCTCTTTAACCAGGGTAAACATGGATTTTCAGCAACTATTAAGCATTTAAAGCCAAACAAGAGTAACAAGATATGATTTCATAAACATCGAATCGGCAAAAAATTATGAAGTATACTAATACCAGCTTTGGTGAGGATGTATATAAAGAGGTACTCTCACACGGTGCTGACCAAAGTGTAAATCAGCACGTTCACTTTGGAAAGTAATGGAGCGGTATCTAGAAAAGGTGGGGTTGTGTGTACCCCAGAAGCCAGCAGTCACACATTCAAGTCATATACAAGACAAATATGAAGTATATTTATTACATTACTATTTAGAACATTGAAAAACAAGAAACAGACCTAAATATCCATCAGTTAGGAACTGTGAAAATACATTTTAATATAGTTATTCAATAAAATACTACCGTAAGTTAGTAAAATGGTAAATCTCAAATCTCAAACAATATTGTGAAGAGACTGTATTTGATATATAATTTCTGCAAATTTTTATTCACTTATTAAGATTGTTTTAATGTGTATTTATGAGAGAGTGTGAGGGGAGGGGCAGAGAGAGAAGAAGACACAGAATGCAAAGCAGCTCCAGGCTCTGAGCTGTGAAGCACAGAGCCCGAAGCGGGGCTCGAACCCACAAACTGCGAGATCATGACCTGAGCCAAAGTTGGATGCTTAACCGACTGAGCCACCCAGGCGCCCCAATTTCTGCAGATTTTTAAAGCACACAAAACTATGTTATATGTGCCTATAATTTCCTAATTTTTGTCAGTTTCGTAAAGAGAAGTAATATCTTTTCCCCCAAGAAATAAAATGTTATCAGGATCTGAAGTGAAATAGCAAACTAATGTTAAAGCTAGGTGGTAGATATGGGTCTACCCATATCTGTCATAGTATAGCCTATACCCTTTTGTGTGTTTGGAATGTGCTGTGGTGTTTAACATCCGAATTTTTAAAAACTCTGTGGCATCAAGCTACATGAATATGTACGTAAAGTACATGAGAGAAATGAATGTTTGCATTTAAAAGTTCAGCAGCTTATTTTCGTGGCACACAGACAAAGCGTCTTCATCCTTCTATGTCATGGCCGACTTCAGTCATGCCCAGATCATTTAATCCATTAACAATTCACGAAGGGTTAAAATGCTCTCTCTTTTAAATTACCATCTCTTTACCAGTCAGCCTTAGCTTCATGGTCTTCTAGCATTCCCATGAATGAGCAAACCATTTTAATTAGCACGTAAGATTTTTCTGGACTCCTTTCACATTTGTAAGAGGAATGCATGGGGATTTGGGCCGTTTATGCACATACACAACCTGAAAGGGCAGCAAGCGAGTAAGGCTACAAGAGGCTTTAAAAACAGCTAACAAGGGGCCCCTGGGTGGCTCAGCTGGTTAAGCGTCCAACTTTGGCTCAGGTCATGATTTCATGGTTTGTGAGTTCAAGCTCCAGATCAGGCTCTGTCCTGCCAGCTTAGAGCCTGGAGCCTGCTTCTGATTCTGTGTCTCTCCCCTGCTCACACACACACACTCTGTCTCTCTCAAAATAAACATTAAAACAAATAAAAGCAAACAAACAGCGAATGAAACAACACCAAGTTAACGAAACAACACTTTTCAATTATTATTTTTTACGTGAAGCTTTATTTGCATATACTTAGAGTATCACAAACGGAATCAGAACACTGGCAATGGTTTAATTTTTAAATTCCTGAGAATTAGCTGCTCTTCAGATTCAGACACCAATACTTATCTGAGCTCCTAGTAAATTTAAACTCCTCTATATCTTGTTGCACACGTTTGATGTTTTGCAAACCAGAGAAAACCCCAAAGGGCTAATTTGTGATTTTTTAGCTTAACATTAAAAAAAAAAAAAAGTCTGCAGCACCTAGGTGGGCTTGTTGATCGTTTCATATGAGTCAACCCTTTGCCTGTGCAAGAGTTGAGAGTTCTACCTTTCTCTTTCCACACCGTAATTCCTATTCTAAGCAGCTTCCAAGTAAAAAGCATTATTCATGCGCAATAATTTTTATAAATTTAAACTAAGAGTTTTCGCAATCGCCATGACTGAGAAATCTTACCTGTTGCTGGAAAGATACTGGCCAATTTTCTCTTGATTGTTCCAGAGGAGACGATGTAAAGCGAGCACATTGCCATCGCTGATGAAGGAGAGGCTATGGTTCACTGTGTCACTTGTAGGACAGTCAGATGCTATATCAAGGAAAAACCTTAAAACAATACAAAGCCATCAGAATTTTGAAAAACTAGAAGCACTCATATCTATGTCTGAATCAAATTCATATGAAGTAGCTTTGTAAAATAACTGACATTACAAGTACGGAGGATTATTCACACATGACTGTCACTAAACACAAAAGAAGAGACCAGGAGAAAGTTGGTTTTCCATTTCTGATACCTGGGTCGGCTTCAGAGCAGGTTCTGAAGTCAGACAGCAGCAAAATTTAGATGGATGAGACTCTGAACAGAAGCCAGTACAGTAGTTTATAGATTAGGAAACGGAGAGCAACACAAGACACAAGACTTCCCCACAGCCATACAGCCTGTTAGGTCAGAGTCAGGACGAGAACCTCTGTTCTCTTAACTTTCTTTGGGGAATCAATCTGCTGGAGTATGAATCCTATGCCGACATTCACTTTTCTCTCCAATATAGCTTGCAGCCCAACAACGTACCTTTTAAATGCCAACTGGTCAGAACAACAGTGAAAAGCTGGGAGAGAGAGTTGCCCAAGTCTAGCTTAGACTAGGAGATCAATTAGTTTCACACCACATGAAAGGCAGAATTCTGGACTTTACCTTACATTTATGAAGCTCTGTATCATACACTACCTCCTGCGTTTCTCTAAAATCGACTCAGACTCGCAAGTAGTATTGTCCCTGTTTACAGATTAGCCAACAACTCAGAGATAAAGAGAAAGAACCAGTTAGTTGTGGCACCTAAGAGAACTCAAGTTCTCCAAAATCACAGAACTTCAGCTGTCATTACTCCTCTAGAGTAACTTTTTAGTTCAAATACGCTTCCAAATCGAAGTATCAGAAATATTCCAACATCAAAATATTGAGGACTTGAAGATACAAAACAGATGAACGTGAGGGAAAAGAAGCAATAATATAAAAACAGGGAGAGGGACACTTAAATATGGAGAACAAACAGAGGGTTATGGGGGGGGGTTTGTGGTAGGTGGGATGGGCTACATGGGCGAGGGGCATTAAGGAATCTACTCTTGAAATCATTATTGCACTAGAGGCTAACTAACTTGGATGTAAGTAAAAAATTTTTAATAAAAAAATATTGTCATTATACACTATTAAGCATTATGTGTACCATTTTGGTTTTAGTTTTTAGTAGAAGGAATTTTTTCCTTTTATCTCTCCTCCATATTATAGCAACTTCAAATCTTTTATTTTAGTAGATGTGTCAGAAATCCCTGCGAGTTTTCAAATATGGAAGTCACTACCAAATTATAAAGAATATGGATTTATTTCGCTACTGTCTCTTACAGTAAAATAAAATAAGGTTGACTCTGTTCTTGACCTAGAGAGGGAAGAAGGAAAAAAACCTACACAGGAGTTCCACGTAGACCAAGTACATAGACCTAAGTGAAACTGACACTATTTAAATCAAAGAGAGCAATCTTACCTCCGTGCTGCATCAAAGTTGCTTTTCACAAAATCATTAAAAGGCCGCATATGCTCTTCTTTTGTGAAGAGAACATGATTGGCAATGCTCTGAAGTATCTAAATAATAAAACACGGTTATAAATCAGATTATTCATTGAAGAACTAATCTTCTCATCGATACAGTTTATATATGTATATTTCTATAGCTCATTTATATGTATATTTCTGTATGTCTCATTGATATAATTTCTATACATACATACACACACATTTACATATGTAAAAATACATATTAAAAATTTTAATGTCTTTTTTAATAAAAATCCATACAGTCTCCATTTCAGTCTCCACTTCAGAATTTGCAGAATGAATACATAGAAAACTATCTTCAGAAGACATTTGCTAAGATACTTCCCCACGATAATAAGGTCCATCAGGTATCAGTCTAATGATTCCTTTGTAATTTAACAAATAAAAATAAAACAAAAGCATATAAGTGAGAAACACAGGGTATTTCAAAAATAAATTCCAGTGTAAGTACAGAAAATATGGAAAACTGAAAATTTAGTCAGAAGGGAAATTTAAAATAGATTATCAAAATAATTCTTCACCTTTGACATTAACTTCAAGCCCCTTTCAATTCTAGGTGGCGGCTTTTTATCTAAAATCCCTGCTTCATACGGTGAGACAATGGCAGGATTGATAAATCTGAGGAACATGGCACTTCCCACCGCACCGATGCTGTTCTGAGGGAAACGCTGGCTAACAACCTAAAAATAAGGAGTTGAGAACTGAGTATATGGTTTGAGTTTAAAAAGGAAACGGGAAGAAAGAGCTCGAGGGTCAGGCTTTGGCACAAAAACTCTGAACAGATCAACCCTTGTAAGCAACATATTTCTGTTTTTTCCTACTCCCCAAACATCAGTAAATAAAGTTTATCCTCAATTCTTGCCCTCCACCCTTTTACAGCACAACAAAAAGAAAAACTTCATGAATGAGTGGTGGAGAAGAGACCTGAAAAAAGATCTTACACTTATCAATGTTTTTCACACTGCAGGTTTGATAAGTAACTAAAGCACAAACAAATTTTCACACACAGATTACCATACTTTACTAAGATCAACCGACATGAGAGTGTGGTGCACTCTTACAAGGCGAAGCTAAGTTTTCAACAGCAGACCCCGAAACATCCCGTATCTGAGTGTAAATACTTACATTTTGTTGTTTCCTGGGACAACCGAGTGCCTTGAACAGAATGCTTGCCGTACACAAACAAAGGTTAGTTTATTTAGATTCCTATCAAGAGAAAGCACTTACTTACAAGTAACAATGCCAGTTCCGTTTCTTCCTCGGAATGCTTTTTAAGACAGGGACCTATTATTTAAATCATGAAGGAACAGGACTTCTCGGGGACCTAAAGGAAACAGGGAGCCCACCAGCAGAAAAGAGACCCGTGTGCGTGCCTCAAGGTGCAATTCTGTCAAACAAAAAAAGGTAAGGGACCGAGAAATAGTTGTTCACCCTGAAAAACAGTGTGAGCCCAATATTTAAAATGGATTTTTCTCTCTGTATAAAACATTCTACCTTGAAGGTAAAGGAGTAGGTGCGTTAGGTTGGGAAAAGTGTTATGGAACTGGCTTGGGTCCCGTCTCTTTGCAGTTACTGTTTTAACACAGGAAAAAGACAGGATTCTCTAATTTACACGTTTTTACAGATAATACACACACACACTTATTTGTAAAGACTGCTGGTGTGACGCATTCACCTCCACGACCGCGCTGGCTCAGCGCACATCGGGCCGCACAGGGCAGCGGTGAGCTCAACAGCCGAGCCGCACGCGGCACTGCAGTCAATGTTCCAGGACGCCAGGGACACGCCCATGCTCCAGAGCACGGGGAGGGACGATAACAAAATGGGCTTTCTGGGCAGAATCTCATAGAACTCTAGTTTCCTTTGCAATGCCTTAATGGCTCCTTGTCATGAATTCACGTGGCTCACGGACTCCAGATTAGCTCTGGGAAGAGTAAGGATGATTTCACTTCCTTCTATCCCTTGAGTGGTTCGTGTGGCATACATTTTAAATGTCTTCTTATTCACTGCCTAAAAGCTCTAATTCACTTTCTGCCCTATCTGACAGGAAATTAGTACACAGTTAAGATTTCAGACGATTCAGGCTTTCAAGCTGAAGAGCACCCTCTCCAACGGCGCTAACACACAGGAGCTGTAACTAACATATTCTCACCTTCAGTTACACCACGTGGTCAGGGGGCTTTCCTGTGTGACAGCGAGTGCTGTGGGTGCTACCGCGTGAAGGACAAGCTCGCTGCACTCCAGGGACAGGAAGCTGGTGCAGATGACTAAGTACAGCAGCCTTACTAGAATAGCTTTAAAACCCAAACACTGCTTGAGAGTTATTCTTAGCCGAAATACAGTTTTAGAAATAGAATTGAGAAGAAAATTCAAGTACTTTTACTATTCTAGTACGGTATTTAACCTTTAGGGGAACACGAACAGACAAATGGATGTACACACTCAACAGACGAAATTTTTCATACGATCTCACAATGTTCAGGGACCACCATTGCTACTGAGTGGTTCTTTTAGAATTCCCCAATTTGAATCTTAAAACGGAAGAAATTTATCAACAAAGCTACAAAATTTTCAAGCTTGTAAAGAGGTAGGAAGAAGAGGACTAAAAACTGCTTTGTATTTAATTTTAAATAGGCTGTTTTAAAGGAATAAACATGTATTCACATCCATCCATTAAGGTCAAAATCATAAGACAGTTTTTTAAAAACTAAAAGCCATAATTTTCGGTTTCCAAAGAGCCAATTAATTTATAAAATACTAACCTGTTGTGAAGACATCTCATAAAAACCAGTAACTTGTATGCACATTTTTGAAAGTGGCTACTTACTAGTTTTGTCTAGAACAAAAAAGGTTTCAGGTGTGACTCACATTTATATCTGGCTTATACTTAATACTATTAATCTCATAATGTAATGAAAATCTGGGTGAATTATTTCCCAAAGGGAGAAGACTGTCAAACTTCTGCAAAGTACTATGTTTTCACTATCCTCCACGTCTTCAAAATTAACTCTTGTCAAAACTCAAAGTACCTACACCTCAGGAACACATGTTGTTTCCGGTATCATAAAATTATGCATCTCAATGATGACAGTATCAGTATATTTTTGGAACTTAAACCCAATACTGATGTAATCAATATCAATCAAAGCGCTATATAGCGAGTTTCATGAGACAACTGATAAAAATAGTTCTTTTTCTCTCACCACTAACGAACACCAATGTAGTATCACCTCATAATATATACATAGTCAAGTGTTTTTTTTTTTTTAATCTATAAAAATCCAATTTAGATCCCAAACACATTCTGCATAAAAAGGTCAAAGTTGGGCTAGTCTGTACTCTGAAACCAGTTTTCAGTCAAATGTCCTCTTTACTCCCTTGAGTAAAATCTGAACAACATGGTACAAATAAATGCAGTCATTAACTTTACATCGGCAAGAGGATCACCACCTATACATGATTGATTCCCGGAGTTAGGCAGACAATTAACTTCTAGAAAGAGATCTGATTAGACATTATATGTTGGAGCGTAATAAGTGGAATTATCTGTAATATGACTACACAGCTAATAGACCAGAAGCCAGAACCTTCACTCTATATTTTACATATTCCAACCCATTATCCATATACTCCGAGAGTTAGCTTGCTTTTTAAAGAAAACATATTTAGATTCTTAAGCCAGCAACTCCAAAAACTGACATTTTACATTCCTGATGACTATATTGTCTTCATACTTTGGAATGTGTCCCAAAATACCTCAAATTACCCATTAGCTTCCCTTTGTTTCCATGAGGACCTCATATCACCTGTGCTGAGAAATACATTCCAAAACTCAGTGTTACCCAGAAACTTAAAAAAAAAATCTGAAAATAACACTAGTAGAAAATAACATTTCAAGGAACAATTTTAGATAAAATCTTAATAAATAAAGCAACGTTAGGAAGGCTAGAACACATGCTCTAGAGAAACACAGAAAGCCAGAATTTTAATTTATGTGATACACTACACAATGCCATTAGTAAAACACTGAGCGGGGGTTAGAAACAGTAAATTAATTTCAACAGTGATGGTGTATACATGTTAAACTCACATATGCTGAGAATTAGAAGCATTAGAAAGAAATGTTTTTATTAAGCAAGACAGCCATCCAATCCATTTGCTCACAGCTGACCCAACCCACTTAACGTACTCAAAATCTCTAATGTACATGAGCATAGGTGTCTAAATTTTAATCTAGGTCTGAATTTAAAACAGAAACTTACTATTTGTAAAGCTTAGACAAGGAATGAAAGATGAAACCAAATGAATACTATATTCTAAATTTTACCTTCATATGTAATTGCCTACATGACTCCTAAACTACATTTTTTTGTTGTTTTTACATCTTTCTCTAAAATCATTTGCATTATACGAACAAAGATAATACTCAGCCTGGTAAGTCATAGTGACAGACACTGACAAATTTAAAATGAATGAATTTGGACCAAATTCCACTCATGGGAAGAAAATGAAATTATGACTACTCTAATTTTCTTCCTTTAAATTAGGACAAGTTCATAGAAACAGGCAGTATATTCTTAACCATGTTTGCAAAATGAGGTGCTTCTACACACATACGGACTCACTGAGTTTTCCTTTATCTCAAAAGGACTATACTCTCAGTCCCAACAGGCTAACAGGACTTTCTCTAAGGTAAAAGTTTCTCATTAGAATTTTTATAATGTAAGCACAAATATCTAAATTCTGGCTCAGCCTCTCTAGGTAAAAACGTAACTAAAAAAGTGAAACTTTGCAACTTTCAGGTAAGATTTAGAAAGTGACACTTTCCCTCCATATATTTCTAACAATGAAGAAAAACCTTCACCTCTAGGAAAAGAAACCATTCACATTACCTGCAACAAGAAGCAAGAATGGAGAGAGTCAGCATTTCCTAAGGCCTTGAAATTAAGTTTCTTTTGCGTTCACTTATAATTTTTTAAATGACAATAATGAAATTAGGCCAGAGATATCCAATGCAACGAATGCCCCCAAAACGCCTTTGGGATAAATCAAACCAAAGGAACACAGAGAATGTTTCAATGTAACTTAATTCCAGGGTTAATTGAAATGAAAGCTATTTTGTGCCAGAATTAGTAGAATGATTTTACAGTGAAGGTCAAATAGGCTGAAGTGAAGATGTTCTTAACAAACAGCAAAAGATTTTTGTTTTGCTTGGAAAGAAACAGCTAGTAAAAAGTTCTCCGAACTTACGGATTTTTTGTTTTCCTTTTTTTCTTTTGCTGTAGCTTTATTCAGTAGGGAGTGGCAAGTTGCCTACAGGACAGAGATGAGCACAAACAAGTCACAGCACCAACTACATACAGCGACGGAAACAATGTTGGCTTGTACATAAAATTACGTGATCAAATGTAACACAAATGGAATCAACACAAAATTAGAGCTCAGCTGAATTTCGAGGGATGAATTTTAATTTTGGGACTTGAATTTTTATCACATCTTTAAGCCAAAGCACTAAATAAACAGCAAGAAATGTGGAGACAATCATGTCTACTATTTCTGGCTATCAATCACAGAAAAGCTCTCCCCAAGTAGATGTGAGGACATTTCATATTTACATTTCAGGTCATTCCTAGCTTTTGATAAATTTCGTATAAAATGTTCATTACAAGTAGATCATGCACTGAAAACACTTCTATGTGTCTACATAATTTTTTTCTTGAAAAATGCTTCTCTGTGTATCCTTCAATTGACTTAAAGCTCTTTTTTCAATAGCTGGCATTTAATTTAGACCTAAAGATTTAAAAAATAAACATTAAATGACTAAATATGAGGGAAAAATTCACTGTAGAGATTCTCAATTAAAAATCTGTCACTCTTATAGTTTCACATAGTTTTCTGTTGGCAGGCTACTTCCTGAAAAAGTTCTAATCAGAGGAGGTTAAAAGCTCTGCAACACTTGGAAGAAGAATGTTATCAGCTCAACTAGAAATAAGCATTAATATTAAAGTGAAGAAACTGCAGAGAAAATTATAGAATAAAACTTACAAGCTGCTTAAAACTTTTCACATATTTGACTATCAGAATGTATCAAAAAACAAAATACCAAAAAGGAAACAAAACAAATCAAAACCCACAGACATACTGGCTTCATCTCTTAGAGTTCCTTCTAAGCCAAAGAGGTCTTTTAAAATTAAGACTCCTGGTTAGAATAGGCGAGGCACGGCAATTTTTAAAAATATCTTTAAAACCACATGAGATCCACCATACATGGCATTTTTATTCTAGGAATTCAGTGTATTCAACACCATAACCTTCAAGTTAGTTTGACATTTGTTCAGCCATCCATCCGTCCGTCCATCCATCCAAGCAGTTATTGTGCATCTAACATGCCAAATACCATTCCAGGCATCAGAAAACAGCAGTAAAACAAAATGACATAGTCCTTTTCTCATGGAGCTCTGGTTCAAACTTTAGAATATATACTAAGGTACTAGTAACCAAATAGATCACTAAAATGCATTTTTATGTAACTTTTTTCAATTATGGTGTATAATCATTATTTATAGCCTTTAAAAAGCTGGCGTAGGGGTGCCTGGGTGGCTCGGTTGAGTGTCCGACTTCGGCTCAGGTCATGATCTCAGGGTTCATGGGTTCAAACCCCACATTGGGCTCTCTGCTATCAGCACGGAGCCTGCTTTGGATCCTATGGCCCCTCTCTGCCCCTCCCCCCCTCGTACCCTTGTTCTCTCTCAAAAATAAATAAAAAACATCTAACAAATTGGTGTAAACTACTTCAGAGAAGCAGATTTACTGGGAAAAGATGACATTTACTTAGAATATAATATTTAGCTTTCTCAAAATTCTCTCACTAAAACTTAAGAGACTATCCACACTGGGAATTATTTTCCCATTAAAGGTATCCCCTGCTTTTAGAAAGTTTGCTTTCACAAAAGACTTACATTAGTACCTATTTTTGCTAACTAAAAGTAATCCAAAGAGCATTTTTGTTTTTATGAGGAAAAAAGCAAAACACGAGTATTACAGTCAGCATTTGTTTTTCAGCGAGCCACTACAGACGAAGCTCACACCCCAAGCAGCGAGCTGGCCCCCGCCAAGCTCCTTCCCCAGGAGCTATACTCCGCATCTCAGCATCAAGTCATCACAGCTTTGAACTTGCCTATGAGCATCTGTGCTTTATCTCAACTCATGTTGTGCATCCATTAGCAGAATGTGTCCTAAGGTATCAGAAAAGCCTGAGTTCACAAGGGTGTCACGCTTACCATAAAACTGGATGGAATTAAGCAGTTCAATTGTGGTGAATGAAAAAGATATTGCATGTGCACTCGGCTTGCCTGCGACCCCTATTCATACTATTAACTCATGGAGCGAGAGGCTTCTGAAAGTTGCCGAGGTTACCATTGGTTCTGCCAATAGCAAAGTGGTCTCTTTCAGCCTCCAGTGCCGGATGCGATGGGAAGGCTACCGCTTGAGTGGACGGATGGGTGACCAAAGCAAAGGTTCCATTAGAGTATCTTACACTTGAGGAGAAATCAGTGTTTTAGTAAGCTGAAACAGAAAGTACTGGACAATGATGATCAAAGTGTTGCAAAAGCAGAATTGAAGGGTGGTCACAGGTGGTTAGATCGGTTTTGAGGCAAGGACGGCTTCATAGCTTAAAGATTACTGGAGAGAGTGTTTTGGCTGATACTGAAGCTGCTGAAAAGTTCCCAGAAGAACTGAAGAAAATAATTATAGCAGGTGGTTATTCATATAAGCAAGTGTTTAACTGCAATTTAGTACTGGAAAAAATTGCCAAGCAAGCCATTTATTTCAAGAGAAGAAAAGCAGGGCTAAAGGTCACAAGGCATCAAAGGACACATTCACCTTAACGGCTCCTATTAACACCACTGGTAACGCTGTCCTTAGGCCTCTACTACTATGCCATTCAGACAATCCAAGGGCACTTAAAAGCACTGATAAGAGTACATTTCTTGTGTTTAAATCACATCCACGTAGTTGAAGTAGCCAAGTGAGTTTTTTCTGGGTTCATAAGTGGATACGTTAGTCGTTTTGTTGACAATACTGTGGAGAAAACAGTCTTGATAATCGGCGTCTTCTAACTGTTGAGAATCGTGCCGTCCACCTGGCATTACTGAGTGTGGCAATAACAGTGCAGTTGTGTTCTTCCTGTTGAATATGTTGTTGTTGATACAACCATGTGTCCTAGGCCTAACGGGCAGAATTAAAGTTTACTAGACGCAAAATGTGATGCATTTCATTGTAAGTGCCACCGACAAGAAGCCAACTCCAAAGGATCCAGCAAGACTACCATTTAAAATTGGCCTTCGCCAACCTTGGAGATACTCTTGATAAGCTAATGGTCTGGGTGAGAAATGGTGCTTAGTAGACGGTCTCCTGAAGCAGTCAACAGTTTTAAAGGTTTCAAACCAACAATAATAAATACAGCAATACTGGCTTTGGCTAAGGAGGATCAGTTGGTGGAAAGTGAAGATGATGTTGAAGGCTTTGGCATTCCACGACCAAGAACTGACAGATGAAGAGCTGACACAACTGTGAGAGAGAACGCCAACTGACCCGAACGCAGCAGTGCACAACCGGAAAGTGCAGTTATCCAGGAACTGAACATGAAGCCTTTGACTAAGATTTTTGCTACAATGGTCAGTGCTGCAGTGATTGCAGAAAAGTAGGACTTTAATTTTGAAAGGGCACGTAGGTTTAGCGCAGGTTTGCATGTTTTGAGTGCCTACAAGTTAGTGTAGTATAGAAAAATGCAAGAGGCCGAGCAGTTGAGCACACTGTTGTATTTCAAGGCTTCCGCACCAGCCACATTAGTCATGGCAGACGATGGACCTCGACATTTGACATCGAGGCAGGCAGACATAGAAGAAGGCGTAGACGCTAGTGACCTGCTCGCGCTGATGGATTTAGACAATGAGGAGATGTTAATAGATGCCCCTCTTCCTCTCTCCCCTGTACTCCATACTCCTGTACCGCCCACAACCCCAACCTCCAGCACCCCAGCCTAACACACCAGCATCACCACCTGTAAGGCCTCTGCTGTGCTGTCTTCCCAATTTTGGAACGTCAAAGTACACCGTACATACATTATTTGTACAGGCTGTGTGTTTATATTATTCTTGTTTTTACTATATATTAATGTTATTTTAGGTTCTTTGTGTTATTTGGTATGATGTGGTAGGCTATTTTTGGGGTCTGAGAATGTTAAAATATTGTCCATATGAGTTAATGGTAAGTGCTTAGGCTTACAAAAGGTTTCACAGGAATACTCGACTTTGGGAAAACCTGTATTCCAAAACTATTAGGAGGACAAGTGGAAATAAATACATGGAAAAATGTCTTAATTATAATCTAACGCATGTTCACAATTGGCTATTCTTATATAAACCTTTTTAAAAAAATTTTAATGTTTTTATTTATTTTTGAGAGAGAGATAGAGACAGCATGAGCTGGGGAGGGTCAGAGAGAGGGAGACACAGAATCTGAAACGGGCTCCAGGCTCTGAGCTGACTGTCAGCACAGAGCCCCATGCAGGGCTCAAACCCACAAACCGTGAGATCATGACCTGAGCCGAAGTCAGACGCTTAACCGACCGAGCCACCCAGGTGCCCTTATTCTTATATAATCTTAACCTAGTCCACTAAGTAAGGAGAGATACAAAATAAGAAACCTGGTTAAAGAAGGATTCAAAAAAGGCTTGACGGTCAAAAATATGAACTCAAGAAAAAAGAAGTAATGCTCAGAGTTTATTAGCTAGCAAGAGCCTCACTTAGCTTTCAAAATTTTCCAAGTAAGTCCCAAAGCAGGAGCCATGTTTACTAGAGGAAACAATTGGCTACTATCCTTCCCAGCAGAACCCGAAAGCACAAAGGTACCATTATGTTACTGCCAAAGTCAAAAGGGCAAGAAAAAGCCAAAGGAAAGAGGAATAAGAATAAAAGAGCAAACTAAAGGGAAAACTACATTTTGTAGGAGACTCAATGAAATAACTTGAGATCAAAGCTTTTCTTTTAAGTAGTAAATGTAAAATTCTGTTACCACTTATTTAAAAAAATCTTATTTATAAATAACATACACACTTTTGCTCTAGAGCACTCTACATTCCAACAAGCTTTAACGTTACTGAAATTTACTTCAACCAATGTGCTGACACAACATTTAAATAGTACTTTTAAGGAGAAAAATTTGTGACATCTTAAATACAATAATTCAGATCTGTTAAAATGCAGGATATTTAATTATGGTGCGCTTTTAAATAGCACAACACTTGGTATTTAATAAGGCAGAAATGACCACCTTGTTCTTTTTTCTGATTTGTTTTCACTATTTTCCTCTCTTCTTATGAAAGCTGGCAAGAATCTTGTCTACTTGGGTGGAACGGATGGGAGGATGTATTCCTTCAGTAAATATTTCCTAAGTAGGTCCAGAGTGCCAAGGCCTGTTCCTTTTACCTTATCAGAATCATGACTCTGTCTCAGAATTATCAGTATGGCTCACGTACCGGTCTCCGATTGGACTCCCAAGTTTGCTGATG
Organism: Proteles cristata cristata; assembly: GCA_017311185.1. Lineage (NCBI taxonomy): Eukaryota > Metazoa > Chordata > Mammalia > Carnivora > Hyaenidae > Proteles > Proteles cristata. The sequence goes on from JAESUZ010005299.1 coordinate 833,887, forward strand.
ACACAAAAACTTTTTTTTTTCCTTTAGGATGCCAACCACATGAAGAATTTCTACTACAATCTAGTAATGTCATGTCATCAGGTAGTGGGTAACCACTCACTTTCAACTTCAAGTCAAAGCCACTGCCACATCAGAAATCCATTTGCTCTCTGAAACCAGTTTACTGCTACTAAGGCCAGCCAAGAGGTTGACACATACTATTTTCAATATATGCTCACCATTCCTTGTCTGCCTAGTTTAGTAAACAGAAGAATAAATGAATTAAAGAAAAACCTGAATAATGCCCAACTCAAGATATTATTCACTGTATAAGGCTTTATAATATAACTGAACTACCCTCTAGTCTCAGATTTAAGTAGCTGAAAAAAATTATGTGGGGCTCTCCTAGCCTCCTTGAGCTATTTTAAAAAGGTAGTAAGTAAGAGTAATGATAAATTAAGAAAGTTTAATGCGAGGTACACTTTATCATCTATGTATATGACGACAAGATCTTTTTGGGCTCTATTTCCACCCGTGTTGAGAAATAACTGACCTATGCCACTACAAGAAGTTTGAGGCTCATCGCGTGATTTACATATATTGTAAAAATAATCACCACAATAGGTTCGGATAGCATCCATCTTTTCATATAGATATAATGAAAAAAAAATGTGATGAGAACTCACTGGATGTACTCTCTTAACAACTTTCCTATCTGTCAGAGAGCAGGGTGAGCTATAGTTATTGAGCTGTACATTAGAGCCTAGTACCTCCTGAGTACTGGACATTTGTACGCTTTGACCACTTTCCTCCAACTTCCTCTGCCTCCAACCTCCACCACAAGTCTGATCTCTTTTTCCCTGAGTTTAGTTGTTTTTTTCCCTCAAGATTTCACATACAAGCAAGATCATACAGTATATTTGTCTGTCTCTGTCTCATTTTACTTAGCACAAAGCCTTCAAGAGCCATGTGTATTGTCACAAAGGGGAAGATTTCCTCATTTTGTATGGCCGGATAATATTCCATTTTGTATGTATCCACAGTTCTTTTAAACCATTCATCTGCTGATAGATATTTGAGTTGTTTCCATGTCTTGGCTACTATAAATAATGCTATGAACATGGGGGTGCAGATACCTTTTCAAGTTAATGTTTTGTTTCCTTTGGGTATATTCCCAGAAGCAGAATTGCTGGGTGATATGGCAGTTCTAATTTTTTGAGGGTTCTCCATCCTAGTTTCCATAGTAGCTATACAACTTACAAGTGCACCTACAGTGCACAGGGTTCCCTTTTTTCTCCATCTGCACCAGCATTTGTTATTCTAGTCTTTTTGATGATGGCCACTCTAACAGGTATGGGGTGATACCTCATTGTGGTTTTTTAATTTGCATTTCACTAATGACTAGTGATGTTGAACACCCTTTCATACACTTTTTGGCCTTTTATGTAGCTTCTGTAGAGAAATGTCTATATACCTATTCAAAGATATCAACTACTCATTTTTAAATTTGGTAGGTTTCTTTTCGCTCTTGAAAATTGTGTAAATTCTTTATATATTTTTTTAATATTAACCCCTTATTAGATATATGGTTTGCAAGTATTTTTTCCCACTCCATAGGTCATCTTTTCATTTTGTGGCTGGTTTATTTTGCTTGTGCAGAAACTTTCTAGTTTGATGTAGTCCTATTTGTTTATTTTTGAGTTTGGTGTGCTTTAGGTGGCATATCCAAAAAATATTACCAAAACCCATGCCAAGACCTTTATTCTTATGTTTTCTTCTAGTAGCTTCATGGTTTCAACTCTTACATTTAAATCTTTAATCCATTTCAAGTTAATTTGTGAGGGGTGTACGACAAGGTTCCAGTCTCATTCTTTAACGTGTGAATATTCGATTATCCCATCACCATTTATTGAAAACACTGTCTTTTCTTCACTGAGTATACTTAGCTCCCCTATCATAATTAGTTGACTGTATATGTTTCGGTTTATTTCTGGGCTTTTGATTCTGTTCCACTGGTCAGTCTGTTTTTATGCAGTAGCTACTATTTTGATGATTATAGCTTTAAATTAGGAAGTTTGGTGCCTCTGTTATTTATTGCAGGGGGAGGGGTGTGTTTTGTGTTTCCATAGAAATTTTAAGAGCTTTTATCTTTCCTGTAAAAAATGCCACTGAAAACTTGATAGAGAGTGCACTGAATCTATAGATGGGTTTTGGTACTATTCATATCTAAACTTAAGTCTTCCAATCCATGAACACAAGGTACTTTCCCATTTGTCAGTGTCTTCAATTTTTTTCATCAATGGTTTATAGTTCCCAGCATAGAGATCTTTCACATCCTTAGTTCAATTTATTCCCAAGTACTTTCTTATTTTGATGCATTGTAAGTGGGATCGATTTTTTCCATAAATTTCATTGTTACTGTATAGAAATGCCACTGATTTTTGTATGTTAATTACGTATACTGCAACTCTACTGAGTTCACCAGTATATTTTTTTGGCTTGTCTTTGGGATTTCCTATATACAAAATGTCATCTGCAAGTAGAGGCAATTTTACTTCTTCCTTTCCAGTTCTAAGGCTTTTAATTTTTCTTGCCTGATTGCTCTAGTTAGCACTTCCAGTACTAGGCTGAGCAGGAGTGACGAGAGTGGACACCCTGGTCTTGTTCCTCATCTTAGAAGAAATACTTTCGGGGCGCCTGCGTGGCTCAGTCGGTTAAGCGTCCGACTTCGGCTCGGGTCATGATCTCACGGTTCATAGGTTCGAGCCCTGCATCAGGTTCTGTGCTGACAGCCAGCTCAGAGGCTGGAGCCTGCTTCGGATTCTGTATCTCCCTCTCTCTCTGACCCTCCCCTGCTCATGCTGCCTCTCTCTCAGAAATAAGTTAAAAAAAAAAAAGAAGAAGAAGAAGAAATGCTTTCAACCTTCCACCACTGAATATGTCAGCTGTGTGGTTGTCATTTATGGCCTTTATTATGTTGACATACGTTCTTTCTATGCCTAACTCATTAAGAGTTTTTATTGTGAATGGATGTTACATTTTGTCAAACGCTTCTTCTGCATTTATTGAGATGATCATATGACTCTTTTCTTCCACTGTATTAGTGTAATGCATCACATTGATTGATTTGCATGTGCTGAACCATCCTTGCACCCAAGGACAAATCGCACGTCATCATGGTGCCATCATTTTAATATGCTGCTGAACTGTTTGCTAGTAATTTACTGAGAATTTCTGCATCTATACTCATCAATGATATTGACATTTCTTTTCTAGCAGTGTCCTTTTCTGGTTTTGGTATCAGGGTAATGCCTCATAAAATGACTCTGGAGTGCTCTTTCCTTTTCAGTTTTTGCTAAGAGTTTGAGAAGGACCGGTTGTTAACAGTTCTGTAAATGTTCAGTAAAATTCACCAGAGAAGCCAACTGGTCTTGGGCTTTTCTTTGTTGGGAGAATTTAGACATTAGTCTATTCAGAGTTTCTATTTCTTCCTAATTCAGTCTTGGTAAGCTGTATGTTTCTAAGACTTTTTCCATTTCTCCTAGGTTGTCAAGTTTGTTCACAGTAGCCTCTTATGATCCTTCGAATTTCTGTGGTATCAGTTGCGATGTCCCCTTTTTCACTTATAATTTTCCTGATGTGGCCCTTCCTTGCTTCTCCTTGCTGAGTCTAGCTAAAGGTTTGTCAATTGTGTTTATCTTTTCAAAGAATCAAGTCTTAGTATGGCTCATCTTTTCTGAGGTTTTTCCATATTTATTTCTATGTCACTTATTTCTGCTGTAATCTTTATTTCCTTTCTTTTGCTAACTTGCAGCTCAATTTGTTCTTTTTCTAATTCCTTAAGACATAGAGTTAGGTTGCTTATTTGGGATCTTTCCTGCTTCTTAACATAGGCATTTATTGGTATGAAGTTCCCTCGTAGAACTGCTTTCGCTACATACCACATGTTCCGGTTTGTTGTGTTTCCATTTTCATTTATTTCAAGAACCTTTTTTATTTCTCCTTTAATTTTTTTAACATTAGTTGTTCATGGTAGTGTTTAATTTCCATGGGCTCACTTATTTTCCAGTTTTCCTCATGTAACTGATTCCTAATTTCATGCCACTGTGGTCAGACAAGATACCTGGTATGATTTGAATCTCCTTGAATCTATTAAGACCTGTTGTGTGGCCTAACATACGGTCTATCCTAGAACATGTTCCATGTGTGCTTTGGAAGAAAGTATGCAGCATGCTCCATATATGTCTGTTAGGTCTGTTAGGTATTTAAGTGTTACTCAAATCTGCTGTTGCCTTATTCTGTCTGGATGACCTATTCATTGTTGAGAGTGGGGTATTAAAGTCCTCAACCATCACTTTAATGTTATTTATTTCTTCGTGTAGGTCTGTTAGTTTTTGCTTTATTTATTTAGGTGCTCCAATGCTGGGCACATAAATATTTCTAACTATTATATCTTCTTGATGTATAGACCCCTTTTTGTCATTATATATTGACCTTCTTTGTTTCTTTTTACCATTTTTAGTTTAAAGTCTAATTGGTCTGAAATAAGTATAGCTACCCCTTTTTTAAAAAAAATTTTTATGTTTTGGATTACCATTTGCTTAAAATGACTTTTTCCAACCCTTCACTCTCAGTCTATGTGTGTCTTTAAGACTAACGTGAGTCTCTTATAGGCAACATATTGTAGGATCCTGTGGGGTTTTTTTTAAATCCATTCAGCCACTCTATGCCTTTCAATTGGGAAAACGTAATCCACTTGTATTTAAAGTAATTACTGATAGGAAAGGACTACAGCCATTTTGTTAATTGTATTCTGACTGTAAAGTTTTTTAGTGATACAGCAGAAACATCTTTATAAATAGCAATGGGGGAATAATTCACACACAACAGCCTGAAACAGCTTTTTAAAAATGGTGATTTCACTCATCTTGCTAACGTCTCTAAGCAACTGAAGCCCTGCACTAAAGAACAAATGGCTGGGGATGACTCTGCAAAGAAAAAGACATAAAGGCATGGGTTTTGGTAACTGTATAAATTCTTTTCCCTATACCCACCCCTGTCCCAAACTCCAAACCCACTAGTTTTTCTTCCAGAGTCACAGTTTGAACCAACTAATAGAGAGTTGCACTAATTTCCCCTGGAATCATTAAATCGTCCCTGAAAGTGCATATGCAATTCAAAACCACAGTGGAAGTCATAAAAAGAACACACACCTAATTTCCTCAACAAGCAGGGGATGGCTGGGGACACCTGAACTCAGAGGCATTACTTGGGGTGTTAGTGCTCGAAAGTCTGATAATTTGATCTGAATGATGATGCAGTATGTTTTAGAAGGAGCATTCTACATAAAATAAACAGATTAATTTGTCCTAGGAAAACCTGACACAAACATGTTATATTTTAAGAAATCAAAAGCATAGATCAAGCATTTCAACAGTACGAAAACCAAGGAGTGGACCTGCCTCATGCGCAAACAACCCTATGAGTGATTCAGGCAAAAGATAACCCCCAAAATTCCATCATACATCTCACTTCAACCACATCTGTTATGTCCAACAGATTCCGTGCATTTTAAACTCGCTCCCAATGTGAGGAAAATTTATTATTTTTAGTACCCCCTTAAAATACTTCACACTGTCTCCTAAGTGATATTTAAGTTTTTTTCAAAGCCAATTCCAACAAGTCTTAATGTATTACTCATCCAAATTGACTCTATATTTTCAACCACCCACTGTCAGCAGCTAAATTCCTCCTTACTAAAGCATTCTTTTTACTTCAGCTTTGGATTAATAACGGTGCTCTCAAACCTCAGGCATACCTGGTATAAACAGTGGCATACACTTCGAAGCTGAGGGGGGAATTCTGAGGAGGAACTAATGATGGCATGGAAGAACTTTTCAGTCATCTGAAGAAGGTTCCGCTGGTTTTCCTCAAGGCTCTCTGACTGTTCTAACCTATAAAGAGAGAGAGATTCTTTAAAAGAGACTTTCAGCCAAAAGCATGGTTTGAACTTTGCTGGGATCTTGATTTGAATTAAAAAAAAAATCTGTAAAAAGATAATTTTGAGAGTTGTGTATAAGAATTCTTATCCCCAGGGCGCCTGGGTGACTCAGCTGGTTGAGCATCCGACTTCAGCTCAGGTCATGATCTTGCTGTCCGTGAGTTTGAGCCCCACGTCGGGCTCTGTGCTGACAGCTCAGAGCCTGGAGCCTGCTTCAGATTCTGTGTCTCCCTCTCTCTCTTACCCTCCCTCACTCACACTCTGTCTCTCAAAATGAATAAACATTTTAAAAAATTTTAAAAAATTCGTATCCCCTTATATTCTCACAGATTTAGTATATACTCTGCTCAGTGCCATCCTCTCCATTCTGGTTATGTCTGCCTGCAGACAAGGTGGACTCTTGTTTGCTCTCCACTTCTGTGGTAAGAAGCTTCCCTGGGAGGTATGTCTGTAGGTATCCAGTTGTACAAGGGATGAGGCAGAAGAGTCTAATTCGAGCTGAAGTATCAGCAAACTTATTCACCCACAGGATCAAATGCCACACACTCTAGGCATTTTTATCAGAAATAAAGGTGATGACCAATTCCTGAGTGCTTCCTTCCCAGCCCTTCTCCTTCCATTCTTCTGGTTTTAAAACTTGGGCAGGGAAGGGACATCTGGGTGGCTCAGTCAATTAAGTATCCAACTTTAGCTCAGGTCATGATCTCATAGTTTGTGAGTTTGAGCCCCATGTCAGGTTTTGTGCTGACAGCTCAGAGCCGGGAGCCTGCTTCCAATTCTGTCTGTCTGTCTCTCTCTCTCTCTGCCCTTCCCCTGCTCACATTCTGCCTCTGTCTCTCCCTCTCAAAAATGAAAAAAACCTTAAAAACTTGTTTAAAAATTGGCCAGGGAAGAGGGATATTTATCAGGCATCTCCAACCCCAACAAACCATGTGTCAAGCCACTTTAAAAAATATACAACATGTGCATATTGGAGATAATGTACAGAGAACACATGAAAGAATGAAGGTGATAATGAGTTGTAGTTAGAAAACCTTGTACTTATCTTGTAGTCAAGAGAGAATAATAAATGTTCTAAGAAAGAAAGTAACAAAAAGATTTAGACTTCATAATAATTCCTATAGCAAATAACCTGAAAAATGAAAAAGACAATGTTGGGAAGTTACAGCAAAAGTCAACGGGATCACCATCTACAACTGTACCAAAAAGAACAAAATACCCAGGAAAATAGTTAACCAAAGTGATTCAAGATCTATACTCTGAAAATTGTAAGACACTGATGAAAGATACTGAAGACAACACAAACCAAAGGAAAGATATGCCATGCTCATGGATTGGAAGAATTAACATTATTAAAATGTGTACCCAAAGCAATCTACAGATTCAGTGCAATAATACAATAGTGTTGTTCACTGAACTGGAACACATAACCCTAAAATCTATATGGAACCACAAAAGACTTCGGGGACAAAGCAATCTTGAGAAAGAAAAGGCTAGAGATATCACAATTTTAGATGTCAACATGTACTACAAAGCTATAGGAATCAAAATAGTATAGTACACGCACAAAAAGAGACACGTAGATCATTGGCACAGAAAAATGAGCCCAGAAATAAACTCATGTCTATATTGCCAATTAATCTATGACAAAGTAGGCAAGAATAAAAAATGAGGAAAAGATGGTCTTTTCAATAAACAGTATTGAGAAACTGAACAACTATGTGCAAAAGAATGAAACCGGCCCACTTTCTTATAGCATACGTAAAAACAAGCTCCAAATGGACTGAACACCTAACTATGAGACCTGAAATCATAAAACTCCCATTAGAAAATACAGGTAGGAATCTCTTAGGCATCACCCATAACAACCTATTTATGAATACATCTCCTCAGGCAAAGGAAATGAAAGCAAAAATAACACCAAAATAAAAAGCTTTTACACAGCAGGGAAACCATCAATAAAATGAAAGAGCAACGTACTACATGGGAGAAGATATCTGCAAATGATATATCTGATAAGGGGTTAATATCCAAAATATATAAGGAAATCACACAACTCAACACCCCAAAATCCCAAGCAACCTGATTCAAAAATGGGCAGAGGACCTGAAATGACATTTTCCCAAAGAAGACATAAAGGTGGCCAACAGACACGTGAAAAACTGCTCATCACTCATCATCAGGGAAATGCAAATCAAAGCCACACTGAGGAATCACCACATACCAGTCAGAATCGCAAGTATCAAAACAACAGCAAAAACAAAAACAAAAAGCAGAAATAACAAGTATTGGTGAGGACGTGGAGAAAAGGAAACCCTTGTGCACTGTCCGTAGCTGCAACTATCAGTGGAAAACTGTGTGGAGGTTCCTCAAAAAATTAAAAAAAGAAATACCCTATGTTCCAATAATTGCACTACTTGGTATTTACCCAAAGAAAATGAAAACGCTGAACTGAAAAGATACAGGCACCCTTATGTTTACTGCAGCATTATTTACAACAGCCAAGATAGGGAGGCAGCTCGGGTGTCTGTCAACAAATAAAGATGTGTCACACACACACACACACACACACGCACAGACATATTACTCTGCCATAAAAAAATGAACAAAAACTTTTTGCCATTTGCGACATGGATGGAACTAGACATTATGCTAAGTGAACTAAGTCAGACAAAGGCAAATACTATACAATTTCACTTATACGTGGCATCTAAAAACCAAATCCAATGAATGAACAAATAAACAAACCACACTCTTAAGTACAGAGAACTGGTGGCTGCCAGAGGAGAGGCAGCTGAGGGGATGGGTGGTATAGGTGAAGGAGATTAAGAGGTAGAAACTTCCAGTTATAAAATAAATAAGTCGTGGAGACAAAAGTGACAAGTACAGCACGGGGATATGGTCCATCGTGTTGTAACAACGATGTACGGTAACAGACGGTGACCACACTTATCATAATGAGCACTGAGTAATACACAGAACTGTCAAACCAAAATACTGTACACCCAAAACTGATACCACAGTGTATGTCAATTGTACTTCAATATTTTTTTCATTGGTCGGAAAAAAAAAGTAAGATCGATATGGGATTGGCAAAATAGTGATCTAGCCAATCTATCAAATATTACGTGGCAGGTAAAAAGAATGAGATTAATCTTTCCATACTGACACAGAAAGCCTGAAGACAGAGCAAAGGTAAAAATATTAAGTTGCAAAACCATGTATGCGACATGTTTCCATTTATATTAAGCACTCACATTATCCCCCCAGTTTCTGCCACTTGATTTACGTACATGCAAAGGCACTGGAAAAAAAGACAAAGAACAGGCTAAACTAGTAACAGTCTGTCTCTGGACATGGGAGCCAAAGATACCTGTACATCTTTTTAAGAAAAACGCATTTGTGCGTAGCTTTTATAATTAAAGACTAATTTCAAGAATCAGCGGGAGAGACTCCGAGGGCCTGGGCCCATGCGGGGGCAGGGAAAGAGTGGAGAAAAGCTGAAGCGGGACGATGACAAACCTGGTGGGATCCACTTCAAAGCTAACGTGCTGCCACTCAGAGGATGTGATTACGATTCGTAATAACGGATCCAGGAGTTTCTGTAGGTAGGTAGCACCATATACCTAAAGAGATACACAAGTAGGAATTTAGGACGCCTTCTCCAACTATCTCGCGTTAAAGACATTCTGTTCTGTACGTTCTGCACATAATCAATTTGCCATACCTTGGCACCAAAAAACAAAAAAGAAAAAAAAAAAAGAAATGGATATAAACCTTGAAACAGAAGGTCATGATTTTACTGGCTAAGCTGTTTCCCCGGAAAAGAGTCTGCATGGAGTCTGCCAATTCTACCTCCTTAGAAAACATGTTCCAGAGCAGTTGGTAGAGCAAATGGCGAGAATCAAACAGAGTGACTAGAACTCGAGCTAGTTCATCCTGAGAACAGAACAAAACTTGAGTTAGCGTGAATAATCCCACTTTGTCTTTAGCAAGAAACTGAAAGGTAAATCCAAAACTGTCAACCACCTGCTAAACCCAGTTAAATGAGGACTAATTAATTTCCCCCGGGATTTACCTGTGTCCACGTGTCTACACGGATGACTATGTCTTCATGTCTAGAGCAGACGTGAATTCTTTTTTTAAAAAAAAAGCAATTTGTTTATTTATTTAAGCAACCTCTACATCTAGTGTGGGGCTCAAACTCACAACCCCAAGATTAAGAGTCACACACTCTTCCAACTGAGCCAACAAGGTGCTGCAGCAGCTGTTAATTCTAAGAATTAATGGATGAAAAGTGGATAGGCCTAGGCTTTACAAGAGACAGAAAAAAAAGCCAAGATTCAGTTCAGATTACATGAGAAAATCAAAGAGAGTAGAAATAGAACATGATGGCAAAGAGTTTAGTTTGATATGCCCACATCCTTTTTGTAGAAAGCCAGTGAGCAGGAATAAGACTTTGGCGAGCACAAGGGCTCGACTCTCTGCTCATATGGTCAGGGAGATCAGTGTACACTAAACAGGGCTCAGCAGAGAAACCACAAACATGGAAAGACTATAGGATTTGCAGAAAGCCAGGAAAAAGATGTGGGCTGTGCATTCAGAGTGAAGAGATTAGCAAGATTTATGTACAAAGCGAAGGTGGGTAGCGAATTCCCACCTACTTCCTAAACGGTTACCCTCATAATTCCACAGAGTAGTTTTTGGTACACTCCAGGAAAACGATGTGATCGTAAAATCAGTTTACCCACACATGCTGTGAGGAGATTTACACAGACTGGGGGGCTGGGGGCAGGGGCATAAAATGTGCCTCATCCTTCAATCAGTGACAGCAAAGGCCAGGATCACGGCCCATAGTTCTTCTAATGCGCACCTGGTCAAATCTGGTACCCGAGTAAAGGAAAAAATTTGACAATCCTAACCAAAGAGTCTAGAAGCCTAAGACAACCCGGATATTCTGCTCTACTCCCTATAGTTACGCATATTTGACTAGATATAAAAATTCTTCCTGCCATTTTACTCTAAGTTTTATTTTATTTATTTTGAGAGAGAAAGTGCACACACACAGGGGAGGGGCAGAGAGAGGGGGAGGGAGAGAATTCCAAGCAGGCCCTGCATTGTCAGGACAGAGCTCGACATGGGGCTCACTCCCCACAAACGGTGAGATCATGACCTGAGTTAAAATCAGGAGTTGGACACGTAACCAACTGAGCCTCCCAGCAGCCCCTCTCCTCCATTTTAAAGTCAAGTATCATTATGGGAGACAATTCAGTCACAAAATATGTTTTTAGAGAACTGTGCTAATTTTTTTCCATTCTAATCCCTCCCCTGCAAAATTGTGAAAATGTTAAGCAAAAGAATTTAAAGTACACAAAAGAGAATTACATCTTTTTTTTTTTTTTTTTTTTAAACTTTTAAAAAGCTCTTAAGAAGCTGGCCATATAAGAGATCAGGGAAGACGCATCCCAGGTGGTGGCGGCGGTGGCGGCGGTGGCAGCAGGGTGCTCCCGAAGGCGGAAATAAGGCTGACATCTTTAAGTCTGGTGAACAGGAAGGAAAGTGGCAGGAGATGATGTCAGAGCGGAGGCAGAGCCTTGTCAGCCAGAGCAAGGAGTTTCAAACTGCACTGAAGCATGAGAAACAAGATCCTACAGCTTTTGTAAGCAGAAAAAAACCTACGGGCACTGAGAGATGACCTGATTTGTTATAATCTGCTAAACTGAAATCATTTTGGGTACAATATAAACTGAATAACTTTTTAGCATGGTAAAGGACAACCCTTCTCAAATGTTTAGCATATTCTGTTAAAAATAGTATGGTTTTAAGAAAAATTTTTTATTAACAGAGGCCTGGGGACACCTGGGTGGCTCAGTCAGTACGGTGTTTAACTCTTGATTTCAGCTCAGCTCATGATCCCAGAGTTGTGGGATCGAGCCCCACTCTGGGCTCCATGCTGAGGACAGCACCTGCTTAAGATTCTCCCTCTCCCTCTGCCCCTCCTCGGCTTATGCATCTGTGCTCTCTCTCTCTCTCTCTCTCAAATACATACATACATAGATAGATAAATAAGAGACCAAATAGCCATATTATGCCTCCAGTGTTTAAAACAAGCAACAATTTCTAATGCATATGTAGTGCTTACATTTTTTTAGAAAATCATATAGGGCAGTATAGAAGAGTTGTGAACTAGACACACAGGCCTGTAATTCTAGCTTTAGCATTAATGACAACTAAATATGAGATATAATCCTAATCAACTCATTTAATACATGAAAACACCAGACCAGGTCAGTGGTTTTAATTTTCTTTTGATCAGTGTTTAAATGGAACTTTTCAATGGGACAGGGAAGGGATTTAAGTATATAAGGAATAAGATCCTCATACTACAGAGGGCTAGAAGTCACAACTATTTTCCCACAGCTGGAAAAAACCACCCGAACAATATCTGAAGTTTCTTCCAGCTCTAGAGTTTAGCAATTCATGCAATAAACACTTCTGGAATGAGGGGCACCCGGGTGGTTCAGTCGGTTCAGCATCCAATTGTTGATCTTGGCTCAGGTCACTATCTCATGGTTTGTGAAATTGAGCCCTGCGTCAGGCTCTGCCCTAGCAGCAGAGCCTGCTTGGGATTCTCTGTCTCCCTCTCTCCCTCTCTCTGCCCCTCCACTGCTCATGCTCTCTCAAAACAAACAAACATAAGAAATAAACGAACAAACAAACAAGACGGGTCCTAGAACAAATGAATCTGGAAGTGGGCCCTGGTTCTGCACCTCCTCCAGGAGCTCACCCACTGAGAACACGGGACCACGCTGGCCAGAGCCATGGCTATCGGCAGCTCCCCCTGGTCCCCCATCATCGTCACCAGCTCTACCAGCCTCTCAAACCGGTCGGCCAGCACCGTTTCTGCAAGTGTGTCAAATTCTGTGCCCTGCTGGAGGATTTTGGTCAGAACTTCCATAAATGTGGCTCTTGTCTGAAGATCTTTGTGATAACCTAAACCTGATGGGGACAGAGAGATGCAAATTTACTAACATGGACCGTTAACCATTTTGCTTGCCTTACAAACCAATTCTCTAGGCCGTCCCTTTCTCTAAGAAGCTTTCATTTTTATCTCACCTATGGAGTGCATGAGGCCACTGTCCACATTCGCATTGAGTAGGTTGGACATTGCAAGTACGGTACAGTGCCTCAGTGATGCCAGCCTCCGAGACATGCCACGTTTCCTGCCGCCTGTTTGTGCATTTTCATCTTCAACTTCACTACAGTCGTTCAAAAGGTTCATAAACAACGTGAAATACCTGAGAAATAAGAAGACTGACTCTTACACAGCGAAGGCCACATCAACCAGAAAGCTAAGCTGATATTCTGCAATGATCACGTGCGCATCACATGAGTGGTCTTGGGGATCTGATTCTCTCAAGTCCCGGGATAATGAACCAACGTGGCTCATCACGAAGCGTGCTATGTGAATATGATTTTATCCTGACAAAACCAGTACGTATTTCATAACACAGGCACCAAACAGACGCAATCTTTCCTGGTCGATGCAGGAAACGCTTTTAGTGTTTACCGTAGAAAATTAGCAGTCCAAACAGTTCATACAATGCCGTTTTAAACGGCTTAACGAGGTGATCTGGGTTTTATTGCCAATAATTCAATGACCAGATTATTTTCCTTAAAAACACAAAACACCGTTGCTCTCCGAACCCAGTCCTATCCCAGGGAAGACTGCTTCATGCGTGGGCTCTATTCTATAAGCAGCTGTCGGTGGCCGTAACACCCAAGCGGTAAGGTCCGCTTCCCAAACACAATCACTTGCCACTGTGGTTAGATTTTGTCTTGTTGTATGTGGGGCTTTGTTTTTTGCTCTGCGTTTTTGGTGACTGAAATTTACTTAAGAAATAACTGTGATTTGGCTTCCATCAGTTCCACGCCGTCTCCTTCCTCGGGCTGCAGCGGAAGGCCGGCCAGGAGTGACACGACTGCCTCCATGCTCGCCTGGTCCAAGTCTCTGAAGAAAGAAAATTCAGGGACCATGTAAGTTTTTCAGGTTCTTCCACTCGACCTTCCTCGCAGAACTTTAGGAAGCTAGGGACCACCGATGTCATTAAACTTCAATAACGGAGTTAACACGCACACCCAGAATGCAAAAGCATTTCAAGTGAGGGAGAAGGTGATGGTAACTTTCATAAAACCAAGCCTCGCCCAAGGAATATATGTGAATGACTATCATGTACTTCAGTGCTCGATTATTTCCTGATGTGTGACAATCAATAAGCATTTACCATTTGAGCAAATACAGGAAATTACTTTTTAGAAAAGACTCAAGATAATTAAGTTCCTTAAGCACAACTTTTATCGAACTATAAAATAAATACAATCTACGGTTTTATAGGTTTTCTTTTCCAACAGCTACTGACTACCTTTCCTAAACAGACAACACTAAATTTCCAAACATCACTTTCTCACCTTTGATTTTACTGAAAATCATTCAGTTAAAAATGAAAAGTAAATATTTAAGTAATTCAAATGCAAAACACTGATATCCAAAAAACACATAAAATATATTTCTAATAGGGATGATGCAGTATCCACACCCTGAGTAAGTCTGCTAATACTTAATTAGAAATCATTCTCTCTCTCTCTTTTATTTATTTATTTATTTATTTATTTATTTATTTACCTACCTTGTAAGACACTTTACATCATCATCTGCTGCCTGGTTTGATGTTCCCATGACCCAGTCTGTCAGGTATTCTACCATCTTATTCCTACAGAATGGCCGAGAAAAGGATAATAGCAAACAATTTTTTTTAAGTCACACATACACCTCCAGTCATATAAATCTGTTTAATAGTGCAAATATTTGCCAAATCACTCGGGCGACATGGCAGTTTCATAAGAGACAGTGCTACTCCAACTCTCAATAGGCAGAGGGGCACAGCCAGTCAACTCGCATAGCGATCTTCCACATCAGCCCTTAGCAAGGATTTCAGTTTGGAAGCAGAATCAAATTCTTATAATTTTACACAAAGGAAGTAGTGTCGTGGGCACAAAGCTTTGGGAAATTTGAAGACACCGGGAGAGAAACATAAAAAGGTAAATTGCTACTTTTCCATTTTCTCCCTCCCCTTTCCTATGATAATCAAGTACCTACTGGGTTTTTTTTTTGGGGGGGGGGGTACTTCATTTAACCTAAGATTTACAAGACCCTACTTTGCTCTTTTGAAAACTCACCTAAATTTCATCTCTTGACAAAACGAGAGGTCATCTCTCCTTGCCATCATTACCTCGACCAACTGACACAGTTTTGTTTTGATTTGAATTGCATGGACCATGTTCCCAAGCACTCGAACATATCTATTTAGACAGAAATATTCGGGTGGGGGGTGATCAGATATAAACAAAAGTTTTGCGAATGTTTTAATCTCTAAGTAAAATGATGAAACGTGACTACAAACACTGCAATTTTTTTATTTATAGGAGCACATACTTCTGCTTACCTTATTGCATCCCAGTTTGAGTGCAATAAAGAACAGCAAACCCTTTCACTAGTAACCACCAATATTGATGTGTTTCTGCTACATTTCAGCAGAAATACTTACCTGACTAGATTTAACATCATTGTTTCAATGCTAGCTTGCCCCAGATGTTCAGAGCTGCCTTCAGTATGATTATCTAGTAAGTTCTTCATGATAGCTATGGTTTGCTCCACAAACTGAGTGTTGGTGTCAGTCAATAAAACCTACATAAAGAACAAAATACATTTTGGAACTGATGCAGCGCCGACACACCCCGGATGAAACTGCATGACCCAGCTGTCACACACCTGCAAAAAACGCCCCAGGGCATATAGCCAAATAGGCCCGCAGACAGACACTCGTACTCATGCCCAACACATTCATGACCCCGGGCCCAGCCTCTCACTAGAGTTCCTAACAACCGAACTGCTCTCTATATTAGATGATTCTTCTCCCTGCAATTTTTTGCCCATTTAAAAACAACCGTGAGTGCATGTTCATGCCAGTATTGAAAGGAATAATCAAAAAGAAGGCTTCGTTATCAAACTAGTCAATCTATTTGTACAAACGGGTGAAAAATAAAGCAGAAAACACTTTACCTGTCCCTGGGAGTCAAAGAACTTGCTGATAGTGTTCTTCAGTTTGTTAAACAGCATTGGATAAAGAGCAGGACTCAATTCTAGGCCCACCAGATCCTTAACGTTGGTCCGTATCTGAAGTCCCACTTTCTCATGGTTACACACCATTAAGGATAAGAGCCGGTCCATGAATTTGCTGACAGGTGTATCTGCATTTCCGTCTGAGGACACCACGGAAATCATGGAGCCCTTGCGTTCGCTGACTGGGCCCATGGGCGGGCTGTAGGTTGCCAAGCCAGAGTTGCTTCTCTGTTGCAGGCACACTCCCCCAAGGGCACACAGGAAGCCGGTCATGTTGATCCACTCCTGCAGGGAGTCCGTGTCAGACAAATCTATGGATCCTCCTCCACTCACGTGAGACATTCGCCTCTTAACAATGGTCTTGTGAAGGCTTTCTGCTGCCTACACACAAACATTTTATGGAAAACGTGAGTCCAACCGAATGGGTTGAGAGACTTGACAAATTACTTTTTATCCAGCATTTCTTCTGTGACAAAAGAACATTTTTTACATTTTAAAAACGCAAGTCTTCACTCCACCATTTCGAATGATACCAAGGTATCTCACTGCTCAAGGGCAAATGAACCTGCGAAATTGAGGTAGCGACACACACATATGCGGTATCAGACACAGAAGGTGGTTTCGGACTGCAGCTCAGAAAGGAACATACAATCAAATTATTTGCTTACATCAATCCCTGGACCTAGAGGCAATGTTTACACTGCCTCAAGGAATAAAAGCATTTGAAAATTTTCTACCAAGTAATGTGTGTACTTATTAGTGATGGCCCAAGTTCAAGTGCTCTGGGACCAGCTTTGCAAACACTGTACTACTATTTTTTTTTTTTTTTAGCGTTCATTTATTTATTTTTGAGAAAGAGAGAGTGCAAACAGGGGCAGGGAGAGCGAGGACGAGACTGAATACCAATCAGGCTCCGCGCCATCAGCACAGAGCTGGACACGGGGTTTGAACCCATGAACTGTGAGATCATGATCTGAGTCGAAACCAAGAGTCAAACGCTTACCTAGCTGAGCCACCCAGGCACCCACATCATACTACTACTAACATAGATTCTGCATGGCAAGATGAGAGTAATCAAGCAAAAGAACCATTGAGCAAAAAGAGACTGTATGGAAGGGAGCGTAGAAAAACAAACAATAGAGAAGAATCAAACCCTACAAGAAGCTGACTGAGGAGTCATCTTCAGAGAGTTCTGACCCTGTTAGTTCACGGGGTACAGATGAGAAAGAAAAACTTTTACTATGTGTGGCAAAGCTTTTTCAAATTCAGTTCTCCTTACATACTGCTTACAAGCTAATACTCAGCCTGTTACAGAGGACCCATCAGCCCGAGAAAGCAACACGTTAGGGCCATTCTGTGATATAAATGATGTAGACGTACCACTGCATTTGTTTCATTATGTATGTTTGTTGTGTGAGAAGAATGGCCTTTCTGCCATGAACGATTGCTCTGAATAAGGAACCCCCGAAACTACTGTTTCTCATGACGCATGCATTTATGACAGCTGTAGCTAAGAGCAGACTATGACTACTATCCCTGCTGTCGTGCAGCACATTATCCCTTTTAGGACCTATGTTAGAGGGATTTGTGCAAATTCTCTGAACAAGAGTAGAGACAGGGTGCCACTCGCGACATGGTGACTTAACGTGTAGCACAGTGAAAAGGACCATTGGCTACAATTCTCTGCTTTGACAGAGAAAGCCTGGGTCTTGCATTTCAGTATTTTCTGTCACCTACTTTGTGAGGTCGGCTGGACTAAGTCAGATGATGAATCAACGTCACACCTTCATTGATTTGTGCCATAAAGAATCATTGGTATCAGACAAAGAAATGACCATTGTAAAAGAACTTGCAAACTGGCTTAGAAGCAACAATGTGGTAGAGCATAGATTTGGACCAAATGTACACATGAGGTAATCACACAGCGCCAAGAGATTTCGAATTTGTGAGCAGCGTAAGGGCGGCTGAGTACTTAGCACATTGACTGCAGGTGGGCTGCAGCAGTGCTGAAACACTGTAATCAGTACTCACGTCACTTATTTCCTCTCTTTATCAAGAACTTGGATCCAGCACCATGCAGACACCTCTTTATCCAGTTTCACCCCTTGAGCCAAGTGTTCGTGCTCAACAAACACTGCACTTGGCATCAACATTAATGAAAGCATTATTTTAAAAAAAAAATACAAAGAGCATTGTAGAATAAAGCACTAGGCTCAGGTATCTGAGCAGAGTTCTTTTGCATCTTTATTAAATACTAAGGTAAACAAGAAAGAGGAAGAAGAGCTCAGAAGAACAGCTCTATCATCTTGGTCCCCTGCAGCTAGTACTGAGAGTACTGGTAACAGTGATACCCATCAGGGTGGAGGCAGTGACATTGAAATGGACAAATTTATTAGCAGACCCAAACATGCACGGCGACTTTCAGACACAGAGGAATCTGTGCAGGAAAGTTGTGATGAAATCGCCAACAGTGGTGGAGAAGAAAGCAGGGGTCCTGGTAGGAGTAGCGGGCACAGTGATGAATCCAGCAATGAGAGGATTTCTAGCCATGCCAGCCAGTCAGCTGGGAGCCCCAGCAGAAGACACTGCCCATATGAAACCCCTTAAAGAAGATGATGAAGATGACAATCATGATCACAATCCCCCTAAAAGCAGGTGTGGTACAGATCTTTAGAACAGAAAGCTAGAAAATCAAGCAGGCATTTGCTTAGGGGATTCCCACAGCCCACCAGAAAGAAATGGGACAAGCAACGGAATAGGAAAGGACCTGGTTTTTAACACTAAGTAATGCCATCAGCAGATAATCAAATACAAATGCCAGATGCCTGTTCACATTCTCAAGATCCAGAGCATGATATTTCAGGGGAAATAAACACTGTTCATATACAGCACAAGCATGTCAAGAATCTTGAATTGCACACACTGAGGACTTTCTTGGGGAGGCTACTGGGAATGGATCATTTAACTGCCTACAATTCACTGGGCCACAGCACTGCCATCGCCACCATTGTTACCAACGCGAAGGGCATATTGCTGATGATGGGCTAAGTGCAGCCGATGTCAGTTGCAGCAGCGTTGCGATCACTGCAAATCAGAATGTGGCTGATTGTGATGAAGTATCTGGGTGTGAAGAGCAGCTAGTTCAGATTAATTCACATGCAGAACTAACATCTTCTCTCCAACAACCTCTTCCCAATTTAGCATCTATGTACCATTAACGTCTAACTCAAGGACGTGCAGTTCATAAACATCAATTCAACATAATGCTCCAACACGCATTAATTTCGGTAATGTTTGCTTGGAAAGACTTTATTGTGGAATACAGTTCAAGATATGAGTCAGTTAATCTTTCTGAAGGATTAATACATGAAGCAGAGAAGCTTCTCTGTTCCTTGGTATGTTGGTTTGACAGATTCAAATGAGAGTCACTGAGGGCTGCCTTGAAAATGTAGGCAAGCCCATGTAAAGAGGAATTTTTTACATGCTGGTCAAAGCTCATTCTGCATGTTCTTATTGACTAGGTATGGCAGGTTCATCGCATTTAACGGACTATTATCAACCCGTGTTTTAGTAACTGAAGTCTTCGTAACAGGCTTAAAGACTATTCTCTCACAGGGCTCATATTTCATCACTCAGCCTTGCTATTTACGGCACTTTTTGGCAGTCTTGGTTAGATTCCCTCCAAGAGAAACAATAATACTTGCTCCCTTCTTGCCTCTGGGAACATTGTAGTGATTATTCTGCTTTCAAGTTACAGTTAAATGTTCTTGAACTATATATCACATGATATACGTAAAAAAGCTAAAGAAGTGAAGTTAAACCTAAGCTGAAATATAAACGCCTTGATAGTGGCATTGTTCTTCTCTCTGGGTGAATCTTTTGTGTCTTGACTTCTGCAGCACATAAAGAACGAGGTTAGTGTTTTTTCTCTAGTTTGAATTCTACTGTTCATTTAATGGGGTTGAAATGATTACCACAAGTTTCTTGCATTTCAGTTCTGTTCCACTAGTATAATTTCAGGTTTCCCTTGATAATGTTCCATTCCCTAGCATACTGTATTCAGTTATTAACTGAATGTACTATGTTAATATAACATTTGCAGCTGGAGCCTCTAGTGGCTCCTTGGTTAAGCATCCAAATCTTGATTTCAGCTCAGGTCATGATCTCACGGTTCATGAGATCAAGCCCCGTGTCAGGCTCTTCACTGAGAGCATGAAGCCTGCTTGGGATTCTCTCTCTCTCTCTCTCTCTCTCTCTCTCTCTCTCTCTCTCTCTCTCTCTCTCTCTTCTCTCTCTCCTCTCTGTCCCTACCCTGCTCTCAGGAACACACCTGCACTCACTTGCTCTCTCTCAAAAGAAATAAAATACAACAAATTTTTATATATAATGTTTTCAGCTTACCTCTGCCAAGGCCTGATATAACTATCTAGTTTTACTGAAAATTTAAGTACCTTAAAATATTTTTTTACCTTACTGAATTAGAAAAAGGTAAATGCAGCATTTCATTTTCTGCTTTTGGTCTTCAGAGAGCTCTAATTTGACAATCACAAAAAATTGACAATCACAGAAAAATCATTCATGCAGGTAAAAGAAACCACAAAAAGACCTCTGTTAGTGAGTCAATTTGGCATTTACTCTTTACCTTTTTTTTTTTTTTTTTTAATGTTTATTCATTTTGAGAGAGAGAAAGAGACAGTGCGAGCAAGGGAGAGGCAGGGAGAGTCAGAAGAGAGAATCCCAAGTATGTTCCAGGCTATCAGTGCAGAGTCCCAAGCAGGGCTCCATCGCAGGGGCCGTGCATGACCTGAGCCAAAATCAAGAGCTGGACACTGACCCAGCTCAACCACCCAGGTGCCCCACGCATATACTCTTTGAAAGGAGTGCTTATACATTTTTTCAAATTTTTGTTTCAAGTTTTTATTCAAATTTCAGTTAGTTAACATATAATGTAGCCTTAGTTCCAGTAAAAGGAATGTGTTTAATGGCTGGGTATTTCATCATTTACAGAGGTGCTACAGCAGTCCATTTTAATTTTTTTTTAATTTTTTTTTTTAATTTTTTTTTTTTTATTTCCAGGAGAGAGAGACAGCGTGAGCAGGGAAGGGTCAGAGAGAGAGGGAGTCACAGACTGAGACAGGCTCCAGGCTCTGAGCTGGCAGTCAGCACAGAGCCCGACGCGGGGCTCGAACCCACAAACGGCGAGATCATGACCTAAGCGAAAGTCGGACGCTTAACCGACTAAGCCATCCAGGCGCCCCAATATAGCAGTCCATTTTAAAATGTTAATTTTCTTGGGTCACCTGGGTGGCTCAGTTGGTTAAGAATCTGACTCTTGATTTCGGCTCAGGTCATGATCTCATGGTTTGTGGGTTCAAACCCCGCATCAGGCTCTGTGCTGACGGTGCGGAGCCTGCTTCGGATTCTCTGTCTTCCTCTCTTTCTGTCCTTCCCCTGCACACATACTCTCCCTCAAAAATAAACAAACATTTTTTAAAAATGTTGTCCTTCGGGGCACCTGGGTGGCTTAGTCGGTTAAGCGTCCGACTTTCGCTTGGGTCATGATCTCGCGGTTCGTGGGTTCGAGCCCCGCGTCGGGCTCTGTGCTGACTGCCAGCTCAGAGCCTGGAGCCTATTTCAGAGTCTGTGTCTCCCTCTCTCTCTGACCCTCCCCTGCTCACGCTGTCTCCCTCTCTCTCTCCTAGAAATAAATAAAAAAATATATATATTAAAAAAATAAATAAATAAATAAATAAAAATAAAAATGTTGTCCTTCAAAAGCCTTTGTGAAACCACCAGTTTTTTAAGTACTTGTATCAGTTTATATTCTCCACAGGTGAATCTGCATAGCCTGTCACCTAGCAGCTCCACTGTTAAGTATGTGCTTTGCAGAAATACACCTCGACAGTTAACAAAGACTCAGTCAAGAATGTTCAAAGCAGGACTAGTCAAAAGAACTAAATAGTCTTTGTACAGCATTCCAATGTCCTACGAGAGTAGGAAGCAAAATTACATTGTGGACTGTCCGTTGAATGAAAAAACATGGAGCAGTACCAGTGAATGAACGACAGTGGTCCAGAGCAGTGTACGTGACTCTCACAAGCCACGGTGAGTGAAAGACGCCGGATTTAAGGGACTACGTCTCCAGCAATCCATTTACAGAAAGTTTGAAACAGGAAAGCTATTGTATTCAGTAGTCAGGACGAGGGTTACTCTTGGGTTGTTAGTATGGGTAGCAGGGTTCAACAAAGGCTTCCAATGTGCTACTAATGAATTGCTTCTTGATGTGGGTGCTGGGTGCATAGGCATGTCCATCTCCTAATATTCTAAACTGTCGCTTAAATTTATACATGTTTTTGTATGTATGTTATATTCCAATAAAAAAAATGATGTGCAAGATGAAAAACAAAGAAGTCCAAACTCAGACGACCATATACATTTTTTAGGAGCCACCAATATATTGTTGTCATAGACTAATATAACCAAACCAGAATATTAAACTCCTTTCAAAAAGCTTCTGACTGACATGAACGAACCTTACAAACATTATGCCAAGTGAGAAAAACCAGCCATATTATGTGAAATGTGCGAAACAAGTGAATCTACAGAAAGCAGGCTGGTGGCTGCCTGGAGGGGTTGGGCAGGGGGGAGATAAGGGAATAGTAGCTCCAGGGTGTGTGGGTTTTCTGATTGGGGTGATGGCTGTATAACTTTGTAAACAGGCTTAAAACCACTAACTGTACTTCTTTTTTTGGTCTATTGTGGCATTTTATTTGCACAAAATGTATTATATCCCTAGAAAAAGAAATGCAGGATTGTGATTTTCCCTCCTGTGTGTTTCCATCTTGCTTCTTCATGGCCCATGTTGCCAGCTGAGGTTCAATACGATGAAACCGAACTGGCGGGATGGGAGCAGATTATTTTGCCACTTTTCTAGGTCTTCGAGTCGTACGTCAAATCGAGGGCTGCCGAACCTGCCTGCGAAGTTCACGGCAATCTTCCCGGCTCTGTGATCATCAATCATTGCAGACTCACCAGTGTAGCCACACTTCGTCATCCCGGTCAGAACCCGGACAACGACTTTGGCGCCCGGCCTAATGGAAACCTGGCGTGTGCTTCTTTCTGGCACTGTTGATGCTCTTGAGAGCATCTGCCAGAACATTCGTGCGCACCATTATGGCAGCAAGGAAAGGCAGCAGAAAGTGCACTGTGCATTTTAAATGGATGAGCTGTATGGTATGCAAATTATATCTCAATGAAAGTTACCAAAAAAATTTTAAAAATTAAAAAAATAAAAAAGCTTTCATCCTAAAGCCACACACGTCCTCTCCAAATGACATTAGGTACATATTTTATGACCTCACAGGTTCGTGGGTTCGGGCCCTGCACTGGGCTGTGTGCTGACAGTGCAGAGCCTGCTTGGGATCCTCTCTCTTCCTCTCTCTCTGCCCCTCCCCTACTCATACCGTCTCTGTCTCTCTCAAAAATAAGTTACTTAATTAAAAAAAAGAATACCTAACAAAACAGTAAAATGTACTGTTTCAATTTTATTTTCTCTAACTTTGTCATCCCTTTCCTGAAAAGTCTGTGAAATACTATCATGGAAAAAGAGAAGGAAAGAAGATAAAGGAAGGGTCCCCACCACAAACCATCTCTACCTCCTGCTGGCCCACATTTCTGCAATGATGGAAACACTGTATATCCACGCTGTCCTATACAGTAGCCAATTGCTACATGTGGCTAATGAATCCTTGGAAGTGGCTACTGAGAAACTGAATTTTAACTGTATTTAATTATAACTACTATAAATTTTCATTTAAAAGTAGCCACATGTGGCTAGGGGGTACCATAACAGTGCAGTTTTAATGTTTATTTCTTTTTGAGAGAGAGTGAGTGGGGGAAGTGCAGAGAGAGAAGGAGACACAGAATCTGAAGCAGGCTCCAGGCTCTGAGCTGTCAGCACTGGGCCCAACGTGGGACTGGAACTCACAAATCATGACACCATGACCTGAGCCAAAGTTGGACCCTTAACTGAGCCACCCAGGCACCCCATAATAGTGCAGTTTTAGATGAACCAAACTAAGGAAGTCTTACGACAACTATACATATATCTTATACTTAGAGTGACTCAACAGATTACTGAAATGAAGTACACATGCTTAGCAGATCAATTAAAAGACAAAAATCAACTTCACAAACTCACCTGGCCATCTTCCATTTTCGCTTTTGGATAGTTGAGGATTAGTTTCGTGGCTTGTTCCCACTTTGCATGTGTATCTTCCCAAGCCTAAAATGAAGGCAATTACCACTTGAAAGCAACTTTAAACCTAGTACCAAAAATCAACCAGCAGTGGGTCTCAAAGTCGGTGCACACTACAAGCATAATATCCCATGTGTAATATGCACATATATCTTAGATCTGCTTCAAAAGCCATTCCTGCTCACACACACACACCCACGTGGCTGCTCCGACCAAGGGCGGGGCCTGGGGGGCTGCGTCCATTGCAGAGAGCATACCTCCGTGTTCCCTGCAGTGGGGTGCTCGATGCGCCTGAGTAGTGCCATCACTCTCTTCTGAAGCGCTGCTCTTCCTAAGCAAGGACAACAGCACATCAACTCATTGAACTCAGAGCCCCGAACGCCAAGGGAGAGCCTGGCGGGCCAAACCCCGAAGGCAGAGCAGGAGGCCTGGAAGGAGTGCCTCCTCTGGCCGACCTCACGGGGACGGGATTTAGCTCGGACTCCGCAAGAGCCGCAGTGTAACATAAGCTACTCCCACCTTTATTTACGCACAACACGTGCCGGTGTGTTTAACGTCCCCATGTACAGTTCAACCTCAGTAAATTACATCATCTGTAACCGACAGTCATTTATGCTGCCAGGTTTTAAACAAACGTACTGCGTACTGCAAGCTCAGGGAGACGTTAACAATTTATTTCAAATGCTATTTACTTTCAGCCTCTCTTATGTAGAAAGGATTTCAGGAACGCTATTTCAGTGAACCCTCGAAGCTCCCTCCACTCCTAGCACTAGCTGGTGTCGTGCGACTCAAGGCAAACTGAGTGGGGGGGGGGGGGGAGGGAGACATCATCCCCGGTTACCTGTTGACATCATATTGCTGACAGAGGCAAACTCCATGAACGTGTTATAGTTGGGCAGGAAGTTGTGCACCGACACTTCATCCACCCCACAGCGGATGTCTGCTTCCTCACAGAGGTGGCGGAAACAGGACATGGCCACCAGGACGGCTTCGGTGTCAGGGCTCCACAGAAACATGTACAGGGCCACTTCCAGTTTGGTGTGCGCCTGCCGGCATATGGGTGGGGCGCTGCCGCACCCTGCCGCGCTCTCCTGGAGGGCAGGGATGGGAGGCGCTGTGTTTGCGACGCAGGTCATTTTATTTATAAAATCCAACAGCGCAACAAACTGCGCACCACGTACATGTGCATTCAATACCACACAAAAGCTTTCCCCTGCACTCACAACAGGAATTTTCAACCCCCTAAAAGTCTGGATGAGAAATGAGATTGTTTGGACCAGGGTAATGCTACTATTTGCCCACTTTCAAATCAAATAGGTATTATCCTACGTCAGATTCGAGAACTATAGATTAAGTCTAACGCAAACACAAGTACCCACAGCGTCAATTTACGGAATGAAAAACGCAATGCACTTCCAACTCAATTATAAATGACAAAGGAACTAGTAAGAAAGTCTATCTACCTACCGTGGGGACGAAATAAAGTAAGTACACTGCAACAAGGCCTAAAACAAGAGCACGGACAAGGACCAAATGTTGTTGTAGAAGATGTACTTGACTCTGGATTACACGTGCCCACAAGAAATCCTCATTTACAAAGAGAATGTAAATTCTGCAGTTACCATAGACAGCAGTAAACACTGTGATGCTTATTTGTTTTTTCCTCAACAGAAGGTTGCACTGAAAATTAGGGATAAACAAGCTTTGGTCCGTATTTCTTGACTTCCAAGTCTAACAGTATAATGCCAATGGTAATGTGGACCAGCAAGATCTCCTGTGAGATATCAGTATAATCAAGATTCCTGCAGACTGCATTATGGCAAAGATTAGGAAAGTTAACCTAATTCTACGACAATCCTAGACAGATACTCCTCTCCACTGATAAGAATTAAAGACTGTACTCTCTAGATTGGTAGCTGCATTCTAAATGCCACAAATAGTGTTTTTATGTTTTTAACAGTGTGAAAAAAAAAAAAAGTTTGGTCTGGAAAAGACACTCTTTTGTAATGACCTGCTATTTTCACTTGTACGGTGATTTTTAAAAAGAATTCTGTACACAAACAAAAACCACAGACACTTATCTATATCGAGCAAAATACTTTCTCTCCCAGTAAATCTGTACTCTTGTTAGGTGGTACAACCTATAAACTTCTGGGATATGAATGGCCCTTTGTACAGTAGAGATTTACGATAATTACAGCGCTCAGTTACATCTTATCAGTAAGTGTCAAGTGCTGTTTACACACAATCTCATTTAATCATCACAATGTTTCTGGGGCATAAATTGTTGTTATCTGCATTTTAAAGCTGATGACCTGGGTCCCAGGGATGTTAGGGATATGCCTGAGGTCCCACAAAGATCAGTGACGGAACTCGAATCTAACCAGTTCTTTACTGCGCTCTAGCATCTGGTCGCAATTTACCAAAGTTCATTCAGGAAAAAACACATGGCACAGATGGTAATGATGCAGGAAAACTACCCAAGAAGCTGCTTACCATGGACGAGTTTCCTTTTCCCTTCCGAAGAGAGGCTCCGGGAGTGTAGGTGCGCATTAATTCTTCATGATCCATGGACATCTGACTGGTAGCTCCACTTGAAGGAACGTCACATCCTACCCCATAAAGGAAGAGAAAGTGACAGGAACTTCTATCTGCCTGCTAAAAAGAAGAAATAAGTGAGCCTTTCTGAAGCACTGATAACCAGGAAAAATAAATATGTAATACGAGCACTCTTCCTGTTTGCGACTATCCTGGAAAACCTCACATCCCAACTCCTATTCCTTGAAGAATATTCGCTAGAAACCCAACAATACGAATGATGTTGGCTTAGTGTCTTTGAAACTCCTCTCAGCCTTCCACCCTTCAAATCACCAGAAACAACAGATTCTAGAAATGCAAATTAACATTTCTAGATCTAACGTGGGCACAGTTAAACAACATAAAGCTACCATATGAAAAATATAATGTACTTCTCAATTATACATGACAAAGATATACTCCCTATAAGATTTTTATCCTGTGCCCTATCAGGATAATTGGAAGTTGACTCTTTCGACACTAAATTCCTTTGGATAGTAATTAGCACTGGTAAATATGACAAGCCTGTTGCAAGGCTAACTTTACTGACCAGAGTACTACAGATTATTACTGGATTACTAATGCTTATACTCTGGAGAATTATACCACAGGTAAAGGTATGAAACCCTGAAGTCCATTCTTGTTCCTTATCTTTGGAAGAAGGCCAGATTCCACTATACTAACACATTAAGATAACCCAGATGTGTAAAAACCCAGCTCACCATCAACCCATTTCTAAACAAAGAAATTTAACAAGCTGCATGGTACACTGAAAAGCATGAGTATAATATGTTTAAGATATCTTGGAGTTATTATCCTAGAAAAGGATAAAAATTCATTGAACTAAGAACTCCAAAAATTATGCCATAATAGAAAAAAATTTTAATTGACTCCAAAAATTTTATGGTAAATGAAATTTCAGGCTCTTCTCTAACCCCTAAAATCTTGACCCCGTGCTTTATAGTTCAGAATCAATACTTCACTCCACCCTAAGGGAGAAGACTCAGATACCTGAAGAGGTGAAATTGTTATGGCAGAAATATAAATAAACTTGGACCAAAGACCCTCAACCTCTTCCCCTCGGTTTCTTGACAGATAACTGGACTAGCCTAAGCTATAGGATTCGCGTCTTATGTACGAACTCGAGACAAGATAGAACACGTTGCTCAATCTAATGTGGTTACAGCAGCCCCCACCTCCTAGGCTTGCCCCATAAAGTCCTATTGAACTCAACTAGAATTGATCAAGATTGCAACTTGAAGGACAAAGACTCAGAACAATTTTTGGAACGTTAACTTCTCAGCCATTATCCTCTGCACATATATTTCCCCTTGAAGACTCTGTAGGCAGAAAGAGTGAAAGTAGGACTTAATTTGGCTAATATACATTTCCTTCATCTCTTCCCATTACCCCCAAATATGCTTCCATTTTAAAGATACTTTGCTTACCTTATTTTTAAGAAGAAATTTATTCCTGCAGATCAAAATTTCCCGCAACCATTTGAGAATTTCTGTGCTACTAAGCATTTGATGGCTAGTTAATTTCTTGCAGATGTAAAAAAGCATTTGAGAGCTGCAAGAGCATAAAGTTCATAGTTATCAGTATCATCAATAAATAACCTAAGAGAGATATAATCAGTACATAAGAAGACATTCTCTCATAATGGATGTAAGTTTACAGAAGCTAGGATTTTCTAAAGAAATCAATTCTCAAAATGTTAATAGCACAATAATCAAAGGGAATAAATCTACAGATTATGTTAAAAAAAAAAAAGCAAACAATTCTAAATCCTTCAATCCCCAAACTCCCAAGCATTTCATCCATGCATCTCATCTTTGCAGAAGACTCAGAAGAAAAGACAGCCCACATGCACAGCATGGACTGTATGTAAACTCAATGTTCGAGAGCATGGATCTGCAAACAACTGCCTGTAGACCAAATCCGATCCATTATCTGCTTTCCATAACTAACGTTTTTTAGTGGAACATGGCCACACCCATTCATTTACATACGGCCTAGGGGTGCCTTTGTGCTCTAACAGCAGAACTGAATAGTTCTCACAGACACTATCTTGCCCACCAACCCTCTGATTTATTTACTACCTGACCTTTTAGGCGAAAAAAGTTGCTGATCCCTGATCTAGAGTCGTCACGCTGTCCAACACTGTAGCCACTAGCCTGCCACATGTGGCTAATGAGCACCTGAAATGTGGCTTGCCCAAACTGAGATGTGCTGTAAGTGTGAAACATAACCAAATTTGAAGACTTGATGGAAAAAAAGAATGTAAGATATCTCAGTAACTTTTATATTGATTACATATTGGAATGATATTCTAAAAATATAGGATGGGTTTAAAAATATTAAAATTACTATTGCCTTTTCTTTATACTCTGCAATGTGGCCACCCAGAAAATTCTAACTTATACATGTGGTTCACATTACATTACTATCGAAGAACACTGCTCTGTGTCTCGGATTTAAATCAGCTGCCGGGGAGGACTTAGTGCACCCCCTTCTATGAGGAGATAATGACAACATGGAACCTGAGGCTCACACATTCCCTTTGTTCTCAATGTGCTGCCCTTGTGCTCTTCAACAGATAATAATTTATATAACCTAGGAAACAAATTATAAAATTCTGTGTATATTTTTACCTTCTAAACAGGTGTTCATTATTATTTTTTTAATATTTATTTTTGAGAGAGCGAGAACATGGGCAGGAGGGTGGGGGGCAGGGACAGAGGGACACAGAGAATCAGAAGGAGGCTCCAGGCTCTGAGCTGTCAGCACTGAGCCCAAAACACGGGGCTCGAACTCACTAGCAGTGCGATCAGGACCTGAGCTGAAGTCAGATGCTCACCTGACTAAGCCACCCAGGTGCCCCTAAACAGATGTTCATTATTAATTCACTTACCAAAATCATTGGCATTAGGGAAAATTTATGAAAGATCATAAGTTTTAAAAACTGAAATAAATAATTGACAATACAAAATTTTAACACTCTAAGCTCATATTTGTAATAATTTAAAGCACAACTGTAACTACATAGAAATCTGGAACTTAAGGGAATACACCAAGTAACAGTGCCTATGGTTGGATAATAATACGTAGTACAGTTTTTTAAAACTTACTTTCTAAATTGCTGTGACTATAATTCTTACTGTTAAAACAAGAATCTAATTAATAATTCAAGTCAAATAAAATACAAGATGATAAAACTTCCATAAATAGTTTTACAATTGACCGAGTACTATAGAGTTAGTATCTAAAGACAAAAAAGAAGTGCAAAATAAAATTTAACTTGAACTAGAAAATAAAAGTACATACCTAATTTCCCAAAATGTTTCCACAGGAGCATCAGGATTCCACAAATCAATGCTATCTAACTGATGAAGAACGAGCAGGGCCTGAATTTTTAAAAAGAGAGAAAAGAGTTACTCAAAAGTTTTTTTGGTAAATGTGACACTGGAATATTTATTTTACAAATGCTACCAAATCGAGCTATTTAATTTCAGCCTCAACACACAGTAAAAGGCAAAAGAGAAAAACTCTGGAGAACTCAAATCTCTAGGGAATAACACATGTAAAATAAAATCATTTTATTCTATCACTCTCACTTTAAATGGCATATAGGGACACAGTTAAATGACTGATGAATTCGGAGGAGCAATGTATACATATGAAAACTGCTTTAAGACACAAACTAAGTCCTTTCAGTAAGTGTCAAAGAACTCGGTGGAACCAAAAATTAATCCCCAAGAAAGGAGAGCTCCCCAAAATTAATACACACAGCGATATTTTACTTTGAGGGCAAAAGATAAAGGAGGAGTTATCTTGCTCACCGCAAATTCTTTTGGAACGGAAAAGATCAATTAGTTTCCAAAGAACAAGAGAGATGGGAGAGCAAAATAGACTTCACATTTCATAGCAGGTTATTCGTTCTAAAGCATTCCAAGAGACAACAGGACTGAAATTGGAATTTGGCTTACAGAACATCAGCAAGAATTAAAGAACTCATTTAAAATATACAACTAATATATAAAAACACTACTGTGAAGTAATGAAAGCCACTGGAGTATGAAGTATAAAACTAGACTCTTCCATGGAACCAGCTCCCCCCACCAACGCCAATCCCACGTTGCTTCCCCCAGAGGCACCCGGCTGAGCTCTGGCGCATTCTTCACCCCCTGCTCGGTAGGTTTGGTGATTCTTTACTCCCCTTTAAAGCCTTTTAATAAAACTCCCATAAAATGCTGTTTGGAACAAATAATGAAAACTGATTTCTTCTGCTCTTAAAAGCAAATCAAATGCATAAACTGCTAACATCCGCACTGAAAACCCGCCTTGTTAGAAAAGGATACATAAATGTCTAACCTTAAATGACTTTATAATTCCAAAACACACATTATATAAAGACCAGACCTATATTATCCTATTTTACTGTAATGACCTTTAGATATATAATGAAAACTTCAATTCACTGTGAGAATCTTCAAAAAATTATGTGGTTTATACCTCTCATACCAAGGAAAAACCATACAAATTAACCTTCAATTGTTACTACTGTGTAAAAACAATATAGTTTACTGACACTTTAAGTGGCAAATTCTCTACATTTTTGTTTGAAGAAGTACTTTTTAACATAACAAAGGACACTGTGTTAGCCTCTTCCCTGCCTTAATATGACTGCTTCCCTTGTTGTGCTCCCTTCCACTTTATTTCCTACATATATTCTAACAAAGCTGTAAACATAGCATACGCATCTGACATTTCAGCAATGTTTCCATACTGCCGCGTGATCGGCATGTTTTAATGGATGTTTAATAATTTGCCAAGTTGAAATACCATTCTGTCATTGAATATTAACCTGCTCTCTTACTAGTGAACATCTGAAATTCTCCTAATATTCTCCTATTATAAATCACAGTAATAAGCATGAATGTATGTGTATCTGCCTCCTTTCATATTCAGAGAATAAAAAAAATTACAGGAATGGAATTATTTGGACAAAAATTAGGTATTTGCACACCTTCTGCCAAATACCGTCAAGCAGCCTTCCAAGAAGTATGCCAATTAATAGGTCCAACAGCAATGTACACAAATATAAGCGATGAGTGAAGCGATGAATGCTACAATATATTTGGTAAAATAAAACATACAGTACAAACAATAAAGTAGGATATCCTAAGTATACATATGCTCAAAGAATTTTTACAAATGTATATACTCCATGTAACCATTACCTAGATCAACACTGTCAGTGCCTGGAAGCCCTTTTCATGTTTGCTTCAGTCATTAGTCCTTAACAGAGGGAGCCACTGTTCTGACTTCTACTGCCCCAGATCACTTTTGCCAGTTATTTATATAAAGGGAATCATACAGTACATTCCCTTTTGTGTTCGGCTGTTCTCATTGAACATTATGTTTGTGACACGGATTCATCCATCCTCTGCATCCATCCTCTGCATTTAGCAATAGGAGCTCATTCTTTTATCATTGGTGTAACCAATGGGATGAATATAACCAAAATGATCTATTCTACTGTAGATATATTTGAGGTATTTCTAGTTTGGGGGGGAGGGTGGCTATTACAAACTAAGCTGCCATTTTAGTGTTTTTGTATGTGCCTTTTGGTAAACATACAGAATTGCTAGATCATATGTTTACTTTGTAGATACTGCAAAAGAAATTTTAATGATAGTTGTCCTAATTTACATTCCTGGTAGCAGAGTGTGAATGAAATCAGAGTCATTTGATATTTCATAAAGCTTTTTATTACTGATTTCTAACTTAATTACACTGTAGTCACAAAAAAGTTCTGAATGATTTCCACCACTTAGAATTTGTTGAAACTTATACTTCATGCTCAGGATATATGGACTGTTCCGTGCGTACTTGAAAAGAAAGTGTATTTATTGAGTGTCACGTTCAATGTGTGTCAAATAGTTCATATCTGATAATTATGTTGTTCATGTCTTCCATCTTACTATTTTTGACTTGTTTATTCCATCAGATTTTGAGTACTACTCTGCTCAAGCATCCCACTATAAGTGGATTTGTCCAACTCTACTTTTACTTCATGTATTTTTATATATTTTGAAGCTTCATTTTTAGGTTCATATAGACTTATTTTCTGGATAGACCGGACACCTTTGTAATAAAGAGATGTCCCACTTTATCTCCAGTAATGCTCCTTGCGTCACTCCAGTTTTCTTGAGTTCACGTTTGTGTTCCCTATCCTTGGACTATCGATCTGCCAATGTCTTTACACTTAAGCTGTGTCTCTCATAAAGACCAGAAAGTAACATTTTCATACTCTCTGGTATTCACCAGAGAGAAATAAAAGCATACACCTGCGCACAAATTTGTACATACGTGTTTCCAGAAGTTTTCTTTGTGATAGGCAAGAACTAGAAATAACACAAATATCTATCAACAAGTAAATGAATAAACAAATTATGCTATGGCCATGTGATGGAATACTATGTAGCGATAAAAAGGAATATGCATGTGGTTTTTTTTTTTAAGGGACTATTGATACGTGCAGCACCCCAGATGAATTTATGATAATTATGCAGGGTTAAAGAAGATAGACAAAAGCGTATATACTTTATAATTCCATGTATATAAAATGCATATTAACCTATAATAACAGAAAGCAGATCAATGGTTATGAGGGAAGCAGAGAGAGGCCTCAGAGGAGAAAGAAAGGAAGGGAATACCAAAATGCACAAGATAGCTCTCGATGATGGATAGCTTCACCTAACTGGCCACTGACAGGTGAATGAAGTGTTTTAATCTCAAATGGAATACCTATCAACAATAAAAAAATTTCTTAAAAAATAAAAAAAAAAGGAATACATGTAATATCGTGGATGAATCTCAAGACCTTGGGAGTCAAAGACGGCCAGATGAAAAGGAATATATAGTCTAAGATTTCATTCACATGAACTTCCCGAACTGGCAAAACTGATCTATGATAGAAATCAGACCAGTGGTCTCTGGGACAGGGAGTGGGATCATAAGACAAAGGAGAGCTTTCCAGGGTAGCTAGAAATATTCTAAGTCTTGTATGATTTTATTATACGTAAATTGTATCTCAATAAAACTGACTTAAATTAAAACCATTATTTAGCAATCCATACAAAAAAAATTTTCTTTAAAGTCAGCTCTATTCACATCCCCAAGGGGGACTATAATCCAAAAGACAGGCAGTAACAAGTGTCGGCAAGGATGTCGAAACAGAATCCCCAGACACTGCTAACGGGAGTAAAAAAGGAGACAGTCGCTCTGGAAAACCATCCGGTCACTCAAAAAGTTACGCATAGTTACCACAGGACCCACCAGCTCCACTGGTCATACATCCACAAAAGAGCTTTTACACAAATGCTTACAGCAGCACTAGTCATAACAGCCAAAAAGCAGAAACAATACCAAATGTCAGCTGGCGAATAAACAGAAGGCGCTCTGTGCATGCACCGGAATATTATTTGGCGACTAAAAGAATGAAGTACTGACACAGATTATACTATGGATGAACCCTGAAAACATGTTACACGAAAGAAGCCAGACTCAAAAAGCCACATATTCCATGATTCTATCTCTATGAAAGGGCTAGAATAAGCAAATCTATGAAGACAGAAAAGAGGTAAGTGGTGGCCAGTGGCCGGGGTAACAGAGAATGCACGTGGCAGGGTTTCATTCTGGAGTGACGAAAACGTTTCAGGGTTAGACAGTGGCGATGGCTGTACCACCTTGTGAATATACTGGAAAGCGCTGAATGGCACACTTGAAAACAGTAAACTTTATGGTATGTGAATTAGATGCAAATTTAAAATGCAATACATGTTTTTTAAAACTTCCAAAAGGTCAACTGAAACTAGAGAAATGTGAGGTTTTTAAAATTAAGTATAAGAATTTGCACAACATCATTACTACATGAGACATAAAGCAGGTAAACCTCTTCCTTCTCCAGAGTTCATAAAACAGCACACAGATGCAAACGCACCACTTCTGGAAATGCCGTCTCTCTCTGACAGACATCCAGGAATGACATCGATCGCTCACAGAAACCACACACCAGAGGAACATGAAGAATGTCCATATGTATGAGCTTCCGTCCACGAGCCCAGAACCCACGTCCCCTCACCTCCATCGCCTCCTGAGCGATCTCGGGCATGTGTGACTGAGGGACCAGCTGCACAAGCCCTGTAATTAACTCCGCTGTGCTGCCCTGGGTCTCAGGCCCCTGCTTCCTGGGGTTCTGCAAGGGGGAAAAAAGCAAGCTTCGGTTAAAAAAACAGACCTGTCACCTAATAGGAGCCAGAGAGAGAAGGGAACGGAAAGTGAGTGGTGATGGGTACGCTAAGCTTCTGTTAAGGGTTACAAAAAATGTTCTAGAATTAGACAGTGGTGATGCCTCAGTCTTGTAAATATACTAAAACCAGTGAATTATACACTTTAAAACAGTGAATTTCATGGTATGTATATATCTCATTAACCATAACGGAATTTTTTAAAAGTCAGAACTGCTTTCATTAAGGATGTGCTTAATCTACAGCCATACTGTTCCTTCATGCAAATAGTGTCCAGAGAAAATTCTAATTAAAAGAAAACACAAATTACGTATTAGCTTTTTAATGAAGAAATTAGACCAATTAAGAAATTAGAAGGAGCAGGTAATTTTTTTCACCTACACTACACTGGCTAAATAATACACCTCTAGTTTGCAGCTTACTGGTTTTGATCTTACAAATAACTGTGATCAAAGGCAAAAGAACAGATCTTGTCTAGTATAAAGGGCCTGCCCTAAGCCATCCAAGGCTGGAATTCACACTTCCAGATACCCGCACTGGAGTCTTTTTCACTGTGGAAAAACATGGGGTACTAAGCACAGCACATCAGAAGGATATATATCTACTTTAAGAGACTAAAATGTTTCCTGTAGCTTGGCTGCATCTATTTGCACTTCACCAATATATGGTTCATTTAAGTGAGACCAATGAAACCTGTGCCCTGATTTTATATTGCTGACTATAGCTTCTTTCCCGTCATAATGATTAGGGTTAGCGCTCATCCCACAGCATCCATAATTCACAACTGTTAGTCTACTTTATAAAATTTGTGTTCATTCACAAATAACTCAATAACCTTTACTGAACTCCAAACACATGGCAAGTTGAAGAGATGTGTGTCTGGGGCACCTGGGTGGCTCAGCTGGTGAAGCATCTGATTCTTGATTTCAGTTCAGGTCATGATTTCATGGTTTGTGAGATTGAGCCCCATGCCAGGCTCTGCACTAAGTGTGGGGCCTGCTTGGGATTCTCTTTTCTTCTCTGTCTCTGCCCCTCTCCTGTGCACACATACACATTCTCTCTCAAAATAAATAAATAAACATTTTATGAGGCGCCTGGGTGGCTCAGTTGCTTAAGCGTCCGACTTCAGCTCAGGTCATGATCTCACCATTCGTGGGTTCTAGCCCCGAGTCGGGCTCTGTGCTGACAGCTAGCTAAGAGCGTGGAGCCTGTTTCAGATTGTGTGTCTTCCTCTCTCTCTGACCCTCCCCTGCTCAGTTGCTCTCTCTGTCTCTCAGAAATAATTTAAAAAAAAAAAAAATTTAAATAAACATTTTTTTAAAAGTGTTTCCTACCCTCTTGGAACATGTAATCTGGTGGGAAAGACAAACATCAATAAAATAACCAGACCAACAACTGTTAAACTGCAAATGAGACAAGAACTATGACGGAGCACGTTGCTGTGGGCATCCTGATGGAGGAACGTGGCACAATTCAGGAGGGCTTCCCACGGCAGTGATCGCAGCTCAAAATTAGCAGGAACTACTATGTAAAGAGGAAAGAGAAGCACCTCAAAAGCAGAAGGGGCAGCAGGGGCAGGTATGAAGGAGTGAGGGAAGATGAGATGAAAGACCGTCCTGACTACAGTGAACAAGGTAACTAGATGTGGCGGAAGTGGTAGGGGGAGTCAGACTTTGCATGCCCCTGTAGGTCTCTTTGGAGTGGTGGTCTTTATTCCAAGAGCAATTTCAACTAACACGTTTGAAGCTGGATAAAAGGCATGATACGATTTGCTTTTTAAAGAGAGCACCATACTTTAGTGCAGAGAAATGTTCAGAGGGAGGTAGGAAAGGGTGTTAGCTGGACAATCAGGAGGCTTGGCCGCACGAGAATAATACGGATTAGAGACGGCAGAGATGGAAGATATTAAAATCGTGTTACTTTAAAAATAGCATGATTGACATCATTTAAGTTACTCCCACATTTCTCCTTTTTACTAAGATTTATGATTTTTCATGTAAATAGAAAATAATTAAGTATTTACCGTGACTCACTACTTTAACTTACCTTTGGTTATGCTGAGAAAAGTTGCTTAACCACTAGATGGCAGCAAAGAAAATAATTTCAACTTTAAATGGTTTCTCTGAGTGCTGAATTTCAACCATGGAAAAGGGCAAGTTCTTGTTCTTTGAATAATGGAACACTTACCACTGAAGGCACCAGGGACTGTGGTGCAGTCTTTGCCCTGAGGGGTACCATGCAGAGAGCTGGTCCTCTATGAAATGTATGATGAAATATTACCACAGTATATGTCATGTGCCACCAAGACATGAGGAGAAAGGGGATCTGATAACTCTTACAGTCTCACAGATAAGATTTTATAAAACTTTCGCTGATGTCTCAGAGCCTAGAGCCTGCTTGGGATTCTGTGTCTCCCTTTCTCTCTGCCCCTCCCCTGCTCACGCTCTGTCTATCTGTCTTGTCTCTCTCTCTCTCTCTCTCTGTCTCTCTCTCTCTCTCTCAAAAGTAAGCATTAAAAAAAAAA
This sequence comes from Proteles cristata cristata, assembly GCA_017311185.1. NCBI lineage: Eukaryota > Metazoa > Chordata > Mammalia > Carnivora > Hyaenidae > Proteles > Proteles cristata. Next base: position 871,720 of record JAESUZ010005299.1, read on the forward strand.
GATTTTATGAAACTTCCCATGCCTAATTCTAACAATTTATTCTACTGGATTCCCAAATTTGGATGGGCTTCTCAAAGAGTTCAAAATACCACAAGCCTTCCTTTGGCATTATTAACCCCTTTAGACATTCTCTGTGCGTCTCTCTCCCCTCATGTTTTGCTGTAGAAAAAACACTCATGTACACATTTTTTAAATTTAATTTAATTGAAGGGGTTCATCGAACTCTTGAAAATATGGACATCAAATTATGAGCCCCTATATACAGTCATTTGAAAGCACCTTAGCACTTACAAAACCTATTGCGAAACAAAGCAGTAAGAAATTTTTCTGGATGCCTCTCTCCAGAGACTGAAGAAACTTCAACAAAGGTTAAACACATTATCCTATTTCCTTCACAATACATAACTGCCAATATTTGGGACATTGACAACATTTATATTAATGTCACCTGCATTTTATTAACAGTAATAATAGTTACCATTTAGTGCTTATTATACATTTATTAAACATTATTCCTAAAAGCATGAGTGTGCTATCTCAAGCTTAACAATCTGAGATTGATACTATTATTATCATGATGAGAAAATTAAGAGAGATGAAGTCACCCAAATCACATAACTATGTCTGTGTCCAGAGCCCATGCTTTTAACCCCTTCACGTAACTATCACTCACTTACATCTGTTAGTCCCCCGCTATTCTGTGGACCAGAGGATTGCCCTCAGGACTCTAATGCCATCTGAGGCTGCAAGAGCAGCTTTGATAATAATTAAGTGCTAACCATACTTATTTTCATCCACTTCTCCTTCCAGTACAGTATTTCCAGGCAAAGCCAGTGATAATAGGTTGATGACAGGAAAGAAGGGAAATAAAAAAAAAAAACCTAAAGGGTTTGGCAACAGCCACTGGAGATTTAAAACCCAACCATGAGGATGAGAAAGCACTCGGACTTATGGCTGCTCCATGACCTCCACCCCCACCCCAGGATGTCTAAGTAATACAAACCTGGTAACAGGGTAAAGAAAGATGATTTCACAAAAACATCTTAATGATAAGGAAAAGTAAGAAAGAAGGTACGAAATCTGATCTAATTATATTGGTATCAGAAAAGTATAACTTCTCTCTGTGTAAATTAGTTTTCTTAAAGATGTCTTGGGTTTCAAGCATGACCAGAAAGGATCAGTGAGTGTTATTTAGCTAATAATTCTCTCTAAGGTCTTGGTATCTCATTTAAACCAAATCAAGCTATTGTAGTCATTTCAAGGCCTCTCATATAAAATACTCACACAAAGCAAGAGCTTTGGATCCGCATGAATGAGCTTCACCATGGACAGGAGAAGATACTTATAGCTTCTTGTCTCCACGTCTGTAGGTTTTTCTTTAAATTTAAGGCTTGTTACTTTTTCTTTAAACGTAAGACTCTAAAAATAAAAACGAAAACATGTCATCACCTTGTAAGAATCAGACATCAGGTTAATGAAAACAGCTACCTAACCTTTAAAACACAAATCAATTATTAAAAAACTTTGAAAAAGCAGACATTTTATACCACAGATGTTATATGTGGTAAGACTAGAAACATCTGAGTAAGTATAAGGTTAATATTATTAAAAATAATACTGGGGTGCCGCCTAGGTGGCTCAGTCAGCTAAGTGTCCAACTCTTGATTTTGGCTTAGGTCATGATGTCAGGGTTGTAGGATCAAGCCCCACATTGGGCTCTGTGCTGAGCAAGAAGCCTGCTAAAGATTCTTTCTCTTGGTCTCTGTCCCTCTCCCCTGCTCACTCTCTGTCTAAAATAAAATTCAATTTAAATAAAAAAAGAACAAATGGAAACTATTTTTGCACCATTTATATTATTCTTATATAATGTATCTAATAAAGTTTAAATGAAAATTCATTAAAATACTAAACACTTTAACATCAAGCTGACTCCTATGTAAAAGAACAATTTTCCAAACTGTAGAAAACATCAGGGATAAAATATTCAGTCTATAGCTCTCACAAATACATACTTTGAGTGATTCATTTATCATTTATCCCACACAAATATACACAAATATTGTGGAGAATCTATGACATTAATTTTAATATGATGATGATTAATGTATCACAAGAAATGAAAAGCGACGATCAACTCTAAGACACAGACAAGTAAGATGTGTTCCTAAGTTCAGACACGTCAAAAACTAAAAGTGCTTCATAGAATTGATGAACTATGCTATATAGTCAGTCTCTGTATTTAATAGTTTAATGATAAGTTCTGCTTTTTCCTTCGATGGAATTCCACCTCTCTCAAGTTCCAGAATGTGTGCATTTTGCCTGAAGAACACCGAGAAAACAAAGAAAGTACTATTTGACAAAGATAAATCATGTGGAGTGTGCTTTAAGACAGAGATGCCGTGGTGGATGCTGTGCTGTTATCATAACTATGAATGTTATTCAATGAAAAATCCAACAATTCTATTCTGGATACATAACGACCTCTTTCTACTCTTATAAATCATCTCCCCCTTTCCTTTAAAAGAACATAAAATATCTAGTTTTGACACATACGCCTTTATTTATTAATAGTTTTAGTTAAAAAAAATACTTCTAGTTTTAGGTATGCAACGTAGTGATTTAATATTTATACACATTAAAAAATGGTCACCATAATAAGTCTAGTTACCATCTGTTACCATACAAAATGGCTACAATATTACTGATTATATTCCTGAGGCTGTATATTACGGCCCCAAGTCTTATTTATTTTATAACTGAAAGTATCTCTTAACCCCCGTCACCTGTTTCGGTGCTCACTCCACTGCCTTCTCGTCTGTCAACCACGAGTTTGTTCTGTGTGCCTATCATCTGTTTCTGTATTGTTCTTTAGATTCCACATTAAAGTCACATGGTAATTGTCTTTGACTTATTTCACTTAGCATAATGGCCCCTAGGTCCATCCATGTCGTTGCAGTGGCAAGATTTCATTCTTTTTATGGCTGAGAGATATTCGTGTGTGTGTGTGTGTGTGTGTGTGTGTGTCTGTAACCACATCTTCCTATCCACTCGTCTATCGATGGACACTAAGGTTGCTTCTGTATCTTGCTATGGCAAATAATGTTACTATGAGTACACTGGTGCATGTCTTTTCAAATTAGTGTTTTTGTTTTCTTCATATAAATACCTAAGAGTGGGGATGCTGGGCTGTATATCTCTATTTTTAATTTTTTGAAAAGCCTCCATACCGTTTTCCATAGTAAATTGGCCACACCAATTTACATCGTGAATTTCCATAGTAAATTGGCTGCACCGATTTACATTGGGACCAACAGTGAATGAGGGTTCCCTTTTCTCCACATCTGTGCCAACACCTGTCATTTCTTTTTTTTTTTTTTAAATTTTTTTTAATGTTTTATTTATTTCTAGGAGAGAGAGAGACAGCGTGAGCAGGGGAGGGTCAGAGAGAGAGGGAGTCACAGACTAAAACAGGCTCCAGGCTCTGAGCTGGCAGTCAGCACAGAGCCCGACGCGGGGCTCGAACCCACGAACCGCGAGATCATGACCCAAGCGAAAGCCGGACGCTTAACCAACTAAGCCACCCAGGCGCCCCCCAACACCTGTCATTTCTTGTCTTTTTTCTAATCGTTCTGACTAGCGTGAGGTGCTATGTCACTGTGGTTTTGATCTGCACTTCCTTGACGTTTAGTGATGTCGAGCGTGTTTTCATGTGCCTGTTGGCCATCTATGTGGCTTCTTTGGAAAAATCGCAAATACACAAATCCCAGGATACCCGGCAGCTATGTCCAAGTGCACAGGCTGTCTTTTGAAGGTAAAAAGCGGAGAAGCACACCTGTAACACACGGCTGCGCTCTCCATGCCTGAGCGTAAGATGCCCGAGGCCACTGACGGGCCTCCGCCCCCTCCCCTCTGAGCAGAGCCACCACCACCTAACATCCACACGGGCGCTCAAGAATATCAATACAGAAAGGAAACAGCAAAGCTCAAAAATACTGTTCGCTTGTATATCTACAATCCCATGGCAAATATCTCCTCAAATGTATTTATTTAATCTGTTTTTACCGTTTTTCCCATTGAACTCTCCTTTCTTTCATTCTAAGTCACGTTAACACCTTAGATCAAAGTGAACAACTTTCAGTGCACAACTGTTTACTAAGATGTGACTAAGCGCCGCTGCTCTTCCCTGACACAACCACTGCCCAGGAACACAGGTCAGAGAACAACGAGCAGGTACAACAATTATCTCTTATTCAGCAATCGTTGTCAAACAGTAAACAGTAGTTTAATTACATCATCTCTTCAGCTCAGGAATCAGCATATAAATTTTGTTCCAGCACTGGCCTGAAAAGGTTAAAGTTTTCAATTCAAATACCTTTTACTTAATGACCATCAGGAGGTTATATAAAATGAGGAATAGCATACTGAAGAAAAAATACATTTCTTAACTAGAAATGTAAAAAAACCCCCAACTATCCATTCATTAATTTATTGATTAACCTTCCATGCTGCAGATAATAGTAAGAATGCAAGTCGGTACACGCACTGTGGCCAAAGAAGAGAAGCAGTTGTGCGCAGGAATAAATTCATTAATCAGAATATGCAGCTGTCTACTAAGGGCCCAAAGTTATTTGCTCTTTGTTAATTTATTTAAGACTATGACTAAATTACAGGCATGTAAGACCATATCTCCTCTAGAAGCAAAATGTGCAGAAATTACACATATTTGTGAAAACTCATACATCTATTATTAATGGCTTACCCTAGTTTTAAAACCGTAAATGATCAGTGTTAAGAAATATTTCAAACTTTTAAAAGATTACCAAAGTATAAAATGGAGAAGCTATGGCCCAGTGTTCATAGGTTAAGGCTAAAGGGTTTAAATGACAAAGAGCTCAATCTAGTAAAATAATGTAATCTTAGACTATGTTACTAGCAGAAACATGGTACACAGACACAGGTTAATGACATTCTTCAATTATACCACATCTGGAATGCTAAAATCAGATCTTAGTATGTCATTTTAATTAAAAAAGAATAAAAAAAAAAGTCTTAGGTTGAATCCTTTCCAGAAGAGCCGCAGAAAAGGAGGGGTTTAAAAGCAAATCAGGAAAGAAATGAAGTCACTCATTCACCACATCTATACTAACTGCTTACTCTGTGCCAGGGCACCAGGGACCCAGTGCTGGACAAGCCAGACGGGGCTCCCGCTTTGATCAAACTCCTGCACTAGTGAGGGAAGACAGCTAACGACCTGGACCGGCACTGGAAAGAACTAGTCCCTAACCACGTGACTACCTGTCATCCATTAAACATTATATGTGCCTCAGTTTCCTCAGCTGTAAAAACAGATCAAACAGTATACACATACACACCACAAGCTTTTAAAGAAAGCTGAAATAATAAAACCCCTCCCAATGCTAAAATCATATAATAAGAAAGAAACCTTAGGAGTACAGGGTAACTTTACTGAAATATCTGCAGTGCTGTCCTATGGAAGAATCAGACATGACATCTGAGGCAAAGTAAATGAGGGCAACCCACTGAACACACCATGTTAACACAGCTGTTCTCAGCTGGGGGCAGTGTTGTCTCCCGGGGGATAACTGGAAATGTCTAGAGGCACTTTTGGTTTTCATGACCAGCGTGGTGGTGCTCCTGGCGCGTAGTGGGCAGAGGCCAGAAATGCCGCTAACACCCCACAGAATATAGGGGAGTGCCCTACAACCGCCTCCTTCCCCACTTCAAGATGTCAACGGTGCCAAGGTTGAGAAAGCCTGGTATCACAGATTTAAACCACTTATTACAAATTTTCCTGGGTTTCCAGACTTGAGGACCACCTGCAGCCAGCTCTTCATTAGAAGTGTCCAAGCAAGAGCTACGAGAGGGTGTCTCTGTGAGGGAAAGTGCCTCCCTGTTAAACACTGGCAGCTTGTGGGGGCCTCAGAATCTCCCCACTTACTGCCTGACTCTTCCCTCTCCAGGCTTAAAAGGGAAATGATTCACCTTAAAGAACATCTCAATAATACAATTTTATCATTCTCAAAAATTATTTCAGGCTAAATTTGTTAATTGTCTTTCCTGGTAAGAATATCAGACAGAGGGGGGGTGCCCGGGTGGCTTAGTCGGTTAAGCGTCCGGCTTTCACTCAGGTCATGATCTCGCGGTTCGTGGGTTCGAGCCCCGCCTCGGGCTCTGTGCTGACTGCCAGCTCAGAGCCTGGAGCCTTTTTCAGAGTCTGTGACTCCCTCTCTCTCTGACCCTCCCCTGCTCATGCTGTCTCTCTCTCTCTCTCTAGAAATAAAAAAAAAAAAATTAAAAAAAATATCGGAGGGCGCCTGGGTGGCTTAGTCGGTTAAGGCGTCCGACTTTCGCTTAGGTCATGATCTCGCGGTTCATGGGTTCGAGCCGCGTTGGGCTCTGTGCTAACTGCCAGCTCAGAGCCTGGAGCCTATTTCAGAGTCTGTGTCTCCCTCTCTCTCTCTGACCCTCCCCTGCTCACGCTCTCTCTCTCTCTCCTAGAAATAAATAAAACATTAAAAAAAATTTTTTTTAAAAAGAATATCAGACAGAAAACTCTCCTTCGGCCACTATGTATAATTTCATAGGCATATGAAGCTGTGTATACATATTTATACACATACATACACACAAATGCAATCTCACACGTATATAAATATATGAAAATAAACAGCCTGAGAATGATTTCACAAGTCAAATATATAATGACACTTTCAGAGAATAAAGGAAATAAAAGCTCAATTCTTATCACAGGAGTCCTTGGACCAAAAGAAGTCTAGCTGTGGTTTTTATGAAATAGCTTTCAGCACTATAGCATGTTGTCCCTAGAGTCAGTTCATAAGTAAGGCTAAGATGAAAAATAACTTCTAAATGTAGGGAACATTTTCAGACTACCAATCAAATTTTGTCTTTGTTCAAAGGGCTAATTTCGTTTCGTTTCCTTTTGGTTCTCACGCACAGCAAGTTAAGTCGCAGGTGGCTGGTAAAGTGGATACCGAGGTTAAAGTGGAAGTGAGTATTAACTTTCTACCAGTTTCTACTATTGAAGGCCATTAATTTTCTGCCCAAACAGAAAACTTAAAAAGTCAAAGTTCTATTTAGTATACCTAAAATGAATTAATTTTTAAACAATTATTTTAAGTCATTTTCTAAGATGACTTTTAAAATGTTTAGTTATATAATACATATAGTTACCATATACTTAAGTAACTATTATTTTATGTTTACCTCCAATTAACTGAGATTCAAATTTTCAATTTTTAAAAAAATTAAGGACTTGGCATCCCAAAAAGGCAACCAAAAAATAGCTTTGTATTTTATTTATCTTATTGAACAAAACATAATTGCCATGCTCTTTGGCTATAATTTTTTAGACTAAAAAATCCCAAAGCATCCGGTACAGCAAACTTCTCTATTTGAACATCTGAGATAAATACTCCTCAGAAACAACTACCGACTACTGGTAAGAGTGAACCAAAATAATTTACTGACCAAGGAAACTTGGGAAAAGAAAAGCATGCAAGGAGGAAGCTGTTTAAATTATAAGTGAAATGGTAAATTTACTAGAAACAAACCAATAGGTAAAAACATATTACATTTTCACTGGAAATGATATGACATGACTATAATAGTAACTATACACAGAAAAGTCAAAAAAAACAATGACTTTTCTGAGGTAGTTACAGAAGTTATAGGTAGTTCTGTGGGTCATACTTACAACCACAGAAGTCCACTGCCATGTAAAACAGTGACTGGTCGGCATCTGATCATGTGAGTGACAGCAGCCAATAAGAAGAGAAAATAAGGGGCACCTAGGTGGTTCAGTTGGTTAGGCGTATGACTTCGGCTCAGGTCATAATCGTGGGTTTGGGCCACGCGTTGGGCTCTGTGCTGACAGCTAGCTCAGAACCTGGAGCCTGCTTCAAATTCTGTGTCTCCCTCTCTCTCTGACCCTCCCCTGCTTATGCTGTTTCTATCTCTCTCTCAAAAATAAATAAAACATTAAAAAAATTTTTTTTAGAGAACAGAAAATAAGAAGCAGAAGACAAACCACCACCAATCAATGTCAAGAGTTGCCACGTAGAATTCTCTTGCGATACATAAATACCAAGAAGTGATTTCTAGGATCCTATAACTGCTTAACTGGCCCCACATGAGTCTCAAAATTCCATTTAAGGGTACTCATCTGTGGGAATACCTCATTGAAAAGGCTCTTTTTACGAAGTTTAAACACGGACTTCAATATCAAAGTGCCTATCATTTTCAAACACAGAAAGCACATTTGCTGAAACCTGAAATATTTTTATTTTAAATAAAACGTTTGATTTTATTTCTAACTTCCTATGCGTCATGTTCAGCATCCGACGGGCAAAAACGGTGCGTTAGTAGAAACATTCACTCTACCCCAGGAGTCAGGGGCCTTTCCTCATCCCCAAAGATAAAGAGCAAACCAAAATACTTTGATTCATGAGGAAAAGTTGCAGGAAAAAAGAAACCAAAAAAAAAGGGAAAAAAAACAAGAAAGAGACATTAAGAGTTTAACAGCATTCTGTGAAAAAATTTCTCTAAGGAAAGTAAGTTCAACTCACTGAAATAGTGAAAAACAAACACCATGGTATACGACAGCCCGCGACACTTACAGAAAAGTAGGGACTCATTTGATTTTCTAAAATCACCAAAAGAGCAGGACTAGGATGGAGACACTGAAAATGGAACAGGAAGATGGTAGAATTCCGAAGTCATGCTTTGCCTTACCGGGGCCATTCGTATTGCTGGGTGGGCTCCACAGCCCTGCACCGCTTTATGAAGCGTTTCACCAAACATGTTTCGAAGCTCGACTGAGTGACAGTACACAGCATCAATCTTAGGCCACCAATCCAATGCAGACTAGAGAAAAACAGAGACCATAAGAGAAGAAAAGTACAAATTTGCATGAGTTATATGCTCTGGTTAACACTGTGGTCCCTATGTTTTATCCTTCCGTGAAAATGTTTCTAAGACCATGCAAACACAGATCATGATTTCCAAAGTCTTCAAATAAGATCTTGAATTCAAACACTGAACCATACATGTACTTTAAAATATAATAACGAACATGAGACAAATTGCCATTTCATGTGCACGGGCATAGGAGACTATCTTTTCTCACTCAGAAGACAATGAATCTGAGAAACAAAGAGTCTTTAGAAAGCTAATTCTGTAGCCAATCTTTGTTTTTAAAGTTTAACTTTTACACATTTCAGAAACATGTGCATTCATAGTATATATTTTCCCACATAAGAATGCTATTATCAAAGTTTTAAAAAGGATTAGTGGTTCAACACAATGTTGAGGGAATATGCAGCAAACCATCACTTATATGCCTACAAACAACAAGTACAACATAAAATTAGTAAATGAGATAAAGCTATTAGTAAACCTATAATCTTAAATTGATATGCAATGATGGTACAATACATGAAAAGACTAATGATTAGCACAAGGACAAACTGCTCATAGCTAAATATTGTTTAGAGGTAATTATTTTACGTAAATATTTAACTATGTCAGTTTCACCCATTTCGCTCTGATTCTAGTTTCTAGTGCCTATTTTATTTGAATAGTGCCTAATTTAACTTTAAAAGTAATTACTATATTATGGGGACACCAGGGAGGCTCAGTCAGTTAAGCATCCAATTCTTGACTGCAGCTCACCTCATCATATCGCGGGTTCCTGAGTTTGAGCCCTGTCTCCAGCTCCTCGCACTGACAGTGTGAAGCCTGCTTGGGATTCTTTCTTTTTCCCTTTGTCTCTCTCTCTTTCTCTACCCGTCGTCCTGTGCATGCTCCCTCTCTCAAATTAAGAAACTTAAACAAAATTACTGTATTATGAAAATGAATAAAACTATAAAATCTATTGGTCAAGACAAAACTGAATTTTCACTGTATATGGAGATTATGCAAGGCATGGGAGCACTTAACACATGGGTTAACACACAGGCTTCCGGTTTCTGACACTCCCGCGGCGGAGGAGATACGTGAGAGAATGACTGAGCTAACACAGGCGGAGGATTGAGGAACTTCATATCCTAATCCCCCAAGGTCCTTCTTATTCAAAACTAAGCTCTTTAAATTCTCAACTTTTAATTTCTTCACCCATAATTGTCAGAACATTTTAGGCAGCCTCAAGTTATATTACTTTAACCTAAAACTATGGATGACAAACTCTATTTACTGAATAGCAAATTATACAATCAACTTATGATACACAATTTGAATACCGGACTCTATTTAGGAAGGGACCCCAAAGCTGTGAGGGAAGAAACACTACTCTCTTTGGAAAGTACGGTTGTTACTGCTATTCCCTCAACTCTTACTCTACGTAAGCTAATTTCTAACAAATAATCAAATTTTAGTTTGGTTATATAATGGATTCTTTAAACTCTGGTCAATTCAGTCGGTTGACTTGCCCAAGCAGTCAACACAGCTTTATCTCCATATATTTACTAATTTATACAGTCTGTATTGATCAACATAAAGCAACAGAGGCTGAATAATCACAAAATGGAATGAGATAAAGGTCCTACTAATTCTCCTGACCTCATAATATCCTGTCAGAAACTAACTAAAGAGATATGCATCCCATTTAACACCGGATCCAAACTACTACGTTATTTTGATAGCTGTTGAAATTGAACCATGGTACCAGGTGCATCCCATAATATGATTTTAACTTAAGATTTAGTGATTTTCATAACTGCATTTTTTCATAATATAAAAATTCATTCATTTTAGTGTAAAAGTTAAAGATGCACCTTCAAATAAATTATGTACTAAAAACTAGACATCATGTAGTTGGTAAAAATTATAGTATTTGAAGGAGTTACTAAATGTGTCCCTTCTGAAACTCATCAACCAAAGGAAACATTCCTTTTTTTCCCCTTGAAAACACTACATTTATTGCCAAACAAATGGCAATCCTTTTACAAGTACAAAGTATGAGCAACCTATGACAATTCATCAAGAGACTGCTTAAGGAAATTTTCAAATGTGTTGGTGAGAACTTATCCAGCCTCTTGGTAGGAAGAGGTCACGTCATTCTCAGGACGCGAGCTACCCATAGGAAACTTTTGTCCCCGTAAGGGACAAAACAGTGAATACGAAGTACCATACTAGCCACAGCACGTTCCGCTGATGGTAAGATGTCTGGGTCATCTGTGTATCACTGTTTCTGTAATTTCCCCATTACAACAACATACCTAACTTAACCTACAGGAAGCCAATAAAGATTAAGTACATCGCATAGATCTTATAACTGTAATTCATCTTTTATAGCATGTCATAATAAAAAAGGGACAGTCCTAGAAGTACCGTCTTTGAAGCTGACAAATGTTTATAGTATCACAAAATTCAAATAGTGAACAGACCTTCAGATTTCTTAAGAAGAAACAGTAGAATATTTAGATCTAAACACTGTACTTGTAAACTGAGTATGAGTATGTTTCACAAAAGGCAAAGAAAACTGCAGACCATTACCACTTCTGCGTAAGCCCTCAAAAACATGTCAGTAAAACTCTTACTTGAGAATGTGGTAACAAGAAACAAGATCTGTGAGCCTGCCTACCAAACCATGGAAGGAAAGAACTTACGAGGTGCATTGAACCAAGAATCACTGAAAAGGAAATTTTCTACTACGAGTAAATTTAAGATTAGGAGTCCAAATATCTAAGAAAAACTTCATGTGATTTCCAGATCTGTCTTCAGTGAGACTCTGTAATAGCCAATTCCAAAAATTTGCATTTTTACTTTATAAACAGTCCTTTTCAGTCAGAAAGTATTTCAGATTCAGTATCTATTAGCCTCAAACCACAGGAAGGAAAAAAAAAAAACCTAACCCTAACAAGAAACAATTTATCAAACATCCTATAATATGATAAAGCACCATTATCTCAAGCATACCTTTAAGAGATAATTTCTAGACTCTCAAATGTATGCTTTTGGCAAGTTACTCGGTCAAGGTCACTGACACTGAGTATTTTAAAAAGTAGTCAACACAGGGTTTTCATTTCATACAGACGTGACCTCTGACACAGACACACCGCACCCTCACACACGCAGTACTCGGCGGAGGACAGAAGGACGCACGACCACTTGACCATGGACACGGAGGCATGCACGAGGTACCACTCCAGGCATGCTTTAAACCCACACAGGAGCAGCCCGGCCACTTACAGCAGTGCCAAGTCCATGCTTGAAAGTGCTCTATATATTCAATTGTAGACAAAAATATTTCACAATTAAAGTAACTAGCCACAAAGAATCAAAAAAGTATATACTTGGGTTTATTAAATACAAGTCTTAAGCATTTAAGTAAAACCATCCACTCTAATAAGTGGAATGCTTTTAGCATTATAATTCAAAGGAGAGAAATAATAATAATATTTTAGTTCTGAATTATGCATAAATCTGGGGGGGGGGGAATCATCTCTTTTTTTCTTAAATGACCTTGAAAGTAAACACTGAGGATACAATGTCTTGGCTCATTACTCTGGCAAAAGTAAAGTAAAACTTTTTTAAGTTTCTAACGCAAACATACCTTATCTGCAATCAGATTCATTAAACTTTCCCTTTTGGGATAAATAACATTTCGTGTTATTTATACTTATATACTTATAATTGAACCCAATGATACTCAAGTGAGGAACGTATCATTCCCTCAAGGCATTTCAGTTGTTCACGATGCCGGGGGGAGGGAGTGGGGGGGAAATGGCCCGAATGGTATTTAATGACATGAGGATGAGGGATACCAGGTGTCCTGACACCTGACACAAGACAGTCCTGCATAGCTAAGAAGTGCCCCACCTGAAATGCTAATAGCATCCATGGAGGAAAAACTAAATGTGTCACCAGATCACTTTATTAACAGTTATTCATCCCCTGCAGGAATGGTAACAGAAAAGAAAATGAGCGTCCATTGTAACTCAATGCATCCAAGGCAAATGAATGTGGAGAAGAACTTTTAATTCATCAGCAACACACTCTTAAAATGGAATTTGCTTATAACGAGGACAAATATATCTGAGTTATCAACGATGAAAGCTCTTTTTGAGGGAGAAAAAGAAAACTGTGGCCAATGTACACATAACTATGATTATCCATAAATGGATAAAAGTAGAGCTATGGTAAATAACACTTGAGAACCTTCAAAGTATTGCTTTCATAGTCACGGTCCAAATGACCATGGTCCAAATGACCTTCAAAGTATTACTTTCTTAACTTCATGGTCCAAATCTGATAAGGTTTCATTATCTTTCTACTTAATGTACTCACATCAGAGTCCAAAGTTTCACAAGCACCTCTTAATGAGCTTGCTTATTTTGTCTGTTACGTTTTTGTATCATATCAACACCTCTATTTAAGTGCGTTAATATTTCATTTATTTAAGGAAGACTAAAAAGTACAATCAAATATGATTTCACCATTTTCTAAATGTACCATACTGCCCTACAACATAAATAGTTACTGCTTTTAACTTAAATGGTAAGGTGACAAGTCAGAATGTATCAAATGCTGGGGAAAGGCTAGGAATATTAAAATAATATGTAAAGAGTTTGGGGATGTGGGGTGCCTGGGTGGCTTGGTCGGTTGAGCATCCAAATCTTGGTTTCGGCTCTCATGGTCTCATGGTTTGTGGGATGGGGGTCCACAGCTCTGTGCTGGTGGAGCAAAACCTGCTTGGGATTCTCTTCCAGCTCTCTCTGCCCCTCCCTCCCCCAAAGTAAATAAATAAACTTTAAAAAAAGAATTTGGGGATGAAAATGTTCAATTATAATCTCAATGGCACTGTTCTCAAGGGCTTTTGATGCAACTGAAATATTTCAGGTTTAATCTTTCCAAAGGATCCTATTAACTCCACCTTCCTTCAATAAGGGAAGGTCAAATTGAATATGAAATTGAGTATGAAAAATACAATTGTATATCAGTTACTAGATATAATCTCCTGTGAGGAATCTTCCTCTACCACACATCTAAGTTCAAAATCTTTGGTAAACCAAGAATGTCTTTCTTATAAAGAAATAAAGAAAGGAAGAAAAAAAATTTTAAGTAATTTAGCAATACCTTTTGGACTTACATTGGTGATGATTCGATGGAGTGAATTTACCAGCACGTAGTGAAATGTAGAAGGGGAATTCTGAGCCAGGCAGATCTACAGGGGAAAAGAAAAAAAAAAAAATCATATATTATTTCTAAGAGAAAATATTCTGTAGCACAAATGAGAATAAAAGAAACAGAAAAAAGTTTTTTAAAAAAGGAATACATTCTTCGGTCTTAGAAATTAATATTAACATAAAATACTGGGAAATCAGCAGCCTCAGTAAATGTAACTGGATAAAAACCAATGCTCTCACCTTAAAGTGTTGGTTGTTGTGAGGACTTATACGAAAGCAAGAAACAAGGCAGTCAATCATGAGATCCACATCTGCGGGCTGACTGCCTCTTGAGAATGGCTTACTTGGATTAAAAAGCAGGTTCTATAAAAATCCCGAGAGAAAAGAGAAGCCTTTAAACAGTCATGCGGTATTTTTTTTTTCTACTAGTATTTAATAATATCAACACAGCAGTCACAGAGATGGCAAGAACGTTCAGTTGCCAGAAGGAGCACAAAGCACGAAACGCCGTAGTTCACTGGTCTGCTCAAGTTCTCACTATACCACGTACGGTGCCTTTCAGGCCCTCCTCTCTACATTATTGTAAAACCAAGTCTGAATGCTTGCGGTAACTTAAGAGAGCTGGTTAATTCTGTGTTTTTGTCATAGTCCAGGCCACTTTGTTCAGTCTGAATAACACAAAAACAACAAAAGCAGGTCCCATGAACGTATCCTCAAAGAAGATTCAGAACTTCAGCGTTAGCAATGATCTCTGACAACGATCTAGCATAGTAACACTAATGCTGGAAGTTTCTTTTTCCTTCAGTGTTCTTCAAGTCCGTAGCAGAGATGTAAAAAGCAAATTACCTTCAGATCAACCACCATGGACTGGACTAGCAGGAAGATGACAGAGTTGTCCTCCCAGTTGATGTACGTACTGGCTTTGCACAGCTTCACACAGGCGATCGCAGCACTCTCGGTCAGCTGCCTGCTTCCTCCGTGGCCAGCGAGTGCCTTCCGTAGGCTGTCCAGAAACAACTTCTACAGAATTCAAATGCAGAAACAAGACAATATGCAAAGTTTCTAACACTTCAGATCTGCCTCATCGAAGAGCCAACTATCGGCATCTCAAGATCATACTCTAAAACCACATTCTTGATATTTCCAATTTTTATTTCATAATTTATTTTTTTTTAATTTTTTTTTAAATATTTTTATTTATTTGTAGGAGAGAGAGAGAGACAGCGTGAGCAGGGGAGGGTCAGAGAGAGAGGGGGATACAGAATCTGAAACAGGCTCCAGGCTCTGAGCTGGCAGTCAGCACAGAGCCCGACGCGGGGCTCGAACCCACGAACCGCGAGATCATGACCCAAGCGAAACCCACGAACCGCGAGATCATGACCCAAGCGAAAGTCGGACGCTTAACCGACTAAGCCACCCAGGCGCCCCTTATTTCATAATTTAAGTAGCTGTCATCCCTGAAATGCTTCTCAAATCCCCCAAATCAGAATCAGTTCTTCACTTTCTTTGTTGAATGATCAAAGGAACTTAAGAAACAGTCCTTCCTAAACACGGTAGTTGACTTCTCCACCCTGAATTCAGCTGATCGTATCCTCGTTCAAAATATTTCTAAATACTGTACTACCTTGGTCATGGTCTATGTCAAACTATCGATCCTTTTCTAAAACTCCAGACAATATTCAACTTTCAGCCTTCTAAGGATATAGCGACATTGCTCTACATTCTGTTGCTCACAAAAAGTTACCCATTCTTGTGATCTCGAGCCCTCTTTGCAGCTCACCAACAAATTTCTCCCTCTGCTTTTCTTCCTCACATCTCCACGTACAGGAATTCTCAGATATAACGTGTCAAAAGCTAAACTGATCAAACAGCAGAATATGTATTCTTCTCCAATTCACACGAACAGTATCCTGGATATATGTTTAGGCCACAAGAAAGTTCTTAATAAATTTAAAGATACTGAAATCCTATGAAATATTTTTTTCTGATCACAATGAAACTAGAAACCAACAGCAGAAAGAAAACTGGAAAAGTTCACAGATATGTAAGAATTAAACAATGGTCAAAGAAAAAAGTCACAAAGGAAATTAGAAAACATCTTGAAATAGATCAAAGTGAAAACACAACACACCAAAAATGGGATGCAGTGGAAACAGTGCTGAGAGGAAGCTTTATAGCTGGAAATGCTCACAACAAGAAGAAGAAAGCTCTCGGGCCATCTGGGTGGCTCAGTCAGTGAGCTTCAGACTCCTGATTTCGGCTCAGGTCACGATCTCACGGTTTGTGGGTTCGAACCCCACGTGGGACTCACTCTCCTCTCTCTCTGCCCCTCCCCTGCTCTCTCTCTAAATAAGTAAGTAAGTAAATAAATAAATAAATAAATAAATATTTTTTAAAGTTGGTTCTTTGAATGGGTCAAGAAATTTGAGAGACCTTTAGCTAGACCGATTAAGAAAAAAAAGACCTAAGACCCAAATTACCAAAACTCAGGATTAAAAGTGAGAACACCACTGTTGTTGGTTTTTTTTAAGTTTATTTACTTATTTTGAGAAAGAGAGAGTACAAGCAAGGAAGGGACATAGAAAGGGAGAGACAGAATCCCCAGTGGGCTCTTGTGCTGTCAGTGTAGAGCCCGATGCGGGGCTCAAACTCACAAACCACGAGATCATGACCTGAATGGGAGAAAACACTTGGAAATCATAAATCTGATTGGGGGTTACCATTCACGACATGTAAAGAACTCTGACAGCTCAACAACAACAAATAAACAGTTCAATTTAAAAATGGGCAAAGAACGTTAATAGACACCATCAAAGAAATACAAATGGCCAATAAGCTTATGAAAAGATGTTCAACGTAGTCAGTCATTAGAAAGGGCGCCTGGCTGGCTCAGTCAGAAGAGCATCCAACTATTAATCTCAGGGTCACGAGTTCGAGCCCCACATTGAGTGTAGAGATTACTTAACTTTTTTTAAAACTTAAGAAAGTGCAAAGATATAGTTAAATATACAATGGAATACTACATGGCAATGAGAAGAAATGAAGTCTGGCCATTTGTAGCAATGTGGATGAAACTTGAGGGTGTTCTGCTAAGTGAAATAAGTCAGGCAGAGAAAGAAGGATACCGTATGTTTTCACTCATATGTGGATCAGGAGAAACTTAACAAAAGACCATGGGGGAGAGGGAGGGGGGAAAACAGTTACGTAGAGGGAGGGAGGCAAACCATAAGAGACTCTTAAATACTGAGAACAAACTGAGGGTTGATGGGGGTGGGGGAGAGGTGAAAATGAGTGATGGGCATGGAGGAGGGCACTTGTTGGGATGAGCACTGGATGTTACATGAAAACCAACTTGACAATAAACTATACTAAAAAATTAAGAAAGTTCGAATTGAAACCACAATGAAATATCACCACACACAAGAAATTTCTAGGATAAACAAAATGCGGTGTGTGTGTGTGTGTGTGTACACACATAAAACAGAATATTCAGCCATAATAAGTAATGAAACTCTGATAATGCTACAAAACATTATGCTAAATGACATAAGCCAGACATAGAAGGACAAATACTGTGTGATTCCACTTATGTGAGGTACCTAGAATGGGCAATTCAAAGAGACAAAAAGTAGAACAGAGTTTACCGGAGGCTAGAGATGAGGGGAGGGAGGGTTTACTGTTTAACATACAGAATTGAAGATAACCATAAAAAGTTCACCAACACATAGTGGTGACGCTTGCAAAATACTGTGAGAATACTTGATGCCACTGAATTGTACGCTTATAGAGGGTTAAAAGGATAAATTATTTTACCAGAATATAAATAAGTAAATAAAACTTTTAAAGGCTAAACTCCTATTTATTTTGACCTAGCTCCCACTTTGGACTCTCTTTTTATCAGCCAAAAACACTACTTTGCCTATCTCACCGTTAACCTGGAACTTTGTGGAATTTTCCTCATTGCCTAAAGAATAAAGTTTAAATCCAAACCGGCTCGCAGTTATCTTCCAGATTATTCACCTCTGCCTCTTCATCCTCACTTCTTACCATTGCTTGCATGAATTTCCCATCTTCAAGGCTAACCAACTTTTCTGAACATTCCTTTTAACACCTGTACGCAATCCATTTCCTTGATCACCCTGGCCTGAATGACTCTTTTTTCTAAGTTCTATTCTTATTTCATGCCCAAGTGAGGCCCCACACTTCTCGCAGCACATATAGCCGCATTATTCGCCTCGTGCACAGGTACTCCTGATATACAGTTTTCACCCATAAAGAAACAACTGGGAATTCCAGGGAGACTAAGCCATCCTTGACTCCCTCTCTCTCTCTCCTGATTCCTTCATTCCTTGGTTCCAGGGGATATAAATGTATTTCTCAGGCTCTCTTGCAGTTATGGCCATGTGACAGTTCTACCCAATGGAATGTGAAAGAAAGATGACATTTCCGGGCCTGGCCCATAAAAATCCTCAGCATGACTTCCCATGTCTTCCCTTCAGGCCGGCAGAAGAGAAGCAACTTCCACAGAAGCTATGTTTTCAAGGCTGCAGTCTTTGAGGCAGAGAGAGAGGGAGACAGAATCTGAAGCAGGCTCCAGGCTCTGAGCTGTTAGCACAGAACCAGCTGCAGGGCTTGAACCCACGAACCGCGAGATCGTGACCTGAGCCAAAGTCTGACGCTTAACAGACTAAGCCACCCAGGCGCCCTCAAGGCTGCAGTCTTAGCTGTGCAAGGTCCTACGGAACCGTCCCACAGGTACTCGGATTGGTGGCTCATTAGCATTTCACACGTATAATAAAGTTCTATTGTGGCGAGCCATTAGACTCCCTCCCCGAAGACAGTAAGAGTACAATAAAATAGTAATAACAAAAATTATAAACTGAAAAAGAGAACCACTTTTCGTATAGTCTGCAGTCAACAATGTGTCAATGGAAGCCCAATCCTGTCTGCTAAGGGTTCTATTTGTTTGTTGCGTCTTCTTTGTTTGCTTTATAATAAAGACCTAGGTGTGATTACCAGCGACCAGGAGCCTGCTGGCTGCCGGAGGGCTGGGGAGCTCAGACAGCCAAACCAAGCTTCTCCCCTCAGTGTATTCCCAGGGGGCTCTCAGGCCCCTGCAGCAGTTTTCAAGAACTACAGATTTAGTTGTAAGTGCAGTTTAAACATTTACATTAAATCGTGCCCTAATGAAATGATACACATCCTATTCTCATGACCTCAGGACCCTCTTTGAGCAGATCAGTACCACCATTTTCTAACGACAATTAAATTTTTAAAAATCTCCCCAAAAATGAAGAATGTGGAAGCTATAAAACATTCTTGTAAATCAAATGTGGTATCAGTAAGTAAGAGACAAAAAGTCCCATAAGTTAATAAGAGACCGGTAAAAAAAATACAAGTAAAAATAAATTCAACAGGCATGCAAAAGAAAACATGCAAATGACCAAGAAACAGAAATAAACCTGAACCTCGCTAATCACAACGAATAAAATGAGATACTCTTTTTCACTTCATTAAAGACTAAACACATAGTCCTGGTGACAATGCAGAACAACAGGCATTCTAATTCATATTGGTGAAAAGGTGACATGCTGTAAATACTGGGGAATATAAATCTAAAAATAACTATTAAAAATTTTAAATGCCAATACTCTTGACACAGAATCCCAGTTTTGGAATTCTAGTCCATAGAATTAAAAGCATCGGTTAACAAAAATATATGAACAAAGATATTTACTTAAAGATTAAATATGTCAAAAAACTGAAAAAAAAATCTAAGATTCCATCCATTCACAAAGGGCTGAGTAAATGAAGCTCATCAGTGTAAGAGAATATTAGCTAACACTTAAAGGAATATGCTAGATCTCTATCAACTATTTTGAGGAACAGCCAAGATACACTCTAAAGTAAATAAAGCAAGCTGTGCAATGTGTATAAAATTATCTCACTTTGGGGCACCTGAGTGGCTCAGTTGGTTAAGAGTCCAACTCTTGGTTTCGGCTCAGGGCCTACTCTCACAGTTTGTGAGTTCAAGTCCCGAGTCAGGCTCTGTGCTGACAGCACAGATTCTGCTTGGGATTCTCAATCTCTCTCTCTCTCTCTCCAATAAATAAACTTAAATAAATGAGCAAATAAAAAAATAAAAATAAATAAATAAAATGATTTCATTTTGGGGCTCCTGACTGGCTCAGTCAGTGGAGCATGGGACTCTTGGTCTCAGGGTCGTGAGTTCAAGCCCCACATTGGCTGTAGATAGTACAAATTTTTTTTTTTTTTCATTTTAAAATATACTCATCACCACTCTATACATGTATGTGTATTTTCATTTGTACATTTTTATGAGCAAGTAGATATGAATGGAAGGATACATATCAACCAACCATTAACACGGGTTAGCTCATAAGTAATGTGACCAGGAAAGAGAATACATAAAAATAAGTAAGTACATTTTTTAAATCCCGAAAGAGTTTAAAATCTAAATTTTTTAACTAGATAAGTACTAAGAAATATATAAAAGCCAATTTCAAAAATCTCAAATGTTCTGGATACACAGGTCACATATTACATGATTCCACTTCTATGAAATGCCCAGAAGAGACCAATCCCATCGTGACAGACAGCAGACTCGTGGTCGCCAGAGGGCATGGTGAGAGAGGAATAAGAAGTGATCGCTAACTGGTGTAAGGCTTCTTTCTGGGATGACAGAAATGGGCTGGTATTACATAGTGCTTGTGGTTGCACAACTTGTTGTACATGCTAAAAACGACTGAATTGTACGCTTTAAAAGAGTATGCTTATGGTATGTGAATTCTATTTCAATAGAATGAATAAATAAAATCTTGGGTAGGAGCAGTCTGACCAAAAAAGCTAAGAGGCAAAAAGAAAAAGACAGAACTGACAGGCAAATATTAAATATCTAAACAGCAAAAACCAAACGAAACAAAAAAACATAAACAAAGTTTAAAAAGAGAAATTAAGTAAAAGTGTACAGACAATACAGAGCTTACAGGGTGTGTGGGTGGCTCAGTCATTAAGCACCTGATTTTGGCTCAGGTCATGATCTCATGGTCTGTAAGTTCGAGTCCCACATCAGGTGAACACGAGCCCCACTTGGGGTTAAACACCAGCCTTGCTTCGGGTGAGCCCCGCTTCTCTCTCTCCCTCTTTCCCTCGCTCACTTGCGCCCTCTCTTTCCTCTCTTTCAAAATAAACAAACACCATACAAATCAATAAAGAACAGTTCAATGCAAAATAAGAAAGTCATGTAAGACGTACAAATAATCAAAGCAAGTATCTACAAAGATGTGATCATTCGAATATAATACTCACTTAAGAGTAGTACTGAATTTATAGTGGCTTTTTACCTGTTTTCCCAGTAAACAGAAACCCTCCCAAGATTACTCTTCTGACACCCTCCAAAACCATCTAACCTGAAAAAATGATGTCCTCACAATGGAAAACTGAGGATACAGACCCAAGTGGAGTACTACTGTAGCATCACAGACTCTATAAAGAATTACCAAGTTCGCTTATTTAGCCATTTAATGCATCAATCCCTACTTAATATTTCTACAAAGTATTGACTCATTCAGCTGATTCTGGACATCTCCACCCACAGGCAAGTCATGTGGGAGCCCATTCTATGTTTACTCAGCTAAGAGTATGTCTCCCAAAGTGGCAAAAAATAAAAAATGTATTGCCCAAACAAATAAAACAATAAGATTAACACCCTGCTCTATTTTTTAAAAGTTATAAGAGGCCCCTTAAAATTAGCAGTTCTTATAGTACCAATTTCATGATAGATGGCATATGTGGTATCCTACCATCCTAATAAAATGCTAGGAAGACTGTTCTAAAATATCTAAAATGAATTACAGGACAATTTCACTAGCACCAAGTAGATACACACCCAAGTACATGCAAAAAACACAAAAGCGCTAAACTTTATCAGGGCAACCCTTGCAATGATTATTAGAAAAACTCTGTTTAATACTGACAGAAGTCTCAGTCTTCTCTGGTAAAACAACGAAACTAAAGAGCTGTTTAGTTTATTTTTTAATGTTTATTTACTTTTGAGAGAGACAGACAGACAGACAGACAGAAGAGTGTGAGTCAGTGAAGGGCAGAGAGAGGGGCACACAGAATTCGAAGCAGGCTCCAGGCTCTGAGCTAGCTGTCAGCACAGAGCCCGACGCGGGGCTCGAACCCACGAACGGCAAGATCATGACCTGAGCAGAAGTCACTCAACTGACTGAGCCACCCAGGTGCCCCACTAAAGAACGATTTTAATTCTTTAATTAATGAGTGGTATCATTTATTTTCCTTCCAAATAAGTTTCGGTATGAGTATGTCTCTGCCAAGGCCAGCAAACAAAGAGACCTCAGATGATCATAATTAGAAATGGTCCCCTGAAATACCGTGCTTACAGCACGCTAAGCCTGAAGCAACACATACACCTTGATTAAACTACACCAGCGGAAATCCGGACCTAACAGGAACAACTTTGCCCTCCTCACCTTATTCATGTTGTTTTCATCAACCACATCCTTCGATATATCCTGGATTATTTCTGGACACAAGACAAGGAGAATGATTTGCAGCGGCCAAACTGCTGCTTTACGTTTGGTGCTTTCGGCAAAACCATCCACCAGGTCAAACAGTTTCTCTGCACACTCTACGTGAAAAAGACAATGAAATGATATTACTAGATGAGAAGAAAATCTCTGGCATGAAATTAAGAGCCGGCATTATCCAAAAACCCAAAGGCCGCATTTTTAAAAGATAAGTTCGGATGTTCACGGAAACAAATTCATTCAGGTAAGCAGATGAGCAATACTACGTTATCTGGGTATTAAAAGAGCTACCTTGATCCACCCTAGAAAAGGTCAAATGGCCAAACTTGTGTTTAGTCTCAACGTGCAGGGCCTCGCACAAAGTGTGGTGTATACGAGAAACAAGGACTGGGTGGCTTCCCCAAGGGACTCATCAAGGCTCTCCAGGAGTCTGCCGTCCGCCTCACGGCTGTGCCTCAAGAATTCTAGGGGAGGACACCGCCGGTGACACACATCTCCCTAAAACAAAATAAAGCCTCAGAGCGCACAGAGGGCTTTCTCTATAAAGAAGAGCCATCGACCATTGGGGCGCCTGGGTGGCTTAGTCGGTTAAGCGTCTGACTTTCGCTTAGGTCATGATCTCGCAGTTCGTGGGTTCGAGCCCCGCGTCGGGCTCTGTGCTGACTGCCAGCTCAGAGCCTGGAGCCTGTTTCAGTCTGTGACTCTTTCTCTCTGACCCTCTCCTGCTCACACTGTCTCTCTCTCTCTCCTAAAAATTAAAAAAAATAAAAAAAATAAAAAAAGAAGAGCCATCGAAGACCCAAGCCACAACTCTAACTGAAGTTTAGAGCTTCATCCCAAACTTCTTTTACCATTTGCTCAAGGGAAAGGAAAAGGATTGAGGGTAATTTTGAAATATAAAAGTAGTATTTCCTGTTTGATATCAGCAGACAAGATGTAAAAGCACCTTAACAAAAATAACCTTGTTTTTTTTTTGTTTTTTTTTTAATTTTTTTTTTTTTGATGTTTTATTTATTTCTAGGAGAGACAGAGAGAGACAGCGTGAGCAGGGGAGGGTCAGAGAGAGAGGAAGACACAGACTCTGAAATAGGCTCCAGGCTCTGAGCTGGCAGTCAGCACAGAGCCCGACGCGGGGCTCGAACCCACGAACCGCAGATCATGACCTAAGCGAAAGTCGGACGCTTAACCGACTAAGCCACCCAGGCGCCCCATAAAAATAACCTTGTAAGTGGAAGGCTTTCACCTCATAAGTAAGAGTTTAAAAGAGTAGGAAGTCAGCGTGATCCTTACCAGCCATATCTGTCTGTGGAATCTGGTACAGCTTCGTAAACTCATCTGGATAATTTTCTACCCAGTTCCAAAATGCCTACAAGTAACAAAACATAGGTTAGTTCCAAAATGCCTACAAGTAACAAAACATAGGTTCTTATGTGAAAGGGATATTTTCACAATACAGTAAGTAAAATGTCATACACCCTCAATTATATTACAAACTTCTAATCTCCTTCATAAGAATACTGTAGTTCATTCCTCCTAAATACTAATGTGAAATTATCACTGAAGTCATGACTTTTGTATCAAAATTGTAAAGACAGCAACATCTATAACCAAAATTTAACAAAATTTTAATGTTGAAGAGGTCATAACTTACTTTTTCCAGGCTATTTATAACTGCTAACTGTGCAACCTTCTTTAGGGATTTAAATTTAAATGCTGTTTCTGGAAAAAAAAAATTTTTTTTAATTAACTCTAAAATTAATTACTTAACAAATACAATTCAGAGCTACTAGTGGAAAAAAACAAACAAAAACCAACACTTTCCTTTTACATACAAACAAACTTTTGCTCCAGTATTGTTTTTAATGTTCATTTACTTTTGAGAGAGAGAGAGCGAGCGAGCGTGCGCACACACACAAAGGAGAGGAACAGAGTGGGGGAGGACAAAGGATCAGAAGCGGGCTCCGTGCGGACAACAGCGAGCCTGATGTGGGGCTCAAATTCACAAACCGTGAGATCACGACCTGAGTTGAAGTCGGGCCCTTAACCAGCTGAGCCCCCCAGGCGCCCCACATTTTACTATTATTTGTAAGCAATGTGAAAATAAAGACAATTAATATAAACCAAAAGCTCACCGGTTATGTCCACTAAAGACAAAATTCAATACAAAGCCAATATGTCCTGAATTTTTTATCAAAGGCTGTTTTTTTCTTTTGTTTTTAATAATCAATTTTTTAAGCATAAAACATGTAGTAGTGATTGTAGAAAATTCAAAAAATACAAATCAATCTAAGGGGAACTTAAAATCTCATCCAGGCTTCTCCCATTCAAAATCACAGTAACGGTCTGATAAACTTTCTTCCATACATTTTTGAATGCATGTATGAGACTAAAGGCTAAATCAGGGGCGCCTGGGTGGCTTAGTCGGCTAAGCGTCCGACTTTCGCTTAGGTCACGATCTCGCGGTTCTTGGGTTCGAGCCCCGCGTCGGGCTCTGTGCTGACTGCCAGCTCAGAGCCTGGAGCCTGTTTCAGAGTCTGTGTCTCCCTCTCTCTCTGACCCTCCCCTGCTCACGCTGTCTCTCTCTCTCCTAGAAATAAAATTAAAAAAAAAAAAAAATAAGGCTGAATCAAACCTGTTTTCTTCATTTCATATCGTATCCCAAATTTTTTCCAGATCATTAATAACTCCTCATACATTTATTTGACAATCTAAATATGATAGTAACTATTACTTAACAGTTACAACAGACCAGGTATTTTCAATCTAATATACTTAATTCTTCCAAAATCTTAATGTTTTCAGGTATTACAGATGAGCAAATTGTGTTTCTGAGGTTATAGTCTGTCTTTCAGGATATTTAAGTCGATATATTAAGGTTATTTAAACATTTTCTAATTATATGTTTAAGATATTTCCAATACTGGGGCACCTGGGTAGATCAGTCGGTCAAGTATCTGACTCCTGAGGTTTGGTCATGATCCCAGGATCATGGGATTGAGTCCCGTGTTAGGCTCCACGCTGAGCATGGAGACTACTTGGGATTCTCTCTCTCCCCCACTCTGCTCCTATCCCACTAGAGCCCACACTCTTTCTCAAAAAAAAGAAAAAAGAAAGAAGAAAAAAGATATTTCCAATATTTCCTCACATGAGTGGGGGAGGGAGGCAGAGGGAGAAAGAGAATCCTGAGCAGGCTCCACACCCAGCGTGGAGCCCGTCACGGGGGCCCAAGCCCATGACCCCAGGGCCAGGACCTGAGCCAAAACCAAGAGTCAGGCATAATGAATTAATATAATTCATTATTATATTAACATAATTAACATAAATGAATTAATGTTCATTTCTTTAGGGTAAGATCTAGTAGAACTATCTGGTCAAAGAGATGAATATTTTTCAAGGCTCTTGATAAATACTGCCAAGCTGATTTGCAGAAGGGTGGGGCCAAATGCCACTTGCACATCCTTTTCATCATTAAACATATGTTTTCATTTTGCTCACGTGATTGTTCAAAACAGTAGACTGCATTTTTAAAACATGACTGAACATTTCTCCACATGAATATCTTAGATATTTTACTTTCCTCTTCCATCAATGTGTTGCTCACATCTACAAAAAGATTTATACATGGAAAAGATGAGCCTGCTATAAACTAGTTTAGTGGTAACAGTCCCTTGGCAGAGAACTCCACCTATGGACTTTTTAATTTTTTTATGTTTATTATTTTTGAAAGAGAGGGAGACACAGACAGAGGGCAAGCAGGGGAGAGGCAGACAGACAGGGAGACACAGAATCCGAAGCAGGCTCCAGTCTCTGAGCTGTGAGCACAGAGCCTGACACGGGTCTTGAACTCACAGACTGCAAGATCATGACCTGAGATGAAGTTGGACGCTTAACCGACTGAGCCACCCCGGCGCCCTCTATGGACACTGTTTTAATTGAGGTGTAATTGACAAACAACATTATATTAGTTTCAGGTATACAACATAATGATTCAGTATTTGTGTATATTGTAAAATGATCACAATAAGTCTAGTTAATTAACATCCATCACCATATGTAGTTACAAAACTTTCTTGTGATAAGAACTTTTAGGATCTATTCTCTTAGCAACCTTCAAATATGCAATTAACTAGACTCACCATGCTGTACATTACATCCCCAGGACTTTTTATTTTATAACTGAAAGTTTGTACCTTTTGATCACCCTCAATCATTTTGCCCACCTCCCCTTTCCCCCACTTCAGGCAACCACCAATCTTCATCTGTTCTCTGTATCTAGGACTTAGGTTGTTTTCCTTGTTGTTGTTGTTTTTTGTTTTTTGAAGATTCTACATATAAGGAAATCATGTGGTATTTGTCTTTCTCTTAGCATAATTCCCTTAACGTCCATCCCGTTGTCACAAATGGTAAGATTTTCTTCTTTGTGGCTGAATAACATTCAATTTCAATATATATAATATATATATTCCATTCTATATATTATACGTGTAACATATGTAAATATGCTTATACATTTTATATATAAATACAGAAGTATATTCTATATTTTACATATTTACATATATATTTTATATAAATACATAAACATATGTGTACATTTAAATACGTATATATCTTGTGTTATCGATTCATCAGTCAAGGGATACTTAAGCTGTTTCTGTATCTCTCTTCCCTGTTAGAATCTAATACTGCAATGATCACGAGGTGCATGTCTATCCTCAAGTTAATGTTTTCATTTTCTCTGGATAAATAATAACCAGAAGCAGAATTGCTGCGTCACATCGCAGTTCCACCTTCAGTATTCTGAGGCGCCTCTGCACCGTTTGGCTGGGCGGCCGCACAGTGCTCCCTCCCCACCCACAGCTCCATTCGGATAAAAGCCATTCTAAGAGACGCGAGGAGCTATCTCACTGCGGTTCTGATTTGCATTTTCCTGATACTAGTGATGCTGAACATCTTTTCATGTACCTGGTGGCCACCTACATGTCTTCTTGGGAAAAATACCTATTCAGGTCTTCTGCCCACTGTTTAATTACCTTTTTTTTTTTTTTTTTTTTGCTATTGAGTTGAATGAGTTCTTTACATATTTTGTATATGAACCTCTTACCAGTATACGACTTGCAAATACTTTTCTTCCATCCAGTAGGCTGCCTTTTCAGTTTTGTCGCTGTTTCCTTTGCTGTACAGAAGCTGTTAATCTCGTGTAGTCTCTACTGCTTATTTTTGTTTTTGTTGCCCCTATGGACTTCTAATGAAGGGATACAGGTACGTACCATTTCTAAGATAGAGATGAGACTTCAAGTAATAAAACTGTCTCAACAATTTAAATGTTCTATTTTTCTGGACTTGCAAATGAGTGTCTTGCTCTCTAAGTCAGTTTTAAAATGTATCCCTCCAACTCTCCCTGCTCTTGCTCTCCTTTGATTTCCAAATGATGGCATTTACTTCACAGGGCTCTTGAGCCTTTTTGCCTTCCCGTGGTCGTTTACCTTATCTTTACGACATCTTGACTGTGTTATACACAGTAGTCTATTCTCCATTCCAAAGTATATGTCTTTGCTCTCATTCTACAAGTTTCTGACTGGACAGCCTATCCACACCTCAAGGTCAATAAACGTAACACTAAATTTATCATTTTCCTGGCTGCCTTCCATGCTGCCGTCAACCCTTCCGCTCCTCTCCTGCGTTCATCGGCTTGTTCTGTAGTACTCGGTGAGACTTCTCTTTAACCTCACATATCTAAATAAATCACCACATGCCTGGTGATGTATTTTACGTACTTTGTGCACTCCACTTCCTAAATACCACTATCAAATTGGTCCCCACCCTATCCCATTCCAATCAGACCTGCACTGCCTTCATTTCTCACTGACATTTCTTACTCGCTCATACAACCACGTCCCAAGAGCACATGCAACCTTCTACCAAGCCATCTTGCAAATTTCAAGCAAAGTGGCATATCTAAAATAAAATACTGATCCCACTTTACACCTTTTTCTATCATTTCCCACCACCAGTAAAATAAAGCCACATAACCCATCGGCACAACGGTGTAAGTGTTGGCTCTAGACGTGGGCAGACGTGTAAGAATCTTACCTGCCACTCACTAGCTGTCTGACCTCGGAAAAATACTTAAGCCTCAGCTGCCTCATCTACGTAGGGGATGATACTACTACTATCTGCTTCATAGGATGACTGTAAGCATCGATGACAAAAGGCATTAAACTGCATAGGATGATATGTGGCATGTGCTGGACATGCAACAAACGTCCCCTTGCCTTTGTTACTACCACATGGTCTACTCTTAACACCTCCCCATCTTGCTCTTTTCCTCTTAACAGTCCCACCCCCAAACACACACACACCTCTTCCCTCACTTTCTGCCCACCCTACTGGAGTTTGGCACATTACTTTGCAAATAATTTGATAACAGTATATTTGTCTCATAAACCAGGCCATGAGCTCCACAGAGACATATTAATCTCTGTACACCTAGCACTGAGCATGGTTTCTTGCACACAATTTCTCAACAAATGCTGTTGGAGTAAATTTAAAACACATTATTAGGGGCGCCTGAGTGGCTCTGTCAGTTAAACAAGTGTCTGACTTCAGCTCAGGTCATGATCTCATGGCTCATGGGTTCAAGCCCCACGTCAGGCTCTGTACTGACCGCTGTGGAGCCTGGAGCCTGTTTTGGACTCTGTGTCTCCTCTCTCTCTGCCCCTTCCCTGCTTGGCCGCTGTCTCTCTCTCTCAAAAATAAATAAACATTAAAAAAACAGAACAAAAAAAATGACTAATTTTACTATTCATATTACAGCAAGTTTCCAGTCATTTCACCAACGACACCTAGAGCCATCTTTTGCTGGTCTACTGAATATCGGTTTTTTACAGTTTACACATTTATCAGCTAAACTCTAAATTTATGTTCATGAGGAGGCTGTGTTCCAATAGGGATGACTTACCACAATAAAGAGAGTCATTTATTCACACATTTAGTTCCTCTTATTTGAACATGAAGAACCATTTAAATTAATTATTACAGACTAAACATTTTCTAAGAAACCTGATGTTTTAAACAAATACCTACTCATGGACAACCAGAACCGGATTTTTTTAAATTCTTTTTTTAATAAAGTTTATTCGTTTATTTTGAGAGAATGCTCAAGCATGCACACGGTGGGGGAGGGGCAGAGGAAGAGAGGAGGGGAGAGGGTGGAGAGAAAGAGGAGGGGAGAGAGAGAGGAAAAGATAGAGATATAGAGAGACACAGAGAGAGAGAGAGAGCGAGAGAGAGCGCAAGCTCCAAGCAGGCCCCACACTTGGCACAAAGCCCCATATGGGGCTCAAGCTCCCAAACCACGAGATATGACCTGAGCCAAAGTCAGACACTTAACCGACTGAGTCACCCAGTTGTCCCTTAGCTTTATTTCTGTCCCTAAACAGTTATGAAAAATCACAAAACCTCACATATACTTCTAAAATTCTATATATAGAGAAAAATCTCTAAATTTTATCATCCTTAACTTCTTAATGCTTGATAGATACTAAGATCTTAACATTTCAACTGTGAATTGATTTGTGGTTTATTACAGTGTAAAACAATTGCTGTCCACTTAACATAATAGCTAAAACAATCCATTTTCTTCTTTAGCAAAGTTACTGAAAGTGATTTAATTATTGCTTGGTTTTATAACAATAATGATCTAAAATCGGTAATAGAGACAGAACAGAGCCTTATAGTATTGATCTACATAGATATAGCCTTTTTAAATCTCTGGTGTACTAGTTATTGAGTTTGAAGCAAAGGTTAAGAAAACTACAAAGACGGGCACCTGGGTGGCTCAGTCGGTTGGGCATCCGACTTAGGCTCGGGTCATAACCTTGCGGTTCATGAGTTCAAGCCCCACATCAGGCTCTGTGCTGACAGCTGGGAGCCTGGAGCCTGCTTCAGGTTCTGTCTCCCTCACTTTCTGCCCCTCCCACACTTGTGATCTGTCTCTGTCTCTCAAAAAAAAAAAACAAAAAACGGAAATTATAAACAAAGTGTTTGACAATAACTGTAGAACTGTTGAGGTTTTCAAAGTTAATATAACTAAATCTTCTTTTAGGTCAGACACTAAAAACATTTTTCATAATTCTTTAATATATAAAAGTAAAATTAAAAAATGTGAATCATATACTATAAGATTTCACATTTAAATTAGACAGAATTCAGTATCACAGAAAACTAAAAATCAATTTGTATAAAATGAATTTAGCTATGTATACACAGTTTATTATTAATGCTCATTGATATTTGATTAATACTAACTTTCATGTTTCCCACAAAAATTATCTCAAGCCCTTGTGACTGTTTCTTTTAATCAACATAATCATGCAAAGCATTTCCTAAAGCTTTAAAATCACATATTAAGCACTACCATATCCGCATGTGGGACTATAACGGAAATGAACAAGGAAGCAAAAGGAATGAGAAAGATAAGAGACTTCATAATGCTATAAAGTCAGTCAGAAAATCATTAACAGACCTGAAAACACAAATGTCAGAAATAAGATTCCTGACTCAGTTCTTTCTCTTGTCATAAAATCACAATCTTCTGGTTCTATTCTGTAGTGACACTATGATATCCTGCTAAACTATCTGCTTTTGGCACTACAACAGTTAAACAGATAATTTCTATAACCTATGGCTATCCAGCGTCTGGGTGGCTCAGTCGATTGGGCATCTGACTTCGGCATAGGTCATGATCTCACAGCTTGTGAGTTTGAGCCCTGCATCAGGCTCTGTGCTGACAGCTCAGAACCTGGAGCCTGCTTCAGATTCTGTGTGTCTCTCTCTGCCCTCTCCATCTCATGTTCTATCTCTCTCTCTCAAAAATAAAGTTAAAAAAAAAAAGAAATGAAATTCTAGAAAAATTAAGTAACAACAGCACCTTTATGCTCTCTTTGTTAAAGTAAAAATTATAGTTGAACAAAACTTTCCACTGCCAAGAATTAAGATACCCTGTTTTTGTCTTCAAAGGCTCAAAAAATTTTGAACCAGTAAACATTACTGTCCATTTCACAAGGACATGCACACTATAAATCCACTTTGATGTTTTAGTTCAACACAATTAGTACAAAAAAAAAATCTATGTTCAAACACTAGTTTTTCACCAAAAAGTGATTAGTTTCAGATATATCATACATTTAAACTTACCCTTTAGGAGTCGTTTTAATTTTGCGCAATCCACATTGATATACTGTAACAATTCTATATCATGAACGTCAACGTTGTCTTCTGAACAAACAGTCAATTCTTGTAACCTGAAAAGTAAAAACCAAAAAGAATTTCTCATCTTAGGGAAAGTCCAAAATTCTGAACTGAACAGGTTCTTCTCACCCCAATGATGAATTTTTAAAAGACAATATACATATAAAAATAAAGCAACAAATAAGGTTTTTTTTAATGTTTAGTTATTTTTGAGAGAGACAGAGTGCGAATGGGGAAGGGGCAGAGAGAGAGGGAGACACAGAATTGGAAGCAGGCACCAGGCTCTCAGCTGTCAGCACAGAGCTCAAAGCAGGGTTCAAACCCACAAGCCATGAGATCATGACTTGAGCTGAAGTTGGACGCTCAACCGATCGAGCCACCCAGGCACCTCAACAAATATTTCTTATAAAATTTAAAGGTACAAAAAAATAAAATAAAATAAAATTTAAAGGTACATAGTTAAATTAGGGGACATGATGAAAGAAATCAAGATAATCCAGTAGACTTCACTGTACATACATAAATCAAATCACGATGTTGTATACCTTAAGTATATACAAATTTTATTTTTTTAAAAATTCATAGCATATGGGTAACTGCAGGAGCAAAGATGCCTAAGTATTTGAAATACTATTCTCTGCTCTGTGTAGTTTTGAATTTTCTCTGTAATAAAAAAAAATTAATTCAAATTTCAAATTAGAAGACTAATTTTATTAACTTATGATTACATCAGCTAGACTTCAGAAACATGAATGATATTTTATCTACATTTATAAGATATATTTACTTCATACTGAAAAAATGAGTAATCTTTCTCCCTTGCAATTTTCACAATCTGTGTATTTACGTGATTATTTGATTAATCTCCTTCCCTCACAGTAGAACTTAGTCCTATAAAGGCAAAAATCTTTCTAAACTGCAAAAGTGTCACTTACATTAGATATCAAGTTATCACAAATGTAGAAAAATTTAACACTTAACAAATATATCTTTTAACTGATAAATACTCACTTAAGTCTGAATAAAAATTTCTCCTCCAGTTTTCACTAACAAGCACAGAAGTCAGCTTTTCAAAAGCTGATATTGTTAATCTCTTGAGTTGTGCTCCCTAATGAGGCACATTCATTTTTTCAATTAATAGATATCAAAATGTAAGCAGATAAGTGGAATTACTAATGTTCATAAATGCAGAAAGATGGTGAAAAGGCATAAATACTACAAACTTTTATTTATAAAATTAAGTCAAATTATAACTATTTCAATGCAGTCTTAAGTTGGCATAATCATCTTACTAAACTTTTAGTTGCTAAAAATGAAATCAACCGATTTCTTCCTTCTCAAATTCCTCTTCCACTCACTTTAGCCTGCAGTTGTACAGCTAACATTAAAACTATTCTAAGCGCTTACACTAAAGCTCTTCGTATCATCAGGGTAAGGAAAGCTTAGCAGTTCACACTAGGAATAAGAAGGTCCTCAATACTGATTTACATGCTAAAAATTCCCCAGCTGCTGCAAAGAGCCTAGGAAATATGGAATATGAGTCCTAAGGAAACACAACTAATAAATCAGCAACACCAACTTTTGAAGAGCTGACTCCTGTGGTTATTTGTGAAAAACAGAATAAAAGTTTAATTCTTTATACAGCCCAGTATTTCCATAGGAAAGGGGAGTTTTATGAAGCTTAAATGTCATTTCTGAAACACAGAAATCAAAGGGTAGTTTGAGCAAAAGAAGTGAAATGGAAAACTTACCAGTAAATCATCTAGAAAGAGCAGGCAAGCTGAACCTGAACAGAAAGATATTTAAAGTATATAGAAATAAAAGAAAGGCACCTGGTTGGCTCAGTCGCTTAAGCATCCACCTTTGGTTCAGGTCATGACCTCACGGTTCGGGAGTTCAAGCCCCACGTGGGGCTCTGTGCTGACAGTTCAGAGCCTGGAGCCTGCTTCAGATTGTGTGTCTCCCTCTCTCATTGCCCCTCCCCTGCTCACATTCTGTCTCTCTCTCTTTCAAAAAATAAACTTTAAAAAAATTAAAATAGGTGCGCTTGGGTGGCTCAGTCTGTTGAGCGACCAACTTCAGCTCAGGTCATCATCTTGGGGCTCTGTGCTGACAGCTAGAAGCCTGGAGCCTGCTTCAGATTCTGTGTCTCCCTCTCTCTCTATCCTTCTCTTGCTCACGCTCCGTCTCTCTCAAAAATAAAATAAACATTAAAAAAATTTTTAAATAAACTATATAGAAATTAAAGAAAACAAACACCCCCTCCTCCTCAACCCCCACCCATCCACCCAGGCCTAGAAATGAAGAGGAAAATGAAAACCAGAGATGATTTTGAAGACATGGTCTTATCTTGCAACAAAGAAAGCACAAGGGGTTGGGACTAACATCTACATGGGACTGGATACAAAACCTTATACCTTAATGAGGCAGGGAGTAGAACTGGGGCCCTGGGGAAAAAACTGACTAGCAAGACCTATGCACTTCCTTAAAAGAGAGCTGCACAGAGAGAGTCAAAGAATGAAGGGAGGGGAGAAGGAGAAAAAACAAAAACTCTACCGGCACAAGAAGTCCGTCTGCTCTGGCTAAGTTTTGGGTAGGGAAAAGTCACCCAGGCCGGTTACCTGATAAGGGTTTGAGGTCCACATTATACCATCAGTACAATCTGGGGATGAGAAATTAACCAAAAAAACTAAGTGCAGAGACGGGCACTTGGCAAAATCAAGTGTAAATGTGAAAACGGCTACTAAGACACGCCCATAGCTCCAGGCTAAAACAGAGATGCGCATCACAGATGACTTTGCCATCCAAGTTTACAAAACAGATTGATTCACTGCAAATGAGAGTTGGCACATGCCAGCATAATAAGATCTTAAGAGAATATAAGATAAGTATGTTTTAAATTATTATAGCCATATAAGAAATGTAAAAGTATTAAGAAAAATAAGAAATCATTTTTTTAAAACAGGGATTTGTAAAAGAATCAAATAGAACTTTTAAAACCACTGAGTCTTGGGGCGCCTGGGTGGTTCAGTCAGTTAAGCATCGACTTCAGCTCAGGTCATGATTCAGGAGCTCGGGGGTTTGAGCCCCACATCTGCTATCAGCACAGAGCCTGCTTTGTATCCTCTGTACCCCTCTCTCTATGCTCCTTCCACACTCATTCTTTCTCTCTCTTAATAAATAAATTTTTTTTAAAAATCACTGAGTCTCGTGGCCTTATTCCAGGGCCCTCCCACTACCAAACACTTAGATTTGTGCAAGTGCGCTGTAATTCTCTGGAGAAAGCAGCCACAG
Source organism: Proteles cristata cristata (assembly GCA_017311185.1). Lineage (NCBI taxonomy): Eukaryota > Metazoa > Chordata > Mammalia > Carnivora > Hyaenidae > Proteles > Proteles cristata. The sequence continues at coordinate 907,004 of JAESUZ010005299.1, forward strand.
AACATGTATATACTTCAGCCGAATAATAAACTTATCTTAAGGTCTGTAGTCCATATTCTCTTAAAACAAATCAAAGGACAGAAATATCAAAAGCTAGGGGTGCCGGATTCTTGACTTCAGCTCAGGTCATGATCTTGCGGTTCGTGGGATCGAGCCCTGCATCAGGCTCTGCACTGACAGTGAGGAGCTTGCATGGGATTCTCTCTGTCTCTCTCTCTCTCTCTCCATGTCTCTACCTCTCTCTCTACCTCTCTCTCTCTCTCTCTCTCTCTCTCTCTCTCTCTCTCCTACCATTCCTCTCCTCCCTCCACACTGTGCTCTCTCAAAATAAATAAACATTTTTTTAAAAAGAGAAATATCGAAAGCTAATGTTAATTCTAAAAGAAACATTTGTGGACAGGTAGAATAGTCAAACACAATAAATGTTATGATATTGGTCCATCTAATATACATGAAACATAAACTCAATCTTCAGAAAGAAACTGCCATTCTAGTCACTTGCATATTTTAAGCCACCTAATGTTATGACAGCAATGTCATAAGATATCTATATCTAATTAAACCATCAGAATGGTCTTTTAGGTGAGTGGTCCTCTAACAAGATCAGCTCCTATTTCTGGCCCGGGCTAAATTAAACGGCAAATGCCATCGTCTGAAACATGTATTTCATAGGTCCCATTTCTGAGTAGTCTGTCCCCTGAAAGCTAAGGAAACTGGCTGATTTTGGAGATATTTAACTTCTCTTCTGGAAACTGTGAAGTAGGTTCAGGAAATACACAAAAGCTGTCTATATTTACATGTGCTAATGCTGCAAAATCCTACAAAATGAAACCTTTGGTGACTAGAATTCTAGAGTTTTTAAAAGGTGTCATATTCACTGTGTTTTATAAAGCATAGTCTATACTTGGATAGACTAAAAAATATTTTATTCTTTTGATACTTTTCTACCTTCAATGTAAGTTTACTTCAAGTAATAAGCTGGTACAGTAGTCACTGAAACAAAGAAGGGGTTTTGTTTGTCTTTTATCATTTTCACATCGCTTCTTCCCTAGGTGTCAGTTACCTTGCTCCTTCAACTAGTTTAATATTACTGAGACTATAAAATGTTATCACTCAAAAACTTTCATGAAGACAATGTTTTATTGTATAAGTAATACCTAATAGTATCAATCTTATTACACCATTAAACAAAATTTTAATTTTTTGTACCAGTTCTGAAGAGGGACTGAAGAATATTATTGCCTAGTATCATGACTATAAAAATATCATATTTATTAAAAAGATGGCAGGATTTTGAAGTTACCCAATTCCCCCAAAATACTATAGCACAAATTTTCTAATTATGAGGTATGTTCTCATTCACACCTGTTGGAAAACAACAGAAGAATAACCAAAGCTGACTAATGGAAGTTCACTGTTCACACAGACAAGTCAAAAGATAAAGTATGTATCAATAAACAAAGAAGGCTGTTTTTCCATATTCTATATTAGAGTCACTAAATCCCTAAGTGATTTATGTTATACTTCTTACTTGGTCATAATTAAGGATCCATTTGACTATACTTGCATAAATTAGGCAAGTCATTTGTAAGAAAGCAAGTTCCAGAATTACCTGCTACCATCAGTTAGAATTCTACTCCATAGAACACCATCTATATACCAATTTCTTCCCATCTATAGCATATCACAACTGATGATCACAATTTGATTTTTAATCAATAAAAGCTTAAATCCTATTTATCATATAAACCTGAAGTACAACAGTAAAAATATTATTAAAAGATTTCATTAAAAATATAGTTAAAATGGAAGTATACAGTAGCAGCCTGGGATAATGAACCTAATAGACTCTGACCAGTCTGACTTAAAAAATTTGGGGTCCTCCACTGTTTGATATATTCCCTTGATAAATTCTTTGGGCATTAGTCTGCTTATCTGTAAACTGGGGGAAGTATCACCTACATTTCAGAGATACTATGAGGATAAAACACTACATGTGCCGTAAAAACTCAAAAAAAAAAAAAGGGAGCTTCTACAATTCATACACTTAGAACACAGTCTACTTTCTGGAGAAGTCTACTTTGCAAATTACTCACTTCCTGTGCTTCCGTATTGCTAGGTTTTGTTTTCATTTGGCAACTTAGGATCTTGTGATAAAGAACAGAGCTGTGAGGTCATTAGAATTCTGACTACTCTTCTCAGTTATTCTATCTGATTAGCTGATTCCATTTAAAGAAATAAAATGTTAGAAAGCCCAATTAAAAACTCATACCTAGTGTTAAAAACAAAACCTGATCATGGGTGAACTATTTCCCTAAAATTTGGACTTTCAACCTCGTAACAGTACTCACATTTAATTGTACACATAAGTATCACAATATTGCACAATAAAAATATCAAAGAAATCAATGCAAACAATTTATACGAAAGCCCAAGCCAAATTCATTTCTGTCAACTTTTTATTTTTACACAGACAAAAGAAAGACTTCTAAAATTATATTACTTACAACGGTCCTGTGTAGACTTACTCACTAACCTGGTAGAAATGCGACTAAACACCGCATTGAAGTTGTTGCAACTGAGAGAAAACAAAACCCCAGACGCAGAATTCCGAAGTTCAGCTGCATGCTGGTTTCCTTCACGACAGGTGTGAAGAAAATGGCAGATTTCTGGCAGCAACTGTTTGACCAGCATTGTTTCATCTAATCTCATTGTGTCCTTTGGTTGCTAAAATAGAAAGAATCACACAACTCTAAAGCTTTCTTACATTTACATGTAAAGATTCTCTGGTTTGAAAACTTTCAAACATACATTAGACTTGAAATACAATAATGGACAATAATATATTCGTACCATAATTCAATACAATAATATATTCACCTAGATTCAGCAACTGTTAATATTTCATCGTGTTTACCATATCCACTTATAATTAGTCTAATAAAGAGAAGGGTTCCGTCTTTGACCTCTTAGTCACAATGGAAGCCCCCTCCATCCACCCCAGCATTATCCCCCACACCACCACCACCACCACCACTCCTGTTTGTTCCCTGTTCACCAAATCCCTACATAATAAGCCTTCCCACTCCTGGGAATCTCTAATTTGTTGTGAATTCTAAAAAAAATTTATTCGTATTCATTTGTGAGTGCGCTGTGTCATCTGTCTCAAATCTAAATAAATTCCTGGGCGGGCAATCACACCTGCCTTTTAGAGGACTGTCCAAAAGAGACAGATATCTACTTATTACAAATAATTTTATTTCGGTCGAGCCATTTCAAAGTGAGTTACAAACATTATAACACTTCACCCATTGGTACTTTAGCATCTCTTAAAAATAAGGACATTCTCCAATATAACTTCAATACAATCATCACATCAAAGAACAAAAAAATCAAAAAACAATTCCCCTTATATCAGCTAACACCCAATCTACATTCAAATTTCCCCAACTGCCCCCAAAATGTCATTCATGGCTTCCTTTTAATTCAATCAGGACCCAAAAAAGGTTCGGATGATTGCACCATGATTCCTTTACTCCCTTTATTCTAAAACGATCTCTCCCCACCACATACTCCTTATTCTTCATTTTTATTTTTGATAACATTGACTTCTTTAATAAAATGGGGCTTTCAAAATGTTTCATATTGTTGATTAGATTATTTCTTAGTAGTGTGCCTGGTCTTTCTAGTTACTGTATTTTCTGTAGCTGGAACCTAAATCTAATAGTTTGATTAGATTCAGGTTAAACGTGTCAGGTAATTCAGTAAAGTTCATATTATATCACATCAGGAGCACATAATGTCAGGTGGTCCCAATATTGACGACACACCAACTTGATAACTTTGGTGTTAACACCAAGATCTCTACTTTATAAAGTAAATCTCTCCAATTAACAAAACAACCAATGGATAAGCTCTCTTGCAGATATACTGTTCCATATCACCTAACAGCTAACATTCATATAAGAATGACAATTTTTATATACCAAGCATGATGACAAAGAACAAAGTTTTGTACAATTGTGTGCTATGCTTGATTCTTTAATTGTAATCCAAGTGTCTTCAGATATAAATACACTGAAACACATGGACGGCAAATAAAGAGACATGATAAAAACCCGCAAAATTCAAGTGGCGATGCCTGCATCTTATAGGCCAATTAAACAATAGAAATGTTGAAACTCCAATTAACAAACAAGTAATAATTCCAAAAGTATTCACTCTTTTGAATAATGGTCTTATAGGTAGGAACAAAACTTCCTCAAATTCTACAAAAGTTTACTCATAATATGATTTTCATCAACATTTGATCATTTTCATTTAGTTATTTCAACTACTTATATGATAAACATGCACTTGTAGGCTCAGTTCTTCTGAAACTCCCTTGACTTACTACAATCTAAAAATGAAAATCAACAGAAAACCATAAAACCATTGAAGGCAATCCCGAAAAACACAACTGTCCAATAATATGAATAGCATTATTTTTTAACTGTAAATTCAATGAAAAAAATTCATACATTTTCATTAGAACAGAGCAAAATAACATTTTATGTATTATACAAGTTCTACCATGCCCATTTATTAGAGTTTCGGTTAGGCTAGCGCCAAAGAGTAGTAATTAAACAAGAGCCATTAATAGCAGTAATCATCATTCAAAGTACATTGACCATTACCTCTCCATTACGAATGTTAACAGAAAAGAGCTACAGGGCTGAAAGAGGCAATACACCACCCCACCCCACCCACATTCAAACACGGATACGGTTCATATTCTGGTGTTCACAATCAAAGCAACAAATACAGAGAACTGACTCAGGACTAGTTTAAAAGCTGTCCATCTTCACAACTGCATCATCCCATTTAACGGTGCTTCTGCTCTTCCACTCCACTTTATGAATGAACAACAGCACATCACAAACTGATAGAGAATGACAAAGCTAAAAACAGAACTAGCTCACCCTCAAATTAAATAGTAAGCTTATAAACGCTGCCTAACAATTGTGAAATATGGTCAAGGGTCAAAAAAAGAGTTTAAAACACTATGCTTAGGTTTGGTGGCCATTAAAATATCTAGAAAGACCAGGTAAACTGAACAATAACAAAACAATATTTAAAGTATATAGAAATAAAAGAGGGGCACCTGGGTGGCTCAGTTAGTTAAGCATCCACCTTTGGTTCAGGTCATGACCTCACGGTTTGGGTGGCTCAGTTAGTTAAGCATCCACCTTTGGTTCAGGTCATGACCTCACGGTTCGGGAGTTCAAGCCCCGCATGGGGCTCCATGCTGACAGTTCAGAGCCTGGAGCCTGCTTCAGATTCTGTGTCTCCCTCTCTCATTGTCCCTTCCCTGCTCAAATTCTGTGTGTGTGTGTGTGTGTGTGTGTGTGTGTGTGTGTGTGTGTGTGTGTGTGTGTGTGTGTGTGTGTGTGTGTGTGTCTCCCTCTCTCTCTCTCTCTCTCTCAAAAACAAATAAACATTTAAAAAATTAAAATAGGGGTGCTTAGGTGGCTCAGTCTGTTGAGCGTCCAACTTCAGCTCAGGTCATCATCTTGGGGCTCTGTGCTGACACCTCGGAGCCTGGAGCCTGCTTCAGATTCTGTGTCTCCCTCTCTCTCTGCCCCTCTCCTGCTCATGCTCTGTCTCTCTCAAAAATAAAATAAACATAAAAAATTTTTATTTTTAAAAATAAAATTTACATAAGAAGTAAATTCCATAAATAAACTATATAGAAATTAAAGAAAACAGACATGTCTTAAACACGTCTCTTTTCTCAGGATGCACAGTGGAGTTTTCCAAGTCTGCACTCTACCCCTTCCGCAAACACTGCTGACCGTGCCCTCTCTTCTCAACCACACAGTCAGTCGTTATCTGCAAGTCCCCCCTCAGTGAGGGCTACTACAGAAAACTGCAGCATATGGAATACAGAGCACTTCTGAATAAAAGCAAAAGATGTGCCAAAGAAGAGAGAATATAATAAACTCTAGTATTTACTGAACAGACATTTAAAATGAAGGCATCTCCTAACACATCCCCGTAAGAATTAAGGCTGCTGCAGTATAGAAGCACCTTGCTTTATACAACAAAAAATATTCTTAACAAATTCTAAGTAAGTCATGGTTGAAGCAGAATGAGGTAACTATTCAGAGGAAACCTAAGAAAGAATGGTTCTATACTCAACGACTCCTCCACATACCTATTTTGTTCGTTCATATTTACATATAACAAGTGTTCTTAAGGTAGGATCCATCAGCAATAGTTATAACTGTAATTTTTAAAAATCCCCTTTTATGAAGATTTGAAAAGTAAAACACTAAAATCAGATAAAATATGAAACTGGGGGGAGAGACCAGATTACTCCTGGCCTTTGCGTCACAGTTTTCCACGGCTAAGCAACACTACAGGCCTAACATTATCTGGAGAAGTCAAGTCAGTCACATAGTGGCTTTTTTTCATAAAATCTTTTCTAAAAAACCTGTGACAGATATGTGGCCCAAGTTTAGCACTTTATAAATAAACTTAATATCTATTTACAAAAGATAAGAAGTTTCTCTTCAAAATTTGTCTATGCTCTGTTAGCTCTGTTAGCAAAATTCATATTCATATGTCTGAGACCAAAAATTCCATATGACTTTTCTTGTGTGTATACATTTTGGGACATCAGATCATTCTCAAAACTGAATTCACAAAACCTGCCTATTTTAGATTTACTTACCCCAGCAAGACATTTTTCCAGTGTATCCAATATAATCAACTGAGAGAGATATAAATTTTTTTCGGCGGCTTCTCCAAATATTCTCTAAAAGAAAAAATATTCAGAACACTAAAAGTTGGCTATTACTCCCTACTCCAAAACCAGCACATATCTGAAAAGTGAGGGACGAAGCATTAAGGAAAACAAAAAATCCAGTTTTCCACTTTACCTCCCAGATTACTCTATTTAAATCCATTATTTCCAATTTTATCTTAATGCTCACACAAAATATATGCCCAGGCAAATGAAAATGCTGGCATTTACTACAGTCTGCCATGAGCCTTGTAATAGTAAAAGCAAATAACTTTGGCTTATACTTTAAAAATACACAGGATTTTGATATGCAGATAGATCTGAACCAGAATCTTGAACTGAACATTTAACTTCAATGCCACAAAATAATCACAGTCTAAATTCTCATAGGAACAGAATACTGTAATACCACACACTATACAAACCACTATAACACCAATTACAGTGAATTTTAGGCATTCACTATCCTTAAATTTAATACTATGCTATTTACCAACAAGAAATTATGGTTGCCAAAGGTCGGTTTACTCAGGAAGCACTAAATGAATGCCAATATCACAATACTGCTTTCATTTTTGTTTTGAAAAGAAGGTTCCAAATATTAAAATATTTTCATCTAACTGGCAACACAGCCACATATTTATGTAAGCAAAATCCTACCCCCAGGCCCCACACACTGTGCAACAGAAGAGACCCACAAAATCTTATTCCTGTAATTCACTTTACGTGTTCCTAAGAGGTCCTACTTTCTTCAGAAAAATCTTAATTTTTTTCTATAAAGAAAAAATGTCTTTGTATGGCAAATGACTACTCACACCTCCCAGTTTATCGATTTTCTACGTTTAGGGCATTGCCTAACCAAGTTTTTATAAAAGAAAATACACCAAAGATGATGTGACTATAAAAATGGGACTTTTTCTCACAATCTGCAACCGGAAGTCGGTCTCAAGGCTCAATACAAACAATATAAATTGTAGTTCTAAGTCCTAAGACAGGAAGAGCAGTTTAGAATTAATCAATAGGGGCGCCTGAGGGGCTCAGTCGGTCACGTGTCCGACTTTGGCTCAGGTCATGATCTCATGGTTTGTGGGTTTGAGCCCCTTGTCGGGCTCTGTGCTGACAGCTCAGAGCCTGGAGCCTGTTTCAGATTCTGTGTCTCCCTCTCTCTCTGACCCTCCACTGCTCATACTGTCTCTCTCTCAGAAATAAATTTGTAAAAAGAAAGAAATATCCAGATCGGTTGTTCTGCACGGGGTATGAAGGAGGTTTTAGATAGGAATTGACAGAGAGGAAGGAATCACCTGCAAGAGACAGGAGAAATGATATGTTCAAAGATACAGAGATAAAACAGTTGGAGGAACTTGAAGCCTAGGGAATATAAACAGATTTTATAAAACAGGGAAAAAGGCAAATGCGAGCTTTTGACAGTGGAATTAGTGAAATGACTATTTGACTATCCATTTCAACAATGGGATCTCAAACTACTATAGCATTTCTCACAGGTTACAGGAGGAAGGAAATCAAACAATATCTTCATAAAAGCAATCTCATATTTTATCACTACAAGGTCATATTTATTTATCATCTACTTAGGACTAGGACAATCTGACAAGTAAATATTCAAAGAAGAAACTAGAAAAATATATTTTAATAGATTACTACATGATCAATTCATATATGACCTAAAGTCTATATGAAATCCTAATCCCCACCCCCAAAAAATAGAAAAGATAGGGCCACAAATAAGAGAAGGATCTAAGAGAAAGAATCAAAAACTAAAATGAAAGTTAAAAGGTTACCTGTGCTCACCCACAAAATACAATGGTGAATGTTTAGACTCCACAGAAAAGGACTTTCCATACTTCAAAATATGCTGCTCTAAACGTTTAAATCAAAAACAAACCAAAACAAATTCCCCCATGAAACAATAGCCCAAATACTCACCATATTGTTAACATTCTTTAAGATAGTGGTGAGGCCGCTGATAACCAAAGAAAACTTGTATTTGGAAATATTAATAAGACATTCCTTGTTGTGTTCAGTACTGACTTTGGTATGCGTGTTCTGCTGTCCTGTTTTTATTGGAAGCTAAGGGAAAAAGAAAATGTTAGCTTACACATGAAATGTGTGAAAAGAACTATTTCTCATTGAAAACCATGAGGTTTTAGGCAGATTTTTATCAGTCATGGTTACCTACATTTGTATCTCAAACTCCAATTTTCAATACAGATTCGCATTTATATCAAATCTAAAACTCTCTTGAAATTTCAATTTTTGCAGCTTTCCTTCTGGAAATTGTAAATCTCTACCTACAAAATTAAAACTTTACCCAGCATTACATAAGGGAGATGATGACTCACAGAAGTAGAGCTATTTCCTTGTAGCTAAAAATTATTTCGGAGAATGCATACAATCCTTTCCCTTATATATGGAACTCTAGCATTAAAAGAACAACAGACCAAGAAAATCTATGTCCCAGACCTCTAATCAATTAATGGCAAATAACTGCAGATTGTTCAGAAATGAGAACTGTATAACCAGGAATAAACACAGTAAGATAGACTCAGGAAAGATGATCACCTTCGGGTACACAGTTGAGGGAGAAATAGAACAACAGTGAAGTCTCATGGAAAAAACATCCCCGAAGGTCACCACATCTACATTTATCTGAGAATGAGTCAAGTCACACTGCCAAGAAGTTCATCTCTACTCTGTTCAAAGGTAGCATTTTCTGTGCGCCTGGGTGGCTCAGTCATGATATCACACAGTTCGTGAGTTTGAGGCCCATGTCGGGCTCTGTGCTGACAGCTAGCTCAGAGCCTGGAGCCTGCTGCCGATTCTGTCTTCCTCCCTCTCTCTCTACCCTTCCCCCGCTCGTTCTCTCTCTCTCTCTCTCTCTCTCTGTGTGTCTGTCTCTCTCTCAAAAATAAACAAACATTAAAAACAATAAAGTATTAATCTAACAAAAGTAGCATTTTCCATTGAAGGCATCATGAATATATTTACTGTTTAAATACCAGATCCTGCTCATGCTAAGAGAACACTGGTGAGGTTCCTCTGTGAAAAAACAAACTCCAGCATTCTCATTTTTTAAAAATTTTTAATGTTTTATTTATTTCTGAGAGAGAGAGAGAGATAGCGTGAGGAGGGAAGGGTCAGAGAGAGAGAGAGACACACACAGAATCTGAAGCTAGCTGTCAGCACAGAGCCTGACGCGGGGCTCGAACCCACGAACTGTGAGATCATGACCTGAGCCCAAGTCAGACGCTTAACTGACTGAGTCACCCAGGTGCCCCCAGCATTCTCTTTTTTAAAATGGTGCAACTAATGGTGGAAAGAGACCGAGTGGCATGCCCAAGTCTGCCTAGTCAGTTAATAACCAGTGACTGACTTGATAATAAATACTAAATAAAAGAGAGGAAGCCTTTTTAGAGTTAGAAGGGGCAGAAGAGGAGCTACAGAATTACATAATGTTAATTCTAAAGGTTTGGGGGAGCAGAAAGGGGCAGGAATCCGAGAGACCAAAGAAAGGGGGCTTTTGGAAGGCGGCAGTGGCTGCAGTGTAACTTGTAAATCTCCCCCAACTCCCTCTGTAACGGTTAATTTTATGTGTTACCTTGAATGGCTCATAGAAAGTACAGATATTTGGCTAAATATCATTTCTGGGTGTGTTTCTGGAGGTGCTTCCAGATGGAATTAGCATCTGAATAGGTGAACTCAGTAAAGCAGGGGACAAGGTCCCCGCAAACCCCAAAATACAAGCAAATAGCAACAAACCACTTAGAGCTACAAAACTGGTGTGGTATAGAAGTATCTCTGCAAAAGAAGGCTGAATGTATGAGGGGTCCGACAGGAGGAAAACACCAAATTCCATTCCCTCCGCAATGAAAAGTACAACAGGCCAACTTAAGAACAAAAACAAACAAACAAACAAGCTGAAATACAGGGGGCAGCCTATATATTGCAATGTGCACGAGCACAAAAGGCCTACACTGACGCCCGATGAGAAGAGCACACTTTCGACCACCGCAGCCTGACAGAACTTTCTGCGGTGAGATTCTACTATAGCAACAACGCTCTGCACAGTAGCCATAGCCACATGTGACTGTTCAGCACGTGTCACATGGCTAATGCACGAGGAACCAAGTGTTTACTTCTATTTCACTGACTTCAGTTTACCTCCAAGTAGCCACTGGACACCACTGGGCAGAACACTTCTAAACTAAGAGCTGAAGAAGCCCCCCCTTTTAGGAAGAAGCCCACATTGAGAAGAAAACTGCTGGGATTCACTCCAATGGGGACAGTGGGGCAAAGGGAAAGGGCCACATAAAGGTGGTGGAAAGGAAGACAGCTCAAAAAGGATGAGACGATGTATTTCATTCCATCAAAGTCACAGAAGAGCTCTAGAGCCACGAAGATAAAGATAAAAAGCTCTCCTGGCTCACATCTCCCTCTCACCGACCCGGGAAAACTATGTTCACATAGAAATGGGCAACAGGAAGGAATGTGGTCAAATCATATGTGAAGTTACTACAAGAAGAAATAAGAGACAGGCTAACATCGCAAGAGAAAATGAAAGCATTCCAGAAAGTACCTCTGTTGAGGCAACGAGGAGCCATGAGAGATTTGGGTTGACAACATGACAAGACAGAAGACATGAGGGGACCTCGAACGCGGAAGTGGTGGAAAGGGTTAAAAGCTCCGCCGAAAACTTCTGAAAAGCAAAGCAGAATTTTGAAGTCTCAGGGCACAACAGAGTGCAGAGCCTGCTGGTGGAGGGACCGAGTAAATACCTTTCAAAAAGCTTTCAACCGTCAGCTTCGGAGGGCTACATCCTTCAGAAACAGGCAAACTGCAGCAACTGGAACTCCTTTTTTTTTTTTTAAGTTTACTTATTTTTTAAGTAATCTCTACACCCAGCATGGGGCCTGAACCCATAACCTCAAGATCAAAAGTCGCATGGGCTGCCGACTGAGCCAGCCAGGCGCCCCAGCAACTGGAATTCTCACACGTTACTAATAGGAGTGTAAATCAACAATTATTTTGAAAAATGCCCGGCGTTATCTAGTAAAACAGAACGTATACATATTTAGCAGTTTCACTAGTTACATACCTGAAAACACGCCAAGTGTCTATCAATAGCAGAAATGGTTTTTTCAAATGCAGTATATTCAAAGAAAAACTATACAGCAACAAAAATAAATGATTTACAACTACAAGCTTAATCTAACCAACAGAATATGAATGAAAAGAAGTCAGCACAAAATGTCACTTACTGTGTGACCCTGTTACACAAATTTCAAAGACATGCTAAATTCAAGTCAGGACAGTAGAGATCCTTGGAAAGAATGGGTCATGACGAGAAGGAAATGCCGGAGGAAGGAAGGACTTGACTGCTAGCGCTGTACTAGGTACACTGCTGTGTTCCCACTGTCAACAGCTATGGAGCTGATTATCGACGTACATTTTGCATCCTTCTACACGGGCAAGTCGGCAGAAAGTTTGTTAAATATACGTATTTATATCCATGAGTTCAAAACGGTACTACAAAAAACCAAAACAAATTCTGGAACAAATGAAAGCCAAACCTAGGAGAAGCAAGGCCCTAATATAATCACTCTTAGTGGATACAGAGGAACGGTATAGACACGGAGGCGCTGCGGCGCTCCCCTTCAGGGAAGGGCTCAGTGAGGCCTTCAGGGACTGGCACGGCTGCAGGGAATGGTCCTCCCTAAGGGAAACCCCTCCTGGGCAGCCCACATCCAATGACCAACTGATATGGCAACATCGAGGCCTAAGCACCTCAGCCCAATTCTGGGCCACTCAGAAGGGCCAATTCTAGCAGCAGAGCTTCCGAAAGGGGCTGAACAAAGCCACCAGGAGACCAACACTGTGCCATGAATTCTGCATCTGCCAGATCCTCCCTCCTCCCAGGTGTTGATCCCGAAGGAAAATCTTAAGGAACAACCGGCACTAGGCTTCCAGGGCAGCTGGGTGCAGGTGCTCAGATGGGAGTTTAAAGCTGGCAACGAAGAAAAATCCTAACTACAAAAGCAATGAAACTGAGAGTATTACTAAACCCTTTGCTCCCTGGGGGGAAAAAAAGATAACAAAAAGCTGATTAACTGTCAATTAGAAGCTAAGTATGTAAGCCAAAAGGTCTCTCCAGAATATAAACATGGTCTCCTTTCTTATAGCAGGAGGACAGAGAAACCTAAGGACCAGGACCAACAATTATCAGAGTTGCTGGACTTCAAAGAAGGTTAAATTCCCTACAAGGTGTGTCTGCGATGCCAGGACCAGAGTCCTGAGGGGAAAGAATAAGACCATGACAAATGAAATGGAAACAAGTGGGCTGTGCTCCCCCAAAATTTCGTATGCCCAGGTTCCCTGAACCCTCTCAGTCTACAGTAGTAGCCCATCACTGCTTACTAAGAGGAGGCACTCCCCAAATTCGTTTGAAGACAATTCAAAGGCTTCTTCCCTATAAGACAAAAGATGTTCCCCTCAAAATTTGCCACCATCTATTCTGCGAGCCAAAGGGGGTATGAGGGAACTTTCTGAGTGATGAAACTTCTTGTATCTTGACCATGGGGATGGTTACATGAATACGTGCCACTGAAATGTCAGAACACAGAATTAAGCTGGCATAAATTCAAATGAGAGTGTGGTAACATTAGGATGTTAAATGTAATCCCCATGGTAACCACAAAGAAACTAGCTGTCGAATACACAAAAAGGAAATGAAAGAGGAATTTAAACATTTCACTACAAAAAATAAACACAAATGAAAACAGTAATGCAGAAAATGAGACCAAAAAAAGCTATACGGCATAAGGAAACCAACAGCACATCGATAGCAGTAAATCCCTTATCAGTAATTATTTCAAGTGTAAATGGATTAAACTCTGCAATCAGAAGACAGATTATCAGAATAAAAAAAGTTTTAAGTGACAAAAATTAAACAAAATTAAAAACACAGGACCCAGCTACATGCTGCTTATCGGAGACTCACTTGCAAGCTAAGAACACAAACACGTTGAAAGTGAAAGGATGGAAAAGGATATTCCGTGCAAATAGTAACCAAAGAGAATACTCTGGTTTCTCTTCAGATGGTATGAATCTTTCGCTTTTTACAAGAAGAGTAGGGGTAGCCATACAAATTATCAGACAAATAGACTTTCAATCAAAACAAGTTACGGAGGATCTTCCCCTCTCTTCTTAATCACTGCCTGTGAAGGTGGCAGCCATCTCCTCCTATACGGCATCATGTTTGCCCTCAAACCTCTAGTCAAGTCCAAGATCACTAAAAAGAGGACCAAGGACTTCATCCGGCACCAGGTAGACCAATAAGTCAAAACTAACCATAACCGGTGGAAACCACGCACTGACAATGGGGTGCACAGAAGATTCAAGGGCCACGTCTTGAGGCCCAACTTTGGTAATAGAAGCAACAAGAAAACAAAGTACATGCTGCCCAATGGCTTCCAGAAGTTCCTAGTTCACAAGCTCAAGGAGCTTGAGGTGCTGCTGATGTGCAACAAATCTTACTGTGCAGAGATTGCTCACAATGTCTCCTCCAAGAACTAAAAAGCCAAAAGAGCAGCCCAGCTGGCCAGCAGAGTCACCAAGCCCAATGCCAGCTTGCGCAGCAAAGAAAATGAATAAACAGACAGCTTACGTGCAAGTAGTAGTTGGTTAACAAAATCATAAACTATGGAAAAAGTTACGAGACAAAGAAGGACATTGTATATTAATATAAGGTTCAGTACAGCAAGGAGATATAATTCTAGACATTTACACACCTAATGACAGAACATCAAAATATAAGAAGATAAAACTGAAAAAAATTAAAGGAAAAATTAGTTCCATAATAATAGTTGCAGAGGCTTCAATACCCCACTCAAAATAATGGAGAAACCAACTAGACAGAAGAAAACAGATGACTTAAACACCACAATAACCCAATTAGACCCAACATACATACATAGAACATTCTACCAAACAATGGAATACACATTCTTCTCAAATATACATGGGACATTTTCCAGGCTGACCACAGGTAGACCAAAAAATTACATCTCAATAGATTTTATTTTTTTATTTTTTTATTTTTTTAAATGTTCATTTTCGAGAGAGAGAAGGACAGAGCACAGGCAGGAGCAGACAGAGAGGGAGACACAGAATCCAAAGCAGGCTCCAGGCTCTGAGCTGTCAGCACAGACTTAAGGCTTGAACCCACAAACCATGAGATCATAACCTGAGCCAAAGTCGGATGCCTAACCAACTGAGTCACCCAGGCACCCCAACATCTCAACAGATTTTAAAGGATAGATATCAGACAACATATCTTCTCTGACCACAGTGGAATTAAGTTGGAAATAAACAACACAAGTAAAACTGGAAAATTCACAAAATTGTGGAAATTAAATATACTTTTTAAAAAAGTTCCAGTATAATTAACATACACTATTATGTTAGTTTCAGGTGTACCATATAGTGATTCAACAATTCTATTCACTATTCAGTGCTCATCACAATAAGTGTACTCTTAATCCTCTTCACCTATTTCACCCATCCCCCCCCACACACACACCTTCTCTCTGGTAACCATTAGTCTGTTCTCTGTATTTAAGAGTCTGTTTTTCGGTTTGTCTCTTTTTTCCTTGTTCATTTGTTTTCTTTCTTAAATTCCACATGAGTGAAATCATATGGTATCTGTCTTTCTGACTGACTTATTTCACTCAGCATTATATCCTCCAGATCCATCCATGTTGTTGCAAATGACAAGACTTCAGTATTCTTTTTAAAGATTTTTTTAAAAATTTTGTTGAGAGAGTGCATGGGGGAGAAGCAGAGACAGAGAGAAGAGAAAGAATCCCAAGATCATGACTTGAGCCAAAACCAAGAGTTGGACACTTAACCAACTGAGCTGCCCCAGGTACCCTGATTTCATTCATTTCTAAGACTGAGTATATTCGACTGTGTGTGTGTGCCACTTTTTAAAATTTATTTTTGAGGGAATGAGAGAGACAGAGTGTGAGTAGGGGAGGGGCAAAGAGAGAAGGAGACACAGAATCTGAAGCAGGCCCCAGGCTCTGAGCTGTCAGCACAGAGCCCGATGTGGGGTTCAAACTTCCGAACTATGAGATCATGACCTGAGCTGAAGTTAGACGCTAAACAACTGAGCCACTCAGGCACCCCTCTGCCACTTCTTTATCCATTCATCTCTCATTGGACACTTGGGTTGCTTCCATATCTTAGCTATTACAAATAATACTGCAAAACACATATGGTACGTATATCTTTCCGAATTAGTGTTTTTGTTTTCTTTAGGTAAAGACCCAGTAGTGGGACTGTTGGATCGTAGGATAGTTCTATTTTTATCTTTTTGAAGAACCTCCACACTGTTTACCACAGTGGCTGCGCCAGTCTGCATCCCCACCAACAGTGCACCGGGTTTCCTTTCTCTCATCCACACCAACACTTGTTGCTTGTTGTGTTGTTGATTTTAGCCATTCTGACAGGTATGAGGTAATCACTCATTGTGGCTTTAATTTGCATTTCCCTGATGGTGAGTAATGTGTCTGTTGGCCATCTGTCTGTCTTTGGAGAAAGGTCTGTTCATGTCTTCTCTCCATTTTTAATTGGATGATTTTAAACAATATACTTTTAAACAACCAGTGTTTCAAGAAGAAATCACAAGATAAATTAGAAAATACTGACAAATGAAAGTGTAAACACAACATGCCAAAACTTGTGGGATATAGTGGAAGCAGTGCTAAGGGGGAAATTTATAGCTATAAACACTTACATTAAAAAACAAAGAATATTCCAAATCAACAACGTAACTTAATAACAAAAGGAACTAGAAAAGAACAAAGGAAATCCAAATCTGGAAGAAAAAAAAGGTAATAATAAATAAAAGAGCAGAGATAAACAAAGTAAGAATTTTAAAAAGCAGGGAAAATAAATGAAACCAAAAGTTGGTCCTTCGAAAGTATCAACAAAATTGACAAGCCTTTGGCTAAATGGACTAAGAAAAAAGGAAAAAGACTCAAATTATTAAAATCAGAATTAAAAGTGGGTACATTATTATTAGTACTACAGAACGAAAAAAAGATGTTAAAAGAGTGCTATGAACTGTGTGCCAAAAAAATTCTGAATAAACCTAAATGAAATGAGTAAATTCTTAGAAACAAACCCTACCAAGGCTAAATCACGAGGAAATAGAAACTCTGAATAGACCTACAACTAGTAAGAAGATTGAATCAGTAATCAAAATTCTCTCAACAAAGATCTGGACCTGATCATTTCATTAGTAAATTCTACCAAATACTTAATGAGGAACTAATACTAATCCTTCTTAAACTTTTCCAAAGGGAAGAGAATACTTCCTAACTTACTCTAGAAGACCAGCATAACCCTAACGCCAAAGACACAAGAACATTACAGACTGATTTCCTTTGCAAATATTGATGCAAAAATCCTCAACAAGTATTAAAATTATACACCAAGACTAAATGGGATTTATTCTTCAAACGCGAGAATGGTTCAACACATGAAAGTCAATGTAATATGCTACATCAACAAAATGAAGGAAAAAGACCACATGTTCGTCTCAACTGATGCAGAAAAAGCATGTGATAAAATTCAACACCCTCTCATGATAAGAAACACTCAACAAAGAAAGGAATAGAAGGAAACTACCTCAGCATAATAAAATCCATTTAAGAAAAACTCAGTAAACATCATACTCAATGGGACCTGAAAGCTTTATTTTCCTAAAAACAGGAAAAGGCAGGATGCCCATTCTCACCACTTGTACTCAACTTAGTACTGATGTTCTAGCCAGAGCAATGAGGCAAGAAAAAGAACTAAAAGGCATTCAAACCTAAAAGTAAAATGATCTGTTCTCACATGACATGATCGTATACGTAAAAACCTCTAAAGATTCCACCACAAAATTCTATGAGAACTGATAAAGGAATTCAACAAAATAGCAGGATAAAAAGTCAACATACAAAATTCAGTTGCATTTTAGACATTAGCAGTGAACAATCTAAAAAGGAAAGCAGGAAACAATTCCATTTATGACAGCATCAGAAAGAATAAAACACTTAGGAATTAATTTAACTAAGGTAGTGAAACTTATATGCTGAAAACTACAGAACACTGGTGAAAGAAATTAAAGATTATATAAATAAATGGAAATACATCCTACGTTCATGGAATAGGACACTTAATATTCTTAAAATGTCAATACTAACCCAAAGTGATCTACAGATTCAATGTGGTCCCTATCAAAATCCCAATCCCGTATTTGGAGGAATAAAAGAACCCATCCTAAAATTCATATGGAATCTCAAAGGACTATGAATAGCTGAAACAATCTTGAGAAAGATGAAGAGGAGCGCCTGGGTGGCTCGGTCAGTTGGGCGTCCAACTTAGGCTCAGGTCATGATCTCATAGCTTGTGAGTTCGAGCCACGTGTCGGGCTCTGCGCTGACAGCTCAAAGCCTGGAGCCTGCTTCAGATTCTGGGCCTCCCTCTTTCTCTGTCTCTCCCTTGCTCACGATCTTTCTCCTTCAAAAATAAACAAACACTGGGGCGCCTGGGTGGCTTAGTCGGTTAAGCGTCCGACTTTTGCTTAGGTCATGATCTTGCGGTTTGTGGGTTCGAGCCCCGCGTCGGGCTCTGTGCTGACTGCCAACTCAGAGCCTGGAGCCTGTTTCAGTCTGTGACTCCCTCTCTGACCCTCCCCTGCTCACGCTGTCTCTCTCTCTCCTAGAAATAAATAAAAATAAAAATAAAAATAAACATTTAAAATTAAAAAAAAAAAAAGATGAACAAAGTTAGAAGACTCACACTTCATGATTTCAAAACTTCCTAGAAAGTTATAGTAAGTAATCAAAACAGCCTGGTATTGGCATTCAGACAGCCATACAGTCAGGGGCACATGGGTGACTCAGTCAGTTAAGTATGTGACTCTTGACTTCTCCTCAAGTCATGAGCTCACTGTTGGAGTTCGAGCCTCGCCTAGATTAACAGTGTGAAGCCTGCTTGGGATTCTCTCTCTCTCCTTCTCTTTCTGTCCCTCCCTCACTCACTTGTGCTCTCTCTCTCAATAAATAAATAAACTTACAAAAAAAAAAAAAAAGACAGACATAGCAATTAATTGGTCTATTCAATTCCATTGTCTATATGTCTATCTTAATGCCCTCACATACATGGTCGAATAATTTTTGGCAAGGGTGCCAAGACTATTATGTAGAAAGGACAGTCTCTTCAACAAATGGCACTGAGAAAATTGGGTGTCCACATGCAATGGAATGAAATTGGACCCCTACCTACCACTAAAAACTAACTCAAGGGGTACTTGTATGGGTGGCTCAGTCAGTCTACCATCTATTCTGGATTTCAGCTCAGGCATGGTTCTAGGGCTTGGGAGCTCATTTGGGATTCTCTCTCTCTCCCTCTGCCTTTCCCTAGCTCACATACTCACTCTCTCTCTCTATCTCTCTCTCTCAAATATAAAAATTAAAAAGAGAAAAAAGACATCCACAGAGTAAAAAGACAAGCCACAGAATGGGAGAAAATACTTGCAAATCATATATCTGATGAGATTAATATCCAGAATATAGAGAGAATTCCTAAAACTAAACAACACTAACAACAACAAAAATTTTAAAACAGGCACAGGACTTGAATAGACATTTTCCCAAAGATATATTAATGCCCAATAAGCACATGAAAAGATGTTCAACATCACTCAACACTAGGGAAATGCAAATGGAAACTATAATAAGATACCAACTCACATCCATTTGGATGGCTATTACCAAAAAAACAGAAAACCAAGAAGCGTTAGTGAGCATGTGGAGAAATGGAACCCTTGTGCACTGTTGGTAAGCATATAAAATGAGGCAGCCAATGCTATGGAAGTACCCTTAAAACGTTTAAAATGTAATTACAACATGATCCAGCAATTCCACTTCTGGGCAAATATCCAAAAAACCTGAAAGCAGGGTTCAAAGAGATATTTGTACACCCATGTTCAGAGCAGCATTATTCATAATAACTAAAACACAGAAGCAACCTAAATGTCCACTGATGGATAGATGGATAAGAAGATTGGTATATACATACAACAGAACATTATTCAGCCTTTTAAAAAAAGGGAGAGGGCATTCTGCAATATGCCACAACATGGATACACCTTGAGGACATTATGCTAAGTTAAACAAGCCAATCACAAAAAGACAAAATACTGTATGATGCCACTTATATGCATTACTTACTGTGCTCAGAAGCAAAAGAAAGCACAATGGTGAGTGCCAGAAGATGGAGAAAGGGGAGAATTCTTTAATAGGAATAGAGTTTCATTGTACAAGATGAAAAGAGTTATGGGGATGGATGGAGTAACGGTCGTACAGCAATGTGAATGTCTTTAATCCCACTGACCTGTACACTTAAAAATAGTGAAGATGGCGAATTTTATGTGTATTTTACCACAATAAAAAAACTCTGACTGCACTCTGGAAAGGATGAATGTTACTGTATGTAAATCACACATTAATTTCTTAAAATCTGAGATCAAAGAAGTCTAACAAAATACTTATTGCACATTTACTAGTGCCAGGTAGCAATGTAGTGCTGTGAACACCAAGATGAATAAATGTATCTTTCAGGTACCAATAATTCTGAAAATCTCCTCTAATCTCTCTTCTCCTCCCTCCAAACAAAGTTAGCTGTCCTTGGGCGATTTCTACACTGTCTCGCTGATGACTAGTGGTGACTGCTAGTGACTACAACAGCCCCAGGCTGCACACACCCTGTGTAACCTTCCCTTGACACAGAGAAGGACTTTCAAATACAGTGTGATACCCCTTACATGACTACTACACTTTGTGGCAAAGGGACTCTGCAGATGCAGTTAGGACCCCTCATCAGTTGACTCTGAGGTAATCAAAAGGTAAGTTATCATGGATGAGCCGTGAAAGAGATCTGAAGCAGTAAAAATGCTTTTTGCTGTCCTTGAAAAAGCAAACTTCCAAGCTGTAGGGAACGGTCACCTACAAGGAATAGCAAGCGGCCTCTAGGGGCTGAGAGCCTCCATCCTACAACTGTCAGGACCTAAATTCTACCAACAACCAGCCAGCTTGGAAGCAGACCCCAAGCCTCAGATGAGATTGCAGCCCTAACAGACACCTTGAATTCAGCTTGGTGAGAACCTGAGCAGGGACCTCAGTTAACCAATGCCCAGGTCCCTGGCCCACAGAAACCGTGAGATAATAATTCTGTGTTGCGTTAAGCCACTATGCTTGTAATAGTCTGTTACAGAAAATAGAAAATTAATACCAACTCTGCATCTTCGGATGTGTTATCCAAATGCCTGTTGGGTAACTCCACACAGGCATCTTGTAGGCACTTCAAACCCAGTATTTCTAAAATTTAATTTATAATCTTATCATGTTTCCTATCTTAGAAATAGCACCACAATACCGCCGGTTTCTCCTGAGATCTGACATTCATCTTTGACACTTCCTTTATTCTCTTCCTTTCATCCCCCCTTTAGTCAGATTGATAAAAATGAAAATAAGTAGATATGCACAACTCAGCTCCACCCTTCTGTAAGAATTTTCTTCTATGTCAGTCAACCTGCCAAGAGCTGATCAGTAACCTAGACCTGGGGGTGGGGGTGGGGGATGACCAATCCCACCTTGGAATGAGTGAGTAAGTCTGCCTAATTCTGAGACTTGGTTGTGGGGCCCATTTAGGTCTCCAACTTCACATACACATAAATGTATATGTATATATGTATATGCATCTATATATACACACATACATGTACACAGACACACAAATATATAAATGCATATGTATTTTTTAAATGTTGTATTTATTTCTGGGGGGGAGAGACAGAGAAAGAGAGAGAGAGAGAGAGAGAGAGACAGCGTGAGCAGGGGAGGGTCAGAGAGAGGGAGATACAGAATGTGAAACAGGCTCCAGGCTCTGAGCTAGCTGTCAGTACAAAGCCCGACACGGGGCTCGAACCCACGAATTGTGAGAACCTGAGCTGAAGTCAGACGCTTAACCAACTGAGCCACCCAGGCGCCCCTAAATGCATATGTATTTTATAATATGTTTGTGTATTCTTGCAATCAGTATAAATATATACTTGTAGATTATAAATTTATTTTTAGTATTTATATATTTCACATATATTTTGGCCTCCATCTTTACTCTTTTATTTCTCAATTTGTTCAGAAGCAAGGCAGAGAGCTAAAAAGTATATCCAGGCCCCCAAGCTCCCCAAAACTGCACAAAAATCTGTGTAGAGGACAAAGTCAGATCAGGGGGGAGTAAGGGACCAGGATTTTAGCAGATAAGAGTAGTCAGGGAAAGCCCTTGGGAGATGTGACGTCCGAGCAGAGATGGAGATGAAGTGAGAATGTGAAGACCCAGCAAAGATCTGAAGAACGCGGAGAGAAGCAGTGGCAGGTAAAACAGATTTGATGGTGGAATAAGCATGATGCATTCAAAGCCTAGCAAAGAGTCTGTGGTGGCTAAGCCCAAGGGAATAAAACATGAAAATGTAGGGGATGAGGTCAGAGAGAGAAGCAGGGGTGATTCGGATGATGAAAAGCCTGATGGGCCATTTTAAGAGCTTAGACTTTGAGTTTGATAATGTGGCATATTATGTTTTCCAAATATGGTCACGGTATCGCTCATCCCCACATGCAATAAGACCTTGCTCAGTCCACATCAAGAAGTGGAGGCTATTTTTCCATTTCCCTGCCCTCAGGCAGGTCTTATAACTGTTCTGACCAATGAAATATGGCAAAAAGGACACCATGCCTGGTCCAGGCACAGTCTTTAATTGGTCTGACAGTTTTCCTTTCCCTCCTCCTGGAAGGCAGCCGCCATGTAAAAAGGACTTCCTCTGAGACCACGATGCTGCAAGACACATGCTGCGATGCCCGGGCCACATGAAGAAATTCTGAAGAATGAGATGCCACGTGGAGAGAGAAGCCAAGTACCGAGGTGCCAGACACGTGACTGACGAGGTCATACTGGAAGGGGTGCCCCGGCACCAGCCACCCAGACAGCACCATGTGGAAGAGCTGAACCAGTCAGGAATTCCTGACTCGAAAAATCGTGAGCAAAATAACCAGGCCGTTTTAAGCTGCAAAGCTCTGGAGTAGCTTGTTACGCAGCAACAGATAACAGAGAGAGAGAGGGAAGAAGATGCAGAAGGCTTGTAAAGAAGGGAGTAACATGACCTGATTTATGGTTTTTGAAAAGTGAGAAGATGATATAGTCGATTTGGAAGATGGGGGGGAGGGGGGTGCTTATTTAAAATGGTAGGCCTGTTCTGAAGTTCATTTGAAGTAATAAATTTGTGAGAATACCACAGAAATTTGTGAAAAAGAAGACCAGTATTGCTAGGTCACTTAAACATTCTATTAGGCTTGGGGCACTTGGGTGGCTCAGTCAGTACGCATTTTGACATCAGCTCAGCTCATGATCTCACGGACGTGAAATCAAGCCCCAGGTTGGGCTCTATGCTGCGCATGGAGCCTGCTTAGGATTCTCTCAGGGCACCTGGGTGGCTCAGTTGGTGAAGCGTCTGACTTCAGATCAGGTCATGATCTCGCAGTTCATGAGTTCAAGCCTCACATCGGACTCTGTGCTGACAGCTCAGAGCCTGGAGCCTGCTTCGGATTCTGTGCCTCCCTCTCTCCCTGCCCCTCCCCTGTTTGCACTCTGTCTCTATCTCCCTCAAAGTAAATAAACATTAAAAAAAAAAAAAAAGATTCTCTCTCAGCCCCTCCCATGCTCAAATGTACTCTCTGAGGAGGCGGAGGGGTGTGGGAGGGGCGAGGAGCAGTAATAATAAAACCAGCATATTATAAGAATAAAGTCACTAGAGGTACCTGGGTGGCTCAGTCAGTTAAGCATCTGACTTCAGCTCAGATCATGATCAGGTCATGATTCACAGTTTGTGAGTTCGAGCCCCGAGATCATGATCAGGTCATGATTCACAGTTTGTGAGTTCGAGCCCCGAATCCGGCTCTCTGCTGTCAATGAAAAGCCTGCTTCAGATTCTCTGTCTCCTCCCTCTGCCCCTCCTTTGCTTGCATGTGAACATGTATGCACATGCTCTCTCACTCTCAAAAAAAAAAAAAAAAGATAAAAAAGAGTAAACTCACTATACTGAAAAAAAGGCAAAAAAAAAAAGCATAAGGTGATTACAGTCACAGAGCAGACACTAGTATGTACATAGAAATTTAACTTCATAAAGGTAATATTTCAAATCAGTGGTAAGAGAATGGATTCATCAATAAACCACTACCAGATCAAGGAGCTATCTGTCTGAAAAATAACTTTTACCAAATTTAGAAGTGTGTGTGCATGTGTTTGTGTGTAAACGTATGATGAAGACTCTATAGTAAAGAAAACAATATCATAAAACATAAAGCTCTTAGGGAAAATACTGAAGAATAATTGCATAATACTGGTGTACAGCAGACTTTTCTAAACAAGACAAAAACCAGAAGCTGTAAAGTAAAAATGCTGATATAGTTGCCTACAGAAAAATGCTCACATTCTGCATTTTAAAAAAGACACTAATGACAAAGAAAAACAAGCAACCAACAAGAAGTAAAAGAATGTATAAAACTAGGGGCCAAAAAGCAAGGGAATTAAGAGCAAAAATAAACTGTTGGGACCTCCTCAAGATTAAAAGCTTCTGCACAGCCAAGGAAACAACCCAGAAAATTAATAGGCAACCAACGGAATGGGAAAAGATAGTTGCAAATGACATATCAGATAAAGGGTTGATATCCAGAATCTACAAGGAACTCACCAAACTACACGCCCGAAAAACAAACAACCCAGTGAAGAAATGGGCAGAAGATATGAACAGACACTTCTCCAAAGAGGACATCCAGATGGCCAACAGACACATGAAACGATGCTCAGCATCCCTCCTCATCAGGGAAATACAAATCAAAACCACACTGAGATACCACCTCACGCCAGTCAGGGTGGCTAAAATGAGCCAATCAGAGAACTCTAGATGCTGGCGAGGATGTGGAGAAACGGGCACCCTCCTACACTGTTGGTGGGAATGTAAACTGGTAGAGCCCCTCTGGAAAACAGTGTGGAGGTTCCTAAGGAAACTAACAATAGAACTCCCCTATGACCCAGCAATAGCACTGCTAGGAATTTACCCAAGGGATACAGAAATGCTGATGCATAGGAGCACATGTACCCCAATGTTCATAGCAGCACTCTCCACAATAGCTAAAACCTGGAAAGAGCCTAAGTGTCCATCAACAGATGAATGGATCAAGAAGATGTGGTTTATCTATACCATGGAATACTACATGGCAATGAGAAACAATGAAATCTGGCCATGTGTAGCAACATGGATGGACCTTGAGGGTGTTATGCTGAGCGAAATAAGTCAGGCAGAGAAAGACAAATATCATATGTGTGCACGTATAGGAGGATTAGGAGGAGCTTAACAGAGGACCAAGGGGGAGAAGAAGGGCGGAAATGGTGGGGGAAAGGGAGAGAGGCAAACCATGAGAGACTCTTGAATGCTGACAAAAACTGAGGACTAGTGGATGTGGGGGGGAGGAGGGGTGGGCATGGAGGAGGGCACTTGTGGGGATGAGCACTGGGTGTTATGTGGAAACTAATTTGACAATAAACTATTTGAAAAAAAAAAAAAAAACTAGGGGCCAAAAGGTTTACATAACTAATATAGGGTTATATTCTATACAATAAGACTATTCAATGGAGAAACTGTTGAAGAAATATGAAGTCATTTACAGAAGATGAGTAGTCAATATATATACAAATACATTCATTTCACTAATAATTTTAAAAGTGTAAAATAGAATTAGACCATTTGGGGGGGGGGGGTCTCCACATTTTTCCAAAATAAAGCTAAGTACTATCAGAACACATATGAAGAAAATGACTTATTCCTGGGGTAGGTATTCAAACAAAAACAAACAAAAATGTGAACACCATAATTTAAAAAAGATAAGGTAATTATATTTGAGAGGTAAAAATGAGTTGATTTTTCTTTCACTTTTATTAGTTTTTTGTATTTTCCATTGGCATGTATTACTTTCCCAACTGGGAAAAAGGGAAGTTAAACTATTTTTTAAACATTTAAACGTTTCATGCTACCTTAAATAAATCTTTGGATATTATGGCAAAAATGGAAAGGGTCTAAACTACATGAAGAAAAATAATCATCTTTTAATAATGATCTGTATTAACAAACTGTAAGCAACTTAAGATACAAGGTTTCAACAAATAAGAGGATTTAGAAAGAGAAGGCAAAACATGAAGCGAAGCACTGTGAACAATGGATAATTTGTTTCTAGCTGCACTCAGAAAATTCTTCAAAAGGTCACAGGCTAAAATTTTTTGCCTCTGTGTACATTTAAACCAGTTTCTGAAAGGCCCCTCAAACCATGATGGAATTGGGGTGATGTTAAACTCACTCAATGTAAGTTTTCATCCATTAAAAGAGAGAAAACTCAAAGAAAAATACATCACACTGGGCAAAGAAGCAACTAGAAAAAATTATATTAGTAAAAAAAAGACCCATAAGCTCTGGATACCAAGTAACAAACATAAATAAAAAAAATGTATAAATATTTATACCGGTTATACTGACATATTTCCCAAAGTAGACGCCACCCACATGGTATGTAATCGGAGTTTATATGGTACCTAATTAACTTTACAAATGTTAAGTTTCACATTCATCTTAACATGCGATTTAAAAATCTAATGATCATATCAAACCCAGGATTACGAAGACATTATACCTTTGACAAGGCTAAGTGAAAAAGGGAAGCCAACTTAAAGTCATGAAGCAAGGTAAATGACATAGTATATGGCTACAATGACAGTACATGAAGGACGAAAGTTAGAGAAACATTGTGGTGACATTTTGAAATGAAAATCCAAGCTCATAAAACAGATGACTAAATAACCAACTATTATTATTGTTCTTTTTAATTTTATTGAACATTTTATTTCTTTTATTTTTTTTCTATTGTTATTGTTTTTAATACGGATGTGATAAAGACATCTGGGGGCAAGGAGATTAGCATGGAGCCAAACCAGTTTTCCCAAAAAGCAAATTCCAACCTCATCCTCCCCTAAACCCTTCTTGCTTCTAGTTTCTTTCCTTCCTACTCTTCTGAACTTACAGATTACCCAAGTTTTTCCATACACGGAAGTCCCTGATTCACAAATAAAGAACCTATTTATACCAGTAGCTCCAACTGCTAATGAAGCTCCAGAAGCAGATTCCTAAAGGCCCTTTCCAGATTCTCCAGATATCTACTACCACGGCAGGGCAAGATTTATTTCTGCCAAACATAAACTCGGATCACATTGTTCCTATAAAAACTGCCTGCTCTTCATTTTCCCCTCCTCTCTCTTCCCTTCAGTATCCTGGTTCAATGCAAAAGCCATGAGGAGGCACAGAGCAAGGTAAGCGTCTGTGCAGGGGGGGAGGGGACGCAGGAATCAGAGCAGGAGCGAGGCACCATGTGGAGGAAATGTGGCCATGAGTGGGGTGAAGAGGCTGTGTCAATGCGGAAGGCAGCCCAGCAAAGGGTGCCGGGGCACGCATCCGGTAAAGAAAGCCTCCCGCAGACAGGGTAGCCAGGCACAGATGTTAGAATACAGGCAGGGTGAGAGGGGTATGTATAGAGGAGAGCAGACTAGCCAGGGTGTCAGAGTCAAAATGGGGAAAGAAGGCTGTCCATGATGAGGCTAGCCCCGAACTGGGCATCGAAGCTGGAGTGAGACAGAGAGACAAGAGAGTGGGGTCCAGCAAGGGGCTGCTGTTCTGGGCTGCTTCATGATGGGAAGGGGTAGGTGTTCTATTGCAGAGTCTGGGCACAGTGAGGAGGATGTCTACACTGGGAAGCGGCACAGGGTAGGAAATACGAGCCTGTGCAAGGTCGGAAGGGCGCCCACACAGGCTGGGAGTGGTATTTCAGGAATAACAAGGAGGGCTGCAGCTCAGCAGACTGAGGAGGGCGTCTACTAGGCTTGAGAGCAAGTGGCAGTGGCGAATGACAGTGATGGGAGATCAGTTACACAAAAGGGACTGATCAAATAAATGTATTAAGAATAACGAGCACTGGGTTTCTTGCTGTCAAAAAGTTTACAAATTAAAAAAAGAAGAAAAGTTTAAAGAACCCTCTGGGGTTAAACTAACACTGGTGGTGTGTGAACACAGTTTTCAATATAGAGAGATACAGAAATAAACACTGATAGAAATATGCACACATACAGAGAGATGGAGAGGAACATATTTATTCCCTTTTCCAGTTAACTCCAATGAGAAAACTTAGAAACAATGACAACTCAATAATAATGTGTGCACCCAGCCCTCAGATCTTGGTTTCTAAACACCATCTCCTTTAGAAAGAACCACAGCTCCTCAGAGAAATGGCTGATTCCAGCCCTGAAACACAAGGAAGGTTCTAAGAAGCCTGGAATATTCTGTTATGCCAGAAAGAAAGGAAATGCTTAAAGAATGATGAAGATATGTCAAAAGGACATGGAGGCCTGATGGAAGGAGTTGTCACGGGCCAAATATGAAACCATTTGAGGATGAAAACAAATAATGATAAAGCAGATGTTCGACCACTGAATAAGAGAAACAATTACTCTGTACCCACTGGATATTTGAACAAACCAAAAGCTTGAGGCAGAATTGGATACTTACATAGTCTCTAAGCACCCCCTCTAAGCACTACATTGAACAATGTAGATGTTCAAAAGGGAAAAAGCGTAACCTAACAAAGGAGAAGCTTGGCTCATCATCTTAACCAAGTGATCAAAATTAGCATCATGGGTAATGAAACAATCTAAATTGTGCCACCTGACAGGATAAGGACACAGCACTGTAGCTGAGATATTCCCATCAAATATACATAACATGAACCTACTCAGGAGGAAATGTTAAGCAAACCCAAAGTGAGGAATAATCTACAGAATAAGTTAATCCACAGAACAGTCTTCAAAAATGTCAGGGTTATTGGGGCACCTGACTGGCTCAGTCAGTAGAGCATATGACTCCTGATCTTAGGATCATGAGCTCAAGCTCCACATTGGGCATAGAGATTACTTTAAAAAAAAATTTTTTTTTTAAGTGTCAGGGTTATTAAGGTTGAAGAAATACATACTGTTCCAGAATGAAAGAGACAAGCGACATGATAAACATAATGTGATTCTGGACTGGACCCTTCTGATATAAAGGTCATTCTTGGGACAATTGGTAAAACTTGAATGGAGCCTGAAAATGAGATGGTAGTAGTAATCTATCAATGCTTTTTCCTGACTTTGATAGGTGTATTGTGGGTAATGTAAAACCCATTTATTTTAAAGCCCATGGAGTATTCAGGAGTGACAGGGCATCATACCAGCAACTTACACTCAAATGGTTCAGAACAAAAATTCTTTGTGCTTTACTGAAGTTTTCTCAGTTTTCTAAGTTTATGATTGCTTCAAGATTTAAAAAAAAAAAGATCTAAAATTTCTGGTTGAGGGGCATTTGGGTGGCTCAGTTGGTTAAGCATCCGTCTTTGGCTCAGGTCATGATCTCATGGTTCGTGGGTTCAAGCCCCACTTCGGGCTCTGTGCTGACAGCTCAAAGCCTGGAGCCTGTTTCAGATTCTGTGTCTCCCTCTCTCTCTCTGACCCTCGCCTGCTCACGCTGTCTCTCTCTCTCAGAAATAAAACATTTAAAAAAATTTTTAATAATAAAATAAAATTTCTGGTTGAGTTCTAATTCAATCAATGTTGGTTAAATAGGTTTTGTATAGGTATGAGTTTAGAAGGTGGAAGGAAAGGGGCGCCTGGGTGGCTCAGTCAGTTAGGTGTTCAATTTGGGCTCAGGTCATGACTTTGCAGTTCATGAATTTGAGCCCCACATCAGGCTCTGTGCTGAGAGTC
Organism: Proteles cristata cristata; assembly: GCA_017311185.1. Classification (NCBI taxonomy): domain Eukaryota; kingdom Metazoa; phylum Chordata; class Mammalia; order Carnivora; family Hyaenidae; genus Proteles; species Proteles cristata. The sequence goes on from JAESUZ010005299.1 coordinate 936,804, forward strand.
TGGAGCCACTTAGAGTTCTGTGTCTCCCTCTCTTTCTGCCCCTCCCCTGTGTTCTCTCTCTCTCAAAAATAAGCAAACATAAAAAAAAAAAAAAAAAAAAAAAGAAGGTGGAAGGAAAACCTAATACTATTTACAACAGCATTTCTATAAGGAAAAATTGTCCAAGTTCTACACAAACATACTAAGTGAAGTGTCAGCATATAACCCATCCAGAGGTATGGGGCTGTACTGCCCTCAGTGATAATTCAGCTTTCCAAAATATGATGTTCAAATTCGGGACTTAGGAAAGAAAAGTATCTCCAAAAGCTGCAAATTAGTTTTGTTCCTAAATTCAAAGAAAAATCTCCTCATTTTTAGTTTATGAAGGACTCTGTTCTATATCCTTAAGTGCTAAAAACCAGCAATCACTTACTTTTTTAATTAAATATTTATTTATTTTTGAGAGAGACAGAGCGTGAGCAGGGGAGGGGCAGAGAGAGAGAGGAAAACACAAATCCAGAACAGGCTCCAGGCTCTGAGCTGTCAGCAGAGCCTGGCACAGGGCTCAAACTCACTAACTGTGAGATCATGACCTGAGCCAAAGTCAGATGCTTAACCAACTGAGCCACCCAGGGGCCCCAGCAATCATTTACTTTTTAATTCAACACATACCACATAAAAATAAAATCAAATAAGCCTACAAACAACACTTTTATTTATTTTATTCACTTTTCCTTAAAGCATTAAAATCACTGGTGATATCACAATAAGTATAGCAATATGATCATACATATTTTTATAAAAGACTCAGATTTATAATCTAACAGGATCTACAATATATAAGTATCTAACCCAGTTTTCTGTTAGGTTGCAAGTACAATCTCGTGAAAAGGCCGAGCTATAATTTTCTGAATAAATCTGGGAAATATAAAAAGGACAAGGAACAGAGAGTGGACAAGGCAATGAGAAGAGAGTGGCAAAAATGCCAAACTACCAAGCTCAGAAATACCCATCCCCATTTACAACAGAAACGACACACAAATACTGATCAAGTACTAGTTTACACTGGAGCAGGGGATACCACTGTTGGAGAACGGGGCAGCCGGCGTCCTGGGTGCCTCCCATTGAGCCACCGCTCCTGCCGGTCACAGCTCCCCACACTGCACCAGGCATGGTCACTCTACTAGAAAGTGGCAGAAATGAGAATGTGTCTCTTCCAAGATTAGGTTATTAGAGACAGAGGATTTCACCTTGGACTGGCTTGTGTTCTCATTCTCTCTGTGTCTGTGTATCTGTCTGTCTGTCTGTCTGTCTCTCTCTCTCTCTCTCTCTCTCTCACACACACACACACACACACACACACACCCCACTTGCTCTACAGGAAGCCAAGAAAAATGTCATGAGGACACTCAGACGGCCTATGGAGAGGTCCTCATGGCAAGGAATTAAGTCCTCTAGCCAACAGTCAGGCAGCGAACTTCTTTTAATGTCTCTCCTCCCCCAGTCAAGCTTTTGGATGCTTGCAACCTCAGGCAACAGCTTGACCATAACCTCAAGAGAGACCGCGAGCCGGAAGCATGCAGCTAAGCCCCTTTCCCAGTCCCGACCCACAGAACTGTGGGATCATTAACATCTGTAGTTTTAAGCTGCTAAGTTTTGAGCTAAACTGTTTCACAGCAATAGATAAGTAATGCGCTGTGGGTCTAAGTGCTTGGAGGGCTAGAGCACCAATCACAGACCCCCAAGAGAATGAAAAATAAGACTTTATCCTAACAGATCCTTGCTGGCCACAGAACAGGTGTGTGATATGGATGATACATGCATTCGGATCAAAAGGCCATTTATAATTCCACTGAAGAAATACCACCAAACAAATGCTTTAGAAAAAGGAAACAGAGTTAGTTCTGGGGTACCCTCTAGGTTACCCAGAATTTCTAGTACCCACTTCAGATATTTTTTTTTTAAAGAGATGGAGTACTTTCTATGTATCAGGCACTATATGGTGTGCTCGACATATAAATGAAGAAATTAAGCATGATCTCTGCCCCAGCAAGGCTTTTCAAACATGAAAATTTCTATATTATGAAAATTTTCTTCAGTGATAAATGAATTCTATGGATATGCTGTTTTACTGTACTGTTGATATAAAACTTGTATCTTTATGAATTAAATGCTAGAGGGCTTCTATTTGATCATCCAATAATATTCCTATAAAAAACATAATTACTAGTTAACACATATTGAGCACAAATACCAGACACTAAACACATTCTATACACCTCATTTAACCTCACAGTTATTGGTGTCCCGATTCATCTCAGTCTCATTTTCTGCCACCTGCCTTTCATTATCCCACCCCTTTCCTTACTTATGCTTTCAAAGATGCCAGCCTTGAACTCCAGAGCAAGTTTCTCATCCATGCTCTGTGAACCTCCTTGACGTCTTCTAGATGGTTCTTAAGACAACTGTAATTAAGTAACCAGATGACCTTAATATCCATCCTCATGCAAGAAGGCAAGTTCCATGGGAGGAGTGAAGGAACCTTTTTTAGAATCTGTTTTATCCCTCAGAGTTAGGAGTTTTAGAAGGTAATGAATAAATGCTTGCTAAATAAAAGAATGAACTAGTGTGTTAAACAGACTCTCCCCGCCTCCTTTAATAACCACCTCATTATTATTGAATGCAGTGTGCCTCAGACCATGGCCTAAGAACAACAGGTGGTCCTTCCTAGAGTTCAGTGATTTCAGAGGAAAAACACAACCCACCATTTCCTTCATCTATATTTTGTAAACTTGAACCATAAAATAATATTTCTGGGGCACCTGCGTGGCTCAGTGGGTTAAGCGTCCAACTTCAGCTCAGGTCACGATCTCGCAGCTTGTGAGTTCGAGCCCCGCATCGGGCTCTGTGCTGACAGCTCAGAGCCTGGAGCCTGCTTTGGATTCTGTGTTTCCCTCCCTCTCTGCCCCTCCCCTGCTCACTCACACTCACTTGCTCTCGCTCTCTCTCCATATCAAAAATAAATAAATGATTTTAAAAAGTTAAAAAAAAATATTTCCATAATAATCCTATTCCCTCCTAATTGAGTGAAAATCCCCACACCATAAACCACCAATCTCTTCCCTCTCTCTAGCTCTCAGAAACCTGGAACCAGACATACATCTTCCCAGGTAAGCAACTAGGCAGTATTTTCCTGAAGAAACTGAACTGTGTTTGGAAAGCTTCCACCAATAAAGCCACCACCAGCAGCTCAACCTACAGTAAAGCCCGTGCTTATAGGAGTTTCCAATTCTCTCACATTTAAGTGTAAATATTTAAAGTGAGAACAGACAGCCTAGGTTTACCACATCAGGAAGGCCTGTTAACATAAAAGAGAGCCAAGTAAACAGACACAAATTAATTTTGAGAAAAAAGACAATGCAAGAATAAGAAACTTCCCCCACACAAAGGAAGTTGTGTAAAAGACAGTAGGAAAGATTTTAAAAGATGCTATTTTAGAAAGGAAGAGAAAGCAAGTGAGAATAAAGAACGTTTAGAAAGTCAAATATGACTGTATCACAAGTCCCCACTACCACCCCCAGGTTCAGTGGTTTGCTAGAAAGACTCATGGACTCAACATATTCACAGCTATGACTTATTAGAGCAAAAGGATGACAAGCAAAATCAGTGAAAGAAAAAGGTGCGAGGTCAGAGGAAACTATACACAAGCTTCTAAGAGGCTTCTTCCAGTGGAGTCAGATAGGACATACCAAATTCCTCCAGCAATAAGCTGTGACAGCACGTGTGAAATATTGTCTACCATGTAATTCATTAGAAACACAGTGATCAGGGTTTATACTGGGGGCACCCTCTGCCTAAAACATACCTTCATTCCAGACACCCAAATGGAAAGTAAGTATTCACCATAAATCATGTTTGCACAGTTTAGGTGCACAGAATGGCACAAGGAAACATTCTAATGGAGGCATGGTGGAAACCATTCCAAACTCCAAGTTCCTAGACACCAGACAAAGGTCATCCTTGCAAACAGAGCTTTTTAAGGATAACATTCTCAGGCCTGCTACATTAACCCTGCACAGATAGATGAAATAAAACATTTTAAAGAGTTGGAAGATTAAGCTCAGACCCTCTCCAGGAAAAAGAACAAAAGAAAACATGATGATAGGAAAAAGACTTTAAAAATTACATCATCAATCAATTCCAACCTACGGGGGGAAAAAAAAGAGTAAGAAATAAAGAAGTGAACATGGCAGGAAGAACCTACCAAAGAAATATACGAAATCTCACCTTTAAGGTAATGACAATTGCTAACATATTGAAAGGAAAACAATGCCCAGAATTCTGTAGATCCAGCAAAACTGCCATTCAAGAATAAAGGGGGAAATAAATACATTTTCAAAGAAAGGAAAATAAGAGCAACCATCACAATAGACTTCCTCAAAGGAAATTCTAAAAAATGTGCTGCAAGCCAGGAGAAAAATGAACCCAGAAAATGTGAAATTCAAGGAAAAAAAATGAAAAAAGTTGGACAAATAAAAGGCACATTAAAAATGGCAGAAATGAATCCAAATATACAAGCAATCACAGTGAATATAAATGGGCTAAACTCTTTGCTTAGGAGGAAAGAAACTTTGGTTAGATATTTGCGGTCTATAACAGACTAACATAAGAGCACAGAAAGACTAATGATCAAAGAAAAGCAAAATGCACTACCAAGCAAATATAAAAATGAAAATTAAGCAAACCTAGGAAAAACCACTAGAAATAAGTCATTACATAAGGACATAAAATTCAAATCACCTGGAAGGTATCATTTTAAACCTCTATGCACCTAGTAACACACACACCCCAAAACTGACACATCTACAAGAAAAAGCAACAAATCTACCAATATAGTGAAGGATTTTTTTAATATAGATCTCTCAGTAATATGTTCTAGCAGTCGAAAGAAACATGAGTCAGAATTCAAAAGAGTTCAACTGCTTAATTAATACACTTGATCAAATGACATGGTAAAAATCATACCCAAGAACTAGTGACTATACACTGTTTTCAAAAACCCATGGAATCTTAATAAAAAGGGCTGTATATTTGAGTAGTCAGACCCCAAACTGGTCCCTAATAATCCCTGAATTCTGCTGTCCATGCCCTGTGTAATCCTCTCCCACCCTGTGGATCAGGGTGATTCTGCATGATGAATATAATATGGCAAGAATGAAAGTATGTCACCTTCAAGGGTCAAAAAAGACTGTGGGTTCTGCTCTCCTCAGATCACTAACTCTGAGGGATGCCAAGTGCTATGTCACAAGCAGCCCTGTGGAGAGGCCCATGTAGAAAGGAACTGAGACCTTTTGTAAACAGCTAGCAAAGAACTGAGGCCTCCTGCCAATAGCCATGTAAATGATTAGCTTGGAAGCAAATCTTCCACCCTCAGTCAAGCTTTCAGATTACTACACAGCCCCAGTCAAGAGTCTGCCTGGGACCTCAGTAAAGGCTCTGAGACGGAAACCCCTACCAAGGCTGCTACTGGATTTCTGACCCTCAGAAATTTTATGAGATAATGTTTGTTGTCCCAAAGTGCTACATTTGGGGGAATCTGCTACAAAGCAATAAGTACAATAGCAGTAAGACAATGCTCAAGCACATAAAGCTAACTTTAAATTTGAAAGGACTAGTATCATAAAATCCACACACTGGTCTCAATACAATTACAATAGAAATTAATAACCAAGAGAAAAATAGTAAAGCTTCTGAAAATCAAGAAACTCTGCCGAAAGGAGAAATCATAATGGAAAACAGAAAATACCTACAACTGAAAAGCTAATTATGAAAACTTGTGAGCTACAACTAAAGCAGCATTTAATAAATTTATAGTTTTGTAAACTTGCACTCATAAACAAATATTCAAAATTAATGAGCTCATATCCAACTTAGAAAGTCAGAAAACAGGGGCACCTGGGTGACTAAGTCAGCTAAGCATTTGACTCTTGATTTCAGCTGACGTTACGATCTCACAGTTCTTGAGATCCAGCATAGAACCTGCATAGGATTCTCTATCCCTCTCTCTATGACCTTCCCCCACTCACACACGTGCATTCCCCTTTTTTAAAAGTCAGAAAACCACCTTACAACCAGTAGGATAGCAACTATCAAAGGAAATAATAATAACAGAAGAACAGCATGTTGGTGTGGACATGGAGAAATTGAAACTCTTAACCACTACTCACAGGAATGTAAAATGGTGCAATTGCCATGGAAAACAGTATGGTGTTTTCTCAAAAAATTAAAAATAGAATTACCATGAACAGAGGGCAATGGAGTGTTATCTTCTTTAAAATCTCACCTTAAAATAACTGACAAAAGTGATCAACAACAAAATAGAATTACCATAAGATCCAGCAATTCCACCTGCAGATATATACCCAAAAGAACTGAAAGCAGGATCTCAAAAAGATAACTGCACACCCACATTCATAGTAGCATTCTTCACAACAGCCAAAAGGTGAAAGCAACCCATGTGTCCAGCAACAGATGGATATGCAAAATGTGGGCTACACATACAATGGAATACTATTCAGTCTTCAAAAGGAAGGAAAATTTCACACGTTATAACATGGATCAATCTTGAAGACATTATGTTAGTGAAATAAGAAGTCATAAAAAGACAAATACTGGGGGCACCTGGGTGGCTGAGGCGGTTAAGCGTCTGACTCTTGGTTTCAGGTCAGGTCCTCATCTCATAGTTCATGAGTTCAAGCCCCACATCAGGCTCCATGCTGACAGGGCAGTGCCTCCTCAGGATTCTCTCTCTCTCTCTCTCTCTCTCTCTCTCTCTCTCTGTCCCTCTCCTGCTCATTCCTGTTCTCTCTCTCAAAATAAACTTAAAAAAAAAAAAAGACAAATACCTTATGATTCCATTTATATGAGGTATCTAGATAATCAAATTCAGAGGCACAGAAAGTAAAATGTTGGCTGACAAGGACTTTGGGAGAAAGAAATAGGGAAAATACAATTAATGGGTATAGAGTTTCAGTTATGCAAGATGAAAGTGCTATGGAGACTGGATGCACAGTGTGAATGTACTTAACACAATTGAACTATACACTTAAAAATGGTTGAGATGGATGGGATGCCTGGATGGCTCAGTCGGTTGAGTGTCCAACTCTTGATCTCAGCTCACGTCACGATCTTATGGTTGGTTCATCAGTTCAAGCCTCACATCGGGCTCTGCGCTGATAGCATTGGGCTTGCTTGGAATTCTCTCTCCCCCCCGCTCCCCTTCTCTCTCTCTCCCTCTCTCCCTCAAAATAAATAAACTTTAAAAAGTCAGGGAAAAAGTGCAGCATAACAAACCCAAGGAAGAAAAATGATAAGAGCAAATTAACAAAACAGAAAACAGGTAAGAAAATTAATAAAGCTAAGAACCATGTCTTTGAAATACACAAACAAAAAATTAGAAAAAGTAAAGGAACAAATAAACATTAAGAGGAAAAAAATAGAATATAATTTCAGTGCCTGCAGATTAAACAGATCCAAAAGAGGTATCATAAACAACTTTTGAATTGAAATGCACATTCTTAGAAAAATAATTTATCAAAACTCATGTAACAGAAAAGAATCAGAATAGTCTGACAACAATTCAAGAACTGAAATCAGTGGCCTAAAATTTTCCCTCAAAGAAAGTACTAAGTCCAGATGGTTTTATTGGGGGATTCTGACAAATTGTGAATGAACACAGAATTCCAATACTATATAAACATACAAAGAACACAAGAAGGTAAGTTCCCCAATTAATTTTATACAGCTAACCCTAACCCTTGATATGGAAACCAGACAGGGGTTACATAAAATGGAAAATTACAAATCTTATTCATAAACATAGATGCAAACATCCTAAACAAAATATCAGCAAATGAATTCAGCAATTCTTTAAAAAAGTATATCTTTCAACCAAGAACTGCCCCAGGAACACAAGGTTAATGTGATTATTAGAAATCAGAAAATGAAAATATAATGCAAACAGTATAAACAGACTAAAGAAAGAAAAACTATACAATTACCTCAATGAAGACTAAATAAGCATTTGATAATACTCAATGTCCATCTAAGAATTTTTTTTGTTTATTTATTTTGAAAAAGAGAGAGCATGCGCAGGGCAGGGGCAGAGAGAGAGAGAGAGATACAGAGACAGAGACAGAGAGAATCTCACGCAGGTTCCGCGCTATCAACATGGAGCCTGAAGTGGGGCTCAATTCCACAAACTGTGAGATCAGGACCTGACTCAAAATCAAGAGTTGGATGCTCAAGAGACTGGGGCACCCAGGTGCTAGATTAACTTAGCAATCTAGAATTTCCTTAATTTAATAAGAACATTTATGTTTTTAACCCTACAAACATTATATTTAACACTGAAATAATAAAAGTTTTCTTTTTAAGGTCAAAAATAAGACACAGATGCCCACTACCACCATTCCTATTCAACACTAAAAAACCTCAATGGGTTCACAGAAAAAATAAAAAAAGCTATAAAGACTGAAAATAAAGAAACAAAACTGCAACTATTTACAGATGTTTGACAATCTTACAGAAAATTTTTAAAAATCTAGAGATAAATCAATAAAAGTGAAGAGTTACTGGAAATAAAAACAAAATACCAAAGTTAGTTATATTTCTATGCACAATCAGAAAATTCTATTTTTTAAAAATACTGTATACAAAGAGCATCAAAACAATTCTAAGAAAAAGTCTAACATTTGATGTACAAGTTCTTTATATAATGAGAAAACTGTAAAACGTAATTGAAATGAATTTTTTAAAGATAAAATAGAAAGATTTTTTTTTTATTAGGGAGAGGGAGAGAGAGAGAACCTTGAGCAGGCTCCATGCTCAGCACAGAGCCTTACAAGCAGGCCAATCCCACGACCCTGGGATTCTGACCCAAGCCGAAATCAAGAGTCAGATGTTCAAATGACTGAGCCATCCAGGTGCCCCCAAAGATACAGACTTTAAAAGGAATCCTCAATATCATGCCGGTCAATCCTCCCCAACTTGATTGAAACACTCAGCGCAATATTCAAAACCGCATCACCATTTTTCATGAATATCAATAAGCTGATTCTAAAACCAATATGGAAAAGCACTGCTGTGACTTTTCTTAAGGAAAAAATTGGGGGGATTTGCCGTCCTAATATTTAAAGACTTGCTGAAAGCTATCGTAATTGGGAGAAATAATCATGTGGGTTACTGGGACCAGGACAGACAGCAGAATAGAGAAACTAAGCCCAGAAACTAAGCCCAGGCATTAAGGAAACTTCTTTTTCTTTCTTTCTTTTTTTTTTTTTAATGTTTTTGTTTATTTCTGAGAGAGAGAGGAAGAGAGAGAGAGACGGTGTGAGCAGGGGAGGGTCAGAGAGAGAGGGAGACACAGAATCTGAAAGAGGCTCCAGGCTCTGAGCTAGCTGTCAGCACAGAGCCCGATGAGGGGCTCAAACCCATGAACTGTGAGATCATGACCTGAGCTGAAGTCAGACGCTCAACCGACTGAGCCACCCAAGCGCCCCAAGGAAACTTATTTTTCAACTGTGCAAGCACTGCAGGTCACAGAGGAAATATGAACTATTCGATAAATAAGCTGGAACAATCAGTTATTTGTTATCATGTGGGAAAAAAATTAACGTAGATTCTTACACAAAAATAAATCCATGTGGATTAGAGACACTTCAGTATGAAAGTGAAAACTAAAAAAAAAATCATACGCATGAAAAACAACATTTATAAATAACTTAGGAGAACGTCTTTTTTAAATCTTATTTATTTTGAGAGAGAGTGCACAGGCAATGAGGGAAAAGAGAGAGAGGGAGAAAGAGACTCCCATGCAGACTCCACACTGTCAGCACAGAGCCTGACACGGGGCTCGATCCCAAGAACTGTGAGATCATGACCTGAGCAAAAATCAAGAGTCAGACATTTAACCGACTGAGCCACCCAGGCATCCCAATACAGGAGAATATCCTTATGACATCCGGAAAGGCAAGGAATGATACACGCCAAATATTTAAAAAAAATGAAAACCACAAATCATAGAAGACTGATGAATTCAGCAATATTAAAACTAAGAACTTTAGTCATTAAAAGATACATGAAAATAAAAAAATCCAATCATAAATTGGAAAAGATATTTACAACATGTAAATATCAAGGATTATATATAAACCATATAAAAATTACTGCGAATCAATCAGGAAAGGCAACCCAAATAGAAAAAAAAAAGCAAAAATATATAGAGAGAGATACTTCACAGAAAAGCAAACAATCCATGGACACATGGAAAGAAGCTGAGGAGCACCTGGGTGGCACAGCCAGTTGAGTGTCTGACTCTTGATTTCAGTTCAGGTCATGACCTCACGTTGACAGTGCAGAGCCTACTTGGGATTCCCTCCTTCCCTCTCTCTCTCAAAATGAATAAACAAACATTAAAAAAAAAAAAAGAGAGAGAAAGAGAGGAAGGAAGGAAGAGATGCCTGAGTGGCTAGTTCAGTTAAGTGTCTGACTTCAGCTCAGGTTATGATCTCATGATTCAGAAATTCGAGCCCCATATGGAGCTCTCTGCTGTCAGCATGGAGCCTGCTTTGGATCCTCTATCCTGCTCTCTCTGTCCCTCCCCCACTGGTGTCCTCTCTCTCCTCTCTCAAAGTGGATAAATAAACTTTAGAAAGACAGAAAGAGAGAGAGAGAAAGCTGAACCTCGCTAGTCGTCAAGGAAATACAGATTCAAATTACAATACTATATACCATTTCTTACCCACCAGATAGATGAAAATTAAAAGGCCAGAACAATACCAAGCACTGGCAAGGATACAGAGCAACAGGAACACTTACACGGTGCTGGTGGGAGTGTCAACTGGTTGGTTGGGTCAATTTTTTTTTAATGTTTTTAATGTTTTATTTTTGAGAGAGACAGAGAAAAAGAAAAAGAGACAGAGCATGAGCAGGGGAGGGGCAGAGAGGGAGAAAGAGGGAGACACAAAATCCAAGCAGGCTGCAGGCTCCAAGAGTCAACAGAGAGCCCAATGCGGGACTCTAACGCACAAACTGGGAGATCGTGACCTGAGGTGAAGTCAGAGGCTTAACCGACTAAGCCACCCAGGTGCCCCTGGATCACTTTAAAAAACAATTTGGCATTATCTAGTAAAACTAAAGAAGCCCATATCCTCATTCTTCTCCCGGATATATACTCTACTTCCCTGCATATGTATAAGAGGCACGTACGAGAGAGGACATAAGCAGCATTGTAATAGCAAAAAACACAGAAAGAGTGCAAATGTCGCCACTGACAACTAAACTGTGGTATAGTGAAATAATAAAACACTGTATAGCAGTAAAACTGAATGAACTGTATATGGATATACTGTTCCCCATGGATATACATATCCCCATGGATAACACTGGGGGAAAAAAAGCTTCCAAAAGAAATCAGAAAATACTTATAGTATTATTCCACCATATAATAATAAAGATCAAAAACAGGCAAACAAAACGACACTGTAGGGAGACATACTATAAAGAAAAGCAAGGGGGAAATGTTAAGATAATTCAGGATAGTGGTAAGAAAAATGTGATTGGGACCATTCTAGGGTTTCTGAGGAATTGGTAATATACTTCTTAATCTGAATTTAGATTGACAATTGGCCATAGTATTACTTTTTAAACTATAAACTATACAAACGTCTCATACATTCTTATATATATGTTTCACAGTACATTTTAAGCAGAGATAAAAACAACTAGAGAATACATGCAAATTCCTGCTTCCTGAAAAACCGTAACAGTTAAAAAAAAAAAAAAGCCTGGAAACAAACTAAGTGTTCTTCTGTAGCAGAAACAGATAAACTGATCTTCATACAATGAAATATTATAATAATATTATACATACGGTTACACTGAATCTGCTAAATGCATAAGCAAAAACCAGAACCAAATCTAAAAATGTAGTTCTATTTCATTTTTTTAAAAAATTTATAATGTTCATTTATTTTAGAGACAGAGGGGCAGAGAGAGAGAGGGAGACACAATCCAAAGCAGGCTCCAGGCTCTGAGCTGTCAGCACAGAGCCCGATGCGTGGGGCTCAAACCCTCGAACCATGAGGTCATGACCTGAGCTGACATCAGACACTTAACCAACTGAACGACCCAGGTGCCCCCCAAAAATGTAGTTTTAAACAGCAAGTGTAGTACAGTTACAGTATACTTTTTATGTAAAAATGTTAAACTAATTCATTTTGTAGGCACATGCATATATAAGAGAAAGAATACACATACATTACAGAAAGAGTGCAAATCGACTCCAGAACAGTAGGGAGAACTGGAGAGAGGAGAATTGGATCAGGAAGGAGTGCAAAGAGAGCTTCAACTGTATCTGTTATCTTTTGCAAATCAGAGAGATTTATAATTAAAAAATATATATCCTCCCCAAAAGACAAATATAGAAACAGTACTCCTACTCTAACATGCGTGCGCGCATGCACGCACGCACACACACACACACACACACGGGGAAAAAAAAAATACCACCTTTCTGGAACAAGCACAATCCAACAATAAAATAGGAAGCTACCTGTCCCTGCTTCCTAGGATGGTACATTCAATCTCCCAGCCCTTGCTTAATAATGGACATCAATTTAGCATCTGACAAAGCATTAAAAGCATCTGTTGGTGAAAAATCTCTTCATGATTTTTCCATTCACATTCAATACAAATATCTAAACTTATTAAACAGCCTCAAACACTTGCTATATTTGACAACCAATGATCACAAGTTATAATTTTCCAATTTAATGGGGGAAAAAAAAGAAAAAAAACTAGCTACAGTAGTTGATCTATGCTAAACTCAAGATATCCGTTACTGAGCTGGACGGAGATACTCTGATGAAATGCTACATATACACCATTCCTCTCACTAACACGAACATAATTACTGTTTTAATTCTACTTTAGAACTGTAATGACTTTCACTAAAACTACTGATCTAAGAACTTCACACATTAAATATTTTTTAAAATAGCCAAAGGCCTAGGCGTCCTCAGCCTAATCTTTAAAGGGGGCTATTTCCCTTACCTTAAGCAAATTTGGCCTGATTCTGACCCTCAGTTATAGGAAGGTAAATGACTCCTTTGAAGTCTCATGCTCTATCTTAGAATGAAATGCAAAATTTTGCATTTTATTACATAATATAGCCATGTTTGTTTTAAAATCCTTTTCCAAAAGCAATTTAAGTAAAATCATGTTTCCAAAAGACTGCCCAAAGTGTGCGTGAGTGCTGGAGCCTAGCCCACCAACTCACACTCAGGTTATCCATGCCTAAGCAGGAGAAACATGGCATGCAAGTTCTGCAGAATTTACAGTACTGAATATAACTCCCACATCTGAAACCCAAAGGAGAAAGACGAAAAAGAGGAACCCCTTCAAAAATCACTATGAAAACAAAACACAGGGGAGCACCTGGGTGGCTCAGTGGGCTGAGCATCTGACTTCAGTACAGGTCATGATCTTATAGTTCCTGAGTTCAAGCCCCACATCCACACCGGGCTTGCTGCTGTCAGCTCTGAGCCCTTCAGATCCCCTGTCCACTCCCCCCTCCCCCGCCCACCCTCCCCTGCTCCTCGCACACATGCTCTCTCTGTAAAAAATAAACATTAGAAAACAATTTAAAAATAAAATAAAACACAGGAAATTGATAAAACATAATAGAAAAATAGATTTTCCAAGTATGTAAATTATTTGGGAAATTGCTACTGACAAACTTTGAATATGGACCATGTACTAAAGAGAACAGTCTTGTTATTAATGTTAAATTTCCTGCCTTCCATAATTGTATTGTAGTTAAGAGAGGTCCTTCTTTAGTCTTGAGAAACACTGAAGTATTCAAGAGTAAAGGACCATGAAGCCCACAACTTATTGTCAAATGCCTCTTACACACAAGTGCGCACACAGACACAAAGAGAGAAAAGGAATAGTAAAACATGTTTGGGGTTTTACCTACCAAAAGAGTCTGCCGCCAGGTCATCATTTCAGCTAATATTTAAGTAATATTCAATTATAAGAATTTTCTACTACATTTCTTTAAAAAGTCATCAGCCAACTTTCTGAATCATCCCTTTTTTTTAATTATGTGAAGAAACAATGCAGTTGATGTTAAAAATTAAAATGGACATCCAAATAGTACAACATGAAGGGGCGCAGCCAAATGTTTCTAATGTTTACCTCTGGGATTCAACTTTTTAAAAACATATTAACAATTAATCTAAATTGTAAGTTTTTATAAATTAAAATTTGCAGAAGAAAAGTCAGCAGTCAGTGAACATTCCAATCCAGGCTTCACCTCCTCCCTGAAGCTGTGAAAACAATTTCTGAATGGCAAAGATTCTACGCGCTAGTTGTAACATGACATTTAAAACAATCCTCAACTCATCCCAGGGAAGGAAAAGGCTTTTCAAATAACAGAGTTCAAGCACCTGCCACTGTACTTAGTTTCTAACTTAATTCAAGACAGAGGCCCAAGCTATTTAGTCATGTACCTACCAATGGCCATTTACTATCAGGCTGAATGAAAGAGAATTTCATTCATAAAAAAAGAAAGATACAGATCAAAATAAACTTGGAATCCTCACGAAGAGGAAAAAGCCAACAGAAAATCCGCTTCCAAGGCTTAGGTCCTATTGACTTCACCTGGCGATGACCCTGTAGTCTGCTTTTAACCATTTCCTTCCCTGCCAAAATGATTTTGTTATGGCGGGGGGGAATCCATGGATATTACGAAATATATACTTTACATAATACACTAATCTTCAATTTATCTGAAAACTAATATACAAACCAAAGTACAGAGGTAGAAATGCTCTTTTGGTCCATAAGCAGACAATTTAAGGAGTACAAGGCAATTGAAATTGGGTATTTTAGCCAATAGTTCCCCTTCAAGCAAAATAAAACAAGGAACTCATTTCACAGCAAAAACAGTACAGGAATGGCCTTGTGGACCCTGGAATTAATTCACTGGTCTTAACGCACGCCCTCCCACTTGGATGCAGCTGGTCTAACACACTAACAGAACTGCCCGGGGAAGACTCCGTTACAGTGCTGGTTTAAGACAAAATCCTCAAGGATGTGCTTTGAATCAAGAACTAATATATGATGCTGTTTTCCCATAGTCGCCATACATGCTCCAGATGGTCAAGAGGTAGAAGTGGAAGTGGTTTCTCTATTTTCCCTAAAAACCCCATTAGCAGAATTCTTGCTTCCAGTGCCCCCAGCGTTGAGATCGGCTGGTTTCAAGGCCTGGGTTCCCAAGGAAGGACTGACGCCGCTAGATTCCAACTAAATTAGAACTTGAAACTGCTTCACGGTCACACAGGCTCCGTGCCATTAAATCCAGATCTCTCTATCTCAGCACTCCTGATGTTTTAGACTGCGTAATTCCTGGCTGCTGGCGCCTGCCCTGTGCATCACAGGAAGCTTAGCAGCACCCCGACCTCTACCCACTAGCTGCCAGTACGATCACCCTCCGAAGTCATGTGAATTTAAAGTACCTCCAGACATTCCCCTATATTCCCTGGGAGGCAAAACTACCCTCAGTTAAGAACCACTGCATTAAGTCAACAGGCAAGGCAGTCATCCTGCTGGCTGGTGTGATTCACCTGGATTACTGAAGAGGTCCTGGGCGACTGCTACAGAAGGGGGACAGAGAGAACTCTGGAACTCCGAGAAGTCTCTGAAAGATATCTTATACATGCGTAATAGTAAAAGTTCACGGAAATACACACAAAGCAGGACCACTGAGGATTTATATTCTGCCCTAATGAAGGTCTGAGTTACCCCACCAGCTGAGGTCCTGAAAGAGGACAAAGGAAACGTGGAACAGGCAGAGTAGAGGAAAGTAGTTATAAAAGTGAACTACAGTCTCTCAATTAGTTAACAAAAGCAAGGTCGACATCATTTGTACAGATGTCCTTCTTTGTTTACTATACAGGATTTTGCATGACCGTATGAATTTCTCCTCTCTTCTCAATGTCACACAAATTTTATTAGCAAAGGTTAACTTTACAATTTAGCCTTTACACAGCAGGATATTCAGACGGAACTATGAATTTGAGAAATAATTAAAAATAGCCTCAAAATGGACAGTTGAATGTCACCCAGAAATGGATACACTAAACATCGGGACTTTGTTCCTTATTTTGAGAAAAGGGTAAGGATGCGTTCGTTTTTACAAAGAAGACTCTATCTTCTTCGTCAAAAGCACGGGGCGTTTTCTGTACACAAGATCAAATATCTGACAAAGGCATGTATGGCTACTAAGTAGCCAAAGGGGTGGACTGTGCCCATGGCTAAGCTGCTATCTCTCATCTTCACATCGACGCTTCTGCACTTTGCCTTCTGATGGTGGGGTTACTATGCTAACTATATTTCTCCTTTGCCAGCTGGCTCCTTGTTAAGACTCTGCCAAGGGGACACTAAAGAGACAGTTTAAGACTGGAGGAGGGACAAGAGACTTTATTCTTCCTGTGTACTTCTTGTTCCCGTCAACACTGCCTTGCTACATTCTTCCTTTACAGTCTAACAGAAAGAACCCTCATATTTATTAGTTTCTACAGATCCAGCAGAGAACTAGACAATCAAGTATGTTGACTTTTGTGAGATACAATTAAAATTGTCCTTAAAAAACCAAAACACTAAACACTACGGTCTCACTAAAACCAAAGATCAACAAAAAATCAGTGTAGTTCTATATATTAGCAATAACCCAAAATTGAAACTAAAACTAATTAACTGTTAAAACGGCAATCCTCTCAAAACTGATACACAGATTCCCCACAATCCCTAACAAAATAGGCTTTTTAAAATAGAAATTGACAAACTAATCCTAAACTGTACATGGATATGCAGAGGATCTAGCTTAAACATTCCTGAGAAAGAAGAACAAAGTTGAAGGATTTACATACCTGATTTCAAATTTTACTACAAGGATTCATTAATCAACACTATGTGGATTGACAAAACAACAGGCATATAGAATCACACCAAGTACAAAAACTAACTAAAAATGAGTCATAGACTTAAGTGTAAAACCTAAAACAATAAAATTCTAGAAAGAAATATAGGAGAAAAATCTTTGAGACCTTGAGTTAGACAAAAATTTCAGAGATATACCATCAATCATCAATAACATGATCCTTTTTTTTTCCCATGGAAAAAAACTGATAAATTGGACTTCAACAAAGAACATATGCTCTCAAAAGGCTTTAAGAAGAAAACAAAAACAAGCCAGAAGCGAGGAGAAAAGATTTGTAAATCACATACCTCATCAAGAACTTGTATTCAGCATATACTGCAAACTCTAAAAACCCAATAATAAAAAAACCGATTTTTAAAAAAAGTTGGCAAGACTTATGTAGACTTCATCAAAGAAAATATTCAGATGGTAAACAAGCACATGAAAAGATGCTCAGTATCATCAATCATTAGGGAAATGCAAATCAAAACCATGATATACCACTTCACACCTCCTAGGATGGCTGTAATTATAAACTTTTTTAAGGAAAGTAAGTGTTGGCAAGGATATGGACAGCTGGAACTCTCCTATAGTGCTGTAAAATGGTACAACCACTTTGGAAAACAAAGACCGGCAGCTTCTGAAAAAGTTAACCACCACCTACCATATGACCTGACCATTCTACTCCTTCACATTTACTCGAGAGAAATGAAAGTACTAGTATGTCCACACAGAGTTGCATACGTGAACCTTCAAGACAGCTTTATTTGTGACAGCTAGAAACTGGAACAACTCAAATATCTATCAACAGATGAATTAATAAACAATTTGCAATCTCTCCACTGGGCAAAACAACCAGTGGCTGCCTAGGAATGGGATGTAGGAATGGACTACGGGGGCTGGAAAAACTTTGTGGGTGATATAAATGTTCATTAACTGGACTGTAGTGATGCTATTACAAACTTACAAGTATGTCGATATTTCATCAAACTGTGCATTTTAAATACGTGCAATTCATTTACTGTGTCGCAAACATACCTTAATAAAGCCATAGAAATTCTATGATTCTAGAATAATAAGAAATAAAATCCCCGGGGCGCCTGGGTGGCTTAGTCGGTTAGGCGTCTGACTTTCGCTTAGGTCATGATCTCGCGGTTCATGGGTTCGAGCCCCGCGTCGGGCTCTGTGCTGACTGCCAGCTCAGAGCCTGGAGCCTGTTTCAGTCTGTGACTCCCTCTCTCTCTGACCCTCCCTGCTCACGCTGTCTCTCTCTCTCTCTAGAAATAAATAAAAAACATTAAAAAAAAAAAAAGAAATAAAATCCCCAAAAAGTTCCAATAAAGTTTCTAAGGGGGATGGGGGAAGCCAGTATGTTTGATATTTATTCATATTGGGCGTGTATATAACTCATATTAACACCCAACTAGGTACTCTTCTTTATTTCCTATAGTTTTACCCTTCCACTTGAGCCATTTCTCTTCTGCCTAAAGAACTCCCTTTAGTATTCTTACAGAGCAGGTTTGCTGGTGATTAATCCTCTTGGCGTCTGTCTTAAAACATCTTTACTTCACCTTCATTTCTGAAGGATATTTCTGCTAGGATAGAATTCTCATGAGACAGGTTTTTGACACTATAAATGTCTTTTCATTATTTCTCAGTCATATTCAAAGTTAGCTATCAGTCACATTACTGTTCTTTTGAAAGCAGTGTGTCTTGGGGCGCCTGGGTGGCTCGGTCAGTTAAGCATCTGACTTCGGCTCAGGTCATGATCTCATGGTTCATGGGTTTGAGCCCCGCGTCGGGCTCTGTCTGTGCTGACAGCTCAGAGCCTGGAGCCTGCTTCGGACTCTGTGTCTCCCTTCCTCTCTGCCCCTCCCTCACTTATTCTCTCTCTCTCTCTCAAAAATAACTTAAAAAAAAAAGAAAGAAAGTAGTGTGTCTTTTGGTCCTTTTTCCTTGATTTTAAGAATTTCTCTTTGGGGCGCCTGGGTGGCTCGGTCAGTTAAGCATCCGACTTCAGCTCAGGTCATGATCTCGTGTTCACAGGTTCAAGCCCCACGTCAGCTCAGAGCCTGGAGCCTGTCTCAGATTCTGTGTCTCTGTCTCTCTCTCTGCCCCTCCCCCACTATCTTCTGTCTCTGTCTCAAAAATAAACAAACTATTAAAAAAATTTAAAAAGACTTTCTCTTTTGTCTCTACTATTGTCTCTTAATAGTTCCATTAAGATATGCCTAAGGGTACTTTTTCTTTGTATTTATCCTGCTTGGGGTTTGTTAAACTACTTCAATCTCTGGGTTGATGTCTTTCATCAGTTTTGGAAAATGTCTTACTGTTATTTCTGCAAAGATCTGCTCCCACGTTAATTTCTCTTCTCTAGTCTGGGTCTCCAGTTATATGTTATTTAACTTCTACTACTGTTCCACAGATCTTAGGTTCTGTTCCACTTTTTCCAATTTTTTCCCTTCCTAGGCTTTCAAACTGGATATTTTCTATTGACTTGTCTATAAGGTCTTTAATCTTGTCTTTCATTATATACTGTCTATTAAATCCATCCAGTGAATAACCAAGTTTAGATACCATAGGCTTTTTGTTTCTGTGGAGTTTGTTTTGTTTTTACTGTGTCAGGCACCGTTCTAAGCCCTAGGAATACAGCAGTGAACAAGACAGACGTAGTCTACTCATATACGTAAATTGTGTATATTCAAATGCCCTGTTTTCCCTTTTTTTTTTTTTTAAGAAAAGTGAAGAGTCAGGCAAGGGGTAGGGCAAGATCCTAGAGTCCCACACCAAGGTTTTCAAATAGGCATGTAAATGAAAGACCTTAAGCAACCAGTGTTGTTTTTGACTCCTAGAATATCCATTTAATTCCTTTCTATGGATTCCAGTTCTCTGTAGAAACTCTCCAACTTTCCATCCATTTGTCCATTTTTTTCCTACTTTTTTTTTTTTAGTGTATTACAGTTATGTCAGTCTCTGTCGCTCATTTGAATTACCTGTGGACCTACAACTATAGTTTATTTTTCTTCTTGATTAGAAATCAGTTTTCCACCTTTTCAATTTTTTAGAAATTCTTCATTGTATGCTGGATATTATAAATGAAAGAACCTCAGAAAGTTCTAACATATCTTCCCAGAGATAGTTTGCCATTTACTCTACTAGACAAAAGGATGAGAGAGGCTGATCAGTTTAATCTATTCAGCAGTTGGACTGTCCACGCTATGCTGGAGCTTTAGTAAGACTCAGTTCACCTCTGGTTCATCCTTCTCCAGTCTGTGTCCATAATCAGCAAATGTCAGCGATCCTCTCCTCACCTACACAGGGCTCTTCCACTTATGGAATTTTAGTTCCCCTGCTTCATTATTTCTATACCCCTCCGATATTTTTTAGAATAGAATTCAAAGTTCATCGAGTGTTTTTGTACTTGCGGTGCTATCGAGGACTAGGACGTGACCTACTAAATACCTCCAGGAGCGGAAGTCTCCCCGCATATCGTACAGCAGGGATTCATAAACCCAGCTTTACACCAAAATGGAGATCTTTTTAACTGCAACCCATTGTCCATACCTCTAGAACTCAGGGGTTCAGGGGGGGCCAGGAAATCTGTACTTTTAATATGAGTCTTAAGTGACCTGATACTGCTGGCATTTCCACATAAACGAATGTGTCTGTCTGTACCAGTTGTCTCTCCTCTCCCCTTTCCTAGAGTTCAGTATCAAGAAGGACATTTAAGAAAGAACATACACTACATCTGAGAGGCAAATTGAGAGAAGAGTACAAAAACAGAAATTCAGAGTCACTAAATATTTTAAAGAGAAAAATGTTAAAGCATTTAACCGCTTTTAAATATATATTAAGATGAGGAACCACGAGGTAGAGTATATAGTATAATACGAAAAGGAGAAAGAGCACAACTATTCAACTTTACGTCTAATTGTTCTACCAGAAAACAAAATGATTTGAAATGATTTTTACATTTGAAGAAGAACATTGTTGAGAACCATCAGAACTCTTAAAGCATAAAGACCCCACCCACCTGTTTTATCTGAATTCAAGTCTACATGAACTAATCCAAGAGTACACATGAAAATTCGGAAACGTGATAAGGAAACATGGTCAGTGAACTCTGAGAACTCAAGAAAAATAGAAAGGTGCCAGACTGGGAACAAGAAAATGTCGCCTCAACTGTCAAAACACAGGGGTGGGTAAAGGTGAAAATGTGATTTCAGGCCTATGGACTGAATTTAGTGTCAACAACCAGATAATTCTAAGACTGATTATTATGCAGGTGACTTTTAAGCTCTTACAGAAGGAAGGACCATTTATAACAATAATGAAATTCTACTTGTATAAAGAGAGTTTACAAAGTACCCTGACATATGTTATCTCATGTTTTTGATTCACAGAGCCCTGTGGAATAGGGGAGGCACCCTTATCTCCCTTGCACAATCCATGCATCCTTCAAAATATTAGGAATTAGGCCAATTAACATTCTTTAACAGGTTTACTACACTGGTAATCAGATGAATACCAAAAATATAGTGTACCTGATGCTCACCCTTTGTTAAACCACTCACTTTTTTAAAAATCTCACATAACTCTCTGAGAAAGGGATGAAAAATGGTATGTCTGAGTACTGACCACCACTGAACCACTTATGACAACATGGATGGGCCTAAGGGTATTATGCTAAGTAAAATAAGTCAGACTGGAGACAAATACCAGATTATTTCACTTATATGTAGTATCTAAAAAGAAAAAAAAAAAGGAAGAACAAACAAAACAGAACAAACTGGTAATTGCCAGAGAAGAGTAGGGTGGGGCGATGAGCAAAGTAGGTAAAGGGGATTGAGACGTACATACTTCCAGTTACAAAATAAATCAAGGGGCGCCTGGGTGGCTCAGTTGGTTAAACATCTGACTTTGGCACAAGTCATGATCTCACAGTCTGAGTTCGAGCCCCACATCAAGGTCTGTGCTGACAGCTCAGAGCCTGGAGCCTGCTTTGGATTCTATGTCTCCCTCGCTCTCTGCCTCTCCCCCACTCAAACTCTGTCTCTCTCTCTCTCTCTGTCTCTCTCCCTCTCTCAAAAATAAATAAACATTAAAAATGTGAATTTCAAATAAACAATGGATAAACATTTAGTGTATTTCCCAAATGTTGATGGAATATACTTATACTAAAAAGAATTACTTGTGTTTATTTGAAATTCACATTTAATTGGCAGTCACATGTTCTAAAAAATATGTATTTGCTTTGCTATTGATTATAAACATGTTCACTGTAGAAAACTCAAATTTTTTGATATTAAGAAAAAATTAAATTACATATAATATCTTAATATTTTTTTGAGAGAGACGGACAGTGTGAGCAGGGGAGGGGCAGAGAGAGACGGAGACATGGAATCCAAAGCGGGCTCCAGGTTCTGAGCTGTCAGCAGAGCCCAATGCAGGGCTCAAACCCACGAACTTCGAGATCATGACCTGAGCAAAGTCACCCAGGCGCCCCCATAATACCTTAATTTTTATATAACATAAAAGAAAATGCAAACAAATGTCACATTATGTTGGTATGTTAAAAGACATTATAAAACAATGTATCTCGTGCAATTCCAACAACCCAACAATAGTAACAGTAGCAAACATTTACGGAGTTCCTTCCAAGTACAAGAAACTGCCACATGCTTGACACATTATTTCCTAATTTAAATCTCGGCAACCACCTCTGTGAATTAGGTATTTTTATTGACTCTTTGTTACAAGTGAAGAAACTGAAGCTTGAAGAAGTAACTTGGCCAAGAGCTAGAAAGCAGTAGCAAAGCAGAGCCCAAGAATTCAAACGCAGGCATTCTGATTGCAGAACCGGCATACTCAATTATATACCAAAATTTTAACTGTGATTCTCTCTGAAGTGTGGCATTATAAATGACGTTTATTCATTTTTTTTGTGTGATTTGCTGCA
Organism: Proteles cristata cristata; assembly: GCA_017311185.1. Classification (NCBI taxonomy): domain Eukaryota; kingdom Metazoa; phylum Chordata; class Mammalia; order Carnivora; family Hyaenidae; genus Proteles; species Proteles cristata. The sequence continues at coordinate 959,786 of JAESUZ010005299.1, forward strand.
TTTCTACAATGAACACAAATTGCTACTGTATCTTTTTTAAAATAAATATCCAAATAGAGGTTAGGCAATCATCTGCCACAGCTATCGCAAAAGTAGATTTAAATAATCTCAGATTCCTTCTAACTAAGGACCTGTGACTAATCAATTAGTGACTGGAATTATTTTTTTTCAGTCAGAGGACTGACTCTAAAACAAAAAATGATACAAAAATCAATCCATTTTAAGAATTATAAAAGTTTTAGCCTGTCAGACCCTATTTGTCCAGTTTTACAGATAATGAAATAACTCAGAACTTAAATTTACATATCACAGAGGCTGTTGAGGCGGCACAGAAACCAAAGCACAGGTCTTCAATGGTCTTTGTTGCCTACATTTGACCAAAACAAAACCGACTACCTCTTCCATTCTCCACTTGCAACTTCAGTTATCAGAGGCCAAAAACTGAAACATAACAGGAAATACAAATACCTACCCCACCCCCCCACCAGTCCATTACCCAAAAGGAAGACCTGCCTGGAGTATAAAAGCAAAACACTTTCCCAGCCCTGAGCTGAGATAGAGGTTGAAGAGATATTCCAAAACTCAAGATGAATGATTTGAGAGATTGGCGGGGGGCGGGGGGGGGGGTTGGAAAAGTAGATACAACAAGTAAAAGAAGAAGAAAAGAAAAAAGAAATAAAAGAAATAAAAACAAAAATACCCAGGAATCCAATAGGATAAAGCGATCAAATCCTACCAAAGTTTAAAGAGTTGCCTCACATGTAATCAAATCCTAAATGTGATGTTCTTTGAGTATGAAAACCAACTTTACAAAACTGGACAAATGGCAAGATTAAAAAAAAATGAAGTAAATACATCATCTGTGCGTTCCTGTTGGGATTCTATCAAACTATATTCTCTCACCTTCAGAATTAAACTCTCCTCATCTAAAAATCTTCAGTGAGTATAATGTAATGTTAGAAAACTGCGGGGCGCCTGGGTGGCTTAGTCGGTTAAGCGTCCGACTTTCGCTTAGGTCATGATCTCGCGGTTCGTGGGTTCGAGCCCCGCGTCGGGCTCTGTGCTGACTGCCAGCTCAGAGCCTGGAGCCTGTTTCAGTCTGTGACTCCCTCTCTCTCTGACCCTCCCCTGCTCACGCTGTCTCTCTCTCTCTCCTAGAAATAAATAAAAATATTTAAAAAAAAAAAAAAAGAAAACTAAATAAAAGGGGAACAATGTTGCAACTTCTCCTAACAGCCAAAGAATTTCTGATAAGGTGAAAAGAAGAATGATAAATAATGAAATCAAGGATATAATGTTTAAAATGTATGTCTACTTTTATGTATTTCTAACATGACTGGATGTATTAGAATATTTCCACATACTCTCATATGAACATAAAAGGTAAACTGTAACATCTCAACTTTGAAGAAGCAATAACACATTCCTCATTTTACAGATTTGTGCTATCTGTTTAAAAAACTTAGACCTTTTTTGTAAAGCTCTATTTATTGAAAAGTTACTGCTCTAAGGAGTAACACCCACACTCTAGTTTAAATGCAATTAATTACATGTCATATGATTGTGAATAACTGCTCTGCAGCTCTAGTTTTATTTTTCCACATGCAGGATAATAATAATATGAAACTATATAATAATAATAATAAAGTATAAAGAAAGGGTAGAAAAAATACTGCACAGGATGATAATCACAGTAACACATTTTCATAACTGTTTACAGCTTCCTTTCATGTGAAAGATTCACATCTAGGACACTAACCAAGCCCATGATGTGAGCAGGGAAGGTATTATTCCCATTTTACAGATCAAAATATAGAAAACTGAAGTTCAGAGATGTTAACTGGCTTGTCCAAGGTTATCCTGAACACTGCACAGTCAAAAGCTCTTCTACTTACTACACAGGACAGTGCCATCACAAATTTGAGATGGTACATTGCTGTCTCATGCCCAAATTACCATGGAGACTACCCAAGGAAAGCTGTCAACAATTAAACTGAAAAGAAAGGGTCACTTGAGATTGCTATGAGCAGTAGTTACCCACAAGGTCACTATCTGGGTGTAAACCTGTGATTAAAATAAGTTAGGTAAGGGGCGCCTGGGTGGCTCAGTCCATTAAGCATCCTGATTTCGGCTCCGGTCATGATCTCAGAGTCGGGAGATCAAGCCTGGCATAGAATTCCACGCTAGGCATAGAGCCTGCTTAAGATTCTCTCTCACCCTCTTCCTCTGCCCCTCCCCCCCAACACACATACACACACTCTCACACTCTCTTAGGAAAATAAGTTAGGGGATGCCTGGGTGGCCCAGTCGGTTAAGCGTCTGACTCTTGATCTTTGTTCAGGTCAGGTCATGATCTCAAGGTTTGTTAGAGCCCCACGTCAGGCTCTGCACTGATGGTGTGGAGCCTGCTTGGGATTCTGTCTCTCCTCTCCACCCCTGCCCCTCCCCATGTGCATGTGCTTGCACTCTCCCTCTCTCTCAAAATAAATAAATTAACTTAAAAAAAATAAGTTAGGTAAAAAACCTTTTAAAGTAAACTTCTAGGGGCACCTGGGTGGCTCAGTCGGTTAAGCGTCTGACTTCGGCTCAACCATGATCATGGGTTCGAGCCCCACGTCGGGCTCTGTGCTGACAGCTAGCTCAGGGCCTGGAGCCTGCTTCAGATTCTGTATCTCGCTCTCTCTCTGACCCTAACCTGCCCACGCTGTCTCTCTCTCTCCCTCTCTCTCAGAAATAAATAAAACATTTTAAAAAAGTAAACTTCGAAACTCTTGCTATTTACTCAATTAACTTCATGCCTCTTGCACTACATAGACCACCCTGCTTGGGGGATGTGAAATGAAGGGGGAAAGGATTTCACCAGGGGAAGTTAAGTTCTCTGAAACCCAATAGGATAAGACACCCGAAGCTATAAAATATGAAGAGGAACAGGCAACAGCTTGTAGACTGTAGTGGCAACCTTAAGCCAAACCAAAAGAGGGCCAATCTGTGGTTTAAAGAAAATATGCAGTCTGGAACTTTGCACTTCAAGTTATTACTACTTCAAAGTAGTTAGCGCCATTTACAGTAAAAAGTATACAAAGGTTTAGAGGATAATTTCAATTCTTCGTTATAATAGGATGGGATTCCATATTCACTTGGGGCTTTATCTCAACAGAAGCTCTTTTGCTGATAAAGCCACTCGTTCAAAAGCCACTCCCAGAGAAGTGAAGTCTGTAACTAGGTGATCACTGGGGTAAGTATTTGAGGTGGTAAGATAGGTGGTCTACTGCAGGCGCCTGAAGAAACTTCAGTAAGGGTAATACCAGGGTACCTGGGTGGCTCAGTAGGTTAAGTGTCCGATTCTTTTTCGGCTTAAGTCATGATCTCACGGTCCAGGAGACTGAGCCCCAAGTCAGGCTCTGCACTGACAGTGTGGAGGCTGCTCGGGATTCCCTCTCTCCTCTCTGCCCCTCCCTGTTCATGCTCTCTCTCTCAAATAAACATTCTTTTTCAAATGAGGGCACTACCAATTCCACCTATTCATATCTACAATGTTAAAGTTTTCTTCAGTATAACCTCTCGGAGTCCTCTGTTTACTGAAGGCCCTGGCACACAGTATGATATAGAATTACAGATTGCTGAAATCTTAAAGTCACAGTCACTGCAAAGCAAAACACCTTAACTTTTCTCTTCTTCAAGGTCAAAACAAACTTTGTCTCATCTTTCCCTCTCCACCCGCAAGAAAATGGGGGTATTCTAAAAGATGACAGATAAATAAGCCAATGCTTTTATAAATATGAGTCAATCCTCTGCAAAGAAAGCGCTTAAGATGCCCATATTCTACTTCGGTATTGATTCTAAGCCTTTTAACAGTTTAAGCTAACCACAAGCCTCCCCTTCTACTTCTTCTATGGAATATTCTCCTCCTTAAACTTCCTTTTTTAAAAAACGAGCCTTCTTTTTTTTTTTTTTTTAATTTTTTTAATGTTTATTTTTAGGAGAGAGAGAGAGACAGCGTGAGCAGGGGAGGGTCAGAGAGAGAGGGAGTCACAGGCTGAAATAGGCTCCAGGCTCTGAGCTGGCAGTCAGCACAGAGCCCGACACGGGGCTCGAACCCACGAACTGCGAGATCATGACCTAAGCGAAAGTCGGACGCTTAACCGACTAAGCCACCCAGGTGCCCCAAAAAACGAGCCTTCTTATACGTCCTGTCCCTAGTCTTATACACACACGTAACTCCCAACCAAGAACAGACTGAGGCTGAAGGAACACATCTGCAAAAGACATGTTCTTAATTAGAGCATTTTGTTAAAATGCAACAATAAAGAGTCTATAGAGAACCCCAAAGCACCAAACTTGAAGACAAAAACTAAAATGCCCCACGGCAGCCTGAGTAATCCAAAGTAAAAAGATTTAAAAATAAGATACTCCTGGGGTGCCTGGGTGGCTCAGTCGGTTAAGCGTCCAACTTCGGCTCAGGTCATGATCTCACGGTTCGTGGGTTCAAGCCCCGCGTCAGGCTCTGTGCTGACAGCTAGCTCAGAGCCTGGAGCCTGTTTCAGATTCTAGGTCTCCCTCTCTCTCTGACCCTCCCCCGCTCATGCTATCTGTCTCTCTCTCTCTCAGAAATAAAACATTAAAAAAAGTTTTTTGTTTTTTTTTTAAATAAGATACTACACTACTGTACTATATTACTAACCTTTCCTTCAAGGACAAAATGCTCCATGCTAAACACATCAAAAAATAATAATAATAAAAGAAAAGAAGAGGAAACAGATTTAGGAACCTCATTTCCTACTGTTCAAACTGTCAAATAAAATAAAGTGTAGGAATATTTTAAGATCAAATGAAACAATTCACAAGACACCTTGTAACACTTTTATATTCAACATCCTAAACTTGAGGAGCCATTTAATACATGTGCTATAAATTAGATGATAAAGCAAGAACACAGATCAATTACAGACTTCCATGATATACTATACAAAGATGTTCTCAGTACCGTAAGTATTTGTTAATGAACACTAAAGTAAGGTGTATATATCAGTCAAGGTACATTTCAAGGGAATATCCTGAGACCAATCAATCTCCCTTATGTAGTGAAAACATAATAGTCAATAAGCTGTAAAGAACATATGTAGGGGTGCCTGAGTGGCTCAGTCGGTTAAGCGTCCAACTTCGGCTCAGGTCATGATCTTGGGGTTCGTGGGTTCGAGCCCCGCGTCGGGCTCTGTGCTGACAGCTAGCTCAGAGCCTGGAGCCTGTTTCAGTCTATGACCTCCTCTCTCTCTGACCCTCCCCTGCTCATGTTGTCTGTCTGTCTGTCTCTGTCTCTCTCTCTCTCTCTCTCAGAAATAAATAAAACATTTAAAAAAAGAATATGTGTAAATCCTACACTGAAATACTTTGATTTTTCAAAGTGGTTTGCATTCATTATCCTATCAGACTATTGCAAAAAAAAAAAAATCTCCTTTTAGACTTACCACTAAAAGTGACAAACCCAAGATCACAAAGGTGGTTAATCAGATCTAAAACTTGATTCAAAAAACATGCTAGCTCTATGGGAGAAAATATAAATATGTGCAAGTTCCTCCTTAGAGCTCTCTTTAAAAAAAAAAAAAAAAAAAACCTATTCAGAGGTAAAATAACATTTAATTTATAAGACCTAGGCTATTTATAAATGTGGTGATTTAGGGGCACCTGGGTGGCTCAGTTGGTTAAGCGTCCAACTTAGGCTTAAGTCATGATCTCACAGTTCATGGATTCGAGCCCCACATGAGGCTCTGTGCTGATAGCTCAGAGCCCGGAGCCTGTTTCGAATTCTGTGTCTCCCTCTCTCTGGCCCTCCCCTGCTCACACTGTCTCTCTCTCTCTCTCTCTCAGAAATAAATAAAACATTTTTTAAAAATGTGGGGATTTACATTTAAAACAAAGTCATCACTCCTTTTTAACCAGTCTACCTTTCAACCAGGAATCATATAAAAAACACTCCATCAATGATGTACTCTCTTCTCCTAACCATGCTGGAAACTGGGGTGACTATATACGAATTCTCACTGAGGCATCTTGCTTTTTAGAAAGTTTACACTCTATCTGACAAAAAGAGAAGAGAAATACTAAGCTGTGTTCAACCAACCCTCCTGAGGGGAGAAACCCCAGGTGACAAGTACATCCAGAAGTGAGACTGCCGTGAATTTCATCCCAAAACACTGCATGGGACAAATGAAGCCTGAGCTCCACAGTGAGGGCCAGACAGGAATCTGAAAAGCACAAAGGGGGAACGAAAGCATGGAGGCAGGGGCTGGCATCGATGAAGGCTGAGAGGCAGAAATAAGCATGATATCTACAGAAGAGACTGAGCCGACCTGTCCGGGACATATGTGCGTGCTAAGGCATCATGAGAAGCAGTTTGGTAAATCAGGTGCGGTCAGCTCCAAATGGACTGTTATGATACAGAGACATGCTGTTCAAATATTGAAATCATGGAATATTTAAACTAGATAGCGAACCTTGGGGATGCTCTAGTTGATTCTTTTAGGACAGAGGAGGAAAATCTAGGATCCGCAGAGATCTATCTAACGGCTAGCATAAGGACAGAGAAGGTCAAGAGCAGGACAAAACTCAGAGCCCACTAAGGAACCCCAGTTCAGTGACAGGCAGCACGGCATAGACAGGGAAAGGAAATTTGTTCGAGGGTCAATGAGCACATCAATATATGAGGATCTGCGAACATACATACAAGACAGAACTGTGTCTTAGGAATTCCAGGAGACTGGTTTCCAGGGGGAAGAGAACACACCAGCACTACCATTGAGCAAAACCCACTATGTTTTGCCAGAAGGAATCATTTTCAAGAAAGCAGCAATCCAGAAGGAAAGCAGAGGCAGAAGCTAGTTTTCAGCTATAAAGGAAATGGGTGGATAAACAGTAGAGGCAGCAGGTATCTGGCAACAAAAAGAAGAAAAAATTGATCCACTGAAATAAAGCTACAGGGCCAAGTAAACGCTTGAGAAAAGAAATCTTAGTAAGTTTGCAGGTGAAAAGAAAGGCAATCACAGGAAAATAAAATTCGATGGAGGCGCCTGGGTGGCTCAGTCGGTTAAGCATCGGACTTCTGCTCAGGTCATGATCTCACAGCTCGTGGGTTCGAGCCCCGCATCGGGATCTGTGCTGACAGCCAGCTCAGAGCCTGGAGCCTCTTTCAGATTCTGTGTCTCCCTCTCTCTCTGACCCTCCCCTGCCCACACTGTCTCTCTCCCTCTCTTCTCAGAAATAAATAAAACATTAAAAAAAAATTTTTTAAGAAAATAATTTAGATGCTAAATAAGGGGAGGGTAGTGACGGAGCGTAGAGAACTAATTAAGGATCGGTTGGAAGAAACTTTTTTAAAATAGGAGTTCCAGAATAAAGAATAAGCATTTTTTTCCTCACCACAAAATACTCCTCAACCAAGAGTATTCATTTTCAACTTACTTTTAAGGCCTTATAAAAATGGCAGGGGCGTCTGGGTGGCTCAGTCGGTTAAGTGTCCAACTTTGGCTCAGGTCACGATCTCATGGTTCGTGGGTTCAAGCCCCGCGTCAGGCTCTGTGCTGACAGCTAAAGCCTGGAACCTGCTTTGGGTTCTGTGTCTCCCTCTCTCTCTCTGCCCCTCCCCCACTCATGCTCTGTCTCCCACTCTCTCAAACAATAATAAACATTTAAAAAAAATTTTTTTTTAAACTCAGCCGTCTTTATAAAAATAAATAACTGATATGTTCACTCCACTTTCTGGCTGTCCACCTTTGCAACTGCCATTTCCCTAAGGAAATCAAGGACATAATTACTTTCAAAATTGATAAGAATCATTCAACTTAGGCCATAAATACTAGGTTTAGGTGCAAGACTAGCAGGTTACAGCAATTTCATTTTACCCACCTGGAAACAAGGGCCTAAGCTCAAAATGTCAAGATGGACACTGCCACTTCTCTTAACCGGGTCTACGGCATCCAGTTGCCAAGCAATAGCCATCAGACTACAAAACAATATCAGCAGTCGCCAGTGATGCATTTCTGCTTCAACCACCACAAATATCAGAAGTCCAACCAAAACACCAATTCAGTCATAAACAGAGTTGCTACCCTTAGACTTGCGTATGTTCTCTGGCTCAACATGCGCATGTCTTAGCTGTAATGCAAAGCGGCCTGAATCCCTCTGGATCCAGTGAAACAAAAAAGTACAGGCAATATACCCAAAATTTAAAACTTTTAGAAACAGCGGAAACAAATTACACAGACACCTCTCAGTATACATGGGGCTTTTTCTCCCCTCAGTAAAAAGGTGAACTCTTCTCTCAACTATACTAAATGGGTTATCAAAACAAAGCCTATAAGATACTTTTCAGAAAAAGCATCTCTGCTTTTCAGCATGCGATACATTTCATATGGAGGCTCTAGTTATTAGGTCTGCTATGTGACCTTGGAAAGTCATTTACTATCTCTGTGCCTCAGTTTTCTCCCGTTCCAATCTCAAGGTAAACTCTAATTTGAATTACACATTTAATACTACTATCGTAAGTTAAGGTATATAAGTACCTTATGTTAAACACTGAAAATCCTTAGACTTTGGTATCGCAAAGTCAGTAGGCTTTAACCTAAAAGAATGTGAGGAATAATTTGCTCTGTGTATCCTTCTCTTAATTACAACATAAGGAATATATTAAAAATGCTTCCGTTTAAAACTCTTACGTCCTTAATTTTTAACAGATGTTGGCAAGTTTGATTCCACAATATTTATAACAACGCAAACAATAAAGCCTGAGGTCTTTTAACACTGAAGACAAAAAGAAGGAAATATTTACTTGTGTTAGTGGGCATATAATCAAAATCATTCTTTTAAAATTTAGAAAACTGTATTTTTGTATGTGGCAGATAAGCCTAGAGATCAACAGGTAAGAAGTGAAGAAAGTTTAAGGGGCGCCTGGGCGGCTCAGTCAATTAGGCATCTGACTTCAGCTCAGGTCATGATCTCACAGTCCGTGGGTTCCAGCCCCACATCAGGCTCTGTGCTAACAGCTCAGAGCCTGGAGCCTGCTTTGGATTCTGTGTCTCCCTCTCTCTCTGCCCGCCCAGCTCCCACCCCCCCCCCACCCCCACCCGCTTGTGCTCTGTCTCTCTCTCTCAGAAACAAATAAACATTGAAATTTTTTTTAAAATAAAGTCTAAAAATTAATTGGGAAAAAATCTATTTAATTTAAAAAATTGGAGAACAATGGTGGTGTGATTCCTTCAAATTCCTGCATCCCTATTATGCTGTCCACAAGTTTCGATTTGGGGTTCTTCTGCGTGCCTTTCAAATCCTTTCTCAAGATTACACAGAGAAAGTCTTTTCTATCAAGTTTTAAAACTAATGCTCTATCAATCACACAATCCAATACAGGCGGTAACATTTTACTTCCTCAGATAGATCAGTAGTACAGCTGGCTTAGATGGTTTTTGGTCTCGAAGCAGAAGGATGGGTGAAAACTTGCTACAAGCCCCTGATGGCTTTGTAATTAATTCTGTTTTATCTAAGTGGCTTCAACTTCCTTCTCAATCCTGCTGCCTATTCCCAAATATCTTTCAGGCGGGTCGGACACACTGGCAGTCCTGTAAGGGAAGGGTCTGCGGACTCGGTGGAGCCCTCCTCCCCCTTCCATTCAGTTCTCACCATGATCACTTTTACCACCGTATCCAGTCAACGAAATAGACGGATCCAACCTTAACTAGGTCCCTCATCACAGGAAGTCCTGGGTAGAACCGCAGCAGCAAACAGCATCCCTTTACCCCCAACTACCTACAGCAACACAAAGTTAAACTAATTCCCACCGACAAAAGGCGCCGTGTGCATTCATTCTGCTCAGCCCCAGGATGCTGCGGGTGAAGCTCAAGGAATAAAAAGGCACCTCCCCAAGCTATGAAACTTTTTTTTTCCCCACCCCAAATCTTCTCAATGAAAAGTTCTCTTGGGAGCCAAGGGGTGAGAGAGTTAAAACCAACAACAGAACACTCGCAGGATGATGGGCTCCAGGACCACGTCCCAGCTGTCCTTGCTCTCCGTTGTCAGGGGCTCGGCCGCAGTTTCCCACTTTTCCTTCTCCCCTCACTCCCCAAGATTCTCACTCAAGAAAAGCTCTATTCACATTCTCAGACCGCTGGCGAAATAAAGGGTGAAACTGCAATTATCAAGGAAGGGGGGGAGGGAGAAAGGGAAAAATATTTCAGAGGCAGAAGGGAACGAGAACCATGGTCGCTACTACAACGGCAAGGTAAACGCCAGTCTCATCAGGATACGGGGGGACGCCCATGTGGGGTACCAAGAGCCGTGCCCCGAGGGTGCACTTGGAGCTCTCCGGGCAGGCTGAGACGAGGGAGCAGAAAGTAAGAAAACCTGTGCTTTCCCTGCTTCTACTCTTCCCCGTCCAAGAGAGGAAGCTGAAGAAACTGGGGGAGGGGCGGGATGTTATCGTTCTCCCATTGGGGGTACACAAGACAGGCCGGGGGGGGGGGGTCGTCCTTCAGGGACTCACTCCCAGTTCGGAGGTCCACCCAGGGAAGAGGAAACCCTAAATGTTACCCACCTCCGTCCCAAAAAACAAGAAACAAAAAAAAAAGTAAGGGGGGGAATGATTAAATCCAGATGGGGAGCCCCTGGAAACGCCCCCAGGTCACTCATCCTCATTAGCAAGCGGAAGGGCTGGGATCAAGGGGATGGAGGGTCCGAGGGGTGGTCGGGGAAGAGGCCCCACCCCCCGACTCAGGAGGGAAGGGGAGCCCGGGCTCCCAGCCGTCCCCTCCTTCCCCGCGCCTCCCCCCTAGGCCACCCCCTCCAGGTCCCCCCTTCCCTTCCTCCAGAGCCCGAGGCGGCCGCGGGGGAGGCGGCTGCTCCTTCCTCCCCTCACCCACCCCGCCCCCACCCCCACTTCGCCCCCACCGCCCGCCCGCCCAGGGCCCGTTACCTGCTCGTCGAAGCGGCTGACCACGGCCTGGACCCATTCCACCGGCCTGTGCGCGGCCATGTCCTCCCCGCGGCCGGGGGGCGGCGGAGGGACGGGCCGGCCGGCGCCCAGGGCCGGGAAGAGGGCGGGGAGCGGGGGCCGAGGTGCAGGCAGAGGCGAGGAGAGGGTCCGAGGAGTGCGGGCTCCGAACGTTCCCACGGGGGTGGCGATGGGGGGCCTGCGCCGAGCCGGGAGGGGGACGGGGGAAGGGGGCGTTGGCGAGGAGGCAGGGGGAAGGGGGGCGGGGGAGGGGGACCCGGGGAGGGGAGGGGGCCTCTTGGTCGCTCTCCCCACTAGCGCCGTCTCCCCTCAGCCATCACAGTCCGAGACGCCGCCATGACACCCCACCGGAAGTGGGATCCTTTCCACGGCCCGGGGAGAGGGAGAGCGAGCGAGCTAGAGATTGAGAGCGCGGCTGGGAAAGGGGAGGGGGAAGCGAGAGGGCAGGCGGCCTGCCGCGCATGCGCCCGCGCCGGCCGGTTTCATTAATGAAAAAGCGAGTCCTGCTGGAGGTGACGTCACCTAACTCCTCCGGGCCGGGAGGCGCGCGTCCCTCTTCGCCGCCGGGCTCACCTAGACTCCGGCCCTGGGGTTCGGCCGGCGACGGGCGGTGCCGACCCGGGAACATCCGCTCGCATCCCCGCCGCCGCACGAGGCTCCCCCTCCCCCGCCGGCCTCAGGGTTTGGATTGCTCCCCGGGTTGGAAGTTAGGGGGCCTCGGGGCTAGCGTTTCTCCCAGCGCGCAGATCTCTGCAGCTGATCCGGGAGGCTGTGCTAGAGTCCCCCTCTGCCTTAAACTCTCACAAAAAAACATAAAGTACACAATCTCGGGTTTCCAGGTCCTTCGTAGCCAGTATAGACTGCTGAGAAACGGGGCAAAGTAAGGCCAAGAGAGATAACAATTTTTTTTTTAACTGTCTCTGAAATCCCAGTTGCTAGACATGGCAGTCGAAGCGCTCAGACTCCGGCATGCAGTCCGGACTTCCTCTGCTGAACAGACAGGCACCCAAGTCAATAAAACTTTTGCACGGTTGATAATAGATTCAAGTTGCACCATCCTCAAAACTCCTCGAAGGGCTTCCCGTACCCTGTTGATCCATCATCTCCTTTAAATCTTTCAATGAACCTTTCCAATAGGGTATTACCCTCATCTAACTGATGAGGCTGGGTCACACGAGGTTCTGAGATTTGCCTGAAGTCGCCCAGTTGGGAGGTGGCAGAGTCAGCATGCAAACCCAGGTGGTTTGACTCCAAAGACAGCAAAAACAGGCTGTGGCTTCCCAGAAACAAAGGGGTCCCCTGTGCCCCTAATACCACAGTTGAAATTATTTCGTGTGAAATTAGTTTTCCAGGAAGAGGATTACATCCAAAACAATGATCCACCTGTATTGGTGGTTGATATGAACTTTGGAATGAGCTATTTTCTTTTTTTTTAATTTTTTTTTATTTATTTCTAGGAGAGAGAGAGAGAGACAGCGTGAGCAGGGCAGGGTCAGAGAGAGAGGGAGTCACAGACTGAAGCAGGTTCCAGGCTCTGAGCTGGCAGTCAGCACAGAGCCCGACACGGGGCTCGAACGCACGAACCGCGAGATCATGACCTAAGCGAAAGTCGGACGCTCAACCGACTAAGCCGCCCCTGGAATGAGCTATTTCCGAGATTACCTTCCACAATACACCTTACTTTGGATAATCTTCAAATGCATTTACACATTCTGAGCACACGCGAATTAGCCAGTTAGGTCACATGATATGATAACTAATTCGATGACAAGGCAGACCAAAACTGGTATTTTATATTCACCACACACACACACACACAAAATCCTCTAAGCCGGTATCCCATGCACAGAGAGATACCCATGAGAGAAGTTTCCAACCTTTGCTGGCTGGTGATTGTCCAAAATACATATTAAATTAATACTTCATTCCACTAGAATGAGAAGGATAGGGCGTAGGTCTCTCTGTAATCCATTCTTTAAGGATGCCACATAAATACCAACTCACTTCTTTTAGATGATGTCAGAAATGATGGTGGCAGTGTTAAAGAAAAGAATGAATATTAAATGAATGTCCATCTCTGCCCTTCCCAACTAAAACCCCCGAAAAAGCTCTCACTTGTACCTCCAGAGAGTATCCCAATGCCTATACTTCACTGCTAAATTTGCAGACCTGCAATCTTCCTCTCCATTTCTCAGGCTTCCTCTGAAAGTTCCCAGTTGCTTTCTTGTTGCTGGGGCTCTTTGTCTACGCCCCTCACCTTCCCTGGCCTGGATACAAATGTCTAAACCCTCAGCTCCCGGGGCTTCAGTGGCATTCCATCCCTGAGGTCCCTTTGTGCTTCTCTTTCCTCTGCGTCCCCTTCCTATCTAACTCCAGGGAAAGAACACGCAAACTTCAGTCCTTGGCCCTCTGCTCTTCTTGCCTTCCCCAGGCTCCAGCCAGCCTTCATTCACTAATTCATCCTAATCTGCACTTCCTGTCCCGTTGCCCCCACTGACTGCCAAGCTTCTCATAACACTTGGAGTGTTAACACTAGACTTCACTCCAACTTCCTCTCCAATTAAATTCATTCAGTTCTGCTGAACCAATATGAAGCGCCCAAACACCTATTGTATAGACTGTGCACCGTGTCAGGCAGTGCATTCCAAAGCAGGGATTCTAAACAAAAATGCCAAAGAAGAGAACTCAGAGATGCTGGTGAACGAAGGAGCCCATCCCCCAGTTAAAGGGGCAGCTGTCACTCAACTCAATTACTGCCGCCAAGCAAGAATATTGACACAGTGTTGCTAGATCTTCCCCTTACTCAATAGAAGCTGGAAATCTGAATGTACATATAAACTCGTCCAATTTTTACATGGTGGCAGCCTATTCACATATTTTAAAACCCTGTGCAGCCAAACAAACTACATCTGCTCTCTGAATTTTGAGCATCCGCTTGACTAGCTCTGATCGAGCAAAGATACGGCTTCAGAGTGGGATAGAATTAGATTGTGTCCTAACATCCAGTTCTGCACTGTCCAACACGAGAGTGTTCAGGACAACTACTAGCACTTGGTAGAGGTTTAAATGCGTCACCCCTGGGGCACCTGGGTGGTTCATCCTGTTAAGCCTCCGACTTTATTTTTTTTTTTAATTTTTTTTTTAATGTTTTATTTATTTCTAGGAGAGAGAGAGAGAGAGACAGTGTGAGCAGGGAAGGGTCAGAGAGAGGGAGTCACAGACTGAAACAGGCTCCAGGCTCTGAGCTGGCAGTCAGCACAGAGCCCGACGCGGGGCCGGAACCCACGAACCGCGAGATCATGACCTAAGCGAAAGTCGGACGCTTAACCGACTAAGCCACCCAGGCGCCCCAAGCCTCCGACTTTAGCTCAGGTCACAAGCTCACGGTTTGTGAATTCAAGCCCCGCGTCGGGCTCTGTGCTGACGGCTCACAGTCTGGAGCCTGCCTCAGGTTCTGTGTCTCCCTCTCTCTGCCCCTCCCCTGCTCATGCTCTGTCTCTGGCTCTCTCAAAAACAAATAAACATTTTTAAAAATTGTTTTAAAGAAAAAAAATAAATGCATCACTCTTGTCAACTATACTTAAATATAATAAAATTAATCCAAATGAAAGGAATCCAGCAGTCTCTGCCAATTTTGTCTTCAAGGGTCTTGTTCCAGGAGTATTCCCTCCAGTTCCACCCATTTCCCACCCCTCCACTCCCTATCCCCCAACCCCATCCCTGCTCCAGGATCCCAAGGAGCGCTGGGCACCTCACAGCTGAGGCACCCATCTTCCCAGCAGCTGGGAGCTTAAGTGGCCAGCTCTCAGATGAATCCCTTTCCAGAAATCGCCCTCCGCAAGACAGAAATTGCCCTCCGGTCACGCCAGCTCCAGGAGAAACTGCACAAGTGGCTGGAAGATACAGGCCCTGGGATGGGACCACCCAGAAGCACTCGCGAGCCCTCATGAGTGGGCTCCCGGGGTGGGGGGTTGGGGGGTGGAGGGTAGGGGGGGAGATCAGGTGAGGCCTTTGCTTGTGACTGCATTTCATCCAAGTTCTCTTTCTGCTCAGTCCTACTCTTCTAGTTCTTCACAATGTTGATCCCAAAGGGTATTACCCAATAAATTTCCTGCTTGCAAATCTCCATTTCTGAGTTGGTTTTCCAGAGGATCCGAACTAAGCCAATTAGTCCCACGAGTGTGGTCTGAGCCAGTGGAGCTGAATCATCCACTAGCCAGCTGCCAGTAAGGCCCCAGGTGAAGGCCTTCATCGGCCCTGGCACGCTGTGGCTGTATAACCATTAAAACTGTCAGCAGTGGGGAAGAGATGGGATGGATGGGATATAACACCAGTTCAAGAATGCCTGGGTAGATGTAATCTATCAGGCATTTTTTTTAATATGGGGAAAATAGACATTTAAGAACTGTGAGATTGGACAGCTATTGATGGAGTAAGACAATGAAAAGTTGTGGGTGGTGAATCCCCAATTAAAGGCTAAGGCTAGAGAGCCTCCTTAGCAACATATAAATGAGGGGGGCGTGCGCAGAAAATGCTGAAGATCAGGCCCATAATTTAAGTATAAGAATAGTAGAACTCTGGGGTGTCTGGGGGGCTCAGTGGGTTAAGCGTCCAACTCTTGGTTTCAGCTCAGCTCACGGTTTGTGATTTCAAACCCTGCATGGGGCTTCACACTGACAGTGCAAGAGCCAGCTTGGGATTCTCTCTCTCCTTCTCTCTCTCTCTTGCCCCTCCCCTGCTCGGTCTCTGTGTCTCTCTCTCAAAATAAATAAATAAACTTAAAAAAAGAAAAGAATAGTAGGGGCGTCTGGGTGGCTCAGGCTCTGACTTCATCTCGGGTCATAAATAAATATTTTTAAACATTTAATTAGGGGCGCCTGGGTGGTTCAGTTGGTGAAGCGTCCAACTTTGGCTCAGGTCATGATCTCACGGTTTGTGGGTTGGAGCCCTGCGTCAGGCTCTGTTCTGACAGCTCAGAGCCTGGAGCCTGCTTCAGATTCTGTCTGTCTGTCTGTCTGTCTCTCTCTCACTCTGTTCCTCCCCTGCCTACACCACTCTGTTTCTCTCTCTCTCTCTCTTTCTCTCTCAAAAATAAAGATTTTTTAAAAGTTAAAAAAGAGAGAGAAGAGTAGAATTCCAAACAAGTTGAATCCTCAGCCCTGGAAAGTCTCCTATGTCAAGGTCAGTGCCACGGTTAGAAAGAAGTGGGATCCTAACACTTTGGGGCAAGTGAATTGATGCCCTTAAAAACCTTCAAACCGCGGCGCCTGGGTGGCTTAATCGGTTAAGCATCCGACTTTCGCTTAGGTCATGATCTCGCGGTTCGTGGGTTCGAGCCCCGCGTCGGGCTCTGTGCTGACTGCCAGCTCAGAGCCTGGAGCCTGTTTCAGTCTGTGACTTCTCTCTCTCTGACCCTCCCCTGCTCATGCTGTCTCTCTCTCTCTCTCTCTCCTAGAAATAAATTTAAAATATATATATATATATATTAAAAAAACCCTTCAAACCCCACATCACGCTGCACGCGCTTGGTTTGTAGAAGTGCCCCACTCCTCAAAACCCTCCCCATCACCGCTTGAGAATGAAAAGTATTTGCCTTAGAAGGCAACACACATCCTCCTTAAGGCCTACCTGCACCGCTCCTCCTGTCTGCCAGACTGTAACTGAAATCAAGTCGCAAAATAACCCCCACTGCGCAGACCCTGGGACCTGCCAAAGGAGTAGAGGAACGATATCCTGAAGGAGGTAGAGGGCTACCTAACACGCATATACCTGCAGAACCCAGGAGCCTACGTGCAGGGTTGGTTCCCCAGAGTACGAAACTGAGGAGGGAGAAAGGAAGGGGAAGAGAATGTAATGCTACACAAAGCAGACTTTGTGGGTACAAGTATGTGCCGGGACTGCAGTATTTACATTCTCTCAAGGTCCCCGGGAGACAGTGCAAGCAGGTCGCTAGGAGGTTTCCAGGAAGCTTAGGGAAAGCAAAGGCCCACACTAGGTCAAACAGAAAGGCCCGAGCCATCACGGCAGGGACTAGAAGGGAGTAAAAACGCAGAGAAGCAGTCACGCTGGCATGGACATACCACATACAATCCCCTCCCCCCACACACACATCCTGCCCTTTATCACAAGCAGTAAGGAGTATGCTAGTTAAAGGGACATCAGCATCACTGAGAAGCTCCGTGGTGGCTCTTCTCAAGACCAGGGCTAATGGCAGACAATACTGTTACAGAGCTAGGCTCCCTGATGGCCATAGGCTTGATGGGATCTTGAAGAAACAGAGACCCGGTTGGCACGCTTCACCGACAGAAGCAAGATGAAGCAGCTTTGTTATGAGTGACACAATTACAGTGGCAACCTAGTGGATGCGACCCGCGGAGAGCTATGGAGGCAGTTAAAAGAACACCATGTACCAAGAGGAAACGGGCCTGGGCAGCCCGCAAGGTTTGATGTGTACACCTTTAAAAAACCCAAGGATGGATGAAGAGGAGGCTGAAGGAATCTGCCTCAATAAAGTCACAGTCCCTTGCCTGGTTTCCGGACCTTGGCCAGTTTTCAGACCCAGAACCTGATGACTAAAGAAGACTGTGTTCCCAGCAAGAATCTAGACAAATGAGTCTTCTGGTCCTCCCTGAATGTATAATTAGAAAAGACACATGTGGTGGTTGGCAGAAGCCTCACATCTGTTCTTTGGCCTACGGGGTAAGAGCTGTCATAGTGGAAAGGCCAAGTGAAAGCTTCTGAAACTTCTCCGCCCCTCCCCCACCTCCCCGCAATCCAACAAGATTCTAAATTCTTCAAAATGTGGATCCCCTAGGAGAATGCAGAGACAAGAGTGCATGTCCCAAGTGACCACATGGCAAGGGAAGAGACCAGGCATGGGCCCAACAGCGTGGCCTCATGTACCAAGGGCTATCTAGCCACTGATGCCACCAAGTGCCCAACCAGCCAGCAACAGAGCCCAAAACTAAGTCCCTGATATGGCACCATTCCTCAGGAACCCAGCCAGCCTGTTGATGGTAAAATGACTTCTTCTTGCCTAGGAGGAACAGCAATTCATCCAGACTGGAATAGAAACGTTCTGGGTGTGGGTTTGCATTTTCTGCTCACAGAATTCTGTTGTGTTAAGGCCCTTCTGTCTAAGGGCCTACGGAGGGTTCGGTCCACTGACATAAGATCCTAATGTAACATAGCCTTGGACCAAAGAAAACTCCCTAAGGTGAAAAAGGTATGCAGTGGGTGCATGACCATGAACTCTATTGGTCCTATAGCATACCACGCGAGCCAGAAACTGCTAGCCCAATGGAATGATATAATAGCTGTTTAAGGCATAACTGAGGCTCAGCTTAGAGAAGACGGACCAACATCTTCCAGGACCAAAAAAAAAAGAAAAAAAGCACCCTAATCAATGACGATTATGTGCCGCTGCGTCCCCAGTAGGTAGAATTCATGGATCTGGGAGCTGAGAGATGGAAGGAGTGGCCCTGGATGACCCCAGTGACCCACTAGGGGACTTTGTGTTTCCCATGCCCACAACTCCGGGCTCTGCAGGTCTTGAAGTCCTGGTTCCCAAAGGGGGAACACTTCTACCAGGGAACACAGCAATAGTCCCACTATACTTTAAGTAATGGCCACCTCCCAGTCACTTTGGGCTGCTCATACTAAGACATCAGCAGGCAAGGAAAGGGGTCATCATCTCATGAGGGATAATTGGTCCTGATCGCCAGGAAGAGGTAGAGCTATAACACAGAGTAGAAGAGAAGAATATATTTGGGGATCCATAGGGGCATCTCTTGGTTCTCTCTTGTTCAAGGAGGATAGGAAATGAACCCGTGACACCTGGGTGGCTCAGTTGGTTGAATGTCCAATTCTTTTTTTTTAATTAATTTTTTATGTTTATTTATTCCTGAGAGAGAGAGAGGCCGCATGATCAGGGGAGGGTCAGACAGAGAGGGAGACACAGAATCCGAAGCAGGCTTCAGGCTCTGAGCTGTCAGCACAGAGCCTGACACGGGGCTTGAACCCACAAACCATGAGATCATGACCTGAGCCGAAGTTGGATGTTTCACCAACTGAACCACCCAGGTGCCCCTAATTAAATGTTTTAAAATATTTATTTATTTATTTATGAGACAGAGAGAGAGCAAGTGGGGGAGGGCCAGTGAGAAATGGGGAGAGAGAGAATCCCAAGCAGGCTCTGTGCTGACAATGCCAAGCCAGACGCAGGGCTCGTATCCAACCCTTGATATCAGCTCAACTCTTGGTATCAGGTCGTGATCACTTGGTCATGAAATCAAGTGCCCTGTCGGGCTCCGCACTGAGCTTGGGACCTGCTTGGGATTCTCCTGTGCTCTCTCTCTCTCTGTCCCCCCCCCCCAAAATAAATAAAGATTTAATAAATAAATAAATGGACAAGTGCCGCAGCCACGTCTGAAAGGGGCATGGTGATGAGGGGCTCAGACCCTCTCAGAGATGTGTGGGTTTGGATGACCACACCACAAAAGCCTCTGAGAGTCGCAGAGATGCCAGCGTAGGGTCAGGAGACTCTAGAAAGGGTAGAGAAGGGAGATGATCAATGGAAGGCCATAATTCATTCTACTAACCTTACTCTTGTGCATCTCCCCAGGGAAAGTGACAACCAGATTCTTGTAAGAATTTTCCCTAGAACTCATTGTGGATCTGAACAGTCCAACAGTGGGACAGTAGTGGACGCTCTGGTGTCCACCTCCGGCCCTGAGCTCTCATATCCCATCCCCACCCCGGCTGCTGGGAGTGTGGGTAGCGGATGGCTGCCTGAGACCCTCTGTAGAAACTGTGATCAGTTTGAAGAGAACCACCTCACCTAAGGGCATACCTGCTCCCCAGGAGAGCCCACTTCCAGTCCTAGGGGACGCCCCCTTCTGCGGGGCTCTAAAGGCTTGGCCTTTATGCCTCAGGATGGGACTACTCTGAAGGGCCTTCTCAGCTCCAAAGCTCCTTGTGCAATTGGCTGAAGCCTTTTGTTGCAACTATGTCCTAGTTTGACTTTTCCTTCGGCCAAACCTGAGTTCTTGCCTCCTGCTCCGGGTATTAATCCTGAAAATGCTTCGCAATGAACTTGGGCACAACTTTCCAGCTCAGGGTCAGTTTCTAACTAGGACATCCGGGTTCAAATGACAGCATCACCTCTTCCTAGCTAGTGACTTTGACAAGTTAATTCCCCACTGGAAGCCTCACTTTCCATATCTACTAAGTGGGATGATAATAGAAATAACTACATGGTGGGCTGTCACAAGAGTTAAACAAAATAATACTTACAAGGGGCTTGGATAAGCTCCTGGCATCCAAGAGGTATTTCCCAGCAAGGGAGAGGAATAGCCAAAAAGATGATAGAGAAAATATTCAGCCTGGGGGCATTTGGGTGGCTCAGTCAGTTAAGCACTGGACTCTTGATTTCAGCTCAGGTCATGATCTCAAGGTCATGAGATCAACCCTCAAGTCGGATTCAGTGCTGAGCATGGAGCCTACTTGGGATTCTCTCTCTCTGCTCCTCTCCCTCCCACTTGCCTTCTCTCTCTCTTAAAATACATAAATAAACATAAAAAAAGAAAAGAAAAGATTCAGTCTGACTCCTGAAGGAAAATTAAAAAAAAAAAAAGAACAACAATGGAAACAGAGGGGAGTTTGCATGGGTTAGAGAAGGTTCAAGAAGCGCTTTGGTGGCGAGAGATACCGCACACATTGCCATCATTCTTTCCTTTCTCCCCAGTTTTGCTCTAAGGGAACAATGTGACCATTTAAAAATAAACAAAATTCCTTACCTTCCCAGACTCTTTCTACTGAAGATGGCCAGCGACCCAATTCTACCAATGAGATATAGGCCAAAATACTGGATAGAGTTTCAAAAAAAAAAAAAAACAACCTATTGTTTTCCTGATTTAAGGGGATGTTACTCAGCTGGCATTCATGAAGCTTTTGACATTTTCTTTTCTTTTTTTTTTTTGTAATGTTTATTTATTTTGAGAGAGATAGAGTGTGCATGGGAGCTAGGGAAGGGCAGAGAGAGAGGCAGAGAGAGAATCCCAAGCAGGCTCCATGCTGTCAGCTCAGAGCCGATACGGGGCTCAGTCTCATGAACCATGAGATCATGACCTGATGGGAAATCAAGAATGGGACGCTTGACCAACTGAGCCATCCAGGTGCCCCTGTCTTCACTCTTTTTTTATCTGGGCCTGAAATAATTTGTCTAAGCCCACTTTTAGCCAAACAGAAAAAGACAAATACTGCATGGTATCCCTTATATGTGAAACAAAAAATAAAAATGAAAATAACTTGAACTCATAGGAACAGAGAAAAGATGGTGGTTGCCAGGGACTGAGGAATGGGGGGTGTGGGGAGATGCTGGTGAAAGGGTACAAATTCTCAGTTTTAGGATGAATGAGTCCTGGGGATCTAATGTACAGCGTGGTGCCACTAGTTAGTAACTGTATTATATGCATGACATTTGTCAAAAGAGTAGATCTTAAGCATTCTCACCAAAAAAGAAAATAAAAAGTAACTGCGAGGTGCTAGATGTGTTAATCAACTTGATTGTGGTAATCATTTCACAATAGATATATCTATCAAATCATCACACGTTGTACATTTAAAATATATTATAAGTTATTTGTCAATTATACCTGAATAAAACTGGGGTGGGGGGAAGCCTGCTATATCATTCCATGGCTGACCTTGCCCTGGCCTCACCTCACACCCTTGACCTTCAAAGCATTCACGATAGGGGGTGCCTGGGTGGCTCAGTCGGTTGAGTGTCCAACTTTGGCTCAGGTCATGATCTTGCGGTTCATGAGTTCCAGCCTCGCATCCGGCTCTGTGCTGACGGCTCAGAGCCTGGAGCCTACTTTGGATTGTGTGCCTCCCTTCCTCTCTCTGCCCCTCCCCAGCTCACGCCTCTGTCTTTCTCTCAAAAATAAACATTTAAAAAAAATTTTTAAAAAGCGCTCACAATGGAGTACCTGGATAGTTCAGTTGGAAGAGCATGCAACTCTTGATCTTGGGGTCACGAGTTCAAGCCCCATGTTGGGTATAGAGATTACAAAAATAAATAAGTAAACTTTAAGAATTTTTTTTTAAAAAGCACTCACGGGCACCTTGTCTTCATCTCGGGTGTGCTAAGTTTCTAGTTCCTAGTCATACCAAGCCACATGGGAACAGGAATAAATTTGTTTGCATGAGTAATCAAAGGAGAGCAGCTGGAATCAATTAATTACTGGCTAATTTTTATCAACTGCCTCGGTAACAAACACCGAAAATGAAGATTCATTCTTTTTAGTCCTTAAAAGGTGAGTTATAAGCAGCTGAAAAAGAAATGTTTTTCCTTCTGTCTTCCGTGATATAGGTTGTCCACCAAACCTGAAATTCAGAGAAGTCTGCTTCTATTATTCATTTCTTCATTCATTCATGAATGTCTCTTGCAGCTAAGTGTTACACAGGGGATGTAATAGAAGATACAGTCCTTGCGCTGAAGAAGTGTACTTAGGAAAGATAAAACAAGTCTCTAACTATCATAGGTGACAGAATACTAAAAGCTTCTTTTCCAAAAGTACTCGCAAATGTCAGGCACTATGCTATGCACGTATACGCAATATCATTTTTAAAGTTCATCCAAACATATGAGGTGGATATTACTAGCCCTATATTACAGGTAAGGAACAGAGGCTCAAAAAGATTTAGTAATAGGTTCAGGTCATCCTGCTAGTACATGATGAGGCTGGTGGTCAAATTCAACTCTGCCTGCAGGCCACCCCTCTTAATCATCATCCAGCATTGCCCAAAGAATGTTCTTTGGAACACTTATCTCTTAAACATTTCATGACCAGACGAGTTCGAGAAATGCTGTATACGATAGCTCCTTGTTGGCAATTCACAATGTAATTTCTCATTATAATGTAATAGTTTAGACCAGTGCTACACAAACTTTTTTGGAAGAACATACAGCAAAAAAAGTTAACCATCCATACCCAGTACAGATTTGTTTATTTACTTAAAAATTCTGGACACATTCTAAGCTATTCCTCATTTTATTTAAAATATATTAATTTTGTTCTTGCTAAAATGTCTAATACTAGCAATATTATCAATGGTATTTAATAAATTATAAAATATGAAATATTAATATTTTATAGTGATTTTTAAATGTTTATTCATTTGTGAAAGAGAGAGAGTGAGATGGAGCATGAATGAGGGAGGGGCAGAGAGAGAGCATCAGCACAGAGCCGGATGCGGGGCTCGAACCCCAGAACAGCAAGTTCATGACCTAGGCCGAAGTCAGATGCTTAACCAACTGAGCCACCCAGGTGCCCCTTATAGTAATATTTTCACCAAATTCATTGTGATTGGACTTGTTTTATTATTTCTCAACATCTTGATTTATCGATCTTTCTAAAATTCTAGCTCTAAAGTTGAGTTTCCTGGGGCACTTGGGTGGCTCAGTTGGTTAAGTGCCCAACTCTTGCTTTCGCCTCAGTCATGATCTCACAGTTCACGAGTTCGAGCCCCCCCACATAGGGCTCCACACTAACAGTGTGGAACCTGTTTGGGATTCCCTCTCTCTCTCTCTGCCCCTCCCCCACTCTCAAAATTAAATAAAATTTTTAAACCTTTAAAAAAGTTTTTTAAATCAATAAAATCTTTAAAAAAAGGATTACATCAAAAAAGTGAAAAGACAACTTATAAAAATGGGAGAAAATAGGGGCGCCTGGGTGGCTTAGTCGGTTAAGCGTCCGACTTTCGCTTGGGTCATGATCTCGCGGTTCGTGGGTTCGAGCCCCGCGTCGGGCTCTGTGCTGACTGCCAGCTCAGAGCCTGGAGCCTGTTTCAGTCTGTGACTCCCTCTCTCTCTAAACCTCCCCTGCTCACGCTGTCTCTCTCTCTCTTCTAGAAATAAATAAAAATATTTTTTTAAAAAATGGGAGAAAATATCTGCAAATTATATCTCTAATAAGGGATTTATATCTAGAATATAAAAAAACTCTGATACCTTAACAACAACAAAACAAATGACCCAATTAAAAAATGGACAAAGACGCCTGGCTGGCTCGGTTGGAAAAGCCTGCGACTCTTGATCTTGAGGTCCTGAGTTCGAGCCCCAAGCTGGGTATAGAGATTACTTATTTATAAATAAATTTTTAAAAATGTTTTTAATGGGCAAAGAATGTGAATAGACATTTCTCAAAGAAGATACAGAGCTGCTCACCATCTTTTAAGCCATCAAAGAAATGCAAATCAAAACCACAATGAAGTATCACTTTATACCTATTAGGATGGCTCTAATACAAATGACAGTTTTGTACAATACAATGAAAACGTTGGCAAGGATGTGAAGAAGTTGAAAGCCTTATACACTGCTGGTGGGGTGCAAAATAGTGTAGCCACTGTGGAAAATATCTTGGCAGTTTTTCAAAAGATTAAACGTAGAGTTATCACACGAGCAAGCAATTCCACACCTAGGTATATACCTAAGAGAAACCGGAAAAAGCAGGTGCACACAAGATTTATACATGAATGCTTGCAGCGACATTATTCGCACTAGGCAAAAAAGAAACAACTCAAAGATCCACAACTGATGAATGGATAAATAAACTGTGGTGCAGCCACACAATAGAATATTATTCACCTGTAGAAAAAGGAATGAAATACTTATGCAGGCTACAGCCTTGAAACACGGCTGAACCTTGAATACATTATGCTAAGCTAAGGAAGTCAGTCACAAAATGCCACATCTTGTGATTCCACTTACATTACATGTCCATAAAGGCGAATCCATAGAGATATGGATTATTATTAAATTAAATTAGTGGTTGCTTAAGGCTGAGGGGTTTGGGAATAAATGAGGAATGATTGCTAATGGCTTTGGGGTTTCGCTTCTAGGTGATAAAATGTTCTGAAATGTATTGTAATGGATGAACAACTCTCTGAATATACTAAAAACCATTGGATTGTACACTTTAAATGGGTGAATTGTATCCTACACGAATTATCTCTCTCTCTATAGAACTCCCTAAAGGCTCTGATAAAAACCTACTAGAACTGACAAATGATTTCAGTAAAGTCACAGGGTACAAAATTAACATATAGAAATCTGTTGCATTCTATATACTAATACTAAAATAGTAGAAGGAGAAAAAAATCCCATTTACAATTGCACCAGAAAGAATAAAATATCTAGGAATTAACCAAAGAAGTAAAAGAACTCTCTTCTGAAAACTGTAAACATTAAGGAAAGAAATTGAAGACGACACAAACAAATGGAAAGGGGGCACCTGCGTGGCTCAGCTGGTTGAGTATCTGACGTCAGCTCAGGTTGTGATCTCACAGTTCATGGGTTCAAGCCCATGTCAGGCTCTGTGCTCACAGCATGGAGCCTGCTTTGGATTCTCCGTCGCCCTCTCTCTGCCCCTGGCCTGCTCATTTTCTCTCTCTCTCTCTCTCTCCCAAAAATAAATAAACATTAAAAAGAATATTTTTAATGAAAAGATATTCCATACTCATGGATTAGAAGAGCCAGTATTGTAAAAATGGCAATACAACCCAAAGTAAAATACAAATTTCATGCAATCCCTGTCAAACACCAACAAAATTTTTCACAGAACTAGAATAGTCCTAAAATTTGTATGCAACCATAAAAGACCCCAAGTAGGCAAGGCAATCTTGAAAAAG
Source organism: Proteles cristata cristata (assembly GCA_017311185.1). NCBI lineage: Eukaryota > Metazoa > Chordata > Mammalia > Carnivora > Hyaenidae > Proteles > Proteles cristata. The sequence continues at coordinate 985,476 of JAESUZ010005299.1, forward strand.
AAGTACAAAGCCAGAGATATCACAATCCCAAATTTCAAGTGAGGCTGGAGAAGAAAGGACTGGACGCTTCTCCTATCGAGAGGACTAGAGCGGGCCTGGAATTGGAGTTAACAGACCATGGAGCAAACTGTGGTCCTCAGCAGAGCCGGGAGCAGTAAGGAATAAGGCTGTGACTAGAATAGGGGCTGGTAAGTGAACGACTCAAGATACGTGACACCGCGCTTTCTATTTAACCCTATGTGTTTAAAAACAAACAAACAAAAAAGGCTGACCTCTGGGAGGCAGGTGACTATTTGGGTCAGAAAATGCAAAAGGCTACCGATCGGCCAGAAGGCCAGGTCGGCTGCAGAACGGGCCACGTCTAGGAGAGTGGTAGGAAACAGAGCCACGCGTGGGGCCACTCTGGCCAAAGCCCCGCAGGCCTGGCTGAGAAATCGGAACTTACTGCTCATAGCCCCGAAGTACAAAAGGTGGTTGTTACCCAAGCACAAAGCCACACCTATGTCTGTAACCTTGGATCTCAGAAAAGAAGACACTTGGTATCAGCTGTAGAAGTCAAAGACAAACGTCCACCCTTGGCTCCGACTGTATAATTCCAAATGTGTGAATAATTCTTGGTTGTACACATCACAAGCCACGTACAGTTTACCTAACAGAAAGGGAGGGCCCTGTCAGGATACTGGTGTGTCACGGAATCGGTGGGTAAATTGGGCGACTGGCCCCGGGAAACAGGAAAGAACCGATGGATGTGAGTCAGCAGGAAACCTAGCCAAAGGCATGACACAGGAACATTACTCATGGCCACGGCCACAGGCCAGTGTGCTTCACAGGCACCGTGGGGAGTGCGCCCTGAAGGTTCCCGTGTCTGTGTATCATCATTCTCCCAAGATCACTGTTCTCAGCTGGAACATCCCCATTGGCTGAGCCAGGAGGCAAGAAAGGAAAAGTTCGACCTTTTCTCACTTCCGAAACAGGCCAGGGCACTCCTATCAAGATCCTCCAAAAGTGGAATTCCCACTAAATAGGAATGAGATTTAAGTGCTGTCTAGGGGAAAAAAATCACATGTTCATAGCTCAGAAATATCTGAAAAGAAGACTGATTTTACTATGTTGTTTCAGTTTTAATTCAGAGCTATGATTGATTTTTTTTTAAGTGTATTTATTTATTTTTAAAGAGAGAGCATGAGCAGGGGAGGGGCACAGAGAGAATCCCAAGCAGGCTCTGACACGGAGCTCAATCCCACAAACCCGTGAGATCATAACCTGAGTTGAACTCAAGAGCTGGACGCTCAACCAACTGAACCACCCAGGCGCCCTGATACGGTAGATTTAAAAAAAAATTTTTTTAATATTTATTTATTTTTGAAAGAGAGAGAGTGAGAGAGACAGAGTGCGGGTGGGGGAGGGGCAGAGAGAGAGAGACATAGAATCTGAAGGAGGTTCCAGGCTCTGAGCTGTCAGCACAGATCAGAGATCAGATACGGTAGATGTTTAAGGACATATTTAATGAAGACTATTCAATTTGTCTTATATGTCCCCTTATACCATGGGGACACAGTATAGAAAAGTGGGTTAAGTGCATGTCTTGAACTCAGACTAGACCTAGATTTGAAGGCCAAGTCGGCTGTTTCCTAGCTGTGTGGCAATGGGCAGGCGAATTAGCTTCTCTGGGCTCAGGCTCATCTGTAAAATGGGGTCATTATAGTACCTGCCTCACAGCTTTGAACTCTGAAATTTAAGTGAAATAATACTTGTGAAGATCATAGCAGTATCTGGCACCCAGGAAACACCCCATAAGTGTCAGCATTTTATCACTGTCCTAAGGTATGAGAAATTAATATGGTCATTTTGGGTCACACACACCTTGGGGGCTCTGGCCTGACTTAAAGTCCTGGCAGCTAGAGCCATATAAGGGTAGATCAATATCAAAGTGTCCGTTTATAAGTACTTGTGTTTCCCCCTCATTCTTTTTATTAAGGCCATGGGTTTTGGTGCCGGAGATTTCAATTTGTATCCAGAACTTCCAGATCATTCCTGGTCACCTCGAATGAGTTACTTAACTTTCTTTAACCCTCTCTCTTTTCTTTTTTTTTTATTACAAAGTGGGACCAATAACATCTACACATAGCAATGCTATGAGAAGTAATTGAGTTCACTTACACGAAGTGCATAACACAGTGCCTGGTAAGCGAAAAGAGTCCTCATTATTATTCGTTGGTCCTCATGGGCTAGGAGAGAAGAAATACTTCCCAGGAAGAGGTACTTCCTTCGATAATCCTCACCACATGTCAGTTTTTCTCTTTGATGCTTGTCATCTAGCAGAGATGCTTTGGGCTTCTACCGAAAATGTTTTTCAAATTGCCTTTCATCCAGTTCCATTGAGATATAATTGACATAGAGCTCTGTGTAAGTTTCAAGTATACTGCCTGGTGACTTGACCTATATATATTGTGAAATAATGACCACAGTAGGCTTAGTTACCACTCATCTCTCATAGAATGACCAAAAAACATGTTTCCTTGTGATGAGAGCCTCTAGGTTTTTAAAAATCATCTTGACCAGCATGAAATCACCCTTGTGGGAAAGGCTAGTGTCTACATAACTAAACAGATAGACCAAATCACTGTCAGCACGTTAGTCCGGGGGTAAAAGCAGGCATTTCTCCGGCTGTGTTCCACTGGACTCTCTCATTCATTCAAGAGATGCTCCTCGGGAACGGGTGCTGTGGTTAAGCTGGGCAAATATGACAATATCTTCCGTGGTGGAAATTACAACGTATCTCAGCTTATCGGAGGCTCTGGGAAGTGTGACAGCCACCAGGAGAAGGAAGAAAAAGAACCATTGTAACAATATTACTCGAACACAGCATGAAGGAACAAAACCCTTCATGGCGAAACACCAATAACATACTGTGCTAAGTGCTGAGGTAGCCATTCAGAAGTAGATGGCTTATTTTTTGGTTCCCCAGGGAGCAAGCCTTCACGTCTACAAAACAGCCCCAAAGTGGTGAGGGCAAGTTCATGATTCTCACGTCTTTCTAAGCAAAGCAAAGTTCTCATAGGTAGGGTAGCTATATTTTAGAACTAAAAATTGGGACTCTTCGGAAGTATGGAAAGTCAGTAATTTAAAGTAATAGAACTTATTAAAATCAGGGCACATGATTCCTCACTACAGCACTAGGTGTATAAGAGGGGTTCCAACATTGAACTGGGGTAAATTTCTTGGGAAAGTCAGTCTCAATATTTATTTTAGCCCCCTCATTTTACTTGCCTGTCACAGTCACATGGACCCACTAAATGTAGAGGACATGCAACTTTGTATCATTAATAAGTTAAATGAATTATCAAAGGGGCACCTGGGTGGTTCGATCGGTTGAGTGTCAGGCTCTCTGCTATCAGCACAGGTTCTGCTTCAGATCCTCTGTTCCCCTCTCTGTACCTCCCCTGTGCATTCTCTCTCTCTCTCTCTCTCTCTCTCTCTCAAAAACAAATAAATATGGGGGCTTCTGGGTGGCTTAGTTGGTTAAGGGTCCGACTTGGGCTCTAGTCATGATCTCACAGCTAGTGGGTTCAAGCCCCCATTGGGCTCTGTGCTGACATCTCAGAGCCTGGAGCCTGTTTCGGGTTCTCTCTCTCTCTCTCTCTCTCTTTCTCTCTCTCTCAAAAATAAACATTACCAAAAAAAAAAAATTAAAAAGAGAAAGAAACTACCCCCATTCTATAATTCAATAGTTCCACACATTATGCAATGTTTGGACTTACAACTTTGAAGAAGTTTCCTGTATATCTTTAATGTGTACACTTTACATTGAGAAAGACACAGTTCAGCCTCCGTAATCCCAGTAAGATGCTGTGGGGCTCATGTGGTGGGGAAGTCATTCACACCTTGGAATGTTAATTGCACTTGCTCCTCAGCCTCAAGTTCAAAACGCTGCAGGACGCTTGTGCAACTACGTGTCCTGTCCTGTCGGGCTGGCTCTGGCATTCGAAAGTAAAGGAGGAGAAGAAAATAATTTCAGTTTTGCCCAGAGTGAAGGTTAGTCTTTTTAAACTCCCCTCATCTGCACCCTCCTGCCCCCGCTTTAGATAAAGTAACCTACATAGGCGGTACTTGATACAGAAATTTAATGCTTTTTCCATCCTCTTCAGAGGTAAATTCTTTCAGCTCACTTTTTCCATTTGGTGCATCTCCTGTCTTTGGCCAGTCGCCTTAGATCTGATATGAAAGTAACATAACCCAGGGCAGTTGGATGAACCCCTTCCTTTGCATCTTACATTCAGAATTTCAATTTTTTTTCCCCAGTTACACTGATATCAGAGTCCCTGTGTTTGCAAAAGCCTTCTAGAAACTTGGGAAATGCAGATTAGCTAGCCAAGCTGATGGACTAAAAAGATAATCATTAAGTATCACCCACACGCTAACTGAAAGCCCAGACTTTGATTTTAGACAGACCTGAGTTTGACTGCCTCTACTTACCAAGAGACTTGGGGAAAGTTAATTAACTCTCAGTGCGTCAGCGCCTTCGCTTATAATGCAAGGCTATAAATAGTACCTACCTCATAGTGTTGCTTTGAGGATTGTGCACATAAATGCACATAAAATATTTAGCACAGGGCTAATGGTGGAATGGCACACTCCAAAAATGCCAGCTATTATTCTCATCATGACCCCCATGATTACCACCATTCTGTCATACGAACTACCTCAAGCAGATACAGTCGTTGTGACAGATTCCACAGATTGTCCCATAAAACATCCGCCCCAACCCTTTTTATTTATTTATTTGAGACAAGGGCTGGTGGGGGAGGGACAGAGGCAGAGGGAAAGAGAGAATCCCAAGCAGGCTCCGTGATGTCAGAGCAGAGTCCAGCTCAGGGCTCGATCGATCCCACGACCATGAGATCGTGACCTGAGCCAAAATCAAAGTCGAGAGTCGGGCACTCAATGGACTGAGCCACCCAGCCACACCCCCGGCCCTAGCTAAAATTCACAGTGCCTGGGCTCTTTGGTAGCTAGAGTTCTGCATATGACCCAGCTCCTGTCAAGCCGGTGCCCATGTGCCCCAGCCACGAAAACGATTCAAATGAAGTAGCAGCTACCTGTGGTTGGATCCACCTTTTCGCCAGTGTTGACGGTGGACAAGCCCTGGGAGAAGTTCCAGTGTCCTGCCTCCACCATCATAGGTCGTGAGTGGTGAGTAGCTGGTGATGGGGTTTCCATGGGAACAGTCCTCTTTCTGATCGGGTATTTCTCCCAGGAGTGGGATTACTCCGGCTGTGTGGTATCCTCGCCTGTGTCTCTGGCACGGCTGGAAATCCTCTAAACTACCTAATACTCTGCTCTAATCCTGTTCTGTGAAAACCGGGTAGAGCGAATGCTGTTATCTGCAACCGAGAACACAGTAATTATCAAAATGATCGATGCTGTAACCATCAGAATGGTCCTAACCGCCTCAGTCAAAAAGATTTCTTTATTAAGTATATTCAGGCCAGGAAAAAGAACAGCGTGTGTAAAAAAATGTGTCCTTGCCTTCAAAATGCAATCATCCTGGGGCGCCTGGGTGGCTTAGTCGGTTAAGCGTCCGACTTTCGCTTAGGTCATGATCTCGCGGTTCGTGGGTTCGAGCCCCGCGTCGGGCTCTGTGCTGCCAGCTCGGAGCCTGAAGCCTGTTTCAGTCTGTGACTCCCTCTCTCTCTGACCCTCCCCTGCTCACGCTGTCTCTCTCTCTCTCCTGGAAATAAATAAAACATTAAAAAAAAATGCAGGGGCGCCTGGGTGGCTTAGTCGGTTAAGCGTCCGACTTTCGCTTGGGTCATGATCTCGCGGTTCGTGGGTTCGAGCCCGCGTCGGGCTCTGTGCTGACTGCCAGCTCAGAGCCTGGAGCCTGTTTCAGTCTGTGACTCCCTCTCTCTCTGACCCTCCCCTGCTCATGCTGTCTCTCTCTCTCTCCTAGAAATAAATAAAACATTAAAAAAAAATTTTTTTTTTTAAAAATTAAAAAAAAAATGCAATCATCCTGAAAGATACCACATGAATGGAAACCTGTTTGGGTTTTTTGTTTTGTTTTGTTTTTTTGTTATTGTTTTTGTTTTGTTTCTTTCCTAAAGGCTTACTTTTCTTCAGCAGCAGAAAGACATTTGTGAGGAACAGGCAGAAGAAACTGATCAAACTGGTTAAACACGGAAGAGAACTGTCATTTGGGCGTTTATGGAGGGTGACAGGTGAGCCTACCTGGCAGAGCGTTCTCTATAAATTATAATGGAAGAGTTGAAAGGTGTGCCCGAAGGCCAGTTAGCGTGTGTAAGCGCTCAGCTCGCTGTGTTGTATGTGCTCATTAACGTACTCACTTCTCGGACGGCACCCAGGGCTGTGCTCAATTACAATGATGAAAATGCCTTGAAAGAAGTAATTAACAAGAGCATCGAGATCTAGCTCCAGACGGATTTTGAATTAATGAGAAATGACTGTGTGAAAGTCTCAGGCTGGCTGAGGATGGGTTTCAGTTTTACTGGGATCTCTTCTTTGTTCTTGTTGGGTTTTGATCATAACGTCACATTCCTTCTCTCTACAAGTACCGTTCTTAGAGTGGGCTCTCTCTGAGTGACCTGGGCCCCGACGACAATTCTCTTGTCGTTTCTATTTAATTACCTAATTTCCTCTATTTCCCCTTCTAGTCTCCGGGCAAAATGAAATGACCTCTTCAGAGCAGATCCGGGAAGGAACTTCTCTTGATATCCAGCTAATAGGCAGAACAGTCAAGGGTTTCAGTTACTCTCTTTCCATCTTCCTCAAGGATAGAGCACACGGGGGTGCCTGCGTGGCTCAGTCGGTCAAGCATCCGACTTCAGCCTAGGTTTGGACATTCAAGCCCCGCCTCAGGCTTGCTGCTGTCAGGACAGAGCCCGCTATGGATTTTGTGTCTCCCTCTCTCTCTTCCCTCCCCTAACTCACACATGCTCTATCTCGCTCTCAAAAATAAACACTAAAAAGGGGCGCCTGGGTGTCTTAGTCGGTTGAGCGTCCGACTTTCGCTTAGGTCATGATCTCACGGTTCGTGGGTTCGAGCCCCGCGTCGGGCTCTGTGCTGACTGCCAGCTCAGAGCCTGGAGCCTGTTTCAGAGTCTGTCACTCCCTCTCTCTCTGACCCTCCCCTGCTCACGCTGTCTCTCTCTCTCTCTCTCTCCTAGAAATAAATAAAACATTAAAAAAAAATAAAAAATAAACACTAAAAAAAAAATAAAGAACAGAACACACATGTGCTGGACCCCCGGCCTAGTCGGTCAAGTGATGCGGAAGTTTTCCATTGCCACTGTAACAAATTGCCCACCCGTTTAGTGACTTGAAACAATGCTCATTTGTTCTAGCTCCCTGGGATACATCCACGTGTTCAGAGGGCAGGTTCCTTCTGGAGGCTTCACGGGAGACTCCGTGTCCTTGCCTCGTCAGCTGCTCAGGCTGCCCACATTCCTTGCTGCCTGACGCCCTTCCCCACGTCACTTCAACCTCTTGCTTCTCTGAGACCGAGTTCTGCTGTGCTTCCTCGGTCACTGGGGGCTTGCTATCAGGTTACATGGAGAAATGAGAGAATAGGAAATTGGGAAAATCAACAGGCATTTGGGATACAACACGGACGCCTGGGTATCTCGCTGGCCTCTCAACAACAGGTGCCTTTTGCTCCAGACTCTAGACTTCTACCTTTATCATGACTGCCTCCACTTCCTCTTTTTTCTGAGTACCTTAGTATCTCTAGCAGTCAAACTGAGTCAGCCGGGCACCACCCTGCAGAAGACACTCCTTTATGCCCAAGGAGCCCTTTTATATCAGGGCATTTAAATGGCTGCTTCTAGCCTGTAGAGGACAGCTCTGGAAACAGGTGCCAGACTTTGGTCCAATCAGTTTTGGGCAGGGAAACGTGGACAGAGGACACAAATGCATAGCAACCATAAACGTTTTTTGCTGGAAGGGGTCAGAGCTTTCCAAGATTTTTCAGGCTTCTCTCCAAAAACAATGTCAGTGACGGAATTGGGGCACTCATTTTCTTGCTTTCTGATTTTATTTCTTTTTTTAAATTTATTTTTGAGAGAGAGAGAGACAGCATGAGTAGCAGAGGGTCAATGAGAGAGGTAGATACAGAATCCAAAGACAGGCTCCAGGCTCTGAGCTAGCTGTCAGCACAGAGCCCAACACGGGGCTCGAACCCATGAACCGTGAGATCATGACCTGAGCCAAAGTCGGGTGCTTAAGGAACTAAGCCACCCAGGCGCCCCTGCTTTCTGATTTTAAAAACTGGAATGTTTGTAGGTACTTGTTACCAATAGGTTTTAGTTCCCATTTACACAGTACTCTTAGGGGAAAAGAGATTATAAAACATCCAAAAATAAATAAATCAGGAATGCTTCAGGAAATTATGCGCTTGTTATGATGGCCGGTAATCTAATCACAGCCACTAAGTACAGGAAAGAATATGCAGATCACTCAAGGGAAGTCTTCAAGGTCAAAGGTGTCTGTGGAACTTCAAATGTGGCAGGCGACACACTGGAATTCCCAAACTTTGAACCATCCATGAAAAATAGCCCATGTAGCTTCCAGGACACTGAGTTTAATTCAGAAAGTGATAAACGTTCACTCCCTTTCATGGCGAGAAGAGATCTCAGAAATGAGCGAAGTCGTCTGTAGCATAGCATAGACACAAACCGTCTTCTCTTTAATGGGAGGCAAAGAGCCTGTTAAACTGTATATTCTTGGATTATGTCAGATAATGACAGGTTCAGCCACTGGATTAGTCATATCATGAATTTCATAATCGCTGTGTAATTGACACAGACCTTTAAACAGTCCTTTCTTCCTGGAAGCCAGTTTATTGCTGGAATTAAGTGAACTGTCACTCTCTGGGGAAAATAGAACCAACTTTTCACTTGGCGCACCTTGGCTGTGAGGAAGAGCTTTCCAGGAGTTCGCACTTTTGCTCGCCAAGCCGTCCAAGTGAGACAAGCAGATTGTCCTTAAGGATGGAAAGGTTCTCTCTCCAAGTGGGAGCCTAGTAGAGGTAAAGGAAACAGTATTTAATGCCCAGACTGTTAAGAGAAGTAATTAACTGTGCTGTGTGTGTAAATTTCCACTACAAAAACATCAGGATTTAGTTAAGCCTTCATGCGGATCAGACACACCTACTGTAACCTGGAATCCAGGGCTGAAAGGACCATTCAAATCCCAGCCTGGCCACTCTCGAGCAGTGACCTTTGACAGATGGGACGAGCAGTGGTGCATGTCTCATAGGAATCTTATGATGATTAGAAGCAGGTAAAAGTGGGGCACATGGGTGGCTTAGTCAGTTGAGCATCCGACTTTGGCTCAGGTCATGCTTTCCCAGTTCATGGGTTCGTGCCCCGTGTTGGGCTCTGTGCTGACAGCTCGGAGCCTGGAGCTTGCTTCAGATTCTGTGTCTCCTTCTCTCTTTGCCCCTCTCCTGTTCATGCTCTGTCTCTGTCTCTCAAAATTAAATAAACAGTAAAAAATTTTTTCAATAAATAAATAAAAGCAGGTAAAATGTGTATCGCGGTCTGTGTGAACAGAAGAAATTCTCAATAAGCCCGTCTACCTTTGTCTTTCATTGTTAACTCTTGACACCGGGAGCTTCCAAGCCTTGCCCAGGGTAATGTCACACTCCTGCCTCTCCCTTCTGGAATCTGCTGGTGCTTATTTGGGCCCTCCAGCCTCCCAGAAACACTTTCTAACATCTAAACCTAAATCCGGGCACTGCCTGAAGCTTCCCATTTGGCCTTTGAGGACCATTCTTTCCTCCCTCCCTTCTAAGCAACTTTCCGTTAATTGAAGAGCCTCCTCTCTTCGCTAGTCGATTCCTCACTCCTGGTCTCCTCACTCCCTATCTAGGCCAAAGTGTAGATTGGACAGGAAATTTCCCTCAAGTTTAGAAAATGTGAAATGTGGCCAGCTTGGGGGGGAGGAGGTGGGGGAGGAATCCTGCCTGTTCCTTTATGTTTTTCCCCCACATAAATTCACGCCCTTGGAAATGACTCCGTACTCTCGTGCGGTTTCTCAACCTTCTTTTAACTCCCTTTGAAAGATACAAGTATCTCCTCCCACGCCCCACCGCCAGCTTTTTCAACGTTTCAACATCAGTGGAAGAATCTGTCACAGGATTCGGCCAGGTGAGTGAGGGCGGGTCTTTATCTGTCTACATACTTCTCTCTGCCTGACCTGCTCCCTCCACCCTTCCCTCAAGCAGTCAACCACTATTCAGTCTTAACATCACAGCTCAGAAGTGGTCTTACTCATGAAAACCTTCCCTAACTCCTAACTCCTTAGACTTAGTCAGTGCGCCCATTACATGATCTCATAGACTCCAAAATCTGTCCTGCAGGGTACTTATCACAATTTGTCATTGCGCGACTATTGATATAATTCTTCAGTGACTGTCTCTCTTCCCCACCTTAGAGGAAGCACGGAGAAAATAAGCACCATCCTTTTTTTTAAGATTTTATTTTTTTAATGTTTATTATTTTTGAGAGAGAGAGACAGAGACAGAGACAGAGCACAAGTAGGGAAGAAGCAGAGACAGAGGGAGACACAGAATCTGAAGCAGGCTCCAGACTCTGAGCTGTCAGCCCAGAGCCCGATGGGGGGCTCGAACCCACGAACCATGAGATGTGACCTGAGCTAAAGTCAGACACCCAACTGATTAAGCCATCCAGGCGCCCCTAAAGATTCTATTTTCGAGGCTCGAACTCACACCCCCAAGATCAAGAGTCTCATGTTCTGCCAAGTGAGCCTGCCAGGCACCCCCAGGTAAGCCCCATCCTATTTGATACACGGTTGCATCCCCTGTACCCAGCCCAGTGTCTGCCACACAGGATGTGTTCAAAAAATACTTGGGTTGTATGTGTATCTGCACGGGGAGGGGGGGTTCACAGGCCGTCTGCTTCTTAGTGGAGTCAGATATCAGTGTTGAATCTGGTTTTCATCTTTGCAAGTTTAGAAACTTCATTTTTCATGGAAGCCCAGAATGTAAGAAATGGTTCATAGTAACCACACTTACAGGGTGTCTACTTCCTTGTCTTAACATCCTTAGAAAAGTAAACTAGTTAGTTTTCAGAAGCCCATCTGAGGAAGAAAGAAAGAGGATGGTTTTGAGAGAAATTTACACCTTCTAGGCTCCTTGCAAGATCTTGCCGTCTTAACGACTAGAGCTTTTTTCACCTCCGTTAGACTCCATTGAAGGCAGGCTTAGTGAAAGTCATCGTGCATCCTAGGAGCTCAATAAATACCTGAATAAGTATCTGTGAATCTTGTTGTTTGAATGACTGAAAAATGTACTTATGAATGAATGTACTTATGTGTTGGCTCCCTATTTTCTAGACCCCCATGTACAGGATTATCTTTTGTTTTGACATTACTGGTCCTGACCTCTATCATGGATGTTTGGGAAGAACTGATAACTATGAGCCACTCCCACAAGACTACAAATTCCATAAAGTTAAGAATCATCATCATCAGAATTTTTTTAAAAATCATTATTGGGGTGCCTAGGTGGCTCAGTCGGTTAAGCATCCAACTTTGGCTCAGGTCATGATCTCATGGTTCGTGGGTTCGAGTCCCATGTCGGACTCTGTGCTGACAGCTCAGAGCCTGGACCCTGCTTCGGATCCTGTGTCTTCCTCTCTTTCTGACCCTCCCCTGCTCATGCTGTCTCTCTCTCTCTCTCTCTCTCAGAAATGAATAAAACATTTAAAAAATTTTAAAATACCATTATCATCAGCATCATGGCCAACATTTATCATGTGCTTTTCCATACCAGGCACTGTGCTGAACCCTTCACAACTAGTATCTAATTTAATCCCCATAAGAACCTTGTGAGTAGCATTCTCATTGTATAGATAAGGGAATGATGGTCAGAGAAGATAAGGAACATGTGGAAGATGACCTAGCTAATATGTTGTAGACTCAAGATTTTTTTTTTCTTGAGAGAGGACCTGTGTACATGCACATTAGTGGGAGAAGAGCAGAGACAGGGAGAGAGAGAATCTTAAGCAGGCCCCACACTCAGCACGGAGCCCATTGTGGGGCCTGATCTCACCACCTTAAGGTCATGATATGAGGCAAAATCAAGTTGGAGGCTTAACCGACTGAGCCCCCAGGGGCCCCTGGAGTCAAGATTTGAACACAAACCTGTCTCACTGCGGAGCCTGTATTCTTCTCTTTTTCATTAATTAATTAATTAATTAATTAATTAATTTTTTAATTTACATCCAAGTTAGTTAGCATATAGTGCAATGATGATTCAAGGAGTAGATTCCTTAATGCCTCTTACCCATGTAGCCCATCCCCCCTCCCACAGCCCCTCCAGCAGCCCCCTGTTTGTTCTCCATATTTAAGAGTCTCTTATGTTTTGTCCCCCTCCCTGTTTTTATATTATTTTTGCTTTCTTCCCTTATGTTCATCTGTTTAGTATCTTAAAATACTCACGAGTGAAGTCATATGATATGTATCTTTTTCTGACTAATTTCACTTAGAATGATACCCTCCGGTTCCATCCATGTAGTTGCAAACGGTAAGATTTTATTCTTTTTGATTGCCGAGTAATACTCCATTGTGTATATACACTACATCTTCTCTATCCATTCATCCATCAACGGACATTTGGGCTCTTTCCATACTTTGGCTATTGTCAATAGCGTTGCTATAAACACTGGGGTGCAGGTGACCTTCTGAAACAGCACACCTGTGTCCCTTGGAAAAATACCTATTAGTGCAATTGCTGGGTCATTCTTTTCTTTCTCTCTTTCTTTCTCTCTCTCTCTCTTTCTTTCTTTCTTTCTTTCTTTCTCTCTTTCTTTCTTTCTTTCTTTCTTTCTTTCTTTCTTTCTTTAAGTTTATTTATTTATTTTGAGAAAGAGAGAGAGCACACACACATGCACACAAGCCCGGTGAGGGACAGAGAGAGAGGAGAAAGAGAATCCCAAGCAGGCTCCACCCTGTCAGTGCTCGATCTCACAACTCTGGGATCATGACCTGAGCGGAAATCAAGAGTTGGACGTTTAACCCAACTGAGCCGCTCAGGCGCCCCCACCTGTATTCTCATGTACCATGTGCAGAGCACCCCTCACTGTGCTCATCTCAGTAGCCCTATAACACTTGGAAATGGACTTGGGACTGTGCATTTCAAATATGTGTCCATAGTCAATTCTTGGCCATGAGCAGCAGAAAACAGCACCGGTCGCCGTAAACAGAAAAGAGATACCACTGTTACAAAAAATTTACAAGAAGCAGGAGAACCAGACAAAAATTAAGATAGGGACAGAGGCTCAGGGATCATCTCCTAGCCAGAGCAATCCAACCAGGATGCTTCAGCCAAATCCTCAATACACATCGATCCTGACTTTTCTTTCATCCTTACCTCATTTCTTTACAATTTAAAATCCAGGATGAGGGTATCTTGAAGATCAACCAAAGTCATTTGCACTAAGGGTGTGCTTGGGAAGAAGTTGGTCTCTAGACCTTTCTATTTCCCCAGGGGGGAGGCGAGGCTTGCTTTGACTCACACAGTGGGAAGATCCCCTGAATAGAGATGCTCGGCAGTCACAAACACTGTCCTCTGGACCGTGGGTGATTTAATTCAGGCCTGTTACGATGACTGAATCACAATTTTTGTGATATTTTCGTCCCTGTGCTGATATTAGAGAAACCCCAGACACAAGTTAGCATTGGCCACAGTTTCTACATGGGGTTCAATTTCACGTTGGCTTTAGGTGATTTTGTTTTTAAGTTTATTTATTTATTTTGAGAGAGAGGGAGAGAATCCCAAGCAGCCTACACACTGTCAGCGTGGAGCCCAACACGGGACTCTAGCTCACTTGACTTCATGACCTGAGCCTAAATCAAGAGTCAGCAGCTCAACCAACCGAGCCACCCAGGTGCTCCACCTTTTGTTTTTTAGACTCCACGCCCGACATGGGGCTTGAACTCAAGACCCTGAGATCAAGAGTCACATACTCTACTGACTGAGGCAAATGGGTGCCCCAAGAGTTGCCTTTTGATTACCGTTAGGCAAGCTATCATCATAACATAGGGACAGACACTTCCTGCCTCTATGGGATTTGGGTACACCTGGTTTTCCTGGCACTCACCTGCCTGATCTGTGTTAACATTATCTTCGGGTGAAGGTCAATAAGGGAGGTGTGAGTGCAGCTGGCCCAGCTGTGTCTGGGGACGGCAGGAGCTCCATGTTTTGATTCCAAAATGAAGCTGTAGTGGTCTGGGGTAGTGGGGAGGGAGAGGAAACCCATTGGCTGCTGGAGGCCTCCCTGTGCGGATTTAGAAGTAGAAGTAGGGGCCAACTAGCAGTGCTGTTTGATGAAAAATACACTATCCCCATCCCTGAACCCTGTTCCCAACATCCTCATTGGATTCTTTCTTTCTTTCTTTCTTTCTTTCTTTCTTTCTTTCTTTCTTTCTTTCTTTCTTTCTTTCTTTCTTTCTTTCCTTCCTTCCTTCCTTCCTTCCTTCCTTCCTTCCTTCCTTCCATGAGAGAGCACTCAGGGTGGGGCCAGAGAGGGGCAGAGGGAGAGTGAGAGAGAACCCCAAGCAGGTTCCATACTCAGTGCAGAGCCAGACTCGGGGCTCAGTCTTACCACCATGAGATCATGACCTGAGCAGACATCAAGAGTTGGATGCTTAACCGACTGAGCCACCCAGGCACCCATCTTTTTTTGAATATAACATCTTTTAAGGAGTCGAGAAAACCTGAAAATGGCTATAATAAGACACCTACATGACAGCTATCCCAGCTCTCTGTGACACACGTGACCAAGCTTACAAAGAACTTCAAGGTCAGAAGACACCACAGTCTAGGCCACAGCACCTTCAGCTCACTGGCTGTCAGAACCACTTTTCAAAGCGACATAGGGTTAGTTTTAGGGCAAGTGAGTTGCTTTATTCCCCCCTCCCCGGTACATGGCAATCAGCCTCTTCTAGGTGGTCTTCAGTCTGTTATATTATTACAAAAGCTTGGCTTGTATAGGATTTTTCAAAAAGTTCTTATTGTGAAAATTCTCCAACACAAAGTTGCAAGAATAGTACCATGAATACCCATATACCCACCACCAGAATTTAACCATTGTTAACCTTCTATTTGTTTCATATATATTATATATATTTCTGCTGAAGACTCCTCCAAAAAATAAGGACATCTTCTACATAGCCACAAGGCCACTATTTTATTACCAAAAAATTAACATTTACCAATATCGTTTTATGCTATTTTTTCAGTTTAATCCTCAAAAAGTCACAGAGAGATGCTAGTGTTTCTGAACCAGGATCCAATCAAACATCTTGCGCTCTTAAGCAGGGCTGAAACTAAGGTGAGATGAGTTAAAGGCAGCAGAAGGCTCAGTATCCCAGTAACATAACGCCTTAATGTAATATTTTTTAAAACCCAAGTTGGCAACAGCCTGCAAGTGAAACCCCTGATAGAAGGAAGAAGTCTTCTAATACCGGACATGACAACGCAACACACAGAAGCAATAACGTGCCCCAGAACCAGAACAGGGAGGGACTGAGGACGTTTCCCTCCCCCGCAGCCAGCTGGGAATGTTCCTGATCCCCAGCTGAGGCTGGCTGGCTTCTTTCCTCACGATGTCCTCTATTTCCCGCACTCCCCCCCAAATTGGACCTGAAAGCTTAACTAGATTCGGGTTAACCATTTGGCGCAAGAGGTCTTCAGATGCGATGCAGTGTACAGCATATTATTACATCATCTCAGGAGACGCATGAGGCCTGGTTGCTCCTTCTTTAGATAACTCTAATTTCATTGATTCCGAGTCAATATGCGGATTGGATTTGGAGAGGGACCATTCTATTGGCTGCATACCCAACGCAGAAGGAACTAGACACTCAGATGAGGACATGACCTAGCTGGGGGATTCCTAGCAGGTAATACATTTCTTATTCATTTCATGAAACAATATGCGTGTCTTGTATAAAATTAGCTTATGTGTCGGGGACCCTCACGATTGAATATTGTTGTTTTTTGTTTTTTTAAGTTTATTTATTTATTTTGAGAGAGAGAGAGCGCACAAGCAAAGGAGGGGCAGAGAGAGTGGGAGAGAATCCCAAGCAGGTTCCACACTCAGCACAGAGCCTGACACAGGGCTTGATCCCATGAACTTTGAGATAGTGAACTGAGCTGAACCCATGAATCAGATGCTTAACTGACTGAGCCACCCAGAGGCCCCAAATATTGTTGATAATGAAGTTTATCATTTAATTTTTATTTAAAAGTTTAAAAATATTTTATTAGATTTACAGAAAAGTTGCCAAGATTTGCTATATATTCTTCACTGATTTCTCCTGATGCTAAAATCTCATACAACCATGGTTCATTTGTCAAAATGAAGACATTGACGCTGATACATGAATATTAACTAAACTGCAGACTCCATTCAGATTTCATCAATTTGCACACTATTGACTTTTTTCTCTTTCAGGGTACTATGATGCGTTTAGTAAGTTTCTTTCCTGCCTTCCTCTTGTTCTTGAGGCTGAAGTGATTTTTCTTAATGTGTATTTATTTTTGAGAGAGAGAGACAGAGTCTAAGTGGAGGAGGGGCAGAGAGAGGGAGAGACACAGAATCCGAAGCAGGCTCTAGGCTCTGAGCTGTCAGCACAGAGCCCAATGCAGGGCTCGAACTCATGAACCGTGAGATCATGACCTGAGGCAAGGTCAGACGCTTAACCAACTGAGCCACCCAGGCGCCCTTGAGTTATTAACTTTTAAACCTCCAATACTTCCAAATTATTGAGTCGAACGTTCCTGGAGAAAGACTATTAATGGAATACACTTGGCGTTCAGACAGCCATGGTTTCTGCCAGCCCAGCGTCTGTTCCCCTTCTTCTTCTCCAGGTAGCATCACCTTGATCTTGTTCTTGGCCTAAGACTTGGCGGGATTATCAGGCAGGATGACTTCTCACTGTGCCAAGTGGAAGCAGGTAACCCATGCTGGGCCAACTGTGCTCTGTCGACACCCCGGGGAAGGGGAACACGGACAGAAAGGAGCAGGGGCTGACCTCTCCTGACAGCCGTGAAGTACCAACCTTCAGCTCCCACGACTTCCTTCCCCAGAGCTGCTCTGATTCTCGCCCCCATTAAGATGACGTCCTTTATGTCCTCTGACTGGCCCCATATCTTTCCTGCGAGTTTCACCTCCCTCTCCCCCTTAACTTATGTATTTTAATTTAATTTAATTTTGTTTTTATTTTGAGAGAGAGAGAGAAACAGAGCACCAAGGAGAGGGGCAAAGGGAGAAGGAGAGAGAACCTCAAGCGGGCTCCACGCCCCACATGGTGCCTGATGCAGGGCTCGACCCCTTGACTTGGGATCATGACCTGTGCCGAAATCAAGAGTCAGATGCTCAACTGACTGAGACACCCAGGCACCCCTCTCCTCATTAATTTAATCAGTGAAGGACAACAGAGAACCCTATTTGATATGGGAAATTATTTTATAAAAAAGACCCTCCAGGGGGTGGGGGGGTTGTCAATCCCAGGAAGACATTTAATAATGCATTCTACTCTCCTTCAGTTGCACAGAAAGAAAAGGCCCTTGTGTGTCAACTATCCTTGGATAAAAAAAAATTTTTTTATATTTTTTTTTCTAGGAGAGAGAGAGAGACAGTGTGAGCAGGGGAGGGTCAGAGAGAGAGGGAGTCACAGACTGAAACAGGCTCCAGGCTCTGAGCTGGCAGTCAGCACAGAGCCCGACGCGGGGCTCGAACCCACAAACTGTGAGATCATGACCTAAGCGAAAGTCGGACACTTAACCGACTAAGCCACCGAGGCGCCCGGGATAAAAAATTTTTAATGTTTATTTATTTTTGTAGGAGAGTGAGTGAGTAGGAGAGGTGTGGAGAGAGAGGGAACAGAAGATCCAAAGCGGGCTCTGTGCTGTCAGCTGTCACCCACCAACATGGGGCTCGAACCCATGAACTGTGAGATCATGACGTGAGCTTGAAGTCAGATGCTCAACCAACTGAACCACAGGTGTGCCCCCAATTTTTTGTAAATAAATAATTAAAAAAAAAATACCCTGGTGTCATCATGTCTAAAACCAGACTCTCCACCTGAAAGAGATACCTGAGCTTTGAGAGTGATGACCCCAGTTCTCAAAAAATCTGTGAAAGACAAAAAAGCAGAGAGAGACCCCACCAAATAAATGCCCAGCAAGATTTGGTGAGAATCATTGCTGCTCGTTCCACATATAACCTCGGGTAAATCTCTCAACATCTCTGAACCCCAGTTTCCTCATCAGCAAACTGGAGGGTGATGCTACGCCTCCTTCCTAAAGTGTGAGCATTGGAGGAATCCAATACTTTCAGCACTTGGATGTGCCCAGATCCTTGGACTGCTCGTTGCTACTGCAGTGACTTCAACAAAGGAGTTGAGCTGGCTTGGCCATGGGAATGATTTGTTTATCAGGCTCTATTTGGCGCCCAAGTATACAAAGCTAGTTGACTCTTTGTAGGACGCTGAGCAGTTTGGGAACCCGGGATCACGAGCATCTTACACAGTGGAATATTTGCGTGGCCAACAGCTCAGAAGGGAGCAATGCATATTCCCGTCACATCCCCCTGAGAGTCCCACAGCTTAACGAGAAGGAAGAATTGGGTCTTTACACCAAGTACAAAACCTTAGGATCCCTCCAGAGACAATAGCAGTCAGTCCTATCAGCGGTCACGGGACATACAAAGGAGCTTCCCATCTTCAGCAAATTCCTTAGCTCCTAACACAGCTGCATTGTAAAGCCAGATTCCCGAATACAGGTTGTTCTCTCATATTTCTGTAAAGGAGGCCTGTTCTGTCAAGATATCCTTCCCACGCACAAGACATCAATCAGGGCAGGGCCATCACTGGAGTTGTGCAGTGTACAACATGCACAACCATACACAGCAGCCCTGGGTAAAAAGAATGGGTTCCAGAGTCACAGACACCCGAGTCTAAAATCTCATTCCTGCCATTTATTCTCAGTAAAACCATGAGTAAATTGACCTTTCTCAATCTCACTTTCCTATTTGTGAAGTTGGAAATTTACAGTGGCGACCTCTCAGTGGCGTTGTGAGGATTAAAAGAAAATAATACGTATGTAAAGATTTTTCACACAGTGCCTGGCACATAGAACATGCTTCATTGTCTCCTCTCCTAAAGGCTTTCTTAATCCCCCCTCCCTCCCTGAGCTGTGTCAAATGCCCCTCCTACATGCTCCTATCTCCTCGTGTGCTGTCTCTAAGGTAGCTGAGATTCCTCGCAGAACCATGATCTCTCGAAGTCAGGGACTGTCTCCCACATTTGGATTGACAGCACCTAGAACAATGTCTGCCACCTAGGTGACACTCACTAAGTACCAGCTGAAGAAATGAATAGCTAAACGCTGCCTTCAGTGGGACCCAAGGGAAAAGATTGCCTCTCTTATTTTCCATTAGGAGCCAGCAATGGGGGAAAGAGGCAGAGAAATGAGGAAGGAGAGCGTGGGCTGGATGCTTGCCAAAAGCAGGTCAGCCCCTTCCCGTGGCCATTTTTTGGGGGGGAAGAAAAACCAAGTGAAACCCTGTACCAAGCCGGGCCTAAGAAGATAAACAAGCCAAGGGTTCTGCTGAGACAGTGGCCCGATTCTCCCTGACCAGGGGAAAGGGGGGCCCGTGGGGAACCAGACAAACACCCCCTTCCAATGTCCTTCCATGGAGCTCACCTCCTGCTCCCCATCCCAGTCCCCCCCGCCCCCCAGTCTCTTTCCTTCATAGAAGCCGTCTTCAGATCCGAGACCGTCTCTTACCCGGTGAGATCTCCGAAGGCTGGCCGGAGCTGCAGGGAGTCTGAATCACCCCTAACCACAATGGCCTCGGAATGACAGAGGGTTTCTGTTTCCACGGTGGGCTCTAAAGTGGGTTTTGTTTGTGGCACAGTTTGACTTCACGTGGCCCCTGCCATCCGGGAGCTGAGATGAGCGGTGTGTGGAGATCAAATGAGCAACTTCAAAACACCCATGAAAACGTGTAAAAACAAAACGACAGCAGAAAGTACAGAGTTGGGGGAGATGTGGTTTAACGGGAGCACGTGTGACAAATGATTTAGCAGCCCAGACGCCTGGGGACGCAGCATGAGTCAGCTGAAGGATGTGGGTGCCAAAAAAAAGAAAGAAAGAAAAAAAAGAAAGAAATACAACCTCAGGCAAACTGGACTCGGTGAAGCTTCCAGAAAAAGAAAGGTGATGGCGAGCTCTGCTCAGTGCTGGTCAGACCACCCTGGAGGAGGTTTGGCTCTTCCGGATGTCCCATCATGAGGGGAAAGGGCGTGTCCTGAATGGAGTTACTAAGATTGGGGGTGTGGTGGGGGTGGGTCAGCAGAGGGACTCAAAACGGGGTCTAAAGTTGTACAAAAGGAAGAGAGGAGTGACCTGGAGGGGAAAGGGCTTAGGTGGAGGAATGGGGGGGGGAGGGTCTGCTGCCTGTAACCTCTGCTTGGAAAGCTTTCTCCTTCTCTCTGCCTGATCCCTTAGGCTTCCGCGGTCACCGCCTCCAAGAAGCCTTCCCTCCCTTCCCTAAGCAGAACCAACCATGCCTCCGTAGGGACCCCCTTCCTCTGCGTCTGGGGGTCAGGTGCTGTCATCACGCCCCCCTGACATGGATTGACATTGGTTGAGCAGAGTCCCCATTCTATTTACCCGGGGCCCTGGCACAGTGACGATTCCTCAGCTCACATCTGATTACTTACATGGTTGGCATGAAAACTGTCATTGAGCACGAGGAAGAGATTGTAGTCTTTCTGTGGGGCTCAAAAAGACGGAACTGGAAAAAAGGGCGGAGATTACGAGACGGTGGATTTCAGCTCAAAATTAGGAAGTACTTTATAATAATGATGACAATGACTTGGCAGAGCCTTTTAGTCCAAGTTAATCTAAAACTTAGTAGTCTTCTTTTTTTAAACTTTTGAAAAATGTTTTTATTTGTTTTTGAGAGACAGAGAGAGACAGAGCACCGGCGGGGAAGGGGCAAAGAGAGAGGGAGACACAGAATCTGATGCAGGCTCCAGGCTCATGGCAGAGCCCGATATGGGGCTTGATCCCATGCCGCTGAGATCATGACCGGAGCCAAAATCAAGAGTCGGACACTTAACTGACTGAGCCACCAGGCACTCCAACAAATTAATTTTTATCACAGAGAGGGTGCCTGGATGGCTCAGTCGGTACAGCATGTGACTCTTGACCTTTGGGTTGTGGATTTGGGCCCCCCATTGGGCATAGAGATTACTTTTTTAAAAAATAAAGATATAAAATGTTGATTTCCATCACAAAAACAATATGCGTATTAGTGTATAGATTGTAAGTTGCTTGAGCAATTTCCTAAGCATTTAAAAGTTTATGTAACGGAAATCTGAATGTCCATATCTGTCTGTCTCACTGTCCTCTGTGGTTAGATCTGATGGCGTATTCTCAAATTCCCATGAAGATAAGGAAGCCAAACACATAGATGTTCGTTAACTTGTCCATGGTTGCACACCCAGAAAGTCTCTAAGCTTTGATTTAAACCTAAAAACCCGGTTGTTACTTTTTGTGCCACATTTCACTGCACCTGCTGTCTCCTGGGTGTCCCCTGGTCAGGGACGCTGGGGCAGTGGTGTCCAATCCGGGCTGTACATAAACTTCACCTTGGGAAGCGTTGACAAACTCCTGATGCCCAGGCTTGAACTCCAGGGATTATGATCTAATTGGTCTGGAGTTTGATTCTGTTGTGCAGGGTTGAAAAACTGCCAGCACTGGGTGGGGGTCAGATCATGCCTTCCTTCCAAATATTACATTATCACCTGGGCTAAATGAAATGGACTCTTGTTACCAAGCAACTGGGGACTCAGAATGTATAATGTATACATGGGTTCCTCTTTGTTATCTTGGGCCCCGTGGAGGTCTGAGCTTATCTTGAAAGGCAAGTAGATGGTGGCTAGGCTAGGAAGGAAGTGAAGTCCAGTTAGAAGGAAAGACTCAGGAGACACCTAATGTCGAGGATAGAATTTCAGGAATATAAATTATTAACAAGAGGCTTTTACAGAAGTCCTCTCTCAGATTCTCTATCTGCTGGACTATTTTCTTGCCTCCCTCATTCACATCACCAGCCCCTACTCAACTGTCCACTTTGGCCAAAGACACCTTTCTCAACACAGATACAAAGAATAACCAAGAAAGGGATCTAGGGCAAAGAGCTGCTGGAAGGAGAGGTCCCCATGGAGGAGGAAGGGAGACAGAGAGAATTCCTTTTAAACTAATTATTGGTTGTTGTCTTCTACTTCTTGAACATGACATTGCCCTTAAGTTGAACCATGGGGCCATGCTGCCAATCGGGCATGATAGGCATAAGAAGACTTGTCGGGGTTTCTACATGGCTTTCCTCTGAAATCACACTGTACCTTGTCTACCCCGCTCAGCAGTGTAAGCACACAGCTGCTATCAGCACTAATCCTAGAGGCAGGATGCTATGACGGTCATTCATTGGAAAATGCTGACTGAAGGACTGGGCCATGCATGGATCAGGGCATTAAAGATGAAGCTATGAACAAAGCACAGGGCTTGTCTTCACAAAGCTCTCCAGAGAGAAAAGCAGATCATCTCCACTGGGACAGGCATGGGGCTCAATAGGCTCCTCATGAAAATGCTAGAGAGGGGCTTTCAAGGTGTTGAAAGACGGGAATTCTGATCCTGGAATTTTATACCCAGCTAAACTACCTTTTGCATGTGGGAGTGAATTGAAGACAGTGTTGTGTACTCTAGGAGGCCCTCAGAGGACTCCCCACACAAACATCTGCTCTGAAGACATTGTTGGAGGAAGCTCTGCAGCAAGGAGAGAAAGAAAGCCAGAGCATGTTTTAAGTATATGGTTAGCTAGGTTCTTTGCTATGTAAATAAATGATGACAAAAAAAAGAAAAAAGATTATAATAAGCCACAACCCAAACTCTAGGCAATACTTATAGCAGAAAAGAAAGAGCGCCTGGGTGGCTCAGTCGGTTAAGTGTCTGACTTTGGTTCAGATCATAATCTCATGGTTCATGAGTTCGAGCCCCACAGCAGACTCTGCACTGATAGCTCAGAGGCTACATAGAATCTGCTTTGGAGTCTCCATCTCCCTCTCTCTCTGCTTCTCCCCTGCTTGTCCTCTCTCTTTCATTCTCAAAAATAAATAAACATCAAAAAAAAAAAAAAAAAAAGGAAAGACCAGAGCTAGTGAAATGTATCTGGTACATGTCTCTTTGGGAGAAAATAAATAGATATTGATACTTTTAAGAAGTTAAATGGAGATGAGTATACATAATACGTGTGAAAAGTAAACCCCAGGGAAATAAAAATAGAATGTACGACTTTTCCAAATAGCAGAAGAAAATCTGTTCTAGCCAGGGCACCTGGTGGCTCAGTGGGTGAAGCGTCCGACTTTGGCTCAGGTCATAATTTCATGGTTCGTGGGTTCGAGCCCCATGTCGGGCTCTGTGCTGACAGCTAGCTCAGAGCCTGGAGCCTGTTTCAGATTCTGTGTCTCCCTCTGTCTCTGACCCTCCCCTGCTCACGCTGTCTCTCTCTCTCTCTCAGAAATAAATAAAAAACATTAAAAAATTAAAAAAAAAAAAAGAAAATCTGTTCTATCCAATGAAAGGTGGGAAAGAGTAAATAAAAGAAACAAGATGAAAGTATGAAATAGGGGTGCCTGGGTGGCTCAGTCAGTTAAGTATATGAATCTCAATTTTGGCTCAGGTCATGATCTCATGGTACATGAAACTGAGCCCCACACTTCTAGGGATTCTCTGCCCCCCCCTCTCTCCCTCAAAATAAATAAACATTAGAAAGACTATTTTTAAAAAGTATGAAATAGAAAACATGAAATTAAATAGTAGATAGTCCTAATATGCTGGTGATTAGAATTTATGTAAACGGGTTAACTTCACCAATAGAAAGATTCTCAAATTGGATTTTTTTGTTTATTTATTTATTTTGAGAGAGAGGGGGAGAGAGAGAGCACACACATGTGTGAGCTGGGGAGGGCCAGAGTGAGAGATGGGCAGAGAGAGAGAATCCCAGGCAGGCTCCATGCTGTCAGCGCAGAGACTGACCCAGGGCTCACTCTCGCCAACTGTGAGATCATGACCTGCGCCGAAATCAAGAGTCGGATGCTTAATCGGGTAAGCCATGCAGGCGCCCCACAAATTGGATTTTTAAAATCATTTAACAATTCCAGGAATGCAAGGGTGGTTCAGTATTCACAAATCAATTTGATACATCACATTAACAAGAGGAGGGATAAAAACTGTATGACCATTTTGGGGCGCCTGGGTGGCTTAGTTGGTTAAGCATCCGACTTTTGCTTGGGTCATGATCTCACGGTTCGTGGGTTCGAGCCCCGCGTCGGGCTTTGTGCTGACTGCCAGCTCAGAGCCTGGAGCCTGTTTCAGAGTCTGTATCTTCCTCTCTCTCTGACCCTCCCCTGCTCATGCTGTCTCTCTCTCTCTCCTAGAAATAAATAAAAATATTTTAAAAAACCTGTATGACCATTTCAATAGATGCAGAAAAACATTTGACAATGTACAACATCCATTTATAATAATAATAAAAAAAAACTCAACAAACTAGGTTTAGAGGGAACACACCTCAACCTAAGAAAGGCTATATATAAAACATCTACAGCTAACATCATGCTTCATGATGAAATACTGAGACCTTTTTAAAAAGAATCTAACTTTATACTTACTATAAGAGAAGAATTTAAAACAAAAGGATTTAAAAACTTGAAAGGAACAGAGATGAGAAAAATACACTAGGCAAGCAGGTGTTCCAAAAAGAAGCCAGGGAAACAAGTTCAATAGCTGACAAAATGGAAGAGAGCATCCCAAGAGACAAAGGGAAGCCATAAAAGGAGCAGAAGAAACATGGACATGAACTTGCACCCAATATTACAGCTCCACACTAAAAAAATTTAACAACTGGAAGAATTATGGAGAGAAAAAAATAGATTGACATTTCTAGGTATTAAAACATCCCTTTCAGAAACTATATCTCAAATAAGCAAAAAACAAAACAAAACAAAACAAAAAAAGAACCTAAAGAAAAATAAAGAAGATATGAATAACAAGCCTGATCTAATAAATATAGATATAATTGTTCAGTTAACACTATCTACATACTCTTTTTTTTGAAAATACATGTAAAACAATCACCAAATGGACCCTGAACCAGACTACAAAGAAAACCTTGGTGAGTTTCAAAGAACTAAAATCATGCAGACTTTCTGGTGCATCTGGGTGGTTCAGTGGGTTAAGCATACGATTCTTTTTTTTTTTTTCTAATAGTTTATTGTCAAATTAGTTTCCACATAACACTCAGTGCTCATCCCCACAAGTGCCCTCCTCCATGCCCATCCCTCCTCCCCCCACATCCATCAGTCCTCAGTTTTTGTCAGCATTCAAGAGTCTCTCATGGTTTGCCTCTCTCCCTTTCCCCCACCATTTCCCCCTTCTTCTCCCCCTTGTTCCTCCATCAAGTTCCTCCTAATCCTCCTATACGTGCAAACATATGATATTTGTCCTTCTCTGCCTGACTTATTTCTTTCAGCATAACACCCTCAAGGTCCATCCATGCTGCTACACATGGCCAGATTTCATTGTTTCTCATTGCCATGTAGTATTCCATGGTATAGATAAACCACATCTTCTTGATCCATTCGTCTGTTGATGGACACTTAGGCTCTTTCCATGTTTTAGCTATTGTTGAGAGTGCTACTATGAACATTGGGGTACATGAAGCATCCGACTCTTGATTTCAGCTCAGGTCATGATCCCAGGGTCGTGGGATCGAGCCCAGCATGGGGCTCTGTGCTGGGCATGGAGCCTGCTTAAGATTCTCTCTCTCCCTCTCCTTCTTCCACCGCCCTTTCCCTGCTCTACTAATGCATGCTCTCTCTCAAAAATAAAAAATAAATAAAATAATACAGACTTTTCCCACCTGCAATGTAAAAAAATTAAAAATAAATTCCAAAGTTTGCTTAAAAAGTCCCATATGACTGGGGATGGCTGGCTCAGTCTGGAGAGCATGTGACTCTTGATCTTGGGGTCATGAGTTCAAGTCCCATGTTGGGTATAGAGATTACTTAAATAAAAATAAATAATTTTTTAAAAAGTCACATATGACTTTAAACTAAAACATGTCTAAATAACTCTTCAGATGAAAAGAAAAATCATATGGGGAATTCTTAAATACTTAGAACAAAATGAAAGCATTTTGTGTCTAAAGGTATATAAAGCTATAATTAGATATGAACTTACAGATATAAATACAGTAATAAGAAAACTGTAACAATTTTTTAAGTATATTTGTTTTGAGAAAGAGTGTGGGGAGAGGGGCAGAGAGAGAGAATCCCATGCAGGCCCCACCCTGTCAGCACAGAGCCTGATGCAGGGCTTGAACTCACAAACAGTGAGATCATGACCTGAGCCAAAATCACGAGTTGGACACTTAACCGACTGAGCCACCCTGGTGCCCCTTAAACTGTTTTTACTGAAATATAACTGATACACAATTGGCTGAACATTTTAAAGTACACCATTTCATAAGTTTTGACATATGTATATACCTGTGAAACCACCACCACAAAAAGGTAATAAACATTACCTATCATCCCCAAAAGTTTCCTTGTATTCCTTTGTATCCCTTCTCTCTTACCCCTCTCTATATCCTTGCCCCAAGCCATAGGGCAACTGCTAATCTTTTTATCACTGTAGGTGAACTTGCACTTCAAGAATTTTATGTAAATAGAATCATACAGTAATCTTTCCTTAATGTTGAGATCCATCCACATCGTTACATGTAGCAATGTTTAATTCCTTTTTTTATTGTCGAGTGGTATTCTGTTGTATGGGTTTCTGATTTTTTATCCATTCACTTGTTGATGGACATTTGAGCTGTCTCCAGTTTGGGTTAATATAAACAAACCCTATATGAATATTCATCTACAAGACTTTATATGTATGGACTTATACTTTCAGTTCTCTTGGATAATTACCTAGAAACTGAATGACCAGGTTGTATAGTAGGTACATGTTTAACCTTTAAAGAAACTGCCAAACTTCAGCTCAGGTCACGATCTCACTGCTCGTGAGTTTGAGCCCCACATCAGGCTCCATGCTGACAGCTTGGAGCCTGGAGCCTGCTTCAGATTCTGTCTCCATCTCTCTGCCCCTTCCCTGCTCGCTCTCTGTCTCTCTGTCTTTCTCTCTCTCTCTCCCAAATATAAAAAATGAGACATTAAAACATTTTTTTAAAAAAGAAACTGTCAAGCTGTTTTCCAAAGTGATTTTACCATTTTACCTTCCCACCAGCATATGAAAGTTTCAGTTGCTTTACCACCTCAAAGACTTAGGATGATTAATCTTTTTCATTTTAGCCATTCTAGTAGGTATGTAGTGGTATATAATTGTGGTTCTAATTTTCACTTCCCTAATGACTAAGGATATTGTCTTTCTTTTTTTTTTATTTTTACATTTATTTATTTTTGAGAGACAGAGAGAGACAGAGCACGAGCAGGGGAGGGACAGAGAGAGAATGAGACACAGAATCTGAAGGAGGCTCCAGGCTCTGGGCTATCAGCACAGAGCCCGACATGGGGCTCGAACATACCTTCTTCAGTGAAGTGTCTGTTAAAGTATTTTGCCCTTTTTTTTTTTAATGAGTTTCTTTTCTTCTTACTGAATTTTGGAAGTTCTGGACATATTCTAGAAACAAGTCATTTATCAAATATGTGATTTGCAACTATTTTCTCCCAGTCTCTGGCTTCTCTTTTCGATTTCTTAACAAAGTCAAATAACAGAAATTCTTAATTTCACTGAAGCTCAACTTATCAATTTCTCCTTTAATGAATAATGTTTTGGTGTCGCTAAGAAATCTTAGTCCAATGCAAGGCCATAAATGGTTTCTCCTATGTTTTCTTCTAGAAATTTTAGTGTTTTAAGTTTTACATTTAGGTCTGTGATACATGTGAATTAAATTTCATATATGTTATGAGATATGGATTTCTAATTGTGCTAGCACCTTTTGTTGAAAAGAAAATCCTTTTCCCAATGAGTGATCTTTGTACTTTCATAAAAAAAGAAAATCAGTTGTCCATGTATGTTCAAGTCTGTTTCTGGACTCCATTCTATTCCATTGATCTATTTGTCTTCTACCAATGTTCTTGGCTTCCACTTTACGACTTTAGAAAAAGAAGAACAAATTAAATCCAGAGTAATTAGAAGAAAGAAAATAATAATGATTTGAGTGAAAAATCAATAAACTAAAAAAAAAAGAAGGAAAACCGATGGAAAAAAATCAATGAAATCAGTGGCTGGCTCAGTCAGTAGAGCAATTGACTCTTGATCTTGGGATTGTGGGTTTGAGCCCCAGGTTGAGTGTAGAGATGACCTAAAAATAAAACCTTAAAATTTTTTAATTAAAAACAATTAATCAAATAAAAATCTGGTTCTTTGAGAAGATCAATAATAATCTCTACCACACTGATCAGTAAAAAAAGAGATCGAAAATAGCAGTATCAGGGATGAGAGAGCTGACATCCCTACAGATACTAAGGGGTTAATAAGGGATTTCTCTGAACAACTTTGTCCTAGTAAATTTGACAACTTAAATGAAATGGACAAATTTCTTGAAAGACGCAAACTACCAAAGTTTTCTCAGTAAACAACAGATACCCTCAATGGCTCTCTGTCTGTTAAAGAAATAGAACCTGAAGTCAAAAAGTATCCCCCAGAAAAAACTCTAGGCCCAGATGGCTTCATTGGTGAATTCTCCTTACTTAAGGAAGATACAACACCAGTTCTTTACAAACTCTTCCAGAAAACGGAAAAGGAGTGAACATTCTCCACCCCATTCCATGAGGCCAGTGTTATCCTGACACTAAATCCAGACATTTGCAAGAAAAACAACAACAAATTACAGACCTAAATCCCTCATGAAATATCTTTCTTAACAAAATTTTAGCAACATGTTCATGGATAAGATGACTTAGAGATTCTAAAGAGGCAATTCTCTCCCAAATTAATCTATGAATGTATGCAGTTCCTTTAAAAATCCCAGCAGGGTGACACCTGGATAGCTCAGTCAGTTGAGCGTCCAAGACTTTTGATTTCAGCTCAGGTCATGATCCCGGAGTCACGGACTCAAGCCCTGTGTTGGGCTCCACGCTGAGCATGGAGTCTACTTGAGATTCTCCCTTTGCCTCTTTCCTCCGTTCATGCTCTCTCAGTCTTAAAAAAATTAATTAATTTTTAATGTTTATTTTTGAGAAAGGGATAATGTGAGCAGGGGGAGGGAGGGATAGAGAGAGAGGGAGACACAGAATCCTGAAGTAGGCTCCAGGCTTTGAGTTGTCAGTACAGGGCCTCACATGGGGCTCGAACCCATGAACCGCAAGACCATGACCTGAACCACAGTCAGACACTTAACAGACTGAGCCACCCAGGCGCCCCAGTAGGATTTTTTTAAAATTTTATTGAAATGTAACGGTCACACAGAAAACCACCCCAATCATAAATATATAGCACAATGAATTTTTGCAAAGTGAGTGATGCTAGGTAATCATGACACAGATTAAAAAGACGAAAACACTAGCAGTACCTCGGAAACAAAGTTGGTCCCCGCCAGGCCCTGGTACCTAGAGAATAACATTGTCTGTCTTGAACTTTATTTATATAGAGCAAAGATAGGGTATAATGGGAAAGAATATAATGGAAAAAATAAGGGTAGTTCCTTGATGCTGCTGCTGATATGCCTTAATGATGTGCATTAAGGGATATGATTAACTCCCTCACTCCACCTGAAGTTTCCAAACCCCTACAAAACCAAGCGACTGAAACATAGACTTCTGGCGACTCTAGCTTCCCAGGTGTAGACATGTCTGAATTCCAGCGGTAGACACAATTCAGGATCAAACTACTTCCATCTTCCTACCCCCACCAGCTCCATCCAAATAAAACCAAGTCCCTTTTGGTATCAAGAAGAGCCTCAACTGGATGTTGGCCTCCCATTTCTTACGGTAAGGCCCCTCTCATCTCCCAGTTAGCTCATCTGCTAAATGGGTGTTCTTGTCCTGTCTAACTCACAAGGATTTGAGGAGGAAGATCAAAATAGGGTAGGGTATGTTAAAACAACGCACAAAGTATTATTAAAATAAAAACCATCAAGGGCCGCCTGGCTGGCTCAGTCGAGGGCTCACATGACTCGATCTCCTGGTTGTGAATTCAAGCTCCACATTGGGTATAGAGATTGCTTTAAAAAAATAAGTAAAATAAAAATCATAATTTTTATTTTAAAGTAAAAATCTCCAAGCAATTTCAGCCGAGATTTTTTTACAAAATCTTTAAATTCTTTTATTATCCTTTCACGTGAAATATTTAATAAGATGTTAGATGTAATTGGATTTGTGGGAAGAGAGGAGCTCCCAAATTGTACTCTTAAGTGCCATGGTGTGTGTATATTACTTATTTATTTATGTGTTAAACTTCAGATTACGTGTAATAAACTGTCTGTGGTACAGTGCTATTGATTTCCCTGCATTAGAAGTTGAATTAAATGTGCATTACTCTGGGGTGGGTCACCATGAGGGAAACTTAAAAAGTTTTGAGGAAGAGTAAGTGAAGTCCATTAAGACCGTCTAGGCCCTGTCTCCCATTGATCCCTCTCACCCTAGGGGATTCTTACTGCAAGTCGGTCGCACACACATCCTGGTCTTAATGCTACTGCTAATGGTACCTAATAGCAGCCGGGGTACATCACTTGCATTAAAAAGAAACAGCAGCCTCCCACAACTGTGGCTCAGACACATTCTAGAAAGAGTACGGCTTTTGAGCATATCTCGTGTAACATACAAAATTCCTTGGTGAGCCTCGTTTCATGTTTTCATTAGCTCATTTACTCACTGAACTAACATTCACGGGATATTTACGCTGTTCCAGGCATTTGGCCAACTGTAGTCTTCGTCACCAAATTACGATACTTCTCTCCGTGATCAGTCCTTGGAAGTGAATTACGATCCCCTTGCGGTCCTCAGAGAATGTTGAGATATTGAGATATTGAGAGAAAGAGAGGGGTACCGCTCTAGGTTGTTTTCCACCTCCGTGACCTGCCTGCTGGGTGAGCCTATCTGGGTCGGATTATCTTTCAGAAATGATTGAGCTGCTCTTTGTGGCCTCATATGTGAGCAGTATGTTTAAATGTAATGTGTGTTTGAAGAAAATTACATGAACTGTGTTTAGGGCAGAAAGTTTGACGTGGAGACTCATGACATCAGTGTAGGGGATTATTAGAATTCTCTGTATTTAAAAAAATAAAAAGGGGGCATCTGGGGGGCTCGGTCGGTTAAACGTCTGACTTTGGCTCAGGTCACGATCTCACGGTTCATGAATTTGAGCCCCACATGGGACTCTGTGCTGACAGCTCAGAGCCTGGAGCCCGCTTTGGAATCTGTGTCTCCCTCCCTCTCTGCACCTGCCCTCTTAAAAATAAACATTAAAAACTTTTTTAAATAAAAAGAAAAATACTTTTCTATATAGTTTTTTTTAATTTTTATTTGAGAGAGAGAGCAAGAGCACAAATGGGGAGAGGGGGACAGCGGGAGACAGGGAGAGAATATCAAGCAGGCTCCATGGTCGTCTCAGAGCCTGATGTGGGGCTTGATCCCAAGACCCTGGGATCATGACCTGAGCTGAAATCAAGAGTTGGATGCTTAACCCACGGAGCCACCCAGGTGCCCCAAGTTTTGTTTAAATTCATTTCACCTAACACTCTATGACATTTGAGCTTCAAAATTTTGCTTTCTTCAGCTCTTCATTCTTTCCCAACCCCACCCCCCTACCCCCAACTTGATTCCTTGATGGTTTCTTTTTCTTTTTTTTTTTAATGTTTATTTTTGAGAGAGAGAGAGACAGGGTGCGAGTGGAGGAGGGGCAGAGAGAGAGGGAGACAGAATCCAAAGCAGGCTCCAGGCTCTGAGCTGTCAGCACAGAGCCTGACAGGGGGCTCAAACTCACAAACCGTGAGATCGTGACTGAGCCCAAGTCAGACGCTCAACCGACTGAGCTACCCAGGCACCATGATGATTTCTATTTTATGAGTTCTGTGCTCTCAGGTCCCTTGGGTCACCATTCCAAAATCCTAACATCTCTGCAAACTAAAAATTCTCTCATGAACCAGCAACACTTATTTGGCAGTAAACCCCGACCCCACATAATGTGGAACTATTTTTTGTCTTTATTTCCTTGAATGTTTTACAGCAGAAACGTGATATTTTTATTACAAAATGCTGAACTCTAAATTCTAAAGCACATCTGACTGCAAGTATTTTGAAGAAAGAGCTGTTGGCCTATACGTCTGCCTCAGATCTCCTGGGTAAGTCCCCCACATTACTCTTAG
This sequence comes from Proteles cristata cristata, assembly GCA_017311185.1. Classification (NCBI taxonomy): domain Eukaryota; kingdom Metazoa; phylum Chordata; class Mammalia; order Carnivora; family Hyaenidae; genus Proteles; species Proteles cristata. Next base: position 1,017,968 of record JAESUZ010005299.1, read on the forward strand.
TTTATAGTTTTCACATGTCTCCTCTGAGTTCTAGGGGAAATTCTTTTTTAATTTTTTTGATGCTTATTTTTGAAACAGAGAGAAAGAGAGAGAGAGAGAGAGAGAGTGTGTGTGTGTGTGTGTGTGTGTGTGTGTGTGAGAGAGAGAGAGACAGAGACAGAGACAGAGCAGGGGAGGAGCAGAGAGAGGAGACACAGACCTCAAAGCAGGCTCCAGGCTGCAGCCTCTTCATTACCAGTGCAGAGCCTGACACGGGGCTTTAACTCACAAACCGTGAAATCATGACCTGAGCCAAAGTCAGATGCTTAACCGACTGAGCCACCCAGCCATCCCTCTTCTTTTCTTATTAAGTCATTTATTTATTTATTTTGAGAGAGAGAGAGCAGAAGAGGGACAGAGAGACAGGGAGAGAATCCCAAGTAGGTTTCGTGCTGTCAGCAAAGACCCGATGTGGGGCTCGAACTCACAAACTGCGAGACCATGACCTGAGCTGAAACCAAGAGTTGCACGCTTCCGCAACTGAGTCACCCAGGCACCCCTCAAGGGGAGATTCTTAAGGTTGTCTTCTTCAGTAAGTTCTGGCAGCTCTGCCTCGGTGCAGTTCTTCATTTGGCACGCGTAGGCTCCTTCTCCATGCAAGTATTTCCTGATCTCAGCCGGCTCCTTCCTTGAACTTCTTGCTACCGACCAATGTTCCCTTTGATTTGGGTGAAGAACACCTGAGTCTTTTCCCACAAGCAAGAAACAGGTCCCCCGCTGGAAGTGACCTGAGGGAAAAGGAGACCGTTGGAAAGACCCAGTGGAAGATGACAGGCTGAAGGGAGTCTCAGGAGCGAGGACGTCTCCAGGGACCTCGGAGAGAAAGACTGGAATCGGGGCTTCATGCTGCTGGGTCATTCTCTCTCTCTCTCTCTCTCTCTCTCTCCCCCTCCCTCTCTAAACTCTCTGCCCTCATGGTCTCCTACTGCAGTTGGGTTTTTTCTCCTCATCAGAAACATGAACACCAGCAACACTAAATTCATACCCTTTCAGCCCCATAACCCTAAGGAGGCCATAGAGTTTCTCTCTTCCAGTGTCAGGGAATCTTTACAGGAATATGTTTCCTGGTCAAGCCTGGGTCTCATTCCTGGACGTGTGTCCATTGGGTGAAGCCAATTATCAAAGGAAGGAGGTGAGAGGGGCGCCTTGGGTGGCTCAGTCGGTTAAGCGTCCGACTTCGGCTCAGGTCATGACCTCACAGTTCATGGGTTCGGCCCCACGTCGGGCTCTGTGCTGACAGCCAGCTCAGAGCCTGGAGCCGCTTCAGATTCTATGTCTCCCTCTCTCTCTGACCCTCCCCTGCTCACGCTGTCTCTCTTTCTCTCTCTCAGAAATAAATAAAACACTAAAAATTTAAAAAAAAAAAAAAAAAAGGAAGGAGGTGAGGGATGGATGCCGAGCAGATTGAACTATTACATTTACCTCAGACACTTTCTCAAATGTTGCGTGAATTTACCTCAGGTTGGAGACACCCCCCCTCCTCCTGTGGTTCTCCAGGATGACCCTCTCTGTTGGTTTGTAGCATCTTTGTAGAGATGCTTCTCGTCTGCTCAGTTGGGTGAGAGCCCACTGGACTCACGCACAGCCTCACAGAAGGAAAGCCCTGCTGTGCAGGCTTCGTTGCTGTTGTTCCACAGCAGGAGAGAAGGGCTCCGTCAGCTTGCCGAGCCTCAGTTCCAGAAGCATTTCAATGGTGTCTTTGACGGTGTGTCTGTCAGGTTTCTGCTTGTTATAAATAATCAACTCCCCACGCGACTTGCTTCAAAAATAAAGAGGATTTATTGGATCCTGTGACTGGAAAAGTCCGTCACTAGGAGGTGTTCAGCTGTGATGTGGCCAGCTCTGATTTTAGTTCTTGGGATTCCATGGGGCACCTCTTTCCCTTAAGCCGGATTCATCTCATTCCGGTGGCAAGTTGGCTGCTGCAATTCTATTTTTCTTTTCCTCAGATTTTACTTTTAAGTAATCTCTATACCCAACGTGGGGCTCGAACTCACAACCCCAAGATCAGGAGTCAGACATTCTACTGACTGAGCCAGCTGAGCACCCCGGCCACTACAATTCTAATTTCTCTGACAATATCCAGAAGAAGACAGACTGTCTCTTCCGGCAGGTGTCTCTGAAGCAGGAAGATAGAACTTTTTCAGAAGCTTCCAGCAAACATCTCCTTACATTGTATTGGCTCTAATTAGTGACTAACTCTTTTGTGAGTCCAAGGAAGATAGAACTTTTTCAGAAGCTTCCAGCAAACATCTCCTTACATTGTATTGGCTCTGATTAGTGACTCTTTTGTGAGTCCATTTCTGCGTCCAGGAAAATGTTGTGTGATTCACACTGAGCTCCTGAACCAATCAACGGTAGAAGGGATACAGATGCCCAGAGGCCACGCAGGCCAACATCCGGTGCTGAGCACTGAAGCATTGAAGTCAGTTCTTCTTGAAGTACATGGGCTATGTGAGGGAAGATGGAGACAGGAGTGAAATAAGTGGAAAGGAGGAAACAAGTATGGAGTATTTCCAAATCTGATGCAAGTCCTCACCATTTTATTTTTTAAATTTCATAACATGGGGCTTAAACACATAATCCTGACATCAAGGGTCCCATGCTCTACTGACTGAGCCACCTAGGTGCCTCCCTCCCCATTTTAAACTCTGTTGGAAATTTCTCACGAGGATCTGGGAGGGTATAAATCCAAGGCGTATTCTCACCCTGCTATTTTACCCCCCAAAGTCTTAAAGACCACCCAACTCAAATGCTTACAGATGAGAAAACTGAAGCTCAGAGACAAAAATGGCTGCCTACGGTCACATTGAGGAGATAGCTGGCTGTAAAGTCATTTAAACCCTCTGAGTTCTTTTTCTGAGACCTATCTGTTCATTTCCTGTGTCAACTTGACTCAGTCATGGTACCAGGTATTTGGTTGCACATTATTCCAGATGTTTCTGTAATGGTACTTTTCTTTAGATGAGACTAGCATTCAAATCATTAGGCTTTGAGTACATCAGATTACTCTCCATGATGTGGGTGGGCCTCATTCAATCAGCTGAAGATCTTAATAGAAAAAAGACTGACTTCCTACGAGAAGAGGGAATTGCACCATCAGACCATGCTGGGCTCCAGCCTGCCACCTACCTTGCAGGTTTTGAACTTGCCAGTCTCTTCAATCACATGAGCCAATTCCTTAAAATAACCCTACCCGCACCCCCATCTATACACCCATCCTAATGGGCCTATTTCTCTAGTGATTGATACACTGTCATAACTTCCTTAAAGATCTGGCCTATTTATCTCAACCCTGGATCCGGACCTTCATCTTAAGAAATACTATTCTGAAAGAGCCATTGTTCAACAACAGGTATAGGATTATTGAATAACTAGTTTCGCATTGGTGGTAAGTTGGTGGCACATACAGAGAACAGTGTCTGTGATTTTCCAAACTAAACCCAGAACATAAGAGCAGAAAACGTAAGTGAAGAACACAGGCAGGTTAGATGTCCACAATGACCCTTCTTTCCCTGCTCTGTCTCTTTCTGTTGGAGGCAATTTATCCTTGTGGTCAGGATCTGCTCTATCCTCCTTCAAGCTCCCTGTGGTTACCCCACATCCATTCCTCCTAAACAGGGTCCCGGTTTTCTCTTGGGGTGTTATGTCTTTCCCCTACTGTAGGTGGGTAATCGTGGTGATGTCATCATTTGGGAGTTTAAGGAGCCAGACCCATCTCTCCCGACTCCAGTTCAGCCAGGATATGAGTGCGTGACTTCAGCTCAGCCAACCAGGTAGGTACTCCTTCCTGGGGCTCTGAACCTTGAACGAGGAACACAAGACTAAGAGCGGAAGGTGGATACCACAGGTTGCAGCCCAGAAGAGGCCTTGATGGATATTTTGAATGGATTTCTCTGGTTATGAGACAATTTCTGGACTTCCTGTGAACTCTGTTTAATTTCGTGGCCCTCCAAACACTCTTGGTTCCTGCTAATTTCAAGTCTGACCCTCAGGTTCCCATCCATTCTGACAGCCCCTGTGAACCTTTGCTTAAGGTTTCCAGAATTGGCTTCCGTAGCTGACAGCCAAGACCCCGGCTAGTCCAAGTCCCTAGGTTTTGGTTTTGACTCTGCTTCTAGCTTAGTGATAAGTCATCACACTTCCATGAGCCTCAGTTTCCTCATATGTAAAGTTAGGGAATGAGACTATGCCTGTGTCCTGCAAATCATTCTTCGGCCACAAAAAACTTTGCAAACACAGGGGCGCCTGGGGGGCTCAGTCAGTTAAGTGTCCAAGTTCAGCTCAGATCATGATCTCGTGAGTTCAAGCCCCACTTTGGGCTCTGTGCTGACAGCTCAGAGCCTGGAGCCTGATTCAGATTCTGTGTCTCCCTCTCTCCCTGACCTTCCCCTGCTCACACTCTGTCTCTCTGTCTCTCTCTCAAAAATAAATAAACATTAAAAAATTTTTTAAACTTTGCAAAAAGAAAATCTGCCTTAAGGGAGCAAAGAAATCCTAAAATTGATCAGCACCGCTCAGGCCAAAGGGTTTCAAGGCTCCAGAATCCTGTCCCCTTAGCTCTTTCTCAATAGTCCCCACACTGTGACTTCTGCCCTAATATCTAATGGGAAAGGATTGCACTTCCCCTCTCTCATCAACAAAAGATAGCCTGGGTCAACTTCATTAATTCAGGGAGGCATCAGAGGGGCAGTTTCTCATTGGCAAAAACTTGTTTCTTCTTGAAGAAATGTACTGAGCAAATGGCTGCGAAATATTTAAACACACACACGTAATCGATCAATTTAATGGCCAAGTTTCCAGAGCACTTAAAATTTTTTTTTCAATGTTTGTTTTAATTCCAGTTAGGTAACATACAATGTCCTGTCAGTTTCAGGTGTGCAATGGAATGATTCAACAATGCCACACATTACTCAGTGCTTGTGACAAAGGCACGCCTTAATCCCCATCGCCTATATCCCCCCGTCCCCCACCCACCTTCCCTCCGGCACCCACCGGTTTGTTCTCTATTGTTAAAAGTCTGTTTTTTGTTCTCTCTCTCTGTCTCTCTCTGTTCATTTGTTTTGTTTCAGAACACTTTTTAGTGTGGAGAAGGTAAAGCAAAACCACAAAAAGCAAACAACAAAAACAATATCAGAGTACAATATTTTTCCATTCTCTTTAAAGCATTTATGTGCATATATGTGTCATCCATTTTAGATGATTTTATTAGGTGTTTGGGGGATAGAATTGAAACCTCCATGATAACTATGTAACTTGATATTTTTTGTGGCAAAACTAAACTAGTATAACTTCTACCATTAAGATCTGATTGATTTGAGAGAGCATGAGCACTCATGGGTACACACGCACGCACGCACGCACGCACACACACACAAACGGGATGGGCAGAGGAAAGTGAGAGAGAATCGTAAGCAGGCTTCACACTTAGCGTGGAGCCCAACACAGGGCTCGATCCCACAACCCTGGGATCATGACCTGAGCCGAAATCAAGAGTCAGACACTCAATCCGCTGAGCCCCACAGGTGCCCCAAGATCTGATGCGTTTAATAGCATGTGGGAATCTGAACACTATCCCTCCCCTTGTCCGTTGCACCAGGTGCTGTGCTAAGGATTTGCACATACAGTCTCAGGTATTTTCAAACAACTCTCCGGAAAGGTATCATTTATGATTGCTGTTTCGTAGCTGAGGTCGGTGAGGCTCAGTAACTTACCTAAGCTAACAGAGCCAGTAAATAGCCACTAACTGCATCTGGCTCCAATGCTTATGTTCTTTCAAATAGGATACTCGACTCATCTAGATAATGTTGTGCATGATGTGGGTCTTTTAAAATGTGCAGTAAGTCGGGGGCACCTCGGTGTCTCAGTCAGTTAAGCGTCCGACTTGGGCTCAGGTCATGATCTCATGGTTCGTGGGTTCGAGCCCCGCCAGGCTCTGTGCTGACAGCTCCGAGCCTGGAACCTGCTTCGGATTCTGTGTCTCCTTCTCGCTCTCTGCCCCTTTCCCACTCACACTCTTTGTCTCTCTCAAAAAGAAACATTAAAAAAATAAAATACAACATGGCATAAGTCGACTGTATATTTCAGTGGTCATTTGGCTTTGTGATCTAGACACACTTCCAAAGGAAAACTGATGACTCCTGGTTGAAGGAGCCCCAGAGACCTCTGCCTCCCAAGTGCCTTTGCAGGGATATAGTAGCTGAGGTTGGTCTTAAAAGGAGCGATTCTAGGGCACCCGGGTGGCTCAGTTCATTGAGCATCCAACTTTAGCTCAGGTCATGACCTCCGGGTGCAATAGTTGGAGCCCCGCATCAGGCTCCCTGGTCAGCATGGAACCCGCTTCGGATCCTCTGTCCCTCTCTCTCGCCCCTCCCCCACTGATTCTCCCTCTCTCTCAAAATAAATGAATGAACTTAAAAAAAAAAAAAAAGGAGCACTTCTGTTAACAGTGTGCATCTTATTTTCGTTTCTTTTCTTTTCTTTCTTTTTTTTTTTTTTTACAAATAGTTTATTGTCAAGTTGGTTTTCATATAACACCCAGTGCTCATGCATCTTCTTTTCTATAGTCAGTTGGAATTTCCTCTGAAAATGCAAACTAATTTTAACAAACCATAACCAGGAAGGGGAATTTGCAACTAAGAAAGCCCTTTCATGAAAATGAGTTCTCTGAACCTCTTCTCTATCACTCTACATGTATCATTGACCAGTGACTGACAATCATTATTATGAGATTATGAGATATGAGACATAAAACTAATTATGACCGTGCTCAAATTATCCCAGGATTTATACTTGGCTATCAGCCACGTTACCTGTGTCAATGGTTACCATTTCTAATAATGGTGGTTCTCTGCAGATAATCCAAAGGATAGTGTCCCAATGGAGTTCATCAATGGTTGCATATCCATGTCTTATTGGGACATAATACACTTCTAGGTGCTGGTCCCGAATATGCCACTGTATCACTGAGTGGCCTTGGATGAATTACATAAACCCATGGGGCCTTAGTTTCTTCATTTGGGATGTCAAGGATTCAGATGTGAGGCTCTGCAAACTTGAACACTAAGATGCTAATTCGGCTGGTTGTTTTGAAGGATCATGCAATCCCAGGTGTGTCCAGCAGAGGGCAGAAGAAGTCACCAAAAGCTCTGAGGTCCCCAACAATCCCAGGTACCCATGTGAGTTGTTTCATGGTGGCCCCTTATTCTCCCCGTTACTTACCTGATTTTTATAGTGAGGCCACGCATAACAGCAGGCATTTTTCCCAAAAGATTAAGCAGAGATGCGATGCCCACTTGCGGCTTCCTTGTCAAAGGCAGACCATGTCCAGGCTGGTTACTGCCTGGTGAGCAAAGGTAACTTGCCTAACAGGTGATACCAAGGCAGTGTTATTCCAGGAGTAATTGTAAACAGTAAATTGGCTACATAACATTCCATTTCCTCAAAACTCTATAACAGAACATTCCTCAGTCCTACCTAATGACTTTCTTATTTTGAAAGATACTCACCTCAGCAAAATTCTTTGGTTATTGCTGTTTTTGCTCTCCACCCCCGAGCTTTCTTGAAATATAATCAACATAATATTGTGAAAGTTTAAGATATATAACTTAATGAACTGATATATGCACACGTGACTTGATTATCACAATGAGGTTACACAACCATCACTCACATTGTTAAAGTTTGAAAAGTTTTTGTCACAGTGGTGTTTAATCAATATTTCTCTCTCTCTCTGGTTTCTTTTTTTTTTAATGTTTTTTATTTATTTCTAGGAGAGAGAGAGAGAGACAGCGTGAGCAGGGGAGGGTCAGAGAGAGAGGGAGACACAAACTCTGAAACAGGCTCCAGGATCTGAGCTGGCAGTCAGCACAGAGCCCGACGCGGGGCTCGAACCCCTGAACCACGAGATCATGACCTAAGCGAAAGTCGGACGCTTAACCGACTAAGCCACCCAGGCGCCCCTCTCTCTCTCTGGTTTCATCGAAAAAATTTTGGGGAAATACACCATCACAGAGATAGAGGCTTCTAATAAATATCTAAATTTGATAAGCATGGTTTTTTTCGGCAGAAACTGGATGGCTGGTTTAGATATGGATGCGCTGGGGATACCTGGGGGCTCCATCAGTTAAGCATCCAGCTCTGATCTCAGCCGGATCTTGAGCTCAGGGTCACGAGTTCAAACCACGCATTGGGCTCCACGCTGGGTGTGAAACCTAATTTCATTCATTCGTTCGTTCATTCATTATGAATTGAGTTGGAGGAGCTGGGAATGAAAGAAATGCCTGCAGGCAGGTCAAACCCATCCAGCTGTTTAAAGAAACCTTAGTATAGACAGAGTCTGGTGGTTAAAGGCTTGAGCTCCGAGTATGACAGATCTGCCTTTGACCCTTGGTGAAGTTACTTAATGTCCCTCGAGATAAACTCTCCCATTTCTTTATCTATAAAATGAAGATAAGTGAGAGAGTCTCAAAAGATTGCCGTGAGGATGAAATAAGATCAAACACGTGGAGAATACAGCCAAGCACCTGCCTCACACCAGATGACCTGTAGGTGAGAGCGTTCGATCGTTGATTGTTATCGTTCGTTACTTGGGACGGAGACCGAGTCTGGAGGGAAAACAAACCCGGAAGAAAATCACCACGCCCTTTTCTTGGGTCTCCCAGACTAGGTTTGGAGTCCCTGTTATGTGCCTCAGCCGCTAGGCCTTGACCTGGCCGCCTGGGCTGCTGAGGGCACCACCATCCCCATCTCAGGCACCTCATAGGTGCAGCCCAGGCGGCGGGGTGGCCAGCTGGTTACCCCTGCCCAGGCCATCAGCAGCACCTAGAGACCTTGCCTTTCTATGGACCGGGGGGGAGGGGCGGCCATCCATGGCCTTCTTCCAACCCTCGGCCACAGAGCCAAGGCCCCTGCCATGTCTCCAGCTCCGGCTCAGCGGTAAACTGTCCCTCCCAGCGCTCCACTGGTGGCCCTGGGCCTTGATTTTTTTTTTAAGTGTCATTTTATTTTATTTATTTATTTTAAATGTTTTATTTATTTCTGGGAGAGAGAGAGAGAGCGTGAGCAGGGGAGGGTCAGAGAGAGAGGGAGTAACAGACTCTGAAACAGGCTCCAGGCTCTGAGCTGGCGGTCAGCACAGAGCCCGACGCGGGGCATGAACCCACGAACCGCGAGATCATGACCTAAGCGAAAGTCGGACGCTTCACCGACTAAGCCACCCAGGCGCCCCTGGGCCTCGATTTTTTATCTAACGTGGCACTTAACTTGTCTTTCACGCAGCACTCTAGTCGCTGACCGCCACGACTGTGCCCCTGCTGTGACGAGCTCCTCCAGGCAAGGCCTGTACCCGGGCTGGGTTAGGAGGAGAGCCAGCAGCACGGGGACCCGGGGCTGCAGACAGAGCTGCACGTGTCCTGCAGGAGGCAGAAGCTAGGCCGTGCTGTGCTTATGTAAGGTGAGCGGCAGGCCGGGGCTGGGCTCCTGAGAAGGCCCCGGGGGGGCTGCACAGGGCCCGGACGAACAGAACCACAGAACCCCTCAGAGTGGGTATGGCCTGTACTGCTGGCACCGGGGGTGGGGGTGCGGGCGTGAGCGCGGAAGGGCTGAAGCAGACCCAGTGACGATGTGCCCACATTCCAGGGACCCTCCACCCCCAGGACCCGGGCCAGCCGCTGAGGGAGCCCACAGGGTTCAAAACCAAAAACTGAAAGCAAGATGGCTTCCTTACGCGGCCCGTAGCTCAGACCTCCCTGCCAAGGGCTTAACCTCTTAGGGTTTCCGTTGACTCACGTGAAAAGAAAGTGAGAGGAGCTTTCTGCTTCCGTCCGAAGATGACGGGATCCTGCATCGGACTCTGGCGATGGTCTTGCCTACCCCCGGCCAAGCTCTTTACTCCTCTGCCCTTAAAAACAAGGGCCTGTCGGGGCGCCTGGGTGGCTTAGTCGGTTAAGCGTCCGACTTTCGCTTAGGTCATGATCTCACGGTTCGTGGGTTCGAGCCCGCGTCGGGCTCTGTGCTGACTGCCAGCTCAGAGCCTGGAGCCTGTTTCAGTCTGTGACTCCCTCTCTCTCTGACCCTCCCCTGCTCACGCTGTCTCTCTCTCTCCCTAGAAATAAATAAAACATTAAAAAAATAATAATAATAAGGGCCTGTCACAGAGTTCTGGAGTAATGATAGCAAGCCCCCACCTCTAGGCATAGAGGGATGGAGGGAGCAGTGAGCGTAATTTGTGGGTGTTGGTATCAGGTGCCCACACATTCCAAACCACACAGGAGGTCTGTTGCTGTCAGTGCAATGTATTTATTCTTATTTATTTATTTTATTTTTGAGAGGGAAGAGGAAGGGCAGGGGGCTGAGGGGCGGGGGGGACAGAGGGTCTGCAGTGGGCTCTGTGCTGACAGCAATAAACCCGATGCGGGGCTCGAACCCACAAACTGTGAGATCATGACCTGAGCTGAAGTCTGACGCTTCACCGGTGGAACCACCCAGGTGCCCCAAATGTCGATGTAATTTAAAATGTTTGTATACATGTCAAAAAATGTCAAAACAACAAAAAAGGGCACGTCACACCCAATAGGGCAGCAACTACAGATAAAGAAAGGAAGGAAGGAAGAAGGGAGGGAGGGAAGGAAGAAGGAAGGAAGGAAGGAAGGAAGGAAAGAAAGAGGAAAGGAAAGGAAAGCAAAGGAAAAAGAAAATATCAAGTGTTGGTGAGGGTGTGGAGAAACTGAAGCCCTTGGGCGCTGTTGGTGAGAATATAAAATGGTGCATCCTTTGTGGAAAACAGTATGAAGGTTCCTCAAAAAATTGAAACTAGAGCTGCCATATGATGCAGCAATTCCGCTTGTGTTTGCACCGTAACATGGGAACGTGCTCCCCACCGCTGAGCTGCATGCTGAGAGACAGTGAAGACGCTAAGTGTGATGTTGTGTATAGTTTTCCACAATTAAAAAAAAAAAAAAAGGAAAAGAAAGAACGAAATCCAGCATATGTTGTCAGAAAACCTGTCCGGGGAAGTGGTAATACTGGATATTGAATGTGTATTCGTGCGTTTATAATAACCATAATGATAGCCGCCCCTTGTTATAGGAAGTATGCAGAGCACCGTAAGTGCGTTTATATCTACACATCTATATCTTATACACCAGGAGAATGAGCGGTAGGGAGACTAAGCCATTTGCCTAAGTGTAGACCGCTAGTACATGGTGCGTCCCAGGCGTGTGTGACTACAGAGCTGGCACCCTTAAACTCCTCCTCTGTCTCTTTTCTTACAAAGAATTCTCTGCCTCGCTACTCTACTCCAGTGGCACTGGGAGCCTTGAGGTTCCTCTGGCCGTCCTGCCTCAGGACCTTGGTACGTGCTGCTCTCTCTACCCGGAATGCGATTCCTGCAGATGTCTACGTGGCTTCGCCCTCTGTCACTTCCTTCAGGCCTCTGCCTACCTGTCACCTCATTATCGAGGCCTTCCCCCAAAACGAAACTAGTGTACCTCCTCTCCTCCTTCTCCTTCCTCTTCTTCTTCTGTTTGATTGTTCTTTGCCTGTCTCTCCCACCAGGACAGGATCCCCTGAGGTTAGAAGGCCTTGTTTGGCCTGTGGCTGGATCTTCCATCAATGAATGAGTGAGTGACTATGACTGAGGAGCAGAGCAGAGAAGTGTCTAGATGCCAAGATCTGAGGTCCCCTGCGAGGTCCCATTCTTCTCACCATTGATTTAACTGAGAGCAGGGCCGGGTTCTAGAAGCAGGTTCTACAGCCAGGAATGATGCCACCCTCCCTCCCTCCCGCCCTCCTCCCCGTTCCCTCGCCCCTAAGCACTCCCCTTTGGGCCTTTCCTGCTCCTTGTCTAGTTTAACTGGAGATGGGAGGGAATGAGAGCGGACACCTTGCCACAAGTGTACGAATCTGGGGCCGAGCTGGGGGGCCATCGACAAACACTCCCTGCTTCGCCCTAAAAGCCCACGGACTAGTTTGTTCTAGCAAAGAATCAACTTCCTTTTGGCTGATCATCTTGAGCTTTTCAAGATGTGGCTCCAAAGCCTGGCGCCCAATCCATTCCAGGTCCTTGCCCCTCCTCACTGGCCTCAGGCCACTCACCGCCCCCTCCCTGCTCGACTTGCCTTCACTGCCGGTTCACTCCAGCCTGGAAGTTTCTGTTCCGGGGGGCGGGAGGGAGGACAGGCCAGCACAGCCTCTGGCAGAGGGCGGCCCTCAGATAAACCTCAAATAAAAATAAATGTCATGTCGTTGACAAAATGAAAGGGGAGATGGGAAAGTGACCCATGACGAATGCACCCAACTTCACGTTTTTTCTTAAGATTTTTTTCATGCTACCTTTTTATTATTTTTTTCAACATTTTATTTGTGAGAGAGACAGAGAGAGTGCGAGCCGGGAAGGGGCAGAGAGAGAGAGAGAGAGAGAGAGACAGAGCCAGAGACAGAATCCGAAGGAGGCTCCATGAGCTGTCAGCGGGGCTCAGACCCACGAAGCAGATCATGACCTGAGCTGACATTGGACCCCTAAGACACTGAGCCACCCAGGCGCCCCCCAATTTCACATTCTGAGGGCCGGTGCTACATGTTACAAATCGATACGTTGTTTTTTCTCTCTGTCTTCTCCAGCCACCAACGCCAGGGCCAGCCAGGAGCCCTAGGGGTCACTCCATTTGATTTAGGACATATGTCCGGCTCAAGAGAAATGAAGCTTTGCCCCGCAAAGACCGGTGATGCCGGGAGCAGGCTGCCCCAGACAGTGGACACCAGCACCGCGGGGGCCTCTGCCTCCTTCCCCTCCCTGCAACCCAGCAGCCTTCGCGGCACCTCACTTGCGCTAACTCCGCGGTGGGGGAGGGGGAAGGGGTTAGGGTTTGCAGAGGGAGGAACCGAGCAGCCGCGGAAGCCCCGAGGGGTGGGTGAGGACCCCTAGGAGAATGTGACCTGTTTCCATGATTCATCTTTCCTCCAGTTCCGGCTGGGCCGCCGGGAAGCACCTCGAACCCCAGAAGGCGCAGCCTCAGTCACACCCAGAAAGAATCTAGAAGACTCTGTTGCCATCTCTCCAGTTTGTTTTATCACGCAGAACTGGTCCTCCTTCATTCCTGGCCCCCAGGACCGTCCCCTCAGCAGTCAGCTCCCGACTTGCTAGATTCCCATTCTGCTTCCTTGGGCCGGGCGGGGACCCCGCGGGCGGCGTTAGCCACCAACTGCCCTGCGCTCACAGGCATCGCCGGCGGTTCCAATCAGATGCATCTGGGGAGGCCCTGAAGTCTATTTCCAAAGCACCCCAGATGAATCAGCAAATAGCCGAGGGAAACCAAACTCGTGAGCATCTCACCCCCTTCTGACCTCTGGGGCCTCATTTCCGGAGCACCGGCCCCGCGCTTCCTGTGGTTGGCTCTGCCCGGAACGCTAAGCTGGGCCTCCAGCCGGGGAAGCCCTTTGCCGTCACCCCCACCACCCCTGCTAGAGTTAGATGTGTCCGCTTCTGCTACAGCACTGCGTGCTTCCCACTCGGAACCAGTGTAGACGCGGTTGGTGGGACCCAGTGCCCTTCCAACCGTGACGTCCCTTGGTTTCCCCTGTGGAAGACACGGCGTCTCACCTCCCCTGCTGCTGGGGGGTCTGGGGCATGGTTCTGGCCAATGTGGAAGAAGCACCAGCTCCCGGATTTCCGGAAAGCCGTAGCTCTCTCAAAGCTGGGGCAGCAGCCTTTCTTCTCCCTGCGTGGCCGTCGAGGCTGAAACTGCCATCTTGGCACTCGGTGGGCGGGGCCAAGGGAACTAAAGCCCCGCCCCCGGGCGCAGAAGAAAGCCCGGGGTCGCTGCGGTAGCTTTGACAAATGAAGACTGAAGCACATGGTTGCTGCTCTGAGTCCAGTGTCCTTTCGGCAACACTGCCCAACCCAATCGCCGGGGGGAGGGGGGGGCGGAGGGGGGCGGCTGCAAAAGGACAATGTGAGCTTACGAACACCTTTCCTGAGATGCGTCCCGTGTCCCCTTTCTCTCTCTCGTTTTTAAAAGATTTTAAGTAATCTCCACACCCAACGTGGGGCTCGAACCCACAGCCCCGAGATCACGAGCTGCCCGCTCTACTAATGGAGCAGCCATGTGCCCCCATGTTCCCTTTCTCTCGCTTAAAGTCAAGCGTAGAGGGACAGGTCAGAGACTCCGTCACTGTGTAGCTGTCCGAGTTCCTTGCTATAATGCACGGCAACTGAATGGCTAAATTAAGAGAACAGGTCTCAGAAAGTGAATGGGCGGCTCCCAGAACCATCAGGAGACCCAAGGATTGGGATCAGAGCTGCCAGGTTCTCAGCCCCAAGAGGAGGAACCTTCCCTTGCTGTCCCAGGAGCCCAGACCTCCTGTGTTCTTCACCACGAGCGATGGACATGCTCTGGGGTCCCTTGCTCGCCCACCTACCGTCAGCTACCCCCCAACGTCCGGTGCGGGCCCCTCTGCTTGGTAAGCCTAGACGCCTGCCCTGGCCTTAACTGCAAAGAAGAGAATAAGGAGCATAACTCTAGTGAACTGAATGCATTTTCAATTTCTCTAGTGAGAGGTGCATGCCTCCTCCTAATAAAACCATAAAGTCCAGAGTCCTCTGAACATAAGAAAAGGGTTCAAATGGCAAAAGGGGGAGAGAGGAGAAACGTCGTCTATCTATTCGGACTGGGGCCCAGAGAAGACAGGACGGGTCCCGTCCCTAACGGGCGGGAAGAGCTCAGGAGAGACGGTGCAGGTGGGTCTGGCCAATAAGTGCAATTTGACTTTGTGGTACAGGAACATGGCATGTGAGGCACAACCCCACTGTCCCCATCGCCATAGGGTAAGAGTTGCCAAATGCAAGTCACATGCTTGGGGAACTTGCAAACACAGGAAGGGAAATTGAGCAATCTCAAGGAGAAGTGAAGTCTACATATGTGCTGGGAGGAAGGGAAGGCTCATTTCTCCCTACCTTGGTTGAGAGATCATTTAAGTGGGGAAGAGGGAGGGAGGCTACTCCCATTAGGCACCCAGTGTCTTTGAGAGCCAGACTGGCCAGGCACTGGACTATTGCTGACATAGTCTGTTTTCCTATGGGGAAAGGAGCCAACCCAGAGCAAGAAAGGGAAACCACACAGGGGCGCCTGGGTGGCTCAGTCAGTTAAGCCTCTGACTCCAGCTCAGGTCATGATCTCACCGTTCATGGGCTTGAGCCCTGCGTCAGGCTCCGTGTTGACACCTTGGAGCCTGGAGCCTGCTTCAGATTCTCTCTCTCTCTCTCTCTCTCTCTGCCCCTTCTACTTCCTCTCTCTCAAAAGTAAATAAACATTACAAGAATCTTTTTTAAAAAAGGGAAACCATACAATTTCCATTAGCCGAGGGGTTGGGAAAGACTATTCCACTTACCGTGCTCTCTGGGCCTCTCTCAAAATAAATAAGTAAACTTAAAAATTCTTTTTTAAAAAATCATTAGTGATCATTCCATATCAGTATTTAATACATGCCTAATTCTTTTTAGTATCTGCATACTCTCCCACTGTATGAATGAAGCATAAGGAATTTAACCAGGCCACCGCTGTGGGATATATAGGCTATTATGAATCTTTTTTTTTTTAAGAGTAGAATCCAGCTCAAGCACTTCTAGCCATGCAACTTCAGGCAAGTTACTTTAAAATTTTTTTTAATGTTTATTTATTTTTTGAGAGAGAGAGATCATGAGTGGGAGAAGGGCAGAAAGAGAGAGGGAGACACAGGATCAGAAGGAGGCTCCAGGCTCTGAGCTGTCAGCACAGAGCCAGACGTGGTGCTCGAACCCACGAGCTATGAGATCATGACCTGAACCAGGTCAGAGGCTTAGCCGACTGAGCCACCCAGGCGCCCCTGAGGCAAGTCACTTACCCTCTTTGAACTTAAGTCCATCATTTGTAACACAGGAATAATGAGAGTCCCTCCCTCAGACCTCACAGTCCTTGGGAAGATTCAATGCAATTGGGTATGTAAGGCACTTAGGAGTCTTGGTAGCATAGTGCTTGACCGGCCATGACTCCCCAAAGCCACTCCCTGCTCTCTGGAAGTGCTTTCCTGTCTCCAGTCCAGTCCCAGACCTCCATATATATCCAGCTTTACCCTCTGGGTCACAGAAATAAAGGCCTCCTGTGTCCTATGGAAGGGAGCCTGCAGAGAGCGCTCTCTCTGACTCCTTTTCACCCTCTCATGTTGTCATGTTCTGAAACAGCCACGGGGCCAGCCTGGGCTGTTTGCCTTCCCCTCACACTGACCTAGCTGGCAAGCGCTGCTGAGAAATGTCAGGCCCTGGGCCTGGTGCATCCTTGGGATGTAACCACCGAGCAAACACAGTCTGTGGGCTGGGTGGATTCTAGTCAACAGGAAGATAAAGGGATTAAAGGCAAACAGGAGAGAGACCCCTGCTGTGGAAACAGGAAGCAGGCTGGATGCTGGCTCTGTTTGGAGGTTTTCTGCTTTGTTTTTAATGTATTTCTGTGACCTATAAAACAGCTTTATTGATATTATATAATTCATTTGCCATGCAAATACACCCATATACCCATTTAAAGTGTATAGTTCAGGGGTGCCTGGGTGGCTCAGTCCATTAAGCCTCTGACTTAGGTTCAGGTCTTGATCTCGAGGTTTGTGGGTTCCACCCCCCCTGACAGCTCAAAGCCTAGAGCCTGCTTTGGATACTGTGTCCCCCTCTCTCTCTGCTTCTCCCCTGCTCATGCTCTCTCTCTCTCCCAAAAATAAATAAACATTAAGAAAAACTAAAAAAAAAAAAGAAATAAAGTGTACAGTTCAATGGTGTTTATGATATTCAAGAGTTGTGCAACCATCATTACAATCAATTTTAGAACAATTTCATCACCCACAAAAGAAACGCCATGCCCGATAGCATTCACCCTCCTGTACCCACCCCCACCTCTCCAGTCTTAGGCAACTACTAATGTACTTCTGTCTCTATGGATTTCCCTATTCTGGACATTTCATGTAAAAGGAATCCTATACCAAAAGGAAGGAAGGAAGGAAGGAAGGAAGGAAGAAAAGAAAAATGAAGAGAAAAGGAATCCTGTAAAAAGTGGTTTCATGTGACCAGCTACTTTCATTTAAACATAATGTTGTGGGTTTATTTTTTTTTTAAGTTTTTATTTACTTATTCTGACAGAGAGAGAGAGTGAGCATGAGAGGGGAAGGGGCCGAGAGAGGGAGAGACAGAATCCCAAGCAGGTTCCTCACTGCCAGCACAGAACCTAACACGGGGCTCAAACCCAAGAACCTTGAGATCATGACCTGAGCTGAGATCAAAGGTCGGATTCTCAACTGGCTGGGCCACCCAGGAGCCCCAAGCATAACGTTTTCAAGGCTCATCCATGGTGTGGCATGAATCAATACCTGATTCCTTTTCATTGCCAAATAATAGTCCATTAAATGGATATACCACCTTTTGTTGATCCATTCCTTAGTCCATGGACATCTGGGCTATTTCTACTTTCTGGCTAGTATGAGTAATGGTGCTATGAACATTCATGTGTAGGTTTTTGTGTAGACATGTTTGCCTTTTGAGTGGGTATGTATCTAGGACTGGAATTGCTTGTTCATGTGCTAACTCTGTGTTTAACTTTTGGAGAAATGCCGGACTGTTTTTCAAGTGGCTGTATGTGAGCATTCCGGTTCCTCCACACCCTCCCCAACACTTGGTTATTATCAGTTTTTTCTATCCTACTGAATATTACATGGTATCTCATTGTGGTTTTGCTGATAACTGATGCTAATTGAGCATCGTTTCATGTGCAGTTGTCCATTTGTATACCTCCTTTGGAGAAGTGTCGATTAAGGTCCTTTGCACATTTTTACTTGGGTATTTGTTATTTTCATTGTTGATTGTAAAAGTTCATTATGTATTCCCATAAGGGGCTTATTTTAATCTTTTTGAAATTATGGTTTTCTTAGTCATATGTATACTCATATTAGAGTAGCAATGTGTGAGAGAGAAATACACACACACAAGCAAGTGATTTTCAATACCAAGTGAACGGAGATGTGTCCAAAGCATGCTGGGAGGGTGGAGAAAGAGGCGATCTCTTTTGTCAAGGAGGGATAATGGTGTGAAGGGAGATTGGGAATTATGGTGGCTTCATGGAGGAGATGGTATTTCAGCTGGTCTTGAAGAGTGAGTATGAACTCGGCAGGTGAGCAAGGAGAGGATATAGCATGTGCAACATCTAGAGGTTTAAGCTGAGTAAAGGGGAAAAAAAGAAAGAGAAGGACAGAGAGAGAGAGAGCAAACCAAGAAACGGACTCTTAACTATAGAGAACAAACTGATGGTCACCAGAGGGGAAGTGGATGGGGAGATGGGTGAAATCGGTGATGGGGATGAAGAAACGCACTTGGTGATGAGCAGAATAATATATAGAATTATTGAATCATTATATTGTACGTCTGAAACTAATATTACACTGTAGGATAACCCGCTGGAATTTAAAGAAAAACTTTTTAAAAATCACAGAGGTTTAAATAGAGTCACTTTCTAACAAGTGGCTTTTGAATGAATCAATGGATTTCTGGAGGACAGCCTGACTCCGGCCCATCTTTAGGTTCTGAGTCGATGTGGAACAGGCCAGGGAGCAGAGTTCATCCCAAAGCAGAAGGGTGCTGCTTGAGAGCTCACTCTGATTTTTTAGTTCTCAAGATCCACACTGGGCCTGATCTGGCCCCCACACAAACTCGCAGATGGTACATAATTCCACCTCCTGTCAAAGAGTCTGCCAGAAGGACGGGTAGCTGTGGAGAGGGATAGGGAGGCAGCAACAAGGGATTGGCTAGCGGGGAAGGGAGGGGCCTCAGGAGATGCACGTTGTTTGTTCCACACTGTTTGCCCTTACACCTTACCTAGTGTCTACACACTTGTAATGAGTAACTACATGAATGACGTCAACGGTGGACTCTCGGTGTGAAATAGATACCCTTGTTTGGTTCCTACGTGCCAGACCACATCTCATTGCCCCTGGACCCTTGTCCTCTGGAAGCTGGGGAGCGGCCAACCACAGTCTTTCTAGAAGATCCAGGGGACTGGCCAACTGGTTGTGCATTCAGTCCCTGGTCCTCCTGTTTGGGTTTGATCTGCTGCCTCAAGTGTGTTGCAGTGCCAGAGCGTGGTCTCTTCTTCAAGAAGCCTCCTGATGCAAATCGTCGAAAGCCCAACTCAAAATGGCTTACACACCTGTGAAAGGAATCATCTCCTTTCACCATCTCCTCAACTTACCAGCAAAACTGAGTCACTAAGGACTCATATCTTCCGAGTACTGGCTTGTCCTTCTAGGCCATTCCCCGCCCGGTCCTGCTGCAGCTCCGGGCTTCTCACGGCAGACAGCAATGTCTAAAATTAGAAAAGCGATATTTTTCTCCATTTACCTCTTTACAGAGGCGGAAAAGACTTTTCCCAAAGCCCCCAGCCGACCCTCCCTCACATCTTAACGCCCAGAATGGCTTCACAACCCCTTGCCTATCAATCACCCGCAACAAGAACAGACAACCATGACGGGGTTAGAGTTCGACCAATCAGGATTCAGCCCCTGGAGCCGGGGAGGAGGCGAGGGTCCCCTGAAGGAAGCTAGGACCCGCTGATGCCCGGTCTCACTGTTTGCCATGCCCAGATCTCTGGCGGACAATGCCATGCTTCCTTCTCACATAGGGTGTGTGAGAACAAACTCTCCCATTGGAATTCACCCATACACAAGTAAATATATTTTACTTTGATGAGCTCTCCTTGGTTCTTTCTTTAAAAAAAAAATTTAATGTTTATTTTAGAGAGAGAGAGAGAGAGCACACACGCAAGCAGGGGAAGGGCAGAGAGACGGAGACAAAGGATCAAAGACCTGAACTGGCTGGCTCGGCACTGACAGCAGATAGCCTGACCAGGAGCTTGAACCCACCAATCAACATCAAGACCAGAGCTGAAGTTGAAGGCTCAACCACAGCGTCCCTGATTCTTATATATATATATATATATATATATATATATATATATATATATATATATATATATATATAATATATATTTGGGGGCGGGGGGGAATAGAGTGTGAGCACGAGGTGAGGAGGAGCACAGAGAGAGAGAGAGAGAGAGAATTCAAAGCAGTCTCCAGGCTCTGAGCTGTCAGCACAGAGCCCAACATGGAGCTTGAACCCACAAGCCTTGAGATCATGACCTGAGACAAAGTCGGACGCTCAAATGACTGAGCCACCCAGGCACCCAACCTTGGTTCTTCTTTTTTAAAACTCTTTGCTCTTTACTCAGTTTTAAGTCTCTCTTTTATTTCTCTAATATTCCAGCTCTGGTCATTTCAATATCCCGTGCAAGCCGGATTCTGCATTTGGGTTCTGTGAGCTCCTGTTTGTGATGCCTTGTTCCCTTAAGTGTTTAATAATCTTTTCAATTTTCATCTCCCTTTTCTTTCTTTTTTTTTTTATGTTTGTTTATTTTGGGAGGGAAAGAGAGACAGAGTGTGAACAGAAGAGGGGCAGACAGAGAGGGAGACAAAATCCAAAGCAGGCTCCAGGTTCTGAGCTGTCAGCACAGAGCCTGATGTGGGGCTCGAACCCACAAACAACGAGATCATGACCTGAGCTGAAGTCAGATGCTTAACTGACTGAGCCATCCAGGCTCCCTTTCATCTCCTTTTTCTCTAGAAATCCTTTGAGTCTAAAGATAAAAGTGGGTACTTCCAGAAAAGGTCTGTGCTTGTTTGTGTCAGGCACTGGAAAATATTATCTGTCAGGGACCGCTGTACATCCTCACCTTGACATTCTGAAGTTTAGGCTGCATCCTGTGTGGAACTAGCTTGGGTTTAAGATTTATTGGGGATCGAAGTAGGGAAGGAGTCTCACCTATTCTCAGTGCCAAGATTTAAGATAGGCTACTTTTGGGGCACCTGGATGGCTCAGTTAGGTGAGCATCCAACTTTGGCTCAGGTCATGATCTCATGGTTCGTGAGTTGGAGCCCCAGGTCAGGCCCGCTGCTATCAGTGCAGAGCCCATTTTGGATCCTCTGTCTCCCTCTCTCTCTTTCTCTGCCTCTCACCTGCATTGTCTCTCTCTTGCTCCTAAATAAATAAATATTAAAAAAAAAAAAAAGGCGACTTTCTTTGTAGACTCCTGGAGATGAGGGTGGCATTTTCTAATTTTTTTAAATGTCTTTATTTTGAAAGACAGACAGAGAGAGAGTGGGGGAGGGTCAGAGAGAGAGAGAGAGGGAGACACAGAATTCGAAGCAGGCTCCAGGCTTTGAGCTAGCTGTCAGCGCAGAGCCCGACCCGGGGCTCGAACCCACAGACCGTGAGATCATGACCTGAGCCGAAGTCGGATGCTCTACCAACTAAGCCACCCAGGCGAGGGTGGCGTTTTATTTTATTTTGTTTTATTGTATTTTATTTGTTGTGGGGAGGTGGTATTTTAAATTTATCTCTTCCTTGAGGGGTAGACCTTTGGGGCCCCATATTTGTGAAGGGATGTCCCATTAAAGTCCTGACATTCTGCAGGCAGCAGGGCCTTGCCAGGCCATGAAGTCAGTCAAACTTATCAGGTTTGGTAAAAGTGCCTTTCACATTTTTCTCTGGTCCTCACCCAAGGGTTGCTTACCTTCTCCCCAGATCGCAGATACATTCCAGAAGACACTTCTCATATTTCATCTGTCATAATTAGCAGTTCTCAGTGGGAGAGTCAGTAGAGTTACCCAGTATGTCATGTTACCAGCCACGAGAGCCATGTCTCTAATTCCCAGTTTATTAGTTAACAGAAACTGTGAAAGAAACATTTAAGGTGAGGGAGTCTTTTAGAAAACTCAATGTTTTACTTTTTTAAACTATATTTTCTAAATTTTTAAGTTTATTTTTTGGAAGAGAGAGAGTGCACATGCAGGGGAGGGGCAAGAAAGAGAGGGAGACAGAGATTCTCAAGCAGGCTCCGTGCTGTCATCACAGAGCCTGACTCAGGGTTTGATCTCACGAACCATGAGATCATGACCTGAGCCAAAATCAGGAGTTGGATGCTTAACCAACGGAGACACCCAGGCGCCCCTTTAAATATACTTTCTAATCGACAATTGACCCACATGATACAACAGTGAAGTGGTACCTCAGTACATGTCCTTAAAATTTCCTTCTCACCCCTCACCTCCCGCAGTGCCCCATTTCCCTCCTCTCCCAGAGAGGTTCTCTGCACATGTGAATATTCTATACATCCTTCCTCCACTCTCTACCTTTTCAAAACCACAAATGATGGTGTGTTTTTCTTCACCTAACAATAGATCTTTGAAACGGTTCCCAACTAGCACATAAAGAGCTTTTCCACCCTTTTGTATGGTTTATATGATCGCAGAATTCTGTTATGCAGATGACATAGTGTATTCAAGCAGCTCCCTATTCATGGGCAGATAGGTTGTTCCCAAGCTTGTAAACAGTGCAGCAGTGAATAGTCTGGCACACACGTCATTTTTGCTGCATGAGTATGTCTGTAGGACAAATTCATGGAGGGGAATTCCTGGGTCAAAATGCATGTGCATTTGTAATTTTCACACAGAGACCATATTGCTCCCCATAGGTTCAACAGTTCATGACTTTCTTCAGCAGTCCTATTAAATTGTCGATCTTTGTCAATGATTGGAAACAATATCCAATAAACAAGATAAAACCTTGTTGACACTCTGGAGAAGTAATCAGTAGGCAGAGGGCCTGAGAAAATACTGTGACCCTGTTGGTCCAGAATGCTAATCCATCAAATCAACTTTTTGGGATCTTCAAATAGACTGGATTAAAATGGAAAAGAGCAAAGAATCTTAGCAAAAACAAAAACAAAAACCTCTCTGACTTAGAAGATTTTAAAAAAATTCTTGTCTTCCTTCTAACGACCCCTCAGCCTCCAAAGTCAGCTGAGTCAGAAAGTTTAATGCAAAGGAATTTCCCTGTTGTCCCACCAGGAAGAGGGATATTTACAATCTCTGCTCATGGGTAACATGGTTATCTTAAGAACTAATTTCCTTTGTTTCAAATTCCATTATGAGGGAGATCATAAGGGATTTTCTAGACCAGTGCTGCCACAGGAGGATTTTTCTGGGATGCTGAAAATGTTTTCTGTCTCAGTCATCTCATATGGACCCCCCCACCCACCCCCTGGCCAGATGTGGGTATTGGGCCCTGGAAGCGTGACTAGTGTGACTGAGGGATTGAATTTTTATCTTTATTTTACTTAATCTAAATTTATTTATTTAAGAAAGAGAGAGTGCAAGGGGGGGAGGGGAAGGGCAGAGGGAAAGAGAGGGTGAGAGAATCTTAAGCAGGCTCCATGCCCAGCTCTCACTCTCCAAATAAATAAAATTTAAAAAAAGGAAGAAGATATTAGTGGGATCTAGGATCTCCATTAGTTCTTCTAGAACTCTGCTTCCTGGGAAGAAGAAGGGTCAGGATGCCTGGACCTCTCCCTTCAAGGTGGACTGCCTGCTATAGTCCAATAAAAATTCTTCAACATTTTTAAGTTTATTTATTTATTTTTTTAATGTTTTATTTATTTCTAGGAGAGAGAGAGAGACAGCGTGAGCAGGGGAGGGTCAGAGAGAGAGGGAGTCACAGACTCTGAAACAGGCTCCAGGCTCTGAGCTGGCAGTCAGCACAGAGCCCGACGCGGGGCTCGAACCCACAAACCGCGAGATCATCACCTAAGCAAAGTCGGACACCTAACTGACTAAGCCACCCAGGCACCCCTAAAAGTTTATTTATTTTTGAGAAACAGGGGAAATCAGAGAGAGAGAGAGAGAGAGGAGAGAGAGAGAGACTCCCAAGCAGGCTTCTCGCTGTTGGCACAGAGCCCGATGCAAATCTTGAACCCATGAACTGAGACATCATGACCTGAGCTGAAATCAGCTGCTTAATGAACTGAGCCCCCAGGGGCTCCTCAACATTTCTAAAATGTAGCACTGATGGTCTTTACTTTGTTTTATTCCTTTCTTCCAGGAACTGGGGGTGCAAAGTAGGGTGGAATTTGATGTTAGTATTCAGAATCTCTACCTTATCCAAAAGTACTGATCATTTTTTACTTCTTTTTCTTTTCTAATTTATAGAAAGGCTCTTTAGGTTTAAATCATAGCATTAAAGACCTTCTTAACATTTTGAGTTCTGAACACGTCTGGAGAAAGGGCCTACTCAAATTAATGCACTACCATCACCTGTTTTAGCACTTAGGGAGACAGAGTAGCATCGCCTCAATTTTTGTTAAGATAATATTTGGATTTCTTTACTCCTGTTCTGTTCGGGGGAAAAAATCAGCTCAGAGAAATCTGAACGCTTCCCAAAAATAATACCCAGCTGAAAATTCCTTTTGCTACAGTTGTCTCAGGAAACAGAGCCAAAGGCTTTCCATTTCCTAGTGGGTCCCTCAAAGGTCAAAAGACCAGGGAATGTTTTTCAGGGCATCTTGTTTGCTTTTGTTCTCACTCACCCTCAGATCCCCCTGAGAATGCCAGACTCTAGTAAGCAAAATAATCTAAGGAGTGGAAGAAATAGCAGACACCTCTTAGATAGGAGGCATTCCAACCAGAACACTGACCTTGGGTCAGCCCTGCACCGAGTGGCTGTTTTGAGCTTTGAAAAGTTCCATCTGTTTAGTAACCAAACTCCAGAGGGGGAAATAAACGGCTCCCAGTAAACTCAGATGAGGTGGCGTTGCTAGAGAGATCTAGATTAGATGAGGTTCCTTTTGGTAAGCCAAGGACCACAGGTCAGGCAGAGTCCGTGATGGAGTGGCACACGTGGTTACACATAAGGACTAAGTCATAAGAATTCCGCGGTGCTGCAGGCATCACAGTGGTTTGGGGGTTGATCTGGAGAAGCTTTCTTAGTATTTCCCTTGATGGTCCTTTCCACTACTGTCGTTTAACCTTCGCGTACCTTCGCTCCTTAGACTGGTGCCATCTGTTTCCTTACCGAAGCTGGTCCACGTGGGTCCGATGCAAAGTCTCTGTGAGATCTTTGTGTTTTCCCTGCCCCAATGCATAGACAAGAATTTTTGTTTGCCGTACTCTAGAACATGAATAATGAAATGTCATTGTGTTTAATAATACTAATATGTTCCTAAATACGCATATTTTTACATTTAAAATTTTTTTTAATTTTTTAATGTTTATTCATTTCCACAAGAGAGACAGAACACGAGCGGAGGAGGGACAGAGACAGAGAGAGGGAGATGCAGAATCTGAAATAGGCTTCAGGCTCTGAGCTGTCGGCACAGAGCCCAACACGGGGCTCAAACTTGCAACCGTGAGATCCTGACCTGAGCCGAAGTCGGACGCCTAACTGTCTGAGCCACCCAGGCGCCCCTTTTTACATTTTAACTCTAACGCTGAAACTGGAAAGTATAAGTGAAATCAATTCTGTCTATACAACAATTAAGTGATCTTATAATAGCCAGAACCATGATTTCTTTAGCAAAATCATCAATAAGGTTTGCAAATGCGAGTCGTTTGAGCTACTGTGTTGGAGGAATTCCGTTAGATATTGTTGCTCTTCCTTATCACCTCCCCCAGACTTCCCTGATGACATGAGTCCCCTGGAGAACATAATTGGTGGCTCAGTCACCCAGGGTCTGGTGCTCAGCACGGCACCAGAATCTGTAATTCTCAACATCCACCAATGCTGGTTAAGCCCCTGTGCTTTCGTCCTTGGTTCTCAACACAAAGGTGGCTGAGAACGGTGCCTGAAGCGTGAGCTGGGCAGGGGCTGGCATTGAAGTCGGATGCATCCTGGTGAGCAGGGCGAATATTTAGGTAAGAGAGATACCAAGCTGGTTAAGTTTCCCCTCCTCCCACTCAGGTAGCGTGAGCATAACAGATTTCTTCCTCATGAGCTATCATTTCTCAGGAGAGCCGAACTCCATTTTCTTTACTTTTCTTTTTTAACTTTTTAAAAAATGTTTATTTAGTTTTGAGAGACAGAGCACAGGCAGGGGAAGAACAGAGACAGAGGCACAGAATCTGAAGCAGGCTCCAGACTCTGAGCTGTCAGCACGCGGGGCTCAAACTCACGAACCATGAGACCATGACCTGAGCCGAGGTCAGACGCTTAACCAACTTGAGCCACCCAAGTGCCCCTGAACTCCATTTTCTTGCTTCTTCTTTGCTTTCAAATTTGTGGTCCAGGAGGTACCCACAAATCAACAAAATAGCACAGCACTCAAAACATTTGTGCATCCTGACTGGGAAGTGCAGTATCACTTCCTTTCGAAGGCACTACATGGCGTTATTCTAGAAATGCATAGATTTTTTAAAAAATAGTTAACAAAATTAAGTTGAATTTTCAAACACATTTTGGCTTTACTTAAGTCATTTCCATTTAACATTTGATATTCACTTATTAGATTTGCATTGCCAGGGTGCCTAGCTGGCTCAGTGGGTAGAGCATGTGACCTTTGATCTCAGGGCTGTAAGTTCAAGCCCCATGTTGGGTATAGAGGTTACTTAAAAATGGAATCTTGAAAAAATATATTTGTATTGCCTTTTAATTGTAATAGGGAGTGTTAAGTATTTTAGAAGTAAAATTATTTTGAAAACATACAAAAAATAATTATTTTGATTTTACATTTAGTTTATTTTTTGATAAACTCTATTCAGGGGTGCCTGGCTGGCTCAGTCGGCAGTGGGACACACAAATCTTTAACTTGGGGTCGTGAGGTCAAGCCCCACATTGGACATAGAGATTACTTTAAAATAAAATCTTTAAAAAAACCCAAACTTCATTCAAGTTTTGGGGTGCCTCGGTGACTCAGTTAAGCATCCAACTCTAAAAAATTTTGTAGTGTTTTTTTTTTTGAGAGAGAGAGAGACAGAGAGAGACAGAGCACAAGTGGGGGAGAGGCAGAGAGAGAAGGAGACACAGAATCCGAAACAGGCTCCAGGCTCTGAGCTGTCAGTGCAGAGCCCGATGTAGGGCTCGAACCCACAAACCATGAGATCATGACCTGAGCTGAAGTTGGAAAGCGTCCAACTCCTGATTTTGGCTCAGGTCATGATCTCCTGGGTCATGGGATAGAGTCCAGTATCAGGCTCAGCACTGACAGCACAGAGACTGCTTGAGATTCTCTCTCTCCCTCTCTCTCTGCCCCTCCCCTGCTTGCTCGCTCTCTCTCTCTCAAAATAAATACACTTAAAAAAAAAACTTCATTCAAGTTTTTACACTCTGAATATAATCAAAGCGTATGTTTAATCCTTTAGATCCATTGCTGTTAACCGAACACAGTGAATTGAAAAATGTTGATTATCACAACTGTTCAGTAATTTTGCTGACATGCAGGTATGAATGGGAAGAAGCTATGAAAAACAAAGTTTATGAAATAAATGCATAATACTTACGAATTCAAACTGTGCTGGCTTTATTATTCTTCCAAATCCCCTTGATCCATCACCTGAACCCCAAGACAGAGCAATCTTTGATAATCTACTGACAAACCATAGCTTTACATGCATTTTAAAATATTGTCATTTTGAAGCTATATTTGTCAAGGCAGGAGGGTGGAGCACATTTTATTTAGTAGTCCCTCCACCGGGTTTATGGCTTTCAAACATTTAGGCGTGCTAGCACTTAAGTGCCCGTGGTGGGGAGGCCCTCCTAGGGGCTTCCTGGAGGGGGTGTGGTCCAGTCTTCTGCACTGACAGCCATTCTCGGTCTCTGGTCTCCTGGAAGGAGCCCTTCTGGAATTCAAAGAAATGAGCTTCCCTCAGGCCCTTACTCATAAAGGACAGCTTGTCTCAAGTCTCTTGGCTTCGGGCTCTGGCTTTCACCTAATTCGCAGGTTCGGCTTGATGCTCTCCCGCTGTTGCCGCAGGGACTAGAGCCTCGGACACAATAAACCACTTTCGGAACAAAATCCAGTTAGGGGCGCCGGGGTGGCTCAGCCGGTTAAGCGCCTCCAACTCTTGACTTCGGCTCAGGTCATGATCTCACAGTTCTGAGTTCGAGCCCCGCTGTCAATGGGATTTCTCTATCTCTCTCTCCTTTTCTCTCTGCGCACCCCCCCGCCCACCGCCGCTCTCTCTCTTTCTCTAAATAAATACAAATTTTAAAAAAGAAAAAACCTCAGTTAGAACAAAAGAGCTGGAAATGGGCAGAGTCCTACAGAGCCTTGCTGCTCCGGGTGAGGTCCCCAGCGCAGAAGCCCTGGCGGCCTGGAAGCGTGTTGGGCACCCGGAACCTCAGGTCTCAGCCCGGGGCTACTGAATACAAATGTGCATTTTAACAAAATCTCCATGTGACCGGTGTGCCTGTAAAAGTGTGAGAAGCACTTCTCTAACTTGGACTGAGGCAGTTAAAGGCGTAAAGGTGATGACTGGGGGTGGGGGGACAGTGGTGACTCAGGATCAGCTAGATGCCCTCGAGGGACAGGGTCCTGGCTTTTATTGCTACCAAAGAGACCGTGGTGGCAACACACTGAGTGGCCCTGGGTCCCAGAGTGAGGAGGACACTGACAGATATTGCAGCCTGGGTGACCATCGAGCCCTCCTCTGGGGGACTTGCGCTCCTAGATCGAGCCGCTCCTGATGGCTGCTCATGAGGTACCGCGTGGCTCTGCGGTCCCTGGCCGCGACCCACACGGTCGGAGATCGACCTCAGGCCCAAGGGCAACTCACGCCCGGCCCGGTGGGTGACCGAGGACTTGTGGCTTGAAAATCTGAGCTGGGCCATCCTACGCCTCTGTGAAGAATGGATCGTGGGGGAGGGGAAGGGGGTCTGACAACTTCTGGAGGGGGACGTGTGGGTGGTCCCAGCGGGCCTCAGGGCACAGACACAGCCGACAAGCAGAGGGCAAAGAGAGTGAGAGGGAATGGAGTAGACACACGCACACACCACACATACCACACACCACATACACATACGCCACATACCACACCAAATACACCGCATACACATGCCACATACACACACCACACACCACCCACACACCACATACAACATACACAAACACACACACACCCCACACACAGGCACGCACACACACCACATACCACACACACGCACACACACGCACACACACGCACACAGGGGTGGGGCTGAGAAGGAGGAGAAGCTGAGGGGAGCACCCTCAGGCTCTGCTCTCCCTCAAACCAACACTCGGGTGTTCTCTCCAAGGAGAAGCCTCTGATTCCAGCGACACGTGGACCCTTGACTGAGACACGGGTACACGCTTCCCTCCCGATCTGATCCTCAGTAATCTGACACTATTGACGTGAAGCTCTTCTCTCTTCTGTCAGTATTGGCTCCCACATGGGGAAGCCTGAATTCCGGGGGGAAAAGACTATTTCTGAGGACTGACATCTGGTATTTGGACATGGGTTTAGGACTCAAATCTAGCCTAGAAATCCTAATAGGGCACCTTATTTCATTAGTTTGCCTCCCCGTTGTTTTTTTTTAAACTGAAGGAAAACGTTCAAAAATCCAGCAAGCTCAGATTAGAGGTATTGCTGGCCAAG
Organism: Proteles cristata cristata; assembly: GCA_017311185.1. NCBI lineage: Eukaryota > Metazoa > Chordata > Mammalia > Carnivora > Hyaenidae > Proteles > Proteles cristata. Next base: position 1,047,509 of record JAESUZ010005299.1, read on the forward strand.
TATTTATTCCAAGTTTAGATTATCCCAAATCAAATTTGCTAATAGGATCTTAATATTTTAACATGTTAGAGAAGATTAAATAGGGAGGTTTAAAATAACACTGCTGAGGCGCTCTGGGCTTGAACTTGTTTTCCAGCACTGGGCTCGCTAGACAAGTTTGGCCATGCAGTGTGGGGAGGGGTGAGTAAGGGGTCCAGGGAAGTCTGTCCCTGATACCCCATTAGGATGAAAGTTGTGGCACAAACATTTCCCCTGCCGGAGGACAGGGTGTTGGAATCACAGTGATTTTTTTTTTCAGCTTATTTATTTATTTTGAGAGAGAGAGAGAGAGCATGAGCAAGGGAGGGGAGGGGAGGGACAGAAAGCAAGGGAGAGAGAGAATCCCAAGCAGGCTCCTCATTATCAGTGCAGAGCCCACCGCGGGGCTCGAACCCACAAACCATGAGATTGTGACCAGAGCCGAAGTCAAGAGTCAGATGCTTAATGGACTGAGCACTCTGGGAGCCCCCAAAGCAGTGTTGATCTGAGCACTGGGGAGACAGGGACCTTCGAACATATACTGAAAGAGCTGATGCCCCGAAACACCAGGGCACAGGCCCATTGTTTTGATGCCCAAGTGACATAGAAATGAGACAGAAAATAGTGGAGAGGGTCCCCCACTACAGCATGTGGGTCTCTGGGCCCTGAGGACAGTGGCACCCCCTGAGAGACCCCAAGCCTCGTGGGCTGCCCCAGTTTGGTTCACTAGGCCGCTTCACTAGCCTCTGTCACCTGACCTCACTTTGTCCACAGTCTCCACATCAAAACTCTTGTCCAACTTGTTTTCTATTTTTGTCAGCTCCTAAAGTCATACACATCCCAAAATGTCACTTCTCTACTCACTGCTGTGATCTCTTATCTGCCTCCCCGCTGCCATCCACGCTCTCCTCTGCTCTGTGTTCAGAATAATAACCAGAGGAACTTTTTTTTTTAATTTTTTAATGTTCTTTATTTATTTCTGAGAGAGAGAGAGAGAGCCTGAGCAGGGGAAGGTTAGAGAGAGAGAGAGGGAGACACAGAATCCGAAGCAGGCCCCAGGCTCTGAGCTGCACAGAACCCGACGCGGGGCTCGAACCCACCAACCGTGAGATCATTACCTGAGCCAAAGTCGGCTACCTAACCGACTGAGCCACCTAGGTGCCCCACCAGCAGGAACTTTTAAAAATGGAAACCTCCTGGGGCGCCTGGGTGGCTCAGTCCCTTGAGCGTCTGACGCTTGAATTTGGCTCAGTTCGTGATCCCAGGGTCGTGGAATCTGCACTGAGCAGGGAGCCTATTTACGATTCTCTCTCTCTCTCTCTCTCTCTCTCTCCCTCCCTCTGTCTCCTCTCCCCGACTCTCGCCCTTTCTCTCTCTCAAATAAAAAAAAATAAAATAAAATAAAAATGGAAATTTCCCCTTAATATTCCAATGTCTTCTTGCCTTCCTGTCATCCTCAGCACGAACCAAAGCCCTCACCCTGGTGTGTAAGCCCCGTGTGGTCTGGCCCCTGCCGAGCTCTCCCACATCACCTGCTTCACCTTCCTTGCTGGTTACACCCCATCCACATCGGGACTTTCCTTCTCTTTCTCAAATACCCTGAGGTCCCTCCTGCCCCAGGGCCTTTGTGAAAGCTAGTCTGACTGCTGAGGCTCCTCCTTATATTGACTCAAATCCTACTTCTTCTTTTTTTTTTTTTTACAAATAGTTTATTGTCAAATTAGTTTCCACATAACACCCAGTGCTCATCCCCAGAAGTGTCCTCCTCCATGCCCATCCCTCCTCCCCCACATCCATCAGTCCTCAGTTTTTGTCAGCATTCAAGAGTCTCTCATGGTTTGCCTCTCTCCCTTTCCCCCACCATTTCCCCCTTCTTCTCCCCCATGGTCCTCCGTTAAGTTCCTCCTAATCCTCCTATAGACTTATTTCGCTCAGCATAACACCCTCAAGGTCCATCCATGTTGCTACACATGGCCAGATTTCATTGTTTCTCATTGCCATGTAGTATTCCATGGTATAGATAAACCACATCTTCTTGATCCATTCATCCGTTGATGGACACTTGGGCTCTTTCCATGTTTTAGCTATTGTGGAGAGTGCTGCTATGAACATTGGGGTACATGTGCTCCTATGCCTCAGCATTTCTGTATCCCTTGGGTAAATTCCTAGCAGTGCTATTGCTGGGTCATAGGGGAGTTCTATTGTTAGTTTCCTGAGGAACCTCCACACTGTTTTCCAGAGGGGCTGTACCAGTTTACATTCCCACCAACAGTGTAGGAGGGTGCCCGTTTCTCCACATCCTCGCCAGCATCTAGAGTTCTCTGATTGGCTCATTTTAGCCACTCTGACTGGCGTGAGGTGGTATCTCAGTGTGGTTTTGATTTGTATTTCCCTGATGAGGAGGATGCTGAGCATCGTTTCATGTATCTGTTGGCCATCTGGATGTCCTCTTTGGAGAAGTGTCTGTTCATATCTTCTGCCCATTTCTTCACTGGGTTGTTTGTTTTTCGGGTGTGGAGTTTGGTGAGTTCCTTACAGATTCTGGATATTAACCCTTTATCTGATATGTCATTTGCAACTATATTTTTCTTCTTTTTTAAAGTTTTATTTGTTTATTTTGAGAGAGAGACAGCCTATGAGCAGGAGGGGGCAGAGAGAGAGAGAGAGAGAGAGAATCCCAAACAGGCTCCACACCATAAGTGTAGAGCCCGACACGCGGCTCGATCCCACAAATCCTGAGATAGTGACCCGAGCCATAATTACAAGTTGGATATTTAACTGAGCAACCCAGGCGCCCCCCTTTTGGCAATTCTGATTCACTGCTCAGATGAATTCCATCCCTGGAATTTTCCATAGCCCCAGAAGAGGGAAGCTAGCGGATGGTTGACTGTGTGTTGAGACTTCTGGTGAGTGAAATTATTGCTTCCTATCCCTCAACCCCCACCCCCCGCACTTGACACTGCAGAGAAATCCTTTCTCCCAGCACGTTGCTCTCTCTTGCCTCTCTCTGCCCGAGAACTCCACCCTCCAAGACAGCAGACCTCTTCCTGGCCACACCTGGGCCTCCCATGCACAGTGGCCGCCCCAGAGGCACGCTGATTCTCTCACTTAACTTCCCATGTGGAGGCCCCTAGGGGACGACTAGCCTGATGGCACTCAGAGTGGGCGCCAAACTCCCATCGTAGTTCAGGGAGTTCTGACAATGTCCTGCTCCGGTGACATTAGCACCATAATCAAGATAAAATATTTTGAGGCGCCTGGGTGGCTCAGTCAGTTAGCCATCCAACTTTGGCTCAGGTCATGATCTCACGGTTTGTGGATTCGAGCCCCGCGTCGGGCTCTGTGCTGACAGCCAGCTCAGAGATATAATGTTGTACAAATGGAATCGTACAGCATGAATTCCTTCTGTCATTTGCCACGGTGCCTGTGAGGTTTAAGCACGGGGTTGCACCTATTGATAATTTGTAAAACAGCCAGTGTTGATCACTTTCAAAGTAAGAGCCAATCAGTAGATACAGAAGAACAAAGCCAATGGGCACCTGGGTGGCTCAGTCAGTTAGGCGGCAGACTCTTGATTTCGGCTCAGGTCGTGATCTCACGGTTGGTGGGGTCGAACCCGGAGATGGGCTCCACACGGACAGCATGGAGCCTGCTGGGGATTCTCTCTCTCCCTCTCTTTCTCTCTCTTTGCCTGTCTCCTGACTGTACATGTACACGTGCTCTCTCTCTCTCTAAATAGCTAACCTTCATTTTTTTTCATGTTTCATCTATTTTTGTGAGAGAGAGCATGAGCAGGGAGAAAGAGAGCAGGAAGAGAGAGGGGAATGAAGGATCTGAAGCAGACTCGGGGCTGTCTGCACAGAGCCTGATGCGGGGCTCAAACCCATGAACTGTGAGATCATGACCTGAGCCGAAGTCAGACGCTCAACCCACTGAGCCACCCAGGTGCCCCAATAAATAAACTTAAAAAAAAAAAAAAAGAACAAAGCCAAAATGCTGAGGGAAATAGAAACGGAATACTGGAGGGTCTAGGTCGGACAGAGAATGACTTCAGAGCGTGGTCCTAAAACAAAATCTTTAAAAAAAATAAAACAAAACCACTACCCAGGCATGTACAGCACCAACCCATTTATCAAAACAGAGGGGAGGGGACACCTGGGTGACTCAGTCGGTTGAGATCCAACTTTGGCTCAGGTCATGATCTCATGGTTTGTGAGTTCGAGCCTCGCATTGGATTTTGTGCTGACAGCTCCGAGCCTGGAGCCTGCTTCGGATTCCGTGTCTCCCTCTCTCTGCCCTGCCCCCATTTGCACTCTCTCTCTCAACTAAATAAACATTTAAATTTTTTTAAAAAACCAAGGGGGAGAGAAACAAGCCCATACACAAGTATATTTGTCTAGGCAGAGGCTGGAAAGATATACACCAGGGGATTAATTGTGGTTATCTCTGGTAGTGGGACTATGGATGTTTAAAAATATTATTTTTCCTTATCTAAATTTTTAATTTTCTACCATCAACAAGTGTTAGGTTGGGGGGGGAAGCACTTTTATTTTTAAATGTGCAGCTTTTGAAATCAGGCTGGGAAACTTCTCAAATGCTTCACATTTTTAAATGATGCGAAATGTTCCCAGTTACATTTCAAACCTCTGATGTGGCTGTTGTAGCCGTGCAGCAGATGTGGAAACACAGAACCTGCGAGATAGGTCATTTCTTTTTTTTTTTTTTTTTAATGTTTATTTTTGAGAGAGACACAGAGTGCAGGTGGGGGAGGGGCAGAGAGAGAGGGAGACCCGGAATCTGAAGCAGCCTCCAGGCTCAGAGCTGTCAGCACAGAGCCCCATGCGGGGCTCGTACTCAGGAACTGTGAGATCATGACCTGAGCCGAAGTCGGAGGCCTCACCGACTGAGCCACCCAGGCGCCACGAGATGAGGTCATTTCTGATGAATTAGTCACGAAGCCCTGTTATGTTGCAGGGCCTCTAAAGTCCTCTCAAATTCTAGAAGTGCCATTTGCGGGCTAAAACCTCCAAGCAGTTGTCCCCACCATCTCTGAGCCCACAACCAAGCGGAAAGGATTGTGCTTCCTGTCGTTTTCAAAACGGGGGCCAGAAGAGTCGCTCGGGAGGGTTGTACACGCAGAATCCTGAGGTGCGCACCCCAGCTCGGCTGACCCCGGCTTCTCAGGGGGAGAGGCCAGCATAGGACTTTGAAACAACCCGAGTAGATGAGGCTGGGCCACGCTCACCTGGGGATCAGTGTGTTGTTTCACCAAATATGCTTAGTTCCTGCCCGGGAGAGGCCTCCTGGGACCCTCGCCTCTAGTCAGCTGATCTCACGTCAGCGCCACCTCTGCTCCTGGGACTAGCCATGACCTTAGACAGAAGAGAACAGGCCTGGGATGGAGCTGGCATTCATCTTGCTGTGTTGCAAATAACCATGCGTCCTTTGCTTTTGCAAGTGTAGTTAGTCTCTTGGGAATCTGAGCATTGCCCCTGAATCTGGGGCCTTCCTGGCATCTGTGCTAGCCGGGTCTCCTTGATGTCCTCCGGTTATGTCCTACTGTCTCGCATTGCCTGTTTCCTTAGAGACCCTGCTAATGTGATGACTCTTCTCCAGACTAAACCTTCTTTATCTTGCCTCCTTCCCAACTCATCCACCTGTACTCGTGGACTTTGTTCTGTGCTGGCGACTGGGTTTATTTCGAGTCCCATTCTGCTGACTGGATCCCAAAAGATGATGTGAAGGAGACTGGCTATAATGACTTCGGTTTCTCTTGGGTTTATTCCTCCAGGTTCAACAATGGAGGTTGAATTCATTTGTTTTGTTGAACCTCTTGCAGTTGTGCGTAAATAATCTTAGATGAGGATTTTCTGGAAGAAGGAGAAGAGGAAGAAGAAGAAGAAGAAGAAGAAGAAGAAGAAGAAGAAGAAGAAGAAGAAGAAGAAGAAGAAGAAGAAGAAGGAGGAGGAGGAGGAGGAGGAGGAGGAGGAGGAGGAGGAGGAGGGAGAGGGGGAGGAGGAGGAGGAGGGAGAGGGGGAGGAGGAGGGGGAGGGGAGGGGGAGGAGGAGGAGGAGGGAGGGAGGGGGAGGGAGGGGAGGGGGAGGGGGAGGAGGGGAGGGAAAGGAAGGAAAAGAAAGGGATTTTCTCAGTATTGTTTTATCTGTACTTATCCTGTTCTCATCTGTTTATAAAATGTTGACTATTACGCTCATTGAATTTATCCTCTGGAATAAAAATAATCAGTAGAAAACCATTTATTACTATAATGTCTATGTCACATTGAAAAACCACAGTGCTTTTTGTTTTAAAAGTCAACTCCATTAGGGCGCCTGGGTGGCTCAGTTGGTTAAGCATCTGACTTCAGCTCAGGTTATGATCTCACAGTTCGTGAGTTCGAGTTCTGCATCGGATGAGCCCCACTTCTCTCTCTCTCCCTCTCTCTTCCCCTCCCCTCACACTTCTCTGCCCTCACAGGATTCTCTCTCTCTCTCTCTTTTTTCTCTCTCTCTCTCTCAATCTCTCTCCCCTTTGTTCACTTTCACCCTCTCTCTCTCAAAATAAATAAAATAAAAGTCAAGTCAATCAAAGCCTTCAGAATCACTAGCTTCTTTGAAATCACCGTAACACTCAAATATGGCTAAAATTCATATATAGACGTTTTGTTGGCTAGAAAATGTAATACATTTCCAACCTGCCTGAATAAACTTACCAAGAGCAACATTTAGGGGTTTTTTTCCTACAAAAATACAGCACGCTAGAATTACCACCACTAGAAAGCTGTCAGAGGTGGTTCAGTCGGTTAAGCGTCTGACTCTTGATCATAGCTCAGTTCTTGATTTCAGGGTTGTGAGTTCAAGCCCTGAGTTGGGTTCCACTTAAGAGAAGAGAGGAGAGAAGAGAAAGGGAGGGGAGAGGAGAGGAGAGGAGAGGAGAGGAGAGGAGAGGAGAGGAGAGGAGAAGAGGAACGAAAAGAGAAGAGAAGAAAACAAAAAGTTCTTAGAAAATTTAGAGCTCTGAGGTGTGGCAGATTGGGTTTTTCAAAGATGGCATACCCCCCCACACTTCAGGAGGTACTGTTAAATTCCCCTTTCCCCTAAATCTGGGCTGGACTTCCTGACCTCTTGAACAATAGAATTTGGCAGAAGTGAAGTTCTGAAACTTGCAAGGTCAGATCATAAGCAGCCCTTTCACCTGGGTCTCTTTCAAGGCGCCCTTTGGGGAAAATCAGCCATTCTGTAGGCAACTAAACCCCCCTGAGACGGCCATGTGGTGAGGAAGCCCTAACTAGGCCCCCAAAGATGGTGATGGTGCCCAGCCCCCAGCTGCTCCAGCCATCCCAGCCCAGTACCAGACATGTGAGTATAAAGCAACCGTCTTGATAGTTATGTAACAAGAAATCGAAGCATATTTCGATTTTCCTGTTGCCCTTCATCCTAGTAAGAGATCTGCGTGAAATTATACCACCATTGGGCCATTATGGCCTTGATGAGAGCCCCGAGTCTCCGTACATAGCAAATTTTTTCAGCTTAAGTGTTTTGATATGTGTTTCAGCCCCTTCAAGAGTCTACCTGGTGGGTGACTCCTGGTTGGCTTGGCAGAAGCTAACACACATTCAAGGCTGGTCATCAGGGAGTTTCAGATGCTGAATGTCATGGACTGGAAATTGCTTGCCAGCATCCACTTGCACGCTGGCCCTTTTAGGGTCCTCCTCTGCGTTACCATTAGCCATTTTGAATTCTGCCTAATCTCAAGCCACAAAGCAGAGAAAGGGCCAATGAACACCCAGAAGAGATCTCACTGGACTAAGAAGATTTCTTAACCAACTGAGCCACCCAGGCGCCTCTTGGACTAAGAAGATTCCTGATACTCTAACTAAGGTCATGGAAAAGCTATACTAAAAAAAGTACAGCTTAGCTGGGACAACTTCCCGGAGGAAAGCTTTTAGAAGCATTTCTATTTTAAGTGTATTTATTTATTTTGAGAGAGTGCGGGAGGGGCGGAGAGAGAGGGAGAGAGAGACAATCCCAAGCAAGCTCTGAACTGTCAGCACAGAACATGATGTGGGGATCGAACTCACGACGAGATCATGAACTGAGCTGAAATCAAGAGTTGGAGGCTTAACTGACTGAGCTACCCAGGTGCCTCTTTCCTTTCTTTTCATTCCCTTCCCTTCCCTTTTTTTCTTTTCTTTTCAAGGGGAGCCCAGCACAGGGCTTGAACTCACCCTCCTGAGATCAAGACCTGAGCTGAGATCAAGAGTCAGACGTTCAACTAACTGAGCCACTGAAGAAGCACTTCTTTCAGCCCTACCCGGCTTTAACTCCTGGGGCTACACCTTGAGGAATCACCCAGGTGTGAAAGAAACAAAAAGAAAAATAATCATTTCCTCATTCAGAAAGAACTCCAGAGGCATCACCCGATATTTCTATTTCCACTGGTCTAACACAGACAACCTTGTAAAGTAGTATCTTCTTGCTGGTCAAACTGCTGTTGGCTGAGGAGGCCGGACTGTTAAATTCTCAGAAGAGGGGGTTAATTGAATTAGTGGCTTCAGCCTTTTGAAAATTTCCTTAGCCTTATCCTTTAGCCACTTTTGAGGCAGTTGGTAAGAGTAAGGATAACCTCAAGGTTACATTTGCATCACTGTGAGCTGTTGTTGAAAGCCTATCTATACTCTGTTAATACTATGCCAGAGTGGCAGAGAACATACCAGAACACTTTTATTAAGCTTCATTCCTAGGGGCGCCTGGGTGGCTTAGTCGGTTAAGCGTCCGACTTTCGCTTGGGTCATGATCTCGAGGTTCGTGGGTTCGAGCCCCGCGTTGGGCTCTGTGCTAACTGCCAGCTCAGAGCCTGGAGCCTGTTTCGGTCTGTGACTCCCTCTCTCTCTCTGACCCTCCCCTGCTCACACTGTCTCTCTTTCTCGCCTAGAAAAAAAAAAAAAAAAAGCTTCATTCCTGGGGCGCCTGGGTGGCTCCGTCGGTTAAGTGTCTGACTTTAGCTCAGGTTGTGATCTCCTGGTTCCTGGATCCAAAGAAAGGATCTATGAGAAGGATTTGATGGTTCCTGTTTGTCAACAGCAGAAACACTGGAAATCTATTTTTTAAAACTTCGTGAAGTTTATTTTATTTTATTTTATTTTTTATTTATTTCTAGGAGAGAGAGACAGCGTGAGCAGGGGAGGGTCAGAGAGAGAGGGAGTCACAGACCGAAACAGGTTCCAGGCTCCGAGCTGGCAGTCAGCACAGAGCCCGACGCGGGGCTCAAACCCACAAACCGCGAGATCATGACCTAAGCGAAAGCCGGAAAGTCGGACGCTTAACCGACTAAGCCACCCAGGTGCCCCATAAAACTTCGTGAAGTTTAAACATCTGCCTCTGCCTTTGCGACACGATTACTGTAATTCTTTGTTATCCAATTTTTATGCAAAGTACCAGACTGGGAGAAAACCATCTTATAAGTTGGATGGATTTCCTTTATACAGTTTATAGCTTTGCTTATTCTTTGTTTGATGTGATCAACTTCAGCTAAGTTCTGTTTTACAAAGACGTAATTTATTTCTGAACGGTTTTCCCTTAGTGGAGATTTTTATGATGATTGCATGGTCAAGGCTGGGGAGAAACAGATAGTTTTTGTGGGTGTTTTGTTTGTTTTAGGTCTATTGCTTGTATATCATGTCATTACAGTGACAAGAATGATAAATTTCATCTATGGATAGCTTAGGGGAAATTATAATGTTTTATATTTATAATTTATAATTAAAATGGAGGTATTGTCTGACCTTTTATATAACTCACTGTGAAAAAAGAGTATGCTGAATGGAAATAGTGTGCGCTTCCAAAAACCTTTCGGGCTGCCTGGGTGGCTCAGTCGGTTAAGCGTCCGACTTCAGCTCAGGTCATGATCTCATAGTTTGTGACTTCAAGCCCCGTGTCAGGCTCTGTGCTGACAGCTCAGTGCTGGAGCCTGCTTCAGATTCTGTGTCTCCCTCTCTCTCTGACCCTCCCCTGCTCATGCTCTGTACTCCCTCCCTCAGAAATAAAATAAACACTGAAAAAAAAAATTGCCTCCATGACAGCACTTTTCTTAATACTAAAAATTTTCCCTCTAGTGAACAAGCGTTCATTTTTCCTGCTTGTTGGACAATATAAAAAGCAATTTTTAGATTCCACTGTAATAATGAGAGAGAAGCTTGAGCCTACGTACTTTAAAGAAAGGTAAAAACAAAATTCAAGTAAGTGTCAAGACTACAGAGAGGATTCATTTGTAAGCTTTTTGTTTTCTTTAAAATAAGATGATTGGAAATGAAAAGGTTCTGAATTAAAAGCCTAGCATTGCCATGTTTTGTTGCTTTCTGGTCTAGGGAATACAATTTCAGAAACCTTGGTTTATCCAGCAGTTATATTTGGGCAGTAGAAAAAGGTGCTGGGGCCAAATATCCTTGATGATGGACTTCTAGGTAATTCCCAGGGATTAAATACCATTATTCTTTTTTTTCTCTTCCAGATAATTCTTCCTAAAGTTCACATGGCCCCAGAAACATTAGGTGCTTTTCTATTGTTCTCTTGCTAAGGGGGCAGGATGGGTGCTTGAATCTGTAACTGTTTATTTGCCGAAGAAAAAACTATACAGCCTGTTGTGGTTGCTTTGTAATATACACAGAACTACATTTCCCAGAATTCCCTTCTGTATGTTTCTGCCTAAGGTGGGCCACAAGAGACATTCTTATGCAGATCTGGGACTTGGAAGCGAACCGGCAGCCATTTTGTAGCTGATATCATTGCTTATCTATTGACTTAACCTCAGTGGCAAGGGACAACCATCTGCTCCACCTTCCCCTAAATCCTTCTCCAGCTTTTCAACTCCTGGGCTAGATATATGATGAAGGGGGACAGCCTCTCCTGTCGGATCTATACCATCAAGGTCAGAGGCAGTGAGAACGGACAAGGTTTCAAGTGTATCCTCCCAGGTTCTAGCTCACACCTGTAGGTTCTAGTTTACAGTTGCTTTTCTGTACTTTACACACATCTTCCCTCCCAGGCTGCCTTCTCTGAAGTCTTCAAGCTCCAGGATTAGGTACGAAGACAATAGCTTCCTAGAGGTAGCTTAAACAGTTCCCACAATTGTGTAATATTAGATATGATATATACGATATGATATACACAACACACACACACACACACACACACACACACACACACACACAGCCCCTAGCCCTTCTGCTTCTGTGATTGAATCTTGATTGTGTTATATGGGTTTTATAGTTGGGTAAATGCCTTATGTTCTTTGGGTTTGCTCTTCCCAAAACTTTACCATTCAGGATGATGTATTGTAGTTTGGTTATATCAGCGTTGTACTTTGAAGACTAAGCTCAATACCTGAATTTTGAAGGACAATAAACTTGATCAGATGAACAGCTTGTTCACATCTCCAAGCTGTTCACAATTGCCTCACTTATAAAAATTGTCAAGTGACAAAATGAAAAGAGGGAAGATATACATACTTCTTAGACATATTGAGATAAATGCCGGAAGCCAGAAGAGTTTGATTTAACCTGCTGAGGCATCAAGAAGCTGTTGCTTTTGGCATAAGCCTTTTCTTTTTTAAGCATTATTTGCCTCCTTAAACTAGATGCATGGAATGTTTTGGCAAAAATAAATATTAGTTACAAGAAAGTTAAAAAGTTTTTTTTTAATTTTTTTAAATGTTTTTATTTATTTCTAGGAGAGAGAGAGAGAGAGAGAGACAGCGTGAGCAGGGGAGGGTCAGAGAGAGAGGGAGTCACAGACTGAAACAGGCTCCAGGCTCTGAGCTGGCAGTCAGCACAGAGCCCGACGCCGGGCTTGAACCCACGAACCACGAGATCATGACCCAGGCGAAAGTCAGACGCTTAACCGACTAAGCCACCCATGCACCCCTAAAAAGTTTTCTTAATGTTTATGTATTTTTGAGAGATAGAGAGAGACAGAGACACACAGACCGCAGGAGAGACAGAGACAGAGAGGGAGACACAGAATCCGAAGCAGGCTCCAGGCTCTGAACTGTTAGCACAGAGCGTGACACGGAGCTCGAACCCACAAACCGTGAGATCATGATCTGAGCCGCAGTCGGACGCTTCACCAACTGAGCCACCCAGGTGCCCCTACAAGATGGTTTGAATAAAAAGCAAAACCCACGCCATCTATGTGTAGTACGGCAGGCAAGAAGAAAGGAAATAGGAAAGGTTATCCTTTGAGTTGGACAATAGAATTTTGTTCTGGAGAGACTCCAATACAAGTTGAAAGGAAGGTCAAGTTTGGGGAGGAATATGAAACAGTACAATTTAAAGAGATAAGAGAATGAACTCTTCCATCTGTAAGAGTCACTTGCAACAAAAAAGAAAATCTTGGCAACATATTCTTGAGCTTCTCTCTCCTCCTTACCTCTGCCTTCCCTTATCTATAGGTAGTATCCTAAGTGAATCCAAACCTAAGAAGTTATTGAAACAAGAGAACACACCAAAACGGACCCTTTCAGAGCCATGTTTCACAGACTGGAGGAGTCTTGGGTTCTGGCACGGACGTAGAATGGCCACAAACCAGAATTTTCACTTAAGGAAAACTCTGATTCCTCACATGGCTTGATTTATATGTCAGCCTCATCCATTTCTTCTTCATGACTCAAGTATCTGGACTTCAAATCCCTCCAGGTCTTCGACATCCCCTACTTTCTGCAAGCGTTTATTATTTTCTTCCCAAGTTCATGTACAGCAATATGATTTGAGAATATTCTAAGTCAAGGCTACGGTGAGAAGTGTTAGGTAGTTAGTCCTAAAACAATGCCCCGCCCCAAAGAAGTAGATAGATGAGAGGTTTCAAAAAAGAGAAAAAGAATAAGGTTCGGAGGAAAACCACAAGAAAGACCCAAGGAAAAGTTCTGGGGGAATGGTTTCTATTTTGGCAGAAGAAAAACAAATCACGTATTCGGCAGCTTTGCTAGTCTTATTCCAAAGCAATGAAATAGTTAGATATTATCTTACCGAGTCACTTATACCCATTACAGATCTGCCTGTTCCTCTTTAATGTGTAGCTATTCCTCAAATATTTGGTAATTCCAGCTCCTCAGATATCTAATGAATCCAGGGAAGTCTGAGAGCTAACCGAGAAGTGTAATACCACCCCTACCTTCATACACAGTTTTGACTTTTAGAGACATAATGCATTTCACAGACATTTTCTCTCTTATTCACAAACCATTTGTAAGACTACAGCAGGGGGCTGTGTGCCCTAAGTCCTGCACACCGTCAGGAAGAGAGACAAATTCCAGATTTCGAGTTCTGATGTTTTGCCTTCACCTCTAGGCCTAATGATGTACTTTCCAGGTGGTAATTCCTTCTGACTGATGACTACTCATCTTCCCCAAGGAATCTCTTATAGAGCGTTTCCTCTAGGTTGGTTTCACTCCATTCATTAAGCCCTTTGGGCGCAATTCCTTAACCGATTACAGATTCAGTTAATACCGATTCTTCTTCTTTTTTTTTTTTAATGTTTTATTTATTCCTAGGAGAGAGAGAGACAGCGTAAGCAGGGGAAGGTCAGAGAGAGAGGGAGTCACAGACTGAAACAGGCTCCAGGCTCTGAGCTGGCAGTCAGCACAGAGCCCGATGTGGGGCTCGAACCCACGAACCGTGAGATCATGACCCAAGCGAAAGTCGGACGCTTAACCGACTAAGCTACCCAGGCGCCCCTAATACCGATTATTCTTGATGTCTCAAGGAATCTCTACCCCAGCTTTATAATCACATTTGTAGATCCTTTTAGAACCCTGGGGTGGAAATTGTCTGGACTTGAAAGTAAGCTCCTCTATGAAACTATATATACTCTCTCTTTTAAAAAAAAAATTTAATGTTTATTTATTTTTGAAAGAGACAGAGTGTGAGTAGGGGCGGGGCAGAGAGAGAGGGAGACACCAGGCTCCAGGCTCTGGGCTGTCAGCACAGAGCCCGACGCGGGGCTTGAGCCCACAAACTGTGAGATCATGACCTGAGCCAAAGTCGGACGCCCAATAGACTGAGCCACCCAGTTGCCCCATTACATATACTCTCTTAATTCCTTCTCACTTACCTTGAGCTTTTTTTTCCCTTCTTTTCTTTTTTTAATTTAAGTATAGCTGACATACGATATTACATTAGTTTCAGGGGTGCAACACAGGGATTCAACAAATCTGCACGTTACGCTATGCTCACTACAAGTATAGCTGCCACCTGCCATCATACAACACTGTGAAGTTGGCGCTGACTGTATTCCCCACGCTGTACCTTTCATCCCTTCGACATTCATTCCATAAGTGGAAGTCTGTATCTCTCCCTCCCCTTCACCTCATTTGTTTGTAACGCCCCTCCTTTCTGGCAACCATCAGTTTGTTCTTTCTGTTTATGGGACTGTTTCTGCTTTTTGTTTGTTTGTTTATACATTTATTTTGTTTTTTAGATTCCACATATAAGTGACATCATACAGTATTTGTCTTTCTCTGTCTGATTTCTTTCAGTTAGCATAATACCCTCCGGGTCCATCCATGTGGTTTGCAGATGGCAAGATCTCATTCCTTTTTGTGGCTGAGTATCTTGAGCGTTAACTCCCTTTCAGAGATGTTTGTTTGAAATCGCTTTTGGTTTGGAATCACTTTTTCCAAGAGAGCAAGTCAAGAGCTTGGCAAACAATGAGAGGTTTTGACTGCTGTTTCTGTTGCTGACTCCAGGACTTGCACTGTTCCTTGCTCTGTGGCTTTGAAAATAATTTTTGTGCCTTTGGAGGCACAGTCAGTTGGGTGCCTGACTTCAGCTCAGGTCATGATCTCACAGTTCGTGGGTTCAGGCCCTGTGTCGGGCTTTGTGCTCACAGCTCAGAGCCTGGAACCTGCTTCAGATTCTGTGTCTCCCTCTCTCTCTGCCCCTCCCCTGCTTGTGCTCTGTCTCCCTCTCTTTCTCTCTCTCAAAATAAACATTAAAATATTTTTTAACTTGAAAATAATTTTTGTGCTTTCAAATTGCATATCAATAAAAGAGGAATCTCTCCAATGGCAGACTAATTATCAGTTTTAATATAAGACATCGATATGAGAGGGGGGTCCCAGCTTCTTAAATGCCATTTTACTACCCACAATCTCTATGTTTATTGACAAAAAAAAAAAAAAAGGAAAGAAAAGAAAAAGGAAAGGAAAATGATTAGATGTGTGTGTGTGTGTGTGTGTGTGTGTGTGCATGTGTGTGTGTGTGTTAGGTTTGTGTTGGGGGTGAAATGAATGACAGGTGAATGACCCAAAAGCAATGATTATGAGGTGCCTGGGTAGCTCAGTTAGTTGAACATCCAACTCTTAGTTTTGGCTCAGTTCACGGGCTCACAACCCCAGGGTTGTGGGATCAAGCCCTGTGTCATGGTCCATGCTGGGCATGGAGCCTGCTTGAGATTCTCCTTCTTTCCTTCTGCCCCTCCCCTGTGCTCGCTCGCTCTCTCTTTCTCTCTTTCAAAAAAGAAAAAAAGAAACCTCAACAAAATCAATGATTGCATCACCAAGCCATTGAGAAATAGGAGGGATATGGCACTTGCTGATTCCTCATGTAATATGGGCCCATTAACTTTTAGCCATATTTCAGTAAATAAAATTGAAAGACAGAACCCCTTTTTTCCCCATTAGAAAGCATTCCCTGGGGGCGCCTGGGTGGCTCAGCCAGTTGAGTATCCAACTTCAGCTCAGGTCCTGATCTGACAGTTTGTGAGTTCGAGCCCCCCGTCATCGGGCCCGGTGCTGACAGCTCAGAGCCTGAAGCCTGCTTCGGAGTCTGGCTCTCCTCTCTTTCTGCCCCTCCTCTGCTCATGCTCTGTCTCTCTCTCAAAAACAAACAAACATTATGAATTTTTTTAAAAATAAGAAATATGCAAGGGCTGCTTCAGACGGAGAAGCCAGGCTTCGGAGCTGAAGACAGGAGAAAACTGTCTCTGCCCTTTCATCTTGGTCACCTTCTGTTCCCCTGCTTCCTCCACTCCTTCCTGTGTCTCCCCATACCTTGCCCCTCATCCCCAATCCCTCTGAATTCTGAGTTATTAAAATCCCTTCCTTGGGGTGCCTGAGTAGCTCAGTTGGTTAAGCATTAGACTCTTGATTTTGGCTCAGGTCATAATCTCCCAAGTTTGTGAGTTCGAGCCCCAGGTGTCAGGCTCCTTGCACTGACAGTGCAGAGCCTACTTAGGATTCTCTCTCTCTCTCTCTCTCTCTCTCTCCCTCCCTCCCTCTCTGCCCTCCTGTGCGCACTCTCTCTCTCAAAATAAATAAACTTTAAAATCCTTTTCCTCACATGTCTTTTGGTTTCCTTTTTAATGACCTCCCTCCAAGGCATTCCTAATCAGCACCTCCTCTCACCTGCTCCAAAAAGCCTTCCTGCTTGGCGCCTGGTGGCTTAGTCCAGTTAAGCGTCCGACTTTCGCTTAGGTCTCTGTGGTTTGTGGGTTCAAGCCCCATGTCAGGCTCTGTGCTGACTGCCAGCTCAGAGCCTGGAGCCTGCTTTGGATTCTGTGTCTCCTTCTCTCTCTGACCCTCCCCTGCTCGCCTCTCTCTCCTAGAAATAAATAAAAAATAAAAACATTAAAAAAAATTCAAAAGTCTTCCCGACGAGATTCAGGAGACAGTCAAGTCTCGTGATTTATAAATTATCTCTCTGTGTGGATTATATCTACATGTGAAAAAAAATTAGTCTTGGTTATGTTGATTCTTAACAGCATTAATTTTGGAATTTTAATCATTTAGTAAATGTTTATTTATTTTGAAAGAGAGAAAGAGAATATACAGGAGAGAGAGGGAGGGTGAGAGAGCGGGAAAGAGAGATCCCAAGCAGGCTCTGTGTCATCAACACTGAGCGCGATATGGGGCTCAGGCTTACAGACCATGAGATCATGACCTGAGCTGAAATCAAGAGTTAGACTGAGGGGCACCTGGGTGGCTCAGTCATTAAGCATCTGACGTCAGCTCAGGTCATGACCTTGTGGTTTGGGGGTTTGAGCCCCTTTTGGGCTCTGTGCTAACAGCTTGGAGCCTGGAGCCTGCCTCGATTCTGTGTCTCCCTCTCTCTCTGCCCCTCCCCTGCTAGCACATGCTCTCTCTCTCTCTCTCACTCACTAAAAAATAAATAAACATTAAAAAAAATTTTTTTAAGAGTTGGACTGAGCCACCCAGGTGTCCCTAGAATTTCAATTTTTAAGCCAGTTTCTCAACTTTTGCCATTATATAATAAATATAAATTGAGGGCCAAATGGTACTTCCACAGAGGTACTTGTGCAGAGTCAGAGCGAGAGGCCTATGAAATGAGTCTACTTGTACCTCTGTGTGAGGTGACAAGAAATGTAAGGAAGCCATACCTAGGCAAAAGTGAGTAGAGACAAAACGGCTCAAGATCCTCTGATCTTTCGATCCGTGTTATGTTTCAATTTGGTGGTGAAATCAGCCTAGAACTCAGGTCTCCAAATTTACAATCGCGTGACATCAATGAAGGACATGAGTTTAAGAGATCGGGAAGAGGAGTTTGAATCCTAGCTCTGCCTCTTACGGTGAGTATGTGAAATTTGCCAAAGTTATTTAGCATCTTTGAACCTGTTTCTCTATCTGTGAAATAGGGATTCAGGGAGTAAATGAGCTAACCTGGCAAGGGCCAGCGTTTGATGAAAGTTACAGCCTTTCTTATCCCTTTGCCTGACAGCCAGGTAAACCCTGTGTCGCACAAATCTTAGGTTCCCAGATCACATCAAATGGAGGAAAGTGGCCAAATCCTATCAGGAATTTAAGCTCCTAACTTATCTGCCCCTGCCTGGTCATGCTTATCTACCCTTGGCTCAGCCATACTTATCCCTATGCTGGGCTAATTCTCAAAACCTCTTTGGAACTCCGAACATTCTTCTGTGGGATGAAGAAATAATGTTCTGTGCCCTTACGACACAGATTAGGTAAGAGCCAGTTAACATTTATAAAATACCATGTTCCCCAGGGATGAAAGTGTAGAATCAAAACACATTTTTCAGTAAGTGCTACTATGGAATAAAGCCATGTTTCCTAAAATGTGGGTATGAATTGCTAGTGGTACACGACATGATTTCAGGTGGGAATAAAATGACAAAATAGAGAGAGAGGAAGTCATTCCCTTTTAATTGGCTTTGATTATATCAAGACATAATTCTCATCTTGGGTCGTTAACACTTGCTTATTCCTCTCCTGAAAGAGAGAATAGGGGCACCTGGGGGTGCTCAGTAGGTTATGCTTCTGACCTCTGATTGCAGCTCAGGTCATGTTCTCACAGTTTGTGGGATCGAGCCCCGCATCAGGCTATGCACCAATAGTGTGGAGCCTGTTTGGGATTCTCCCTCTCCTCCTCTCCCTCTATCCCTCCCCCACCCACACTCTCTCTCTTTCAAAATAAATAAACTTTTAAAAAATAAGAAAAAAGTGGGGCCCCTGGGTGGCTCAGTCGGTTAGGCATCCGACTTCGGCTCCCGTCATGATCTCACAGTTCGTGAGTTCCAGCCCCACGTCAGGCTCTGCTGACAACTCAGAGCCTGGAGCATGCTTTGGATGTTGTGTCTCCTTCTCCCTCTGCCCCTCCCCTGCTCCACTTTGTCTCTCTTTCAAAAATAAATAAACATAACAAAAAAAATGAAAAAATAAAAAGAGAATACACCTTAGGTTGCATCTTCAGCAAGAGAAGTAATTAAGCAGAATTTAGAAATATTTCCAAAGTTTTTATATTTATGTTTATCTTCTAATTATAGCAAACAAGATTGGTTTTCCATTTATGATAATGGGAAATAAAATTTCTTTCTTTCTCTCTCTTTCTCTCTTTCTTTCTTTCTTTCTAAATTTTTTTTAATGTTTTATTTATTTATTTTTTTTTAGGAGAAAGAGAGAGATAGCGTGAGCAAGGGAGGGTCAGAGAGAGAGGGAGTCACAGACTGAAACAGGCTCCAGGCTCTGAGCTGGCAGTCAGCACAGAGCCCGACACGGGGCCCGAACCCACCAACCGCGAGATCATGACCTAAGCGAAAGTCGGACGCTTAACCGACTAAGCCACCCAGGCGCCCTTCTTTCTTTCTTTCTTTCTTTCTTTCTTTCTTTCTTTCTTTCTTTCTTTCTTTCTTTCTTTCTTTCTTTCTTTCTTTCTTTCTTTCTTTCTTTCTTTCTTTCTCTTCTTTCTCTCTCTCTCTTTCTCTCCTCTCTCTCTCTTTCTCTCTTCTCACAGTGAACTGAGGCTTTCATCAATGTTCTTGCAAGAGCAGGTGTCTGATGGGCAGGCACACCCGGGGCAGTTACAGCAGACAATTTATCTCCTGGCATGAAGCCCCTCCCCTGATTCCTCATTGGCTGAGCACTACAGAGGTTAGAGCCTTACCCGGAAGTCGCCTATGCCCATGTAAAGCCAAAAAGTAGTCCGATTGGAACAAAAGTACCTTCCCTGAGGTGATGCAGACTTCAGTTCCTTGGCACATGCTCATTGCAAAGCCTGTGAAAAATAAGCCCACGAAATGGAGAAGGGAAGAAGAACCAGGAAGTGAAGTGTCTAAGGGTTTGGGACTCCATGATGTTTGGGGGGAGGGAATCCAATAGACTGTAAACCTGTTTTAACTAGACAGCCCAGCTTTTACTTGGTGTTTCTGAAAATGAATCATCTCATTTACTTCTCACAGTCCCTCCTCTTCTAAGTTGATTCCATTTTCATTTATAGTTTATTTTGGGCACAAGGCACAGATATTTGTTTCTTAAGAAAAATCTTACGCCCCAGCGGTTTTGCTGTGGTCAGAGGCTCCCAGCATCGTTCCAATTTAGAGATCTCAGGTCCTGACCTTTCCCCTCTTTGCCCAGTGAATCCCCTATTTTCTTACCATATTCCCCTGCTTGGAGCACATGACTCTTAAATGCCATTAGGAATTGGGAGGATGGGGCGCCTGGGTGGCTTAGTCGGTTAAGCGTCTGACTTTCGCTTAGGTCATGATCTCGCGGTTGGTGGGTTCGAGCCCCGCGTCGGGCTCTGCGCTGACTGCCAGCTCAGAGCCTGGAGCCTGTTTCAGTCTGTGACTCCCTCTCTCTCTGACCCTCCCCTGCTCACGCTGTGTCTCTCCTAGAAATAAATAAATAAACATTAAAAAAAAAAAAAAGGAATTGGGAGGATGGCCAATCTTTACTTCTTCCTGCCGAAAGGGGACGGTGACGGGAATGGCAGTCAGGACACGTTCAGAGATCGATCCAGAGGTCCTAAATAAAGGGAGAGTATTTGGAACATCTGGGCTAGCAAAATTTTCATATTTTTCTGGCATATGCTATGGCTTCTACAAATAACATCCAAAAAGAATATCAGACCAACAAGCATTAATATTCCAAATGCAATGCCTCCTAGGGAGGAGGTCACATCATGGGAAGTAAAGACGCACTGTAACCATCCAAAGAGTCCCTGACCTGTCTGGTCATCCTTCCCCCCTCCTTTTTTTTTTAATTTAACTAAAGCTTTTCCTTCCTTTTCCATATTTATTTGGATCTCATGATAGTGTTGCTTAGAATAATTAAGCATTTGAGTTAGTTTTTGGTTCTCAATCCTCAAAACGTCTTTTGGCCATCTGGTTTCCATTGGAACAACTCCACGAGACGTATTTAATTTTACCTGAAGGAAAGATTGATCTTCGATATCCAGATTACTAGAAGTTTGGGGGCGCCTGGGTGGCTTAGTCGGTTAAGCATCCGACTTTCGCTTAGGTCATGATCTCGCAGTTCGTGGGTTCGAGCCCCGCGTCGGGCTCTGTGCTGACTGCCAGCTCAGAGTCTGGAGCCTATTTCAGAATCTGTATCTCCCTCTCTCTCAGACCCTCCCCTGCTCACGCTGTCTCTCTCGCTCTCCTAGAAATAAATAAAAATATTAAAAAAAAAAAAGAAGTTTGGGCAATAAACAAAATTTCTTTTTAAAAGAAATTGGAGTTTGAAAATATAGTTCAGAGTAGAAATTAAGAAAAAATGTTTAATGTTTTGTTATTTATTTTTGAGAGGGAGAGAGAGAAAGAGAGTGTGAGCAGGGGAGGGGCAGAGAGACAGGGAGACACAGGGTCCAAAGCAGGCTCCAGGCTCTGAGCTGTCAGCACAGAGCCTGACTTGGGACTCAGACTCACAAACTGTGAGATCATGACCTCAGTCGAAG
The DNA here is from genome assembly GCA_017311185.1 of Proteles cristata cristata. Taxonomy (NCBI): domain Eukaryota; kingdom Metazoa; phylum Chordata; class Mammalia; order Carnivora; family Hyaenidae; genus Proteles; species Proteles cristata. The sequence continues at coordinate 1,068,723 of JAESUZ010005299.1, forward strand.
TCGGATGCTTAACCGACTGAGCCACTGAGGCTCCCCAGGTAAATGTTCAATTAAAAAGAACAAATTGACAAAAATATTAAGTACTAATACAGATGGTATGGGGATTCAGACAAATTGAAAACGTAGCTTGCAAATGACTGACATTTAGGAAATACTGCCCTTGTGGACTGGGAATTAGGATCCCAGGATTCTAGTATCACCTTTGGTAGCAATTTACTGCGTGACTTTGGCGCAATCTCTTTGACCTCTTTTGGCCTCAGTATCTTCACCTGGAAACTGACGGGGCGTGCTCAGGTGGCTTCTCGGGATCCGTGTGGCTCTAATACCCTCTAATGTGCAGCCCGTAATTAGGGCATTTTCAGTTCTTTCGGCTAAGAATCAACTGCTCTGTCTTCCTACTCTGTTCCCTCCACTCCCCTCCTTCAGGCATTGTGACATCCAATCCAGAAGAAGTGTGGCTCTCCAGTTTATTAAAGCTCATAAATTTAACTAACGCTTATGTTATTCCAAAAATGTAAACGAGAGGGGTGACCACGTGGCTCAGCGGTTAAACTTCTGACTCTTTTTTTCTTTTTGCTAATCTTCTCCGTATTCTTCCACTATCGGTATACGTGCTGCTGAAGCGAGCACTAAGCATCTGACTCTTGATCTCAGCTCAGGTCTTGATCTCAGGGTTGTGAGTTCAAGCCTCGCATTGTCTTCCCCGCTGGTACAAAGCGTACTTAAGATGCTCTCTTTCCCTCTCCCCCACCCCCAAGCTCTCTCTCAAAACACAAAACAAAGCAAGCAAGAAAAATGACAAAAATGCAGAAGAAAGGAAGGAATTTTTTGTCATAGAAAAAATACTGGATTTTGAGGGAGAAAACAACATTCATTCTAGTCCCTGCTTTGCCACTTCCTGACAATGTGATCTTACAGGAACCTTAAATTCCCCTTAGCACTAAAATTCTATGAAATGCAAATGAGCCTATAAAAAGGAAATAGACCAGCTGAGAATTCACTTCCTTTCCTTTCTAACTGAGATGGTTAACACCTCACAGTAACATTTTAATATAGACTCCAAGCTAAATGGAGATTTTCATTTTAACTCTCATTTTAATATTAGCATGGTATTTGGAATACACCAGGCAATAAACAAATATTTCATGGTAAACAGTGGTGTCTCATGAACATGAGGCCAAGAAGAATCACGTTTCATCAGGTAAGAATTTAATTTGAATTGGGGTTCCTGGGTGGCTCAGTCAGCTAAGCATCTGACTTCAGCTCAGGTCATGATCTCACAGTTCGTGAGTTCCAGCCCTGCGTCGGGCTCTCTGTTGACAGCTCAGAGCCTGGAGCCTGCTTCGGATTCTATGTCTCTCTCACTCTCTGCCCCTCCCCCACTTGCATTCTGTCTCTCTTTCTCAAAACTAAATAAACAGTAAAAAAATAAAAAAGAATTTAATTCAAAAGGAGTTCATTGAGCACCTACCATTTGGTAGCCACATTTGCCAGGCGTGACAGCTTTTATCTTCCATAAAGAGCAAGATGAAAAAAAGATACGGCCTCTGTCTTCCATTAACTTGTGACCTTTTGCGGGGAGATGAAATGTATACAGATAACTACATCCTGGGGTGCCTGGGTGGCTCAGTTGGTTGAGCATCCGATTTCGGCTCAGGTCATGACTCACAGTTCATGGGTTTGAGCCCCGCACCGGGTTCTATGCTGACAGCTCAGAGCCTGGAGCCTGCTTCGGATTCTAGGTCTCCCCTTCTTTCTGCCCCTCCCCCACTTGCACTCTGACTCTCTGTCTCTTGAAAATAGATAAACATTAAAAAAAAAAATACATCCTGCTAAAAGAACTAAAGTGCAATAGAAAAAGTGCTGGGTTCCTTTTTATTTTTTCAAGAGTACTTATTTTTATTTTTTGAGAGAAAGAGAGAGAGTGCTCAAAAGCAGGGTAGGGGCAGAGGGGGAGAGAGAGAGAGAGAGAGAGAGGGAGGGAAAGAATCCCAAGCAGGTTCCACATTCAGTGCAAAGCCCGACTCCAGAATTGATCTCACAACCCTGAGATCAGGACCTGAGCTGAAATCAGGAGTTGGATGCTTCAACCAACTGAGTCACCCAGGCGCCTGAAAAAAGTGCTGGGTTCTCATGGGCAGAATTGTCTCGTCCTCATTTTCTCAAGACCTAGTTGTCTGAATGTGAGAACGTCATTTGTACGATCAGACATCAGTTTAATCACCAATACAATAAGCTTACACCATATGATCTCTAAGGTCCCTCAAAGCTGGGAGTCTGAAAATGATTCTGTGCCTCTGAAAATCAGTTTAAATGCTTGGTCTTCAAGCAACTGGGTGGCTCAGCCAGTTAATCATCTGACTCTTGATTTTGGCTCAGGTCATGATCCCTTGGTTTGTGGGATTGAGTCCCACATCAGGCTTTACACTGACAACTCAGAGGCTGCTTGAGATTCTCTCTCCTCCTCTGTCTCTGTGTCTCCCCTGCTCGCACGTGTGCATACTCTCTCTCTCTCTTAAAATAAATAAATATTAAAAAACAAAAACAAAACAAACAAAAAAATAAATGTTTGGTCTTGAAGACCTCTAACTATGTATTGGGGACCATCTCTTCATTACACTTACTATTCCATGTAAAACTAATCAGCAAATTCACACGGTAGTTTTTTTTATTGATTTCCATCTAAAATTGTCTCACCCTTTGAGCTTTCCTACTAGCAAATTGATTTCTCTTCATTTATATAAAGACACTAACAGGAGCGCCTGGGTGGCTCAGTCAGTTAAGCATCTGACTTCGTCTCAGGTACTGATCTCATGGTTCATGAGTTCAAGCCCCATGTCAGGCTCCGTGTTGACAGCTCTGAGCCTGGTGCTGCTTCAGATTCTGTGTGTGTGTCTCTCTCTGCCCTCTCTCTCTCTCTCTCAAAAATAAGATAAAAAAAGACACTAACAGGAACACTTGTTTTCTAAATTAATCTCCAACACCCCATGAAGAAGGTAGATGAAAGATACATTTACTGACTATCGACTATGCGCCACGTCCCCAAAGTGATTCTGAGATATAGAAAGGTCATGGCCCTCAGGGACCTATAGATCCAAGTGGAGAAAATGAAACATTAACACTATAGCAAGAGTTTTCATTTCATTGAAAGGAAAAACTCAAATTTAGAAAGTAGAACCATGTGGACAATAATAAAAGCATGGACGTGGCAGTGTGTCGAAACGCAGCCAGAAGTCTGTGCCCTAAAAAAGCTCTGACCTGTGAACCAGCAAGTCAAGGCATCCGTAGGAGGATCCTGCATTCAAACCCGTCACACAAGTGCAAGACTGTCAGACAGGGGCCAGAGCCTCCAGTGGAGATAGGCTGCGGGCTCTCCGCAGGACTCGCTGGCGTCCCTGGAAAAAGTCTCAAATCCCACCCGATGTCGTTGGCCTCCATCGGACGGGAGTAACAGCAGACTAAAAATGTGGCTAGAGAGAGGAAGACTCAGGAAGAATTTCCCCAACAAGAAACCAAAGAATAGAGAGGGGGGCAAGGAAGAGAAATCCTTGCATTTTGTGCAGATGGTGGAGGGTCACTGTCTTTTCCTTTGGCATGTCTGTAAGCGGTCACAGGCAGAAACATTCAGAAAAATTAAAATGCCAAGTTCAGGGAGAGGAAGAGAAAAATGACTGGTAGGAGGAAAATCTCCATCACAGCATGGAATATTCCATGTGATGCAGATTTCTCCTGAAGGTTGAGGGCCAAGCTAGAGGACACAGCCTGCGGGTAAGTGCCTGGAGGGTGGGGGTAAGAAGAGAAAGTGGATGGAGCGGGGTTGGCTCAGCAACGAAAGTGGGGAATCCTCCAGAACACTGGAGACAGGGCCCCCCTGCTTACTCTTTCAGATATAATATAATAGATATAATAAGATAGCTTCCTATCAGCTGCCAGGAGCCTCTCTCTGGCTCACAGATGTGGAAACATCTAGATGCCTGTATCATCTTCCACACTTTTGAGCCATCCTGGGTATAGTGGTAAACTAAGATCAAATTATCCATCTTTGGAGCGACTGGGTGGCTCGGTCGGTTAAGTGTCCAACTTCAGCTCAGGTCATGATCTCACAGTTTGTGAGTTCAAGACCTGCATCGGGCTCTGTGCTGACAGCTCAGAGCCTGGGGCCTGCCTCAGATTCTAGGTCTCCCTCTCTCTCTGCCCCACCCCCGCTCATGCTTGGTCTCTCTCTGTCTCAAAAAAATAAATAAAGCACTAAAGGAAAAAAAAAAAAACCGAAGTATCCATCTTTGAAAACTCAATGCTAATATTCTGCTCATACCACACTGTGAAGTCAGGAAGAAGAGCAAAAAATAAGAGAGGGTAAAACTGGGGACGCTGTTAGATATTTCATCCCCAGCAAGCCTACCACGGCCAAAAGCAGTTGCCCACAGGGTTTTCCTCTGGCTCATTCATTTTTCTAGCATGCTTCACATTTTTAGATGTATCTATTACCATTCTGTGTATTAATGCACACGTTGATGTGTATGCATTAGGCTTGTCTAGTTCAATCCGGAGCAAATTCCACACTCTCTGTCTCGAAGTCCCATGAGTCCACTCCACAAATCCCATGATCTGAAACAAACTCCTTACCTAGCACCCAACCACTGAATAAACCTGGATGAATTCTTAGGCTTAGCCTCGGAGAGCTGTAGTAACAATAATAGTAGAGAGGTTCAAAAAGCAAAAACAAGTGCTTTCCAAACTGCTATTAATTTCTTTTTGTTGTTTGTTTGTTTGGTCGTGATCATTACAGAGCCAAAAAATGATGGTAATATTTGCCATCTCTGACATTTAACCACACTAGGGAACAATAAAATATTTAGCGTTTTGATCTTGGTTTTTTTTTCTTCCTGGTGGGGGTGGTAAGCTTCAAACTCCTGTTGTACAATTTATTGTTTTTTTTTTTTTAAAGTTTATTTCTTTCTTTTGAGGGAGAGCGAGCAGGCACACGAGAGCTGGGAGGGAGGGAGGAAGAGAGAGAGACAGAGACAGAGAATCCCAAGCAGACTCTGAGCTGTCAATGCGGAGCCTGCCACTAGTCTGAAACCCACCCACGAACCGTGAGATCATGACCTGAGCTGAAATCAAGAGTCGGAAGCTTAACCAACTGAGAGACTCAGAGACTCCTGTTTTTTGTTTCAATTTTTATTTATTTATTATTATTATTATTTTTCTTTTTTTCTTTTTACTATTTATTTATTTTTGAGAGAGAGCGCAAGCAGGAGAGGAGACACGGAATCCGAAACAGGCTCCAGGCTCTGAGCTGGCAGTCAGCACAGAGCCCGACGCGGGGCTCGAACCCACGAACCGCGAGATCATGATCTGAGCCTAAGTCAGACGCTCAACTGACTGAGCCATCCAGGCGCCTCTGTTTTTTGTTTTTAATCTTAGTCCTACTTGGTTGTTGCTTTAAGTAAATATTGCTTCCTTTTAGGTATAGGAAGGGGACACTTCTACTCTCACCAAGATATAGGTTCTGAAATAAGATCCTGCAGGAATGAACCCTTCCCAATTTAAAGCTTACTTAAGAGGGGTGGCTGTAACTTCGGAGACCAGTGTAGATAACATATAAGCGACCATGTGAATTACTCTAACTTGGGGTGAGTATGTATTCTCTAAGGAGAGCCCACAATTAGGACCTGGACACATTCAGGACACCGAGGAAAATGCACTGACAAGGTCCATATGAGTAATGAACAGTTAATTACGGAAGAAGCCCCCCTTTCCATGCTACTAAATCATATGTATTCTGGGGGAGGAAGGGGAAAATTTCAGCTCCAAATGAAGGTACATTTACTACAATGATGTGGTGCAAAGCTTTTTTTTTTTAATCAGTATAGGAAAATACTTTATAACAGGAAAGAAAAAAATGCAAGACAAAATTTTTATTGTCATCTACTCCCAAATGCTACTGACATATGCATCGTTATATTTCTTCTCCTTTAACAAAAAAAAGCATATTATTGTTCCCCCTCTCCTGCAAATTTTTTAAAAATTCTGTGTCAAGATAGTAAATGCTGGCTCAAAATTTTTGAAAGAAATAATATCCATACAGAAATTATGAGTCCATCGGCCTTAGCAGATCACCACATAATAGCAATGTTTTCTAGATTACTCAAGAATGAGACTGAGGGGCGCCTGAGTGGTTCAGTGGATTAAACATCTGACTCCTGATTTTGGCTGAGGTCATGATCTCATGGTTCCTGAGTTTGAGCCCCACTTTGGTCTCTGCGCTGACAGTGTGGAGCCTGCTTGGGATCCTCTCTCTCTCTCTCTCTCTCTCTCTGTCCCTTTCCTGCTCACGTATGCTCTCTCTCTCTCTCTCTAATAAATAAACTTAAAAAAAAGAATAAGATTCAAGAGAATTTTTTTAAGCTTATTTATTTGTTTTTGAGAAAGAGAAAGAGCATAAGCAGGAAAGGGGTGGAGAGAGAGGGAGAGAGAATCCCAAGCAGGCTGTCAGCACAGAGCCTGACTTAGGGCTCAGTCTCACAAACTCTGAGATCATGACCTTGGCCAAAATCAAGAGTCAGACACTTAACTGACTGAACCACCCAGACACCCCTGAGAATGGGTTTTTAGTGGTTGGGTCAGCTTTGTTTTGGAAACGAATCCTTTCCAGAACATTCATTTAAGCATTTGATTATACATATATTTAATGCTACTTTAACGACTCTTTGCCAGTCCCTGATTTTCTGAGATTTGGATCTTTCAATTTTGCAGTTAGCTGGGATTACTACATATAAAAATAGTATCTAACACATAACTCACACTTGGTATTGGACACTATATCAGACTGTGTTCTAAAGGCTTTTTAAGAAATTCACTTAATCCTTAAAACTATGAAGTAGGTATTATTATTATAATCCCCATTTTCTAGATGAGAAGACTAAGGCATAGGAAGGCTAAATAATTTGCCGAAGTACACACAGCTACTACCTTTTTTTTTTTTGAGAGAGAGAGAGGGCATGAAAGAGCAAGGGACAGAGAGAGAATCCCATGAAGTGCAAAGAGAGAGAGGGTGAGGAAGAGAGTCCCCCACTGACTGCAAGGAGCCCGAAGTGGGGCTAGAGCTCACCCGAAGCAGGGTTCAAGCTCACCCCAAGTAGACCTCAAACTCACAGGCCACGAGATCGCGACCTGAGCCAAAGTCGGATGCTTAACTGACTGCACCACGCAGGCGCTCCAACTTGTAAAAGACTATAAGGAAATATGCGAGGTGTTGATGATGGTTTCTCGGGGAGCAGGGGTATAAAGGATAGTCAAGAGAGACAATATGACAAGATAAGATCTTGAACTAAGACAGAGACAGTCCAGCTGGAACAGAGAGGACCAATTCCAGATCACTTTGAGAAAGTACTGGCCGAACTTGGGGATTCCTCCAGTTAAAGGAGAGGTGGATGAGTATAAGGAATAATTCTCCGCCTCTGGCTTGGGTAACGGGGTGGACGTGTTCACCAGGACAGGGACCATAAAAGAGGGAGCAACTTTGAGAGAGAAGGTGGTGTGCTCAGTTTTGACACGTTGAGCCTTATTGTAACGACCTAAATATCCACATTTTTGGAGCCTGCTTCGGATTCTGTCTCCCTCTCTCTCTGCTCTTCCCCCACTTGTGCTCTGTCTCTCCCTCAAAAATAAACAAACATTAAAAAATTTTAAATAATATTTGTATTTTGTTCTATTCTAAATACTCATTTACTAGCCCCCGTGCCCGGCACAGAGTAAGCTGGCCATAAATAGGTTAACCGAAAAGAAAAGAGGGTTTTTTTTTTTTTTTACCTGCTATTCAACATTTCACTATTGGAAGAATTGTCATGCAAAGAAAAAGTAGTCATGCCCTCTGTTGTCATTTGACATCTCTCAAAAGAGTTTGACTAAGGCAACTTCTCTCTCCCATCGGTATCTCGCACATATTTGAAATTCCCAGGCTTAGAAGTCCTCCATCAAGGCTGAGAGTCCAGAGAGGGGCCCATTAAAATACGAGTACGTCATCTGCGATCGGGAGCCAGTGTGGCTCTGGCAGACACTTTCATCAGCCCTGCGGTGTGCATAGCCGGCAGCCTCCCGGAGGCCCGGACCTCGGTGTGCGATGACAGGGCGGGGTCCGTCTCCGCGGAGGCCGGGACAGCGCCGACCACCCGCCTCGCGAAGCCGCGGGGGTGCCCGACTGGCCGGCACAAAAGCGGCGCAGGGAGGCGCCGGGGCGGGGCGGGCCGCCCGCACGCCGGGTCACCTCGGCCCTGGCAAACACCCGCTGCCCACGGCAGGACGACCGCCCCCGCAACGCTGGGGCGCAGCGACGATGTCCATTCTCTTTTTCTGCATCAAGCACGTGGGGGCTGGGGCAGTGGCGGAAGTGGGTTAAACCCTTCAACGTCATTTTTTTTGTTCGTTTCGGTTCGGCCAGTTTAAATCCCACTTAAAAAAAAAAATCTTTTTAAAGTAGGGTCCACACCCGACATGGGGCTTGAACTCATGGCCCGGAGATCGCGTCCCGCGCTCTGAGCCAGCCAGGCGCCCCAGTTCCGTACCATCTCTAAGCGGTGGGCTAACGTGCAGTATACAGTTCCCCGTTTGCCTTTTCCAAGGTGCTTCAACTTAGAAATGCAGACGATGCCACGGCCCCGGGGCTGGGGGTAGGGATGGGACGAGACCCAGCCGGGCGCACACATACCCAGCAATCCGCCTCGGCCTCTCGGCTCTTCCTGTCCCAGGGGGTAGTACCTCGCGGAAACCGGGAGGGGAGGGCGGGGCGCCGAGGCCCGGCCGTCACGTCCCGAGCGTCGGGGGGCGGGGTCTGGGGCGTGACGTCACGAGGCACCGCCCACGCCGCCCTGCTATCTCCCGCGCCGCCCGCCATTTTGTCTCCAGTGTCTGTTCTGCAGGCGGCGGCGTCGGAGGAAGCGTCTCGGTCCATTGGCTCGAGGCAGGGAACGGGGTCTATTGTCTGTGTTTGACTCTGTCGTTTGGCCCGAGGCCTTCCGGAGCTCTCCCGGGGCCGTCGGCAGAGGCTGCCGCCACCGCCCCCGCCCCTCCCCGCCGTCCCCCGGGTCCGGGAGGGACCGAGCCCGCGTCACGCCCCTCAGCGCTCGCCGATCGCTTTTCTGTCGTTGCGGCCGCATCGCGCCCCCGGAATCAGACGGTGCCCCATAGATGGCCAGCTTTCCCCCGAGGGTCAACGAGAAAGAGATCGGTGAGGAATGGGACGGGGGGTGAAGGGTGCTGGTGAGCACACCGGCGCTGCGGAGAGGCAGGGAGTCCCTAGAGGAGGAAACGTCTCGGAGTCCGAGGGAGGACGGGTGAGCCGGGACCAAGCCCTGCAGCGAAGAGAGAGGAAGCGGCCCCGCTGGTGGGTGTCGCCGAGGAGTAATCGGAGTCAGCTTTGGGCTCGGCGAGAGGCAGTGGGCGGAACTTAGGGTCCAGGGGAACCCGGGCGCCGAGGGCCCTAAGTGACCGTGTGGCCGGGGGCGGGCCCCCACCCCTGGGGACCCAGTTTCCTCTCCGGAGGTCCCCGCACTGCCATCACCCTGGGATTCTCTGGGCAGGACGATTGGGGGCGTCGAGAGGAGAGAACAGGCGAGGGCTGGGCAAGCCTCGAAATTTACCACGGGAAAAGTAAACTTGGGTGTTCTGAGCTGTAATGAGAGGGGAGGGGTCCTCGTGTGCATCGACCGCTCTTAAAGGAGAAATCAGCCTGGAAAAAAGCAGTAGTTGTAAAAATGGCCTGGCGGTTAGAAAGGCAGCGGGTTCCGGGAAGGAGACTCCGTGATCTGTCCCACAGCGAGGGCCAGGGAGGGGCAGAATGGTTGGGTGGAGTGACCGAAGGAAAGCTGTTGGATGGAAGCGCGGACTCTGGAAAGGCTGTCTCGAAACTGATCTAGAGATCAGCCCCGCCATCTGAGGTCAGGGCAGTGGGTGCCGAAGGTTGAGCGACGGCTCGATGCGGAGCACTTCTTCCGGTAAAATAACTGGAACAGCTAACCGGGGAGTTGGTGCTGGGCGTTGATTGATATGCCCAGTAAGCATTGACCTGGCCAAGTCATGTTACACGCCTTGAATATGTACGGTTTTCATTAAAAAATAAATATAGCATCCTCTCCACCCCCCCGAAAAACCCCCAACACTGAACTTACAGTGTTAATGAAGTGAAAATTGTTAGGACGCCTGGCTGGCTCAGTGGGTGGAGCGTGTGACTTGATCATGAGTTCGAGCCCCCATCTTGGGTGTAGAGATTGCTTTAAAAAATAAATAAATGATAAAAAATAAATAAATAAAATAGATGAAAATTGGAGGAGGTTACTGAGCAGAGAGGCTTTTCCTTTCTCCGTCCTTCGGCTAAATGGATGGAGGCGGTATTTCTAGAGAAAGGGGGAAGCCCAAGTAGCCAAAAGGCCCTCTGTCCTGTGTGTGGATTGAAGTTTCCTATCTAGAGACAGCAATCTTGGAATCTGGACTTTTGTTCTCTTAGGGATAAGGTCGAATGGCAGGTTAAGAGGGGACTTTACCTCTGGTTTTAAGAACTATTTTAGATTTACAGAGGAAACAAAATTCATGCCCTATTTTTATTTTAAGTCTATTAATCAGGTCGTGAAGTGGAACATAGAGCTCAGAAGTTCTTATTCTTAGTCTGGTGGGCTTCCTCCCGCCCCACAATAATATCACAGATTTATCTTTCATGTATCTGTGTTTTACTTCATCTTGGTAAACTGAATTAAAAACTTCCCAGTCCTCCCCTAAGGGACGGGTTGATCTTCCGAGCATACCTGCATAAGGTAGAAGAACCATCCAGCAAGCAGCCTTTTCATTTAAAATTTTTGCATATTTAGGTAGGTCTCAGTGTTATTTCCTGGATATCATATTATATTACTAGCTAAGTGCCAAATACCTAAAAGAATTTTGGCCTTTTCTTAAGCTTTTTTTTCCCCCCGAAAAAAAAAACCCAGTTTTTGTTTCTTTGTTTCTTTTGAAGTACCATTTGGATACAGAGTTAAACACCTATCTCTGTGTAACTTTGTATCCATCAGTAAGGACTTAACTTTTCCTTTTTTCTTGGGTATTAATTCCAACTCTTTGGTTTCTCAAGTTCTGAAAGAGGAGAGGTAGATTCCTGGAGTGATTAAAGAAGCCTGAGGTGACAGGGTTAGTGCCTGGAGGGCGCTGCTGCAGACCCTCCCTTTCTGGTTTGAAATTGCAGGGAGGAATGTGAGGAAGGAGCTAAATCTGGTTCGCTTGGTTCCGCCGTGACTCAGTGTGTTACTACCACTGTACAGATAATACAGTGTTGTATTTTATGGCCGGGTTCCCGTGGCAGGCAGCTTTTCCCTTATACAGAGTCATTAAATCCTTTATTTCTTAGAGTACTACCATTAAACAGTTGCAGATAATCAAGGTTTAGCTTAAAAACACTTTTTAAAGCACTTTATTATAACCTTGGGCTACTTGATAATACTTATTGTACCAGTAAGTATTTAAATGAGTGCTTGAATCATATGATGCAAAGATCATTTCATATGCCTGTTAACAAGCAAGGAAACACCAAGGCAATTATCCATATACTTGTGATATTATAGCATCTATTTATTTGGCAGTTTTAAAATGGTGAACCCGGGGGTGCCTGGGTGGCTAAGTTGGGTGAGCATCTGACTCTTGATTTCAGCTCAGGTTATGGTCTCAGAATTGGTGGGATCGAGCCCCTGCATCAGGCCTCTTCAGACACTGCAGCGCCTGCTCGGATCCTCTCCCTCTCCCTGCCTCTCTCTCGCTCAGGTGCACATGCTTGCTTTCGCGAGCTCTGTCTCTCTCTAAATAAATACATAAACTTAAAAAAAATAAAATAGTGACCCCATTTCTTGAATTTCGAATATTTAAGAATAAATTAGCTTATTATTTCATGGTCTTTGTTATTGGAACCAGTTTTTTAGTTCCACCCTTTATAAAAGAGGAGTTTTGTGATTGTCAGCAAGGTAAAAGAAAAATAGAGTGATATTAAAACATAGACAAAAAGAAATGAGCCTTTTGTGGGCACCTTAGTCTTGCTCATGCTTGCCATAGGAGTGGCGAGTTATAGTCTAATTACCCAGATGTTTTTGAAGCTGAATGCAAAGGCCTGTCCTCTATTTTTTGAGTTACACGAGTATACTCATCGAGTTTAGCCAGGGGCTTTCTATTTAAGATAAAGTTTGGGTTTTTTGGTTGATTTTTTTTTTTCCCCAGTCGAATTTTAAAACTTGCTTCCCAGGACACCTTGGGTGGCTTAGTCGGTTGAGCGTCTGACTTCGGCTCAGGTCATGACCTCTCAGGTCATGCACTCTGGCCCCGTGTCGGGCTCTGTGCTGACACATCAGGAGCCTGCTTTGGATTCTGTGTCTCCCTCTCTCTCTGCCCCTCCCTCACTCACTCCCTGTCTCTCAAAAATAAAGAAATTTTTAAAAAAGTTTTTAATAAAAACATAACTAAACCTTTCTTCCCTTATTTGTGAACTTTTTTCCCCCCCTAAAATTTATGGATTTTTTAAAAGACAGGTATGTCTACAGAAGCCTATGTTATAAAGAAAGATTTAGGCAAAGGTTGCAAGTTCAGGGGCCAGGCATGTGAACTACTATGGCGAGATGACCGAGTATGACTGTGGGCTTGGAGGAATATAAGGAAACAGCATATAAGGAGCAGCAAACCCTTTCCAAGAATCCCTTGTATATTTCAAAAAAAAAAAAGGAAGAAGAAGAAGAAGTCATTGTGCAGGCACATGAGGGTCACTGGTTTGTGGCTTTTGTACTAAGAAAGTCATGACTGCTGGTGAAATTAATGTCACCTTATGCTGTACTGACACAGTTGAGGCAGGGGTAGGTGAGGGTTCTGTTGACTGGATTAAACCACACCGGAAGTGCTGTGTTCCATTCTGGGTGCCACTTATCTGAGGACCATAACTAACTGCGGTTTATCCAGAAAAGTGACGAAGGTGAAGGTGGGGAATGGACTTGACCCCATGTAATGTACGGAATGATCGAAAGGCCTGTGGAGTTTAGCCTGGTGAAAAGATGTAGTTGCTGATATCATGGCTCTTTAATACATGACTATCATGTGAGAGCAGGATTAAGCTGATTCTCTTGGGTCATAGTCGGGACCGAGCCGATGGAATGGCAAGGAGGAAGATTTTTGAGTTAAGAGGAAAATCTTTTTTAGGTATTCATAAATATTACAGAAAAATAGGTCCGTTTTGTGTTACTTTTTAAATTTCTGTTTTTAACATTTATTTATTATTGAGAGACAGAGACGAAGCATGAGCATGGGAGGGGCAGAGAGAGGGGCAGACACAGAATCTGAGGCAGCCTCCAGGCTCCAGGCTGTCAGCACAGAGCCCAATGCGGAGCTCAAATTCACAAACTGTGAGATCATGACCTGAGCTGAAGTCAGACGCTTAACCGACTGAGCAATCCAGGCACCCCCACTTTTTAAACCATAGTTCGTGCATTAATGTATCAAAGACTTGGGCAGGGAAGTATTGAAATCTAAGAATGGGAACTTACACATATGGTTTCATATTCATTCAATAAATATTTACTGATCCCCTGTCACACGCCAGGTGCTCCCCTGGCTGTTGACAGAGCACACATTGAGACCATGTCACCTGAATGAATACATTTGGGGGACTTGTATGTGTCTGTTCTAGCAGTAAGTAGAATTGGGTTTGTTTTGATTTTTAACAAAAAACATGTATTTTGAGAGGAAGAGAGAGAATCCCAAGCAGGCTCCATGCTGTCGCTCCATCCCACAAACTGTGAGACCATGACCTGCGCCGAAATCAAGAGTTGGACACTCAACGTACTGAGCCACCCAGGCGCCCCATTATAAGCAGTTCTTATTTGAGCTGTAATACATAGCACATGGGTACTTTAGTTGCAGGGACGTTTAAGCCAAAACCATAAAAATACACTGTAAGAGTTGACCAGACAACCAATCACGAAATAGGGAAACAAAACTGGTCATTTATACCTAAAGGAAGAGTAGCAAAATTTGAAATCAAGACCAGTCCGAGAGAGCATTGATGATACACTGCTGAAGCTTCTTTTCCTCAAATTGAGGAAGTTCTGGCCAAGTTTGCGTGCACACATGAAGAAGAAGAGCTTGTTGATCAGGCTTCTTGTTAAATGCAGAACAAAAATTTTCTGTGGACTCTGGTAATATGCCAGTGTTTGCTATGAAGGCTAAATTTAAATACTCTTAACTAAACTTGAGATATATGAAATTGTTTATTCTTTGTCCATGAAAACCAACAGAATTTGGGGTCAGTTTGTGGCCCGCTAGTAATATGCTTGAGGGCCACTGTTTGAGAGTCACTAATGTAATGCATTTTATTTATTTGTTTCTTTATTCATTTAAGAGAGAGAGCACGCACAAGTTGGGGAGGGAAAGTAAGAGGGGAGGGGGAGACACAGTCTGAAGCAGGTTCCAGGCTCTGAGCTGTCAGCACAGAGCCCAACGCGGGGCCCAAACTCACAAACTGTGAGATCATGACCTGCTACGAAGTTGGACGTCCAACTGACTAAGCCCACCAGGGTGCCCCACAAATGTAATGCATTTTATTTTATTATTTTTTAATGTTTTATTTATTTCTGAGAGAGACAGAGACAGTGTGAGCAGGGCAGGGTCAGAGAGAGAGGGAGACACAGAATTCGAAGCAGGCTTCAGGCTCTGAACTGTCAGCACAGAGCCCGATGCAGGGCTCGAACCCATGACCTTGGGATTGTGACCTGAGCTGAAATCAAGAAAACGCTCAATTTACGGAGCCACCTAAGCACCCCTAGTCTGTTGCATTTTAAATGTTAGCAATTGGCTGAAAACCTAAGGCAATGCAAAAGTCAGGACTCAGTAATTGCTAACTCTGATATATTACCTCATTATCACTTGACCAGTGTTTTTATTGAAGCTTTCTAAAACTTTTGGGTATGGAAAAGTTGGAAAATCATTTTATCAAAACTTGAGCATACTTATTATCATTAAAGGGTCTTCACACCAAGGATCTCCCTTCAGATGGTAGAAAGCAGAACTCCTTATACTTTGTCTGCCTAGAAACTCAATGGAGTTAAGAGTCTCAAATTAATACGGAAGCAGTCTCAATTGTTGGTTATATATATATAGACATCCTATATCTATGCTTTTTTCTTTCAGTGAGATCACGTACTATAGGTGAACTTTTAGCTCCAGCAGCTCCTTTTGACAAGAAATGTGGTCGTGAAAATTGGACTGTCGCTTTTGCTCCAGATGGTTCGTACTTTGCTTGGTCACAAGGACGTCGTACAGTAAAGCTTGTTCCGTGGTCCCAGTGCCTTAAGAACTTGTAAGACTCTTTTCCATTTTTTTGTATTTTGTTTCTCTTAGGTGGGGTTTACTGTCTTCTAAGTGTGGAGTAATATTTGAGTTTTTCTGTGGTGGACTATTGTAAATGTGTTTTAATCATAAGCTGAGTGTATTTATCGGAGAATGTATGGGAAGAAGTATCTGGCCTATACAGTGTAGAAAATGTCTTTGTATGGAAAAGCAGGAAGATCATGGATCCTTGGTGGTGTATATATCGCGTTGTGCTAGGCCAGGTAACCTTTGCTATGTGACCCTTTCTGGATTTCCCAACATTTTATTAGATAACAGTGGTACATTGATCATGTAATTACTTTATGTACTTAAAATTCCTCTGCTTGGATTTATCTGAGTTTGAGGTGGTGTTTTTTTTTTAAATGTTTTTATTTATTTCTGAGACACACACACACACACACACACACACACACAGTGTGAGCAGGGGAGGGTCAGAGAGAGAGGGAGACACAGAATCTGAAGCAGGCTCTAGGCTCTGAGCTAGCTGTCAGCACAGAGCCCAACGTGGGGCTCGAACCCATGAACTGTGAGATCATGACCTGAGCCGAAGTCGGATGCTCAACTGCCTGAGCCACCCAGGTGCCCCTGAGTTTGAGTATTTTGTTGAAAATTTTTCTAAAACCTATCCTATGCTAAATTTGATCTCACCCTGCTTTTTGTGTCTAGTTGACCTTCTTGGTTATATTCATTAGTGTCCTAGTTACGTGTTACTTTAGGTCCAGAAAGTGTGGGAAACTACTGATTATTATGGGTTAGTTTTAAGGTTAATTTTCTGGTGTCAGCTTTATAATATCAGGTTTTTGTTTTGTTTTTGGCTTGTTTATGCTAGTTTTACATTAGCTAAAGGAGTCCTCATTGATATAATGGTTTTGTGGAAAATTCTGAAACAAATTATAAATTGGTTATTGTTGAATTTAGTCTTTCTTAGCAACTGAGAAGTTCTTTTGATGTGATTTTATTTGGTCACACACCTTTGTGGCTAATAGCAGCTTTTCCCCTTCCCATCTATAGGATTCTCTTCAACAAATTATGTTGAAGTTATTTTAACAAACATTTATCATTATTCAGTGTCTGTAGAAGTCCAGAGTGAATAATAACTAGATTTCAGTCTGACCTTTCTTCCCCTCAGTCTCTTGCATGGCACCAAGAATATCACCAATTCAAGCAGTTTGAGACTGTCCAGACAAAACAGTGATGGTGGGCAGAAAAATAAGCCTCGTGAACATATTATAGACTGCGGTGACATAGTCTGGAGTCTCGCTTTTGGATCTTCAGTTCCAGAAAAACAAAGTCGCTGTGTCAACATAGAATGGCATCGATTCAGATTTGGACAAGATCAGCTACTCCTGGCCACAGGGTTGAACAATGGGCGCATCAAAATATGGGATGTATACACAGGTATGGAGCCGCAGCTTTAACAGCAAGCCTGATTATTTTAGGATGCAGGGCATCTCTCATGGGCACCAGAAGATGTGATTTGAGGATTTTAACTTCCTGAAAAGCAAGTATTGATGCTATGAATGTGTCTTTATTTATAATTGGCCCAGTGGTCATCTTCAGCTCGTGGTTTTAATTTAAGAAAATAGAGTTCTCACTACCTGATCACCCTTCAGAGAATAATTGCAGCAGAAAAGGGCGTGTCTAAGGAACATCTAGTTAATTACCATTTATAAACCAGTCATTTAGTTTATGACTCAAATAGCAGGGTGTTTTCTTATATACTTTTTCAGTGATTGCTTGGAGGCTTTCAAGGCAAATCTGGTTTTCAACCATCATTGTCTAACCTTTGGAAGGCTTTAGGGACATTTTATCTTAAGTTAACTAGATAGGTTGAGAAGTTACATTCTTTGGGTAATTAAAAGTGAACTATTGTTCACTGACTAAAACAGTTTCTGACCAATAGTATGTACTCAAAAATTTGAAGGATTTTAAAAAGAATTTTTTAAATGTTTTATTTATTTCTGAGAGAGAGAGAGAGAGACAGCATGAGCAGGGGAGGGTCAGAGAGAGAGGGAGACACAGAATCTGAAGCAGCCTCCAGGCTCTGATCTAGCTGGCAGCACAGAGCCCGACACAGGGCTTGAACCCACAAACCATGAAATCATGACCTGAGCTGAAGTCGGATGCTCAACCAAATGAGCCACGAAGGATTTTTTTTTAATGAGCATTAAAACGATATGGTAGAGCATAGCAAGTGATACTAATATTGAGTGAGGACAATGAGTCAGTAAATTTGATTGGATTCTTGGAAAAAACTTAAAGAGAGCACATCGATTTTCATAGAAAACAAAGCTCATACAATGTTAGGTGAGTCAAGTAAATTTTTTTGCTGATTTTTGAAAATTTAGATTGTTAAATAACATTCATCTTTTGGAGAGGTTTGACATTCTGTTAGTAATCCAAAGCCAAGGAAAAGAAAAAGGAAATTTTGATTTTATATATAAAATCATACTAGACCAAGATTTAAAAATGATAATTAGGTTTTCCTGATAGTAAATTAACTTGTTTACTTTTCAGGAATTCCCTTTAAACTTCTCTAAAAAAATTTAGGCTTTGCTATCCTGCAAATAATCCATTTTAAAACAGTATAGGGGCGCCTGGGTGGCTTAGTCGGTTAAGCGTCCGACTTTCGCTTAGGTCATGATCTCGCGGTTCGTGGGTTCGAGCCCCACGTCGGGCTCTGTGCTGACTGCCAGCTCAGAGCCTGGAGCCTGTTTCCTGTGACTCCTTCTCTCTCTGACCCTCCCCTGCTCGCGCTGTCTCTCTCTCTCCTAGAAATAAATAAAAATATATATATATTTTAAAAAAATAAAATAAAACAGTATAAAAATAGAGGCTCTTTAAGAAAATTTTTTTAATGTTTTATTTATTTCTGAGAGAGAGGGAGAGAGAGAGAGACAGACAGACACAGCATGAGCAGGGGAGAGTCAGAGAGAGAGGGAGACACAGAATCTGAAGCAGGCTCCAGGCCCTGAGCTAACTGTCAGCACGGAGCCTGACTCAGGGCTCAAACCCACAAACCGTGAGATCATGACCTGAGCTGAAGTTGGATGCTTAACCGACTGAGCCACCCAGGCGCCCCAAAAAGAGAGAATCTTTAAAGGTGATAATAAAAGCACTAATAAGTCACCTCACACTTGATAAACTGAGGTACGAAGTATTTCTACTAGATTTTTTTTTTAATGGTGAAGAACCCTACTTAAGAAAAAATAGAAGCAGATAAAAATTACTAACTTTGTCTTTTCCCCCTCTTCCATTGCATTTAGGAAAGCTCCTCCTTAACCTGGTAGATCATACTGAAGTGGTCAGAGATTTAACTTTTGCTCCAGATGGGAGCCTGATCCTAGTATCAGCCTCAAGAGACAAAACTCTGAGAGTGTGGGACCTGAAAGATGATGGTATGTCTTTTTTCCAGGCTGTGAAACATAATGAGTTTCTTGAGAGGTGGTCAAGAGACGTCGATCATCTAGGGCATTTGACTTTCAAAGTGGCTTATGATCAGTCTCCTTTTCTCTAATCATTTGGTCCTGTTCTGTATAGAGCAAACAAAACCATAAATATGATCCATAATAGGAGCCAGCAGTTACTCTGAACAATAGGATATTATTCAGAGACTAGCCACACAGATCTATCAATTATTTGAGGACAAAATCTGGGTCTGTTTTAGGGTTTTGTATGAACCGGTCTGTGTTGTTTCTATTTCTTTCATCTTAGGGAAGGTTATTAACTTCCTTCACTTACTTAGCAAAAATTTCTTTGAAGCTACGAATACATAATTTAGTAATCGAATCAAATACAGATTAAAATATGATTTACATACTGGAATCTGTAACACCTAAGTGCTATTAAGCATAATAATAAGTTGGATAGGTTGAGCAACAAATTATCAAAAGTAAAAAAAAAAGACTAACTCTCCAATATAATGAAAGGTATGTTAGTGTTAAGTACTTAGGTTTTTCTTTTTTTTTTTAATGTTTTATTTATTTCCAAGAGAGAGACAGTGTGAGCAGGGGAGGGTCAGAGAGAGAGAGAGACAGAATCTGAAACAGGCTTCAGTCTCTGAGCTGGCTGTCAGCACAGAGCCCGACACGGGGCTCGAACCCACGAACCGCGAGATCATGACCTGAGCCAAAGTCAGAAGCTTAACCAACTGAGCCACCCAGGCGCTCCAGTACTCCAGTTTTTCTGCAACTTTGATAGTTGCAGTGCTTACAGAGTTGGAGAGGCTACCTTATTTGAGAGGACCAAGGACCGTCTCTTCCTCCTTCGTAGCTGCTAATGAAAGAGTTTACAGTTTGGGCTAACACCTTACACTTAAATAGGAAGTCTCAGTGCTCCAAAAACCTCAAGCTGGAGGTCGAGGGCTTGCTCAGAGGTGTTGCAACTTACATGTAGTAGGAAACAAAACCCTCGGGTGTGGAGACTGGTTCGGACTGACGGGTCATGACCATTGCCTGAGAAAATAGTATGCTGATGTTTCAAAAGCATGACGGACCTCCTCTGCATCTCATCGTTGGCTGACTGCTAGCTGTTGAGAGATGAAGAGAGTTCTGATCAGTTATAACAGTAATTCAATTTTTATTTTCTTTTGCATATTAAATACTGCTTGCTTTCTCAGCACGTTTTCA
The DNA here is from genome assembly GCA_017311185.1 of Proteles cristata cristata. NCBI lineage: Eukaryota > Metazoa > Chordata > Mammalia > Carnivora > Hyaenidae > Proteles > Proteles cristata. The sequence continues at coordinate 1,088,753 of JAESUZ010005299.1, forward strand.
GTGTGCTTATGCGTTAAGAATGTAGACTCGGTAAACTATAAGCTCGAGAGAGTAGGGACTTTGTCTTATTCGCAGCTGTGTCCTCGGTGCCTGACATACAGTAGGCGTCCAGTAAGTATTTGTAAGAGTTACGATACACGTAGGCATGATTGTGTGTTTTAGGCATAATTCCAGGAGTGGAATGTAGGTTATCAAAAAGGAAGACGGACGAAAGGTATTTCGAAGGTGTTTCTCAAGTCTCAGCCTTGAAGTGTTGCACTTTCTTCATTTGTAGAATAAGGCACTTAGACTAAAAGAATTCTGTCTTCTATAGATGAAGGGTCAGCAGACTTTCTCCCAAAGGGCCGGATGGGAAATATCTTGGGCCTGGGGACCAGGGTCTGGCTGCTGTTGTTCCATAGCACAGCATAAACAAGTGGGCGTGTTGTGTTCCAGTAGACTGTTGCCGGCACAAGCAACTGGTGTATGGCGTCCAAACCCTGTTAGAGCTATGTCGCTGCCGCTGTAGATGTTTGTGATTCTAGGATTCTGCCGTTTTTGAAACACTACTTGTTGGAAGTGAACTCCGGGGTTAACGCTAATAACACGCGTAATTTCTTTTTGTTCAGGAAACATGATGAAAGTATTGAGGGGCCATCAGAACTGGGTGTATAGCTGTGCATTCTCTCCTGACTCATCCATGCTGTGTTCAGTGGGAGCCAGTAAAGCAGTATGTATCAAAGTTCTTGAACGTTCACTGTGAATTGGATTATAATGTGTGCATAATCGCTAAGTAACCTACTAGGTCTGCTCGGTGTCATGAATATCTTAAATGTTTCATTTCATGATGGGGGAGAATTTGCATGAGGGAAATTAAATATAGTTACTGATGGTGGAGTGAGAAATTGGATTGCTTTTAGTTAGAGTTCATCTTCTTAAAGTAAGGGGTATGTCAAATTTGCTTGTTTCTAGGATCTAGGGAAGTTTATGTGCTACAGAAGAGATCTAGTCCAAATGTTAAGACATTCCCGCTAATTATGTTCTTCTCTGTTGTTTTATTTTTTCTTGTCCAGTTTGCTGTTTAAAAAGTTTTGAGTCCCAGCTGGTCCTGGACATTTAACTGAAAAAAAGTAACTTAAAGATCTAATAATGAAAATAGCACTCGTATATGTCTAGAGTGAATTAGAGATGAATTAACGTGGTCTGTCTTGCAGAGCCTACCTGTAGACAGATTAAGTATAAAGTGACTCGGTTTACTGACGAGCTCTCCTTTAGTTGTCTGCCAGCTCTGACTTAGTATAGTTTACTAGATGGTAATTAGCTTCAGAGGTTTATGAAAATTGTTGGAGTCCAAATACATGTGATATTCACAAACAATATGCTGAATTAATGGGGGGGGAGGTGGGAGGCTGGTTATAAATGCATTTTATGTAGCCAAGAAGTATGTTAAATGATAGTTGCAAATGTTGAAGTTTAGAAAAAACGTAATCGGTTCTTTAAAGATCGTAAGAAGAACAAAGCTAGATATTGACATTGCTATTTTAGGCTGTGTGTTTTCCATATGCTTCTTGCTTTCCCTGTCACAGGTGGTGGCAGCAATATTGGTGTGATTGAGGTTATGCTGGCACCACTCGCACACAGGCGCACAATGGTGTTAGCTGGGCAGAAAGAGTGGCATCTCTGGCTACCGGGCTGGGGGCGACCTTTACCATAGGATGAAGTAACCTTGCATTCGGCTGCAAGGTGTACTGTACGTACACAGGTGCTGGTCGATGTCCACTTTCTGCTTTTCTTTCTTTCTTTTTGTCTTTTTTAAAGTAATCTCCCCCCTCCCCCCTGCAGTGAACCCCACTGACTCCTCCGAGTAAATTGATCTTCCAGTCTCGAGGAATTGGGAGTCTGACACGTGAAACCAATTTAATGTAATGTCATTGGCTTTCAGATGGTTTCTCTGTGCTATTTTTTTTGGAATTCTTTGCGATGTTTAGAGATACCTTAAGTCTTTGATCCCACTTACAATTTGTACTTCTTTTTCTCTGGAAGTGATCTATTGTGTCTGTGCAGAAAACAAAGTAGCAAAACGGATTGCTTTACTCCAAGAGGAGAGGTTGTCTTATCAGGATCCTTCCAAACCTCCAAGTTCGCATTTGCTATAACGAGACTGAAGTAAACGTTCGAACCCTATTATTCAGAACTCTTCTGCACAGTCCCAGTACTGGTCTTATAGAATCGAAAAGTAGATGTAGACTTGTACTAAAGTAATTTAAATGTTTTATGCCTTAATTGACTAATGATACTCTGGTCGGTATGGGAAAAATACGATTGGCAAATCTTGATTCACAGACATGTTGTTAATTGTAATATTTTCATAAATTAGTTTTCTCATTTTGTGATGTGGTTTAACATCGTTGTTGTTTGCCAAAGAAATTGCATTTGGCTGTGAAAATTCTTTTTGCTTGCAGTATCTGTTTCTCTTCCTAGGCTCACGTTGGTGACCCAAGCCTATTGTAAACAAGTGATTTTCTCAAAGGGAGATGCCAATGGAGTAACAATTTGTTAACATTACATTTTCTGTCTGTATATTTTTTAAAAATTGGGTAGTTTCTGGCAAAAATTAAAGAAGGGGGTTTGTAGTACTTAACCCTATTTATTTCTGAATATTTTAGTTAATTAGTTTTTGGAATAAATGGATTTCAGTATAACTTTGTGGTTACATTGCATTGCCTTCTTTATGTTCAGGCTTATTGTTAAATTAACATTTAACAGAAATATTTGAAATAGAATTTGCATGTCTACTTTAATTAACTTAAAGACATTTTAATCTGACTATGACACTGAGCATATTCTTTTAATTATTCATAATTTTTATAATGTTTAATGTAACGTTAATTAAACGTAGCAGTTTTAGCTTAAGTTGTGCCATTTTGTCCTCTGTGCGTCCGAATGAAGCTATAACATTTGCCTTTTTATTGCAGGTTTTCCTTTGGAACATGGATAAATACACCATGATACGGAAGCTAGAAGGACATCACCATGATGTCGTAGCTTGTGACTTTTCTCCTGATGGAGCATTACTGGCTACTGCATCTTATGACACCCGAGTGTATATCTGGGATCCACATACTGGAGACATTCTGATGGAATTTGGGTGGGTACGGCACTACCTGACTGTGCTAATTCCTCTCTGGCTTGTCGGCATAGCTCTTCAGAAGTGACGTGAATGATTGGAATCACTAACATGCTGAACCTAAAACTGCATTCTGTCGTAATTCTTAAGTTGCAGTATTGTTTAAGTCCTTGAAAAATGCAGAGCTTTAGACATACATTCTAAAAATAAATCTGACCCTCCCGATACAGATCATGTTATCATCCTGTCTCTGTAGAAACGGTAGTTATACCTAGAGTTTTGTGTCCGGGAAAAGAGCTGAACCTGAGGTTGGAGTTAATCTTAGTGATTTCAACCACGTTGTAAAAAGGAGCTTAGGAATTCTTGTAAGGTTCCTTTCGTTGAGTTTGAACCTATCAGCTCTCCCTTGGCTCATCCGTTGTGTTTGAGGCCGAGTTAAACATTCAGAGACAGGTGTGCTATGCACCTGGGTGGTTTTGCCTCTGGAAGTGGCCCTCATTTCCACTGATCACCTCCCTGTATTTGACCTCAGGCACCTGTTTCCCCCGCCTACCCCGATATTTGCTGGCGGAGCAAATGACCGGTGGGTACGATCCGTGTCCTTTAGTCACGACGGACTGCACGTTGCAAGCCTTGCCGATGATAAGTAAGTGTGTGAGTTACAACTTGACCTCTTCATTACTGTCTTTTAAGGGTTGCCTTTCATCTTTCTACTCAATGAAAACCTGTTCAAGGCTTAAAAAAACAAATGCCTTTACACAGTAGGGGCTTAATGTCTCCTTCTCTAGACAAGACTTTGGGAGATGCTGTGTGTCTTAAAGAACATTGGCCTGCAGTCAGGTCGTGATCTCTCATTTTGCGGAGTCAGGGTCTGTGCTGACAGCATGGAGCCTGCTTGGGATTCTCTCCCTCCCTCCCTTCCTCTCTCTCTCTCTCTCTTTGTCTCTCAAAATAAATAAAATATTTTTAAAAATACTGGCCTGAAGCATTTCAGGTGCACTAAAGGTAACGCACACCTTCCCTGTGCGCCCTGTTAACGAGTATAAGCAAGCGGAGGAGGGTTTTAATGAGCTTTTAGCCCGCAGAGGTTTTTTCCAGTAATGCCTTGTAAAGTTTAAAGCAGAAGGATGTTTTCAAAGTGGAGAAGATGGTAAAAATGGTCACTTGTGTCCACTGCAGCCAAGGCTATGATGAAACGGCACATGAGCGAGATGTACCGCTTACTGGTTCGAAGCAGAAACGAGATACGGCCGTTCCATTCTCCTTCGCTTTTACCATGCAGTGTGCAAGGATAGAACAGTACGCAGTTTGGCCACAGCAGTTCAGAAAGTGACTCGTTATCATCGTTGCAGAACAGTAGCAAACGTGCAGGGAGAGTTGGGGGGGTGGGGTTGGCCAGCAACCACTGTTTTTCTGTTGGTTCAGATTTTGAATGTCACACTCCTACCTATGTGAAAAGACTTTTTTAAAACGCCTTGGAAAGAGAGGCAAACAGATCAGATATTAATTGAGTGTAAGGAGAAAGATTCCGGTCGTGACCATTTTAGATCTGAACATGGGGAAGGAGAGGTAGCCACGCACTATAGTCCCTTCAGTGTGAGTTGGTCCAAATTACCAATTGGTACCGGCTAGAAAAATGTTTGAAGAAGCGAGTTACGGTAATTGCTTGCTGCGGTGATGTAATGTGTGCGTGTTGTGTGTGTTTTGTGACTCAGAACAGAGTGCCATTTTTATCTGAATTCTAGAAGTTGCTTTTACTTTAAATTTCCTGTTACTCACTGGACGATTTCTTTCCTTTGTAGAATGGTGAGATTCTGGAGAATCGATGAGGATTATCCAGTTCAAGTTGCACCTTTGAGCAATGGTCTTTGCTGTGCCTTTTCTACTGATGGCAGTGTTTTAGCTGCTGGGTAAATAGATTTTTCTCTTTTCTTTAAGAGGCAATTTAATTTGAGGTGGCTTTTTGACAAAGCAGCCAGTATTTTATTGTCACTAAATCTTCCATAAGGGTTCTTAATGATACTGTTACTTTGTCAGAGAGGAGATCACCTTTCAGGTCTTTGCAATTAGGTTTTAACATGGGGGCGCCTGGGGGGCTCAGTTGGTTAGGCGTCCAACTTCGACTCAGGTCACGATCTCACGGTTCATGGGTTCGAGCCTGCTTCGGAGTCCATGTCTCCCTCTCTCCCTCCCTCTCCCCTGTTCACACTCTGTCTCTCTCTCTCAAAAATAAATAAAAACATTACAAAAACTTTTTTTTTAATTAGGTTTTAATGTGTAGCTTGTAACTCTCGTACACAACCTTGGATGATAGTTGTTTGAGCTGTGGGATGTTTAAATACGTGTACGTGTGTGACTGAGCAGATGACCTCCTTTGTTTCTGTTTAGGACGCAGGATGGAAGTGTGTATTTTTGGGCCACTCCGAGGCAAGTCCCTAGCCTTCAACACTTATGTCGGATGTCGATCAGGAGAGTGATGCCCACCCGTGAAGTCCAGGAGCTGCCGATTCCTTCCAAAGTGCTGGAGTTTCTCTCCTACCGTGTTTAGAGGGCTCTGTCTTCCTGGCGCTGGGGACTGAGCGAGCATACGTGACACAGACCTCAAGCTTGACCGACTTCAAGTGTCTGTTTTTCAAGGTTTAGAAGAACTTATTTAATTTGATACATTCTTGTAGTGCATTTGGTCGTTAGAGCATATTAAAATATTATTTATAGACTATAGGAGAAGTATTTCCAAACATATCAAATGTAAATTTTTTTTTCTAAAATTTAACTGTGAAAACATATACATACATGTATATACTTAGATATAAGCTGCTATGTGTTGAACGGACCCTTTGCTTTTTTAACGTTTAGTTCCAACATGTATATATTGCTTTGGTAGATCCACAGTATATATCTTTGCTGTAAAGTGGAAGAGATTTTTTTTTTTTTTATTCTGGACCACTGAGTTAGATGGTAAATATTGGCCGAAGAAAGCTGAATTTCCTCATAAAAAATGCAGATTTGCTTGGGGGTGGGGGTCAGACCTCCGACCTACAAGTAAAACCCCTAGGGAAAGCATTTTGTTTCCCTGTGTGGTATTATTAAATAGAAGACAGAGCTGGGGTCTAACCAGAGGGCCATGTGTGCCCTGTCGTGCCCCCGTCCCCGTCACTGTCGCCTTAACTTTGCAAGGCAGCTTGCCACTTCAGCCCGTGCTGTAAAGTAGTACAGATGTTAGTCCATCGGAAAAATCCATCTACTGTAGTAGTGCGAAATATTTTGTCGTTTGTGCTAAGGGACAGTTCTAAGACCATGGTAATGTTTTGTTCTGGGTTTTTTTTTTTTATTTGTTTTTTTACACGTACCGTATATTTCTGCAGGGGGTGATATTATTGGTGATTTGCCAAAGAGAAGCAATACAGTCTATCTGCTTTTGTCTTCTGTTAGCTATCGTACCTGCAGATATAAGAATGTATACATTATGTAAAATGCTCGATGATATATTTTTGAGTTTTTTTTAATTAAAGACTTGTACAAAACTGCTCCCGCAAACGTTCCTGAAGCATGGGGGGAGGTTCTGCGCGCTCGTCTGTCTCCGCAGTGAGACCGAGGAGGCACTGCAGCGGGCGAAGCCAGGAGGGCGCCGAGCAGCAAGTACCACCCCTGCCTGGGGTTCCTGCCTCCGGGGCGTGGCCGCCTCGCGGTCGCGTGTCCTGGTGGAACTGCCGGAGTAATGAATGCTTTCTTTATAAGCACAGCAGAGCTTGGGGCCCCTGGCCAGCTCAGTCGGGGGAGCAGACGACCCTTGATCTAAGGGTCGTGAGTTCGAGCCCCACGTTGCGGGTGGGGATGACATACATATGTAGAATTTCAGTTCAGCGTCTGACTTCGGCTCAAGGCACGATCTCACAGTTCATGGGCTCGAGCCCCGCGTTGGGCTCTGCGCTGACAGCCAGCTCGGAGCCTAGAGCTTGTTTCAGATTCTGTGTCTCCCTCTCTCTCTGACCCTCTCCTGCTCATGCTCTCTCTCTCTCGGAAATAAATAAAAACATTTTGAAAAAATAAAGTAGTCAAAGGAAAGTCTGGTGGCTCGGGCCTTGTGAGGAGGCCAAATGAGCAAAACTTTGATGAGCCACGTGTGCTCTTGACGTGATTGTTTGCACTGAGAAATTATTTGAAAGTTCTTAGAGTCAGCTCTCTGAAGGGTAGAAGTTATAAATTTGAAAGCCAGTTGGAAATGTACCCAAGCGTGGCGCCTGGGTGGCTCAGTCGGTTGAGCGGCCAACTTCAGCTCAGGTCATGATCTCACGGTTCTGGAGTTCAAGCCCCGTGTAGGGCTCTGTGCTGACAGCTCAGAGCCTGGAGCCTGCTTCAGGTTCTGTGTCTCCCTCTCTCTCTGGCCCTCCCCCACTCACACTCTGTCTTTCTCTCAAAAATAAACATTAAAAATTAAAAAAAAAAAAAAAGGAAATGTGCCCAAGTTACTTCTTGGGAATCACCTGTTTTACAGAAAGTAGCACAAAAGCATCTTCACTTTAAACCTGTTGCGTTGTTTTTTGTTTTGTTTTTTTTTTTACTCCGTAACGCATCTGCTTTATAATTTGAAAATGATAAGACACCATTGCTTATTCTTCATACTATTAAATTATTAGCTCTCCAAGCAAAGTATGTGATCAAGTAAAAATCGCGTTTTTGGAAGATGAGTTCTCCGAGGTCAGATTACTTGCTACTCTCCATGCGGAAACCACAGCGCCAGGGTGAAGGGCGATTGCGGGATGGAAGTCCAGTGGACAGAGGCGGACATTTTCTACTTGTGTGTGGAGAAGGAGATGACAACAGGATGGTGGTGCTTTAGACCGAGCGACCCCAGGAAGGCAGGGGAGATGTGGTTGGGTCAGATTCTAGCGATGCGATTTTATCAGAATGATCCCGCTTCCTCCCGTTTGCCAGAAGCGTGCCATTTGGAGAACTGGCAAGAGAGCGTTCATGCTGAGATGTGATTTCCTAATTCAGTGCCCCGTGGGGGCCTCACACGTAGCCGCGCTGTCTTCTCACCATTTCAGATGATTTAAAGTGAGACCCACAGACCTGTAACTTATTCTGAGGTCGGCAAATCTTACCCTTATGATCCTTGAAGTCCTCTGCCTACTTGTGACAGTAACGCTGGAGTCAGCTGGTTTGTCCTGCCCTCAAGGTGGCATCCTGGCCTGTGTGCTTCCGGGGTGAGGCAGTGGCCCCTGGGTGCAGAGGACTTGGCGCTCAGCTAGCCAGCACACAGATGAGAAAGTAAGAGACCGAGAAGCCACATGTCTCTCCAGCCACAAAACCGAGAGTGAATCCAGCCGTCAGATTAATCAGAATGAAGGTTTGCGAGTGACAGACTTTACCCAAGTAATTCTGACCAGGTCCTGGCCTAGGGATGCATTTAAACTCTAGAATATATCAATTAAAATAAGTAATATTGGGGCGCCTGGGTGGCTTAGTTGGTTAAGTGTCCGACTTTCGCTTAGGTCATGATCTCGCGGTTCGTGGGTTCGAGCCCCGCATCGGGCTCTGTGCTGACTGCCAGCTCGGAGCCTGGAGCCTGTTTCAGTCTGTGACTCCCTCTTTCTCTGACCCTCCCCTGCTTACGCTGTCTCTCTCTCTCTCTCTTAGAAATAAATAAAAAACATTAAAAAAATTTTTAAAAAATTAGTAATATCTACAATAGAATTAAATAGTTCATTGTATGTCAGTTTCAAAAGCAGGTAAAGCATCAGTTCGGAGTATACTGGGTTTTTTTGTTTTTAAATCCCCTTGGGAGGAAGAGCTGTCAGCAGTAAAGTACACCCTGGAAAAGTGGTCATCGAGACTTCAGCTTATGTGTGTGGTAAGATGTTTAGGAGGAGTGGAGCTTAGCAGGCAATGCCATCCTGTCTTTGGCTCTGGAAAGCTGGCTCTTAGCCAAAAGCAAAATACCTGCCTTGAATGGGGCAGATTTATTTATACTACAGGTAGCTGCGTGTGGTTGTGATTTGGCATTTTGGTGGGTTTAACAGTTGAGTCGGAGAAAAAGCTTGAGGCTGGGATTGGGGAAGGAAGATCAATTTAATTCCACCTTTATTAACTCATTATCAGACACTACCATTCTGATGACACTTGTGGTTTCTCTTAGAGGTGATCGAAGCTAGGAAATTTCTATACCTGTGATACCACGGGGAGTCGCTCTTCTGTTCTGAAAATAAACCCTAGACTTTGTTTAGGAACACATGTAATACAGTGACGACAATGAGCAGTTTTTGTTTGTTTGGTTGGTTTAAAAAAATTTTTTTTTATGTTTTATTTCTGAGAGAACGGGAGACAGTGTGAGCAGGAGAGGGTCAGAGAGAGAGGGAGACACAGAATCCAAAACAGGCTCCAGGCTCTTAGCTAGCTGTCAGCACAGAACCTGACATGGGGCTCGAACCCACGAACTGTGAGATCATGACCTAAGCGAAAGTCGGACGCTTAACCGACTAAGCTACCCAGGCGTTAAAAGTGAGTTTATATTGAGGAAGACGGCGTGAGCAGGGGCAGAGAGGGAGGGAGGGAGAATCCCTAGCAGGCTCCGTGCTGCAAGGGCTCCATCCCACAAAACATGAGATCATGACTCGAGCTGAAACCACGAGTTGGACACTCGGCCAGCTGAGCCACGCAGGCACCCCACTTCCTTCACACTTCTCCAGTAGCTGGAGACGCTGCTGGGGAACACAGGCCCCCGTTGCCCTGCGTTCCCCAACGGTCTCCCCAACCTCTAAGGCCCCTAAGACGATTTGCCAGAAATTCTAGGTTTCAAGCTTGAACGATACCAGTTGAGCTCAGAAGAGAAAGAGAACCCCCGTGGGCCTGTGCCCCAAGCGCCCGCAGCCCGACAGTGTGTCCACTGTCACCTGCTTGGGGACGGGAGCCTGTTTCACTGGTTTTACTGAAGTTCACAACGTTCCAATTCTTGCAGATATTTGCGTTCCCGACCCATCACATCGACGGCCTCTTTTTGGTGGTCACGGATACGCTGCCCCAGCAGAAATGGTCTTCCCCCTTTCTCCTCCAATCCCTCAGTCTTCATTTCTACACCACTTCCTTGGCCTTTTCACGGATGCCCTGTTGCCCGTCACTTGGCCTGAGACGCTGCTGCCTCATCAAGAAGGCAGATGCCTCCCCCTGAGGGGGTCCTGTAGCCTCAGGACTCTGCCCCTGGCGTTTGGGTCACAGTGACTGCTCCTTGGAACGATGAAAGAGTAGCCCTTGGTTAGCAGGAAGTACACCCTGTGCTGGGGAATGTGGATGGGAGGCCCAGAGCCAACCCACCCAGCTTGTGCGACATTCCCTCAATGTCTGGGCCACGCCGCTCAGCGCCTGGCAAAAGACCCAGCCTTCTGGGCCGGGCCCCATCTGGCCCATTAGGAGGGTGTTCAGAGAGCAGATTGGCCCAGTTTCTCACCCCAGGGCCTGCTGCCCAGAGGACTTTGCAGAAGTGTTGGCTGAGGCTGCAGCAGCCTCAAGGTTGACTGCAGACTTGGCCGCTTCACAGCTTGTAACTTTTGGAGCTCTGAGATCCATCTATATATATAAATGCTGCAATAATGCTTCTTCCGCGCAAGTAGTGTTTACTTTGTGTCTGTACAGTGGCAGGTTCACAGTAGGCATTCTGCATTTGGTACTTCCATTCCTTGAGCATTGGCCAAGTGCTCTTTGCTATTTCTGGTACTTTCCAGCCACTCAGGTGTTATTCCAGAGCTGTGGAGGTTCAGGGAGACCAACTTTCTGGTCAAGGCCATACAACGAAGAAATGACATCCAGGATTTGAATTCCATTTCCTCTGTCTCCGGGGCCCTATTTCTCTCCATGGTGGCCTCGGATGGTCACTCTCCCGTAGGTAAGGGATACAGTCAACATAGACACCTATACTAGCCCCTGCCAGTGTCTGCCAAGGCCCTGGGGTCAGCGTGCTGTCAGGCCTAACCTTTCCCAACAAGCCCAGCTCTTCCCTGAATCACAGAAAAGGTGCACTTAGAAGGAACGACTCCAAATTTCACCTGGAGATCGAGACCTCCACAGACCAGGAAATGACTGCCGAGCTCTGTCCTTTGCCTGCTTGCGTGGGGAAATTACACTGGACGTTGGTCAAGTTGTTTTCTTCCATGCTGCTCCTTAGGAACTTCTCTCAAACAAATCACTTTTATTACCCACGCAAACAAACACACAGGCTGAATCAGAAAGCAGCACAGCAGTCACCAGAGATGACAAAGTCAGGTGACCACACAGACACGGGCTGGGAAGATCAACACCAGGTCTGGTTACAAGCCACCAAACCCAGGGGAAGCCTGAACCCCCGGCACCAGCTGAGCAGATAGGGCTAGACTCCCTTGCCTGGAGCCGACCCAACAGGAATACGAGCCATGAGACTGGCTCTGGGCCAGGTGGGAGATGTATCCAGCTCAACTGATACCACCCAAGGATTCTTGAAGGGACAGTTCATAGCCAGGAAGCGGCCAAGTCAGAAATAAAGGACCAGTGGGGCGCCTGGGTGGCTTAGTCGGTTAAGCGTCCAACGTTCGCTCAGGTCATGATCTCGCGGTTCGTGGGTTCGAGCCCCGCATCGGGCTCTGTGCTGACTGCCAGCTCAGAGCCTGGAGCCTGTTTCGGTCTGTGACTCCCTCTGTCTCTGGCCCTCCCCTGCTCACGCTGTCTCTCTCTCTCCCTCCTAGAAATAAATAAAACATTAAAAAAAAAAAAAAGAAAAAGAAATAAAGGACCAGAGCATCCTTAACAGACTCATGGATTAAAAGCTGCACTTTTGGGGTGCCTGAGTGGCTCAGTCAGTTAAGCGTCTGACTTCAGCTCAGGGCACAATCTCATGGTTCGTGGGTTTGAGCCCCGCGTCGGGCTCTGTGCTAACAGCCAGCTCTGAGCCTGGAGCCGGTCTTCGGATTCTGTGTCTCCCTCTCTCTCCAACCCTCCCCTGCTCATGCTATATCTATCTCTCCCTCAAAAATAAATAAAATATTTAAGAAAATAAAAAATAATAAAATAAAAGTTGCACTTTTTATCCCTCTGCACTTGAACGACTCTGAAATTGACATCTATCTTAGAATCAACGGTGTCCTAAAAAATTTTTTTTTCATTCTTAAGGGGTACACGCTTATGGTACCGATTATAAGCAATAGCATCCAAAATTAACAGTTTAATGAGATGTGGGGCACCTGGTTGGCTCAGTCTGTTAAGCGTCCGACTTTGGCTCAGGTCACGATCTCACCGTTCCTGAGTTCCAGCCCCGCGTCGGGCTCTGTGCTGACAGCTCGGAGCCTGAAGCCTGCTTCAGATTCTGTGTCCCCGTCTCTCTGCTCCCTCCCTCGCTTGCACTGTCTCTCTCTCAAAAATAAAGATTAATAAAATCTTAAAAATAATTACATAAAAGTAAATACATACTTAATAAATACAAATCTCCACACATATTTTTAAAGTAATTTTTAAAGTCTTCCTGATCTTATTGTTTTTAAAGATAAATGCTCATGAATTTTTAAAGTCAAGCTACATGGACAAAAAAATTACATACTACATACTTCTCCCAGAAACAACATAGGAGATCCCAGCTCTGATATCTTACTTTGCAAATGAGAGGGAGGAAAAGAGGGAGAGAGAGAGGTAGAGGCCTCTCTGGAGCTCTTCTGGGTCAGTCTAGCTTGTTTTCTAGGCACTAAATAAATACTGAGAGGCCAAAGACACATCCTCAGACAAGGCCAAGCCAGAGTCCCGTTATACACTTATAAGGTCATTAGCTTCAGAGTCAAGAAATACTTGGTTTACAATTTTGTTTAATGTTCATTTTTATTTTTCAGAGAGAGAGAGACGGACACAGTAAGAACAGGGGAGGGTCAGAGAGAGAGGGAGACAAAATTCGAAGCAGGCTCCAGGCTCTGAGCTGTCAGCACAGAGCCTGATTGATATGTGGCTCAAATCCACAAACAGTGAGATCATGTCCTGAGCTGAAGTCAGACACTTAACAGACTGAGCCACCCAGGTGCCCCAAGAAATACTTGGCTTAAAATCTTCGCTCTATGGAGACACCTGACTGGCTCTGTAGGTAGAGTGTGTGACTTTTGATCTGAGTCATGAGTTCGAGCCCCACATTGGGTGTAGAGATTCCTTAAATAAACAAAACTTTAAAAACTAAATAACGTAAAAGATTTGCTCTGCTCTGTACCTGTGTGATCTTGAACAAGTCCCTTAACCCCCATAACCTCCTCCTCTTCACCCGTGAAGTTAGACATCCTCCTAGTTCGTAAGGCCCCGGGTTATCAGGATTAAATGAGATCAAGCCAGGGCACCTGGATGGCTTAGTCATTAAGCGTCTGACTCTTGATCTTAGCCCAGGTCATGATTTCACGAACCATGGGATTGATAACGGCAGAGGATTCTGCAGTGAAAGCGTGGAGTCTGCTCGGGGATCCTCTCTCTCTGGCCCTTCCCTGTTCACACTCTAAAGGGAGAGAGAGAGAGAGAGAGAGAGAGAGAGAGATGAGATCAAGCCCCAAAAGCACTTAGCATAGGGCCTAGCCTAAAGTAGGGAGCTGTTACTATTCTGCCTAAGAGGAACACATCTCCACGGCAATAGGAGACTTGGGTGTTTATCATTATACCGTATCCCTAACAAATTTGAGGCAAACCAGAGAAAAATATTTTTAGTGTATCAGCCATTGTTTAAGTGTTTTATTTCTTTTTATTTTTTAATGTTTATTTATTCTTGAGAGAGAAAGACAGACAGCACAAAAGGGAAAGGGCAGAGAGAGAGAGGGAGACACAGAATCCAAAGCAGGCTCCAGGCTCCGAGCTGTCAGCACAGAACCCAACATAGGGCTCGAACTCAAAAACTGTGAGATCATGACCTGAGCTGAAGTCAGACGCTTAACCGACTGAGCCACCCAGGTGCCCCGAAGTGTTTTACTTCTGAAATAAATGCCAAAGTCCTTAAAAACGGCCACCACCACCACCACCGTTCCCCCCCTCCCCACCACACATACACACATACACACTCTGGGCCTCCGTTGAGCAGGCAGAGGATCAGGGAAGGATAAGTTCTCCAGGTGGAGAACTGGATGGAACTGAGCACAGCTTCCTGCCCCCAAAACACAAGCTTGCAGCCCAGGGTCCTTCCACTGGAGAAGGCACAGAGGCTGCCGCAGGGCGGGCAGGGGTTTTCACTGGAACCAGTACTGGGGCCACCTCCCTGAGTTGGGCTGCGTGCAGAGACTGTCAGAGGACACTGCCCCTGGTATGCACCCGTCGGACACATAACCGCCCTCTCAGGCCTGCCCACCTCTGCCCAGGCCGTGGCCGGCCTACCCTGGCTTCCTTGGCATCCTGGGCCTCCCTCTATTCCAGCACTTGTCATTCATTCGTTCGTTCATTCATTCATTCATTCATGCCTGCCTTTGTGCATTCATTCTGTTAGGATGCAAGGGGGGAGGGGGGTTACTCTAATCAGAGGGCTGAAAGCTATCCGTAGGAGAGACACAAGCAGGGAAGGAATATAGGAAACGCCCAGCTGGGTGTTACATCGGTGTGTCACCTGCTAGCACCTAACTTGAACCAGTAAGGACTTCCGCAGAGCTGTCCTGAAGTTACCTTACGCCCATCATAATACAAAGATCACCTCCAATGAGCAGAGTTTTCTGCCATTTTTGGAACCTACCACATGCACATTAGCATCTTGACCCACTAGGCATGCGCAATGAAACCACAGTGCCTGAGTAAGAGAATATGCCAATTCCTTAATGAATATGCAAGCTCCCTGCCCCGCCCCCTAATACATTGAATGGAAGCTTCCTGTACTGACTTCATGGGGAGACAGCGCTTTGAACGCTCTCTCCCTGTTCCCTTAGTTGTAACAAGTAATAAAAAGCCTCCACTTTCAACACGTCCTTAGGTTGTATTCAACTGAATGCGCCCCACGCCGGGAGCGCCTTTAGTTGGGTTACAATTCATCCACTCAGCAGCACCTGACCACCTGTCCTGTGCCAGGCCCTGCTGGGTGCTGGGGACACTTAACGATGTGGGGAACAAAGACAGAAATGTAGATAAGATTCAATTTCCTTATAACCTGCAGCCCACTGACAAGTACTTGAGGCAGACGGAGTATGACATTCTTCCAAGAGCTCCCAACTCTCTTAGTGACCTGCTTGAGGGGGAAACAACCTTAGCCTGACAATAGCCAGACCTCTGGTCATCTGTGAGTCTTCTTTAGCATATGAAAATCCTTCTGGAAACTTCCTCAAGTCTTTACCTCCCCCCAGCTATATCATCTATTGCTCTTCACAACCCCAGGGCAGCCCTTTCTGCCCATGGGTCCTGTCCCCATGCTTTAATAATCCACCTTTTTGTACCAAAGACATCTCAAGAATTATATCTTGGCCGAGGGCTCCGAACCTCAGTTTCACGTCACTAAGACACAGTTCCTGGCCTCAAGGAACCGCAGTCTCGGAAGCAGATGGAAACAAACCTGCAAGCCACTTAACAGCTGTGGAAAAGCCCACCTCCTAATGGCGATAACAGGCTATGTGCTTCTGTTCTCCTGGCTGTAAAGTGGGGGTAATAATAGTCGTAGGTCCAAGACTGGAGTAGAGCCTGGCTTCCGACACCTTAGGAGTGTGGAAGTTGTTTTCCTTTACTAATCTGCGGCTCTTGGGGTAGCACGGGGGCTCTTTACCCACCCCACCCATGCTCACAGCCAGTGTGCCCCATGGCCCCCACCAGAGAATGGGGGGGTTAAGGCCAGTGTTGACCGTAGGAGTTATTTGCAGAATTTCTGACACTCACCCGGCCCTGTCCCTGGAGATCCTGAGTCTGAACCACAACCCAGGTCACCGAGAAGTAGGTTCCCTGTTGAAAACCACAGATCTGATTCAAACTCCTTAATTTCGCTGAAGTCCGTCAACTGGATCAAGACACGGTGAAATTAACAGCAGAGCCCAGACTGGGAACGTGAGGGGGTGTTTTCTCTCACCCCTATCGTTGGAATCATTACCCCAGCAGCTTCCACAACAATGGGGCCTTCAAAAGGAGGGGCCCCGAGGGGTGCCTGGGTGGCTTAGTCGGTTAAGCGTCCGACTTTCGCTTAGGTCATGATCTCGCGGTT